>CM060398.1:8269451-9007560 GCA_030545235.1 Helianthus tuberosus | reverse complement strand
GTAAATATCTTATGTATATGTTGTAAGAGTCGGTTTTGGTTGTTGGCTGTGGCCCGACTTCTGGTTTTTGTGGTTGACTTTGGGCGTGTTTTAATGAAATATACAATTTGAAAAAAGTCCAGTTATTCCCTGTGGTTTGTAGATTTTGCATGGTTGATCCTCACCTTTTAAAGCAATATCACGTTATCACTTTTAACTACTACAAAGGGATATAACAAAATAGCGAGTCCGATGCTTTTTACAATAAATTTCACTTTTTATTTGTCTATATTTTCTCCTATGTGTTATTGTTATTATTATTGTGGTTGTTAAAGCAAAATATAAATAAATCTTCCTATACTATTAAATGAAAATCTTTTTGTACACGTGTCACTCTCTGGTGCTCCTCCCTTTTAATAATAGTATTACATATTAATTTTATACACAAAATATAATATAATATTAATTAATATAGTTAGAGATAAACTTCTAAATTCAAATTTAATTAATAATTATCCTATAACAAATATAAATGTATCAAATAATATAATAAGTATAATATTATTTAATATAGTTAGAGATCATACATATAATTTCAAATTTAATTAATAGTAAATTACTTTTTGAGTTTCTATGTTTTTAATGGTTTTAACCACTTGAATTCAAAATCAAAAAGTTTAACCACCTTGAGTCTCTAACCGCTCATCCACACCCTCTGTAAAAAATTCAAAAAACCTTTTGTAAGGTTGAGTTCTCTAAGTTCTCACAACTCATAGAAATTTTCATTTTACCCTAACCATATATATTTGTTAAGACAAAATATATTATTTGGATATAAACAATAATTATTAATAAAGTATCAAATCACATGTACAAGTAACGAAAATATAACTGTTCTTTTGTTTTACTAAATTATCTAAATAAGTAATTTCATTAATAAGGATTATATATAAGTTTATAATTTACATTTTTCGTCATTCAACCCGTGTAATACACGGGGTTGTAAGCTAGTAAATAAATAAACAATCAGCCATGATGGGCGTATATTTTCATTGGACAATTATTAAAGCAAAAGGTAGTCGCACAAGTTAGAAGATGTTAATCTAATAGTTTTTTTTTTGAAGGTTAGATGTTAATCTAATAGTTGAATAACATTATTAAAATCGCCTTTAAAAAAAATAACATTCTTCTATATATTAAAAAAGGAATGGCATTGATTTTACAACGCCAAACAACAAAAATTCAAAAAAAAAAAAACGCCCCGGGGGGTCATGGCCGGGCGTGTTTGGGGCGTTTTCGGGGCAAAAAAGCTCCATTTTGAACGACTACACATGGTCTAAGTGTGTAAACGAGTTAGCCAGTTAGGTTGTTTATGTGTTACTCGATATTGGTTTACTAAAATTTTTAATAAAGTCTAATTAATGAAGTCAAGCTTAATCTTTATACTTCGAGCTTAGCATAATATAAATATAAATACAACAATATATCTACAAATAATATTTATAATATATATAGTTATAATAAATATTATTTAGATCTTGTTTAGTTATTACAAATATATATAACTTTTTTTCTTATACACATGTAAACTACTCTTAACATGTATGTAATCATAAAAATACATATAATAAATTATAAAGGTACCCTAAATAAATTAATAAATATATATATATATATATATATATATATATATAGGGAGGGGCTCATGCGAGAACCACCCTTATTGTGAGAACCTTGAGAACCAATGTGAACACAACCTAAAATAGCTAAAAAAACCTAAAAAACCTAACCCCACCCCAAAAAACCTAAACCCCCCCACCCCCCCCCCCCAAAAAACCTAACCCCACCCCCCCCCCCCCCAAAAAAAAAAAACCTAAACCCCCCCTCCCCCACCCCCCAAAAACCCTAAACCCCCCCCCCCCCCCCACCCAAGCTAAAATGCTAAAAACTAAACCCCCAAAAAACCTAAAAAAAATCTAAAAAAAATCTAAAAAATCAAAAAAAAATCTAAAATTTTTTTTGAATTTTTTAATATTTTTTATGTTAAAATCGCTACTTTTCGAAGCCAAAAAAAAAATTTTTTTTTTTTTTAAAAAAAAATTTAAAATTTTTTTTTTTTAAAAAAAAATTTAAAATTTTTTTTTTTGGCTTCGAAAAGTAGCGATTTTTTATAAAAAATATTAAAAAATTCAAAAAAATTTTTTTTTTTGTGATTTTTAGCTATTTTTAGGCATTTTTGGTGTGTTCACATTGGTTCCTCGCGGTTCTCACAATAAGAGGTGGTTCTCGCATGATCTTCTCCCTATATATATATATAATATTTGTTTTTTTACGAATTCTGAAAGTTTTGCAATTATTTAGAGTTCTGAAATAAACTCAACCCTATATACAAAAATAAAAATAGTTAAATAACAAACGAGATGAGTTCTAACTATTTTTAGAGTTTGAAACGAGCCAATTCGAGCCCTAAGTTTTTAAGTTATAGGAGTCAAACTCGAGTCTAGCTGAGCTCATCTCTACTTATTTACACCTACACAATTTTAGGCGTCCCATTGGACTTTGATGAAGAATTGGCTTTTAAGACATTTTTGGCGAACTAAGATTATATAGAGAGGTATGGAGGAATATTGGCTGGAATTATGATAACAATTTGTTAGACAAAGACATTAAAATAGTAATAGACAGAAAGTCAATTTGGCGAATATAGCTTTGAGATTAATTAATGTGTTAATAAAACTAATAGTAATAGACAAATGATTAAGGTTGTGGTTGAATACGTGACTGTGTAGTGGGGGGTTGTTGGTAAATCAAACAAAATAAATAGGGTGGAAGGATACACGGTATGGGGCCGTCCCCCCACCCGTTCTGCTCCGGCAACGGGAGCTACACCAACCCCCCGTCCTCACCGTCCCTTTCTGGACATTTGCGACGAACCAAAGGTGGGCCCCTTCCTTCAAAAAGTTGCCGTTATTTAAAAAAAAAATTCATTTTCCAAAAACTTCCAAACGGTCAAAAATTTTGAATATATATATTTCCACTCAATTTTCACCTCCATTCACAAATTTAACCCCAAAATTTCATCTCTCTCACATAATTTTTATAAATCTTCTCCCACTTTTATAAACCTTATGCTCTATCATGGATCCTTTCAACAACCCGAACAATCCCAACAACCCGACCCAACCGAACCAATTCTCGCAATATTCATCAAATGCGTTTGCATCATTTCAACACTCGCCAAACCAATTCGCTTAATTCTCTCAAAATCAAGCCCTTCAACAAATGATGATGCAGGGTGCTTTGAATTTCCCACCGAACCCGACACCACACGTTCAACCCAACTGATCCCTACGCAACCCGTTCAACAATCCGAACCCGACGACGATGTGGAGGTTGTTCCCGAAACCCAACCGCCTAAAGGAAAAGGAAACAAAGGCAAGCAAGTGGTGGGTGAGCAATCGTCCAAACCGAAGTCGACTAAGTGGACGCCAATCGAAGAAGAAGCCTTAGCCAAGGCTTACATAGGCACGTCTACACACCCGACAAAAGGTTCGTATTTTTTTTAAAGTTTGTTTTTCTAATTTTTTTGTTAACAGTTTCTAATTTTTTAAAGTTTGTTTATTTTTTTTAATTTTAAATTTTTGTTAACAGTTTCTATTTTGTTTAAAGTTTTTTTTATTTTGTTTAAAGTTTTTTTATTCTGTTAACAGTTTATATATTTTGTTTGTTTATTTTGTCTAACTTTATATATTTTGTTTGTTTTTTTATAGGTAATAACTAAACGGGTGACGGGTTTTGGTCCAAGGTTTTGGCGAAGTTCCTCGACCTTATGGAGCAATGCCCGTATCGAAGAAGGAGCGGGCCAAGGGGAAAGAAAAGGAAAAGGTGGACCCGAAGATGGAAGAGTTTATGGAACACTTAAAAATGTACAACGACGTCTTGGCCCAAAAGACGAAGGCGAAGGAGCGGGCCGTCGAAGAAAAAAGTCGTGTAGCGGAAGAAAAGTTACGCGAGAAGGTCCGATTGTCGAATGAGAAAATCCGAATTTCCGATGAAAAAATTCGGCTCAAGGAATGGGAAATAATATCGATGGATGTCGATGAGTATCCCGAGCCGAAACGTTCGATGTTGAAAAAACTACAAACCGACATCATGAAAAAACATCAAATTATTTAACTCTATGTTTTTTTTTATTAAGTTTATGTTTTTTTTTATGAAGTGTATGTTTTTTTTTTATGTTTATGTAATGTCTTTTAATATTAAGTAGTGGGATTCCTCCGCGCTACCCGGCGGGAATTCAGTTTGTATCAGCTCAAATTGGTACAGTACCGTCACTCGTTATACCAAACTAAAGAGAAAAACCAAAAAAATAAAGTCGTGGAATGACCATAAAGATATCGTCGCATCTTTTACATAAATCGAAAACCATAAAACCAATCACTGGTACCGATTTCGATAAAACGAATACACGTACCGATGTTGTCGGGTCATAATTGGTTCGCTTCATCACAATACCTATCTATACCAAATAAATATTCTATTTGAATACAACACCATTTTCAAAAAAAAAAAAAAAAAAAAAACAGAATGTCGTGAAAAAAATAGTTTAAATAGGACTACTAATTCAACTTTTTTTTTTGAAAAGCTTAAAGAACAGAAATTCATAAAAAATACAATCGTTTATTAATATTAATAAAATAATTTCAATTAATGTTCATCACTTAATACAATAATAAAAAAATTTCGTAGTGCGAATTCAATTGGTATCTGCTCGACTTGGTACGGTATAGTCACTCGTTACACCAAACGAAAGAGGAAAAAAAATAAAGTCGTAGAATGACCAAAAGGATATCGTCGCATGTTTTACATAAATCGAAAATCATAAAGCCAAACACCGGTACCGATTCCGATAATACGCATATATGTACCGATGTTGTTGGGTCATAATTGGTTCACTTCATCACAATACCTATACCAAAGATATATTCTATTTGAATACAAAACCCTTTTCAAAAAATTAGAAAAAAAAACTAATATTAGAAAGTCAAGAAAAAAGTTTAAATACAACTACTTGTTCAACTTTTCTGAAAAAAACTTAAAAGAACAAAAGTTGATAAAAAAAACAACTATTTATCAATATTTAAAAAATATCAAGAATTAATTTAATTTAATATACTAAATGTTTATCACCTATGATTTTAATAACAATTATTAAATGTTCATTACTTAATAATTAATATAATAATAATAAAATTTGAAAACACTATTCATCATAAGATTATGTTAATATATATAATGATAATTTTTTTGTTAGTTTATTTGTTAAATGTTAAAAAAACGTAGAAGATTAAAAAATAACATAAAAGTGGTGGGGAGGACTATGACTAGGACCATCCTCCCATACCCTCTACTTTTGTGGGATAGACCATCCTTGGGAGGACTATGACGTGGCGCCTACGTGGCGGATCATCCTCCCTTGGAGGACCATCACCATACCCACTAGCCGAAGCAACGTGGGACGGTTGGGGTTATTGGTAGCGGTGTTCAAGGAAATTCAGGAAACTATGTATTTGCTTGGTTTATGTGATTATGAGTTTGTTACAAAACGGTATCAAAAATACCGGTATCGAAAACCAAAAAAACGGATATAGGTATTGAAATTACACGATATGGTACAGTTTGATACCGGTATTTGAAGATAAATACCGGTACCGAAAACATCAAAAGTCGACACCGAATCAGTACCGAAAATATTTCTGTTCGGAAGTATCGGTTCGGTTTTAGTACCATTTGCTCATCCTTATTTAGAAATATATAAAATAAAAAATATATATGATTAGTAATTTTATATCTCTTCAAATTAAAGTTCATAATATAAAATAAAGGTTAAACTACATTTTACATCATTTTTAAGTTGCATCAAATTACATCGGATGTACTATATGCTATAATTTCTTTACTAGTACAATGTCCTTTATCTTTAAAAAGATTACAAAAGAACATCCGTTTTAATTTCATTGGTTAAAGGATATCTTCTGAAATTTTGCTGAAACTTAAATAACGTAAAATGCAATTTACCCTAAAATAAACTCATCAAGTATGTTTTTTTACTTTATTAAATCTTTCTCATAGAAAATATTAACATCTCCCTCTTCCAAATTAACATCTCCCACTTCCAAAAGTTAAATTTACCCATACTCGTTTCTCCAAAATCGAACGACCACACAAGAGTTGATTAACAAGAGTTACAGAACAATTTTCACCAACAATTAAACTTGTAACTGGCAATATGGTATAGCCCAATTGGTCAGGGGGTTTTCCACTAAGTGGTTTCCTCCTGAGGAGGTCTCAGGTTCGATTCCTACTAAGTGCAAAATTATGTAAATATGAGAGAACACCTCTGGGAGGGATTCGAACTTGGGGTGAGGGGTTTTAACAGCATATGCTGGCCCTTTGGAGTAAGCTGGAAATCCAATTGATCTAACGTTCAAAAAAAATTAAACTTGTAACTCGTTTTAAAAATATACTCTTTCAAGACAACCTAATATATGGTGAAAGACATTTTTCAATATGGGTAGGATAAATTTTAATAGATGTAGAATAAATTTTGATGTGTGTATTGTAGTCAAAAGATTTTGGTGTGAACTAACTAGTTAAAGAAAATAATAAATGAGATAAAAGAAAAGCTATTTATTTTTTAACAATTATACTCTTTCTTATTTTTTTTTCTTAATTTAGTTTTCTTCTAAAATAATCCTTTTCTATATAATTATAAATATAGTTTATATATATATTTACATTTACAATACACACAAACATAACTTGTAAATGTCGGCGGGAATAGTTGTGATAGGTGGTTGACCAAAAGTGGCGGCCAACTTTTTTTTTTTACATAAAATAGTTATTTATAGGTCCTGCCAAATTACGATTTTATCCCCTGTTTAAAATTTCGATCTTGCCCCCAGTTAGAAATTAAATTTATGTTTTGCCCCAAGCTTAAATTTACGATTTTGCCTTGGTTAAAAAAATTATAGCTTTGCCCACAGCTACAATCCTGCCAAATTACAATTTGATTCCCAGTTTAAAATTGCAATTTCGCCCCCAATTCAAAATAAAATATTTGTTTTGCACCCAGCTAAAAATTACGATTTTGCCCTCAGTAAAAATACATACAAACATAACTTGTAAATGTCGACGGGAATAGTTGTGATAGGTGGTTAGCCAAAAGTGGCGGCCAACTTTTCTTTTCTTTTTTTTCTTTTTCTTTTTTTGCATAAAATAGTTATTTATAGTTCCTGCCAAATTACGATTTTATCCCCTGTTTAAAATTTCGATCTTGCCCCCAGTTAGAAATTAAATTTATGTTTTGCCCCCAGCTTAAATTTACATTTTTTGCCTTGGTTAAAAAATGTTGGTGCATACGTCTGCCAACTTCGTCTTGTATCGAGTTAAGAATGTTAGATCAGGGCACGTAGTACGAGAAAGTAGGGTTTATATATAAGTGTGTAATTTCGCTTGAAATAGACACTGGCTATTTCAAACGAAATTAGACATTGTAATTTCGCTTGAAATGGCCAGTGTCACTTTCAAGCGAAATCACCTCAACTATATATACTCCTCATGCGAAATCATTTGTAACTTTTCATAATTCCGGTACCGAAGTGCTGCTGACGTGTCTACTGATCTGGAAACTTGTTATATCAATAAAACAAGACAATTAAGTGTGAAACAATGTAACACCCCAAAAATGTTTATCATGAAAATAAGTTAAAATACTAAGAACTTAACTTAGTTAGTTAAAAAGGGAAAATGTGTTGTAAATATTAGTTAAGTGATGAAAAATGGGCCTAATTAAAAGAAATGTAAAAATTAGAAGGGCTAGATGTGCATGATTCTAAAATAGGGGTATTAGAAGGTGGAAACCCAAAACACACACCTCTGGGCGTGTTTTTGGTCGAACAGAAGCAGGAAAACAAGGGTTATCCTTGTTCTTGCAAAACTAATCAATTGACAAGGAAATTCAGTGTTAATCGGCTGCATGTTACCAGATTTTCGATTAGCCTAACACCCTCTATAAAGTGGTAAGTTCAATTTGATGTTTTTGATCTATGGTAGGAAGTGAGTTATGACTAAATCTCAAATTTTTATGTCTAAATGTGAGAAATCTGAGTTATGGTTACCTTCTAGAACAAGAATCATGTTGATTTTTAGGTTATTTGAAAGATTTTGGTAAAAACCCACTTTGTGAAATTGTGGTATGATTAGGATGATCAAAGTGGTTATAGTTATGTGAAATCTTGAAATATGGTGATGTTGTAATGTTGTAATGTTTGAATCTCATAAATTTATGTAGGGTGAAAGAAAAATATGAACATGTATATATTGTTGATGAATTATATGATGAACTAGTAGGAATTCATGCCTTGTATGCTTGTACATAATACTTGTAAATATGATGACCACCAAGTGTTTGATGAAATGCTTAGAAGAATAATATGTATGATTTTGGAAGATGAACGAATGAGATTTGGTTGTACTAAACAAACGAATGAACGTGTTGTTATAGGCATGAAGGAAGAAGGATCCAATACTAGGAAATCGGAAGGTTCACAAGATCGAGGTACGTTAGTGTACATTGCATTTCTATATATTTGAGGTTGTCATATGTATAATAAATTTATTTGTATTGTGTTGTTATGTCAAAGTTGTTAGAATTGAATTCATTGGTCGTTGAAAGTAAAGGTGAAATCCGTCATAAACGGATTGTAAGAAATGATTAAAATACGAAAGTTAACGCATCATATCTGGTACTTTTAGTTGAACCAGGTATGGGAAATTATGTATGTAATGGACGAAAGTCTACTTGATCCGTCTTTCTCGGATCGAAGTATGATGTAAGAATGTAATGTCTATAATTGTTCATTTCGAACAAATCGAATGAAGGTGGTATAATGATGCTAGTACTCGTTCCTAACGGGTATGTTAAGTAAAGTATGCTTAGACTCTATTTGAGACAAACATGTAAGGAACCGTTTAACGGTTAGTAAAGAAATTGAATGATGTTAATCCGAGGAAGAAACAAATGGGTTATTAGTTATTAGTGTTAGTGACGGAATACTAACTTATTTGTTTATGTTGGATGTAGGTAAATCCTCAATTTAGGCGGTCGGACGATTTGGAGCGAGCACATGCACACTTATTGGCCATTAAGCACTTCCGCTATTTCGTATTAATGTTTTGGGTCAAAAAGCTTGTTTTGTATATCCTTGTTAGTAGTTGCACTTTTTAACACTTGATGTTATGCTTTTTAAGTCGTGTCTAGTCGAACAGGTTGTAAAAGTATTTGTTTTGATAATGGTTAAAACAGGGATATGCTCGTCATATGGACGGGTAATGCCCACATTTTGTTAAAAATTGTGCATTAATGATATTAGTATCGTTACCATAAATTGTGAAAAGTTTGGACATCTTAAAAGTTATGTTTCTAACGTCTTTTGGATGTCATTTTTATTAGACGCAAATGCGGGTCTAACAAGTTGGTATTAGAGCCGAGGTTTGAGGGATTCAAGCACAAGTAGTAGTGCTTGAACTCAAACTGACGGCTCACTCGAAAGTGTGCTCGCTCCAAGATCGCCAATGAGGTAAAATTTAAGTTTCGGTAAATGTAAATATGTATAGTGTGCTTACGATGTAAATGTTTAGGTTAAGTATGTAGAGGATTTATATTGGGAGGTGAAACGGGAAGCTTAAGGAGCCGTATGGCTGGAAACAGACACGAAAAAGGATAAAAATGCAAAAAAATGAGATCTGCAGCGAAACGACAAAGGGAAGGCCGTCGCCGACGCCTTCCCTGTCCGTCGCCGACGCCCCATCTTGGGCCGACGCCCTAAGTCCCTGTCTTGTCTACAGGGTTTTTACCCGACGCACGTTTTTAGAAGCCGTCGCCGACGGGCTTCCTGGTCGTCGCCGACGGCTAGTGTAAACTCAGCCGCTGTTTTGTGTTGTTCTCTTCGTGATTTGAGTTCCCGAACTGTTCGAAGGCCTATTAAATGTTCATGTAGGGTCCATACATGGCCTAATAAGAAATATGTAACCATGATTAGCGGTTACGATGGAAAGAAATTGTAAAGGTTGAAAGTAGTGTGTCGAATGACACAAATAAATGATGAAGGCTTAAAAAGCGAGTAAAGTTTAAAATGTAAGAATGCGAATGAAGCAATTACGGATTAGTGAACTATGATATATTGAAAATTTTATGATTCGTATTAAACACAAAACATGATGTGTAAAGGCAGTCCGCGAAAACTTCCATGTTTTTCATAATTAGTTATATACACTTCTTGAAAGCCTCATTCACGGTCCCGTTGAGTCTTAATGAGGCAAATTAAGCTATGTACGGATAAAATAAATGATAGTATCAGGCTAAAATTTCTAAAAGTCGAATGTAACATATGGAATGGCATGAAATGAATGGCGAATGTATAAAGTGGAGTTGGAAACGTATGATGATGAATAATGAAGGAAGTAAATATAGACTAAAGTATTTGGATATGTGAAGGAACCAGAATTGTTAAGAAGTGAATAAAAAAAAAATGATGATGATGAGATTGGTGGTGAAAATAATTTGAAGAATGCGAGTTTGATCGAATTCGTATGAAAATTCGGATGAATGTATGCTTTGATCAGAATTATGCATTAGAGGCCTGTACCTCGTACTCGAATGGTGTGATGCTTATGTGTATTTAATGATTTGCCTTGTTATGATTAAGAGGCGAATACGTGCTAAATGTGAATCATACGAGCTTATTAGTAAATGATATGTTGGAATTATGTTATATAGTTAAGTTGAATGATATTTACTATTTGTAGAATCACGAAGCATTGGCATGTGAAAGTATGTGAAAGTGAATATATATATATATGTGTATTGTTTAAAGGATTACGTAAATTGTATGTATGCTCACATAAGCTAACAATGTACGAATGTAATAGTAACATGCAAGGATGGAAATTTCGTCAGTTGATTCAAGTATGGATGGCAAACGAGGTAAGAGGAAGCAATAAGGCAAGCATGAACATGAACACTAAAGGTAAGTGATTTCGCAATCACTTCGAATTTATCTACATGAAGGTGTATACGTGTTTGAATATTCGAAATCAAAGTGAAACGTATAAATAAATGAGAAATGTTATGGTACGTTTTGTTGAAATTGATGGCATGATGTTAAACCGATAAGACCTCATTATAAGGGTAAATCGGTCATAAATATTAGTTGAGATGTTAGCTAAAGACATTTCGTAAATATGTTCGAATTGAAAGTAAGTACAATGCGTACAACAATACTTATATACAATAAGTACTAAGTGTGATTAATTTTAAAAGGTCAAATTGTAGAAGACAGTAAATAATAATTACTTACAAATGCCAGAAGTATTACGTAAGAAATACAATGTGTAATGTAGGATACTCACTAGTAGAGACATGTTAGAGAACGTAGGTGAATTAAAACCAAATACGGTGAACGAACAAATGGAAATGGTATATTAAGGGATGGTCATGTATTGACCGAAGCTCGAGAAAAACACGAGAATCATCTCACTTATGTCCGGGCAAGCAAGTAAAAAGGGGTCTAACGATTCTTAAGGGATCGGGTCAATATAAGAGAGAAAGATAAGAATGAAAAGTTTAAGCTTACGATTGAATGAAAAACAAACTCAAGAAAGAAGGGTGGGAACACCACTAGAAATAGAATGTAGAGTGTTGCGTTGAGACGCGCTACATGAATTAGGACATGGAATTAGAGCTAGGACCCAACACTTGAAGTTGAATGTAGAAGATTAATACGAAAATATATCATAAGAAATGACATGGTAAATGATACGACAGAAGAACAAAAGGTACAGATGAAAGTGTTAGAATCTGAGAAATGAATTCAAACCAGTAAGAATGAAAGGTAATAAATTAAAAGTTCAAATCTATAAGTGAAGACGGATAAATCAAGTGAGAATAAAAAGTAAGTACCAAACTCAAATAAGTTATACGGGTCAAATGGCAATCGCCATTTGAACCCGGTATTTAATGTTCGGTTTGTCAGGTTTATTACTTATAGGTGAGCATAATGTATGGGCATGCATTGTCACAATTTGGAAAGCATTAACTATCGCAAAGTATGAATAACGAGTCAAGGGATTTGACCCGCGCCAGGTACGTATAAAAAGATTATATTTTTAATAGGAGCTTAGGGCTCGACTAGAGAATGATGTGGGACCGGTTTTGACACCGTTCGATTGCGTAACGAACGTTCGACGTGCGGAATCCGTGAACGTGCGTGACCGAACACACAATAACGTACTAGAACCGTGAATCTATTGAAAATATGACATGTACGATACAAGAATCACGTAGAGAGTACTTTCTCTCTCTAGACTTTCTCTCTCTAGACTTCTTCTCCAATGTCACAAATGAGCCAAAAGTCTTTCCCTTTACAACTAAAGCTCCTATATATAGCCCTTGGAATTAATGAGATTTCTCATTAATTACCACAATGCCACCTTACTAAAACTATCTAAATATTACAATAGAAGCCTAGATTTCTACAGTTTCAGCTACGGTTTGAATTGACGGAGGCGATAGACATTAATGCATCAACAAACTCCCCCTTGGATATTGCCGTAGTCAATCCGTAGTTAAACTCGTAGCGACTTGTCTTTCTCTCTCTCTTGAGTCTTCTTTAAGATTTAACGTCTTCAACAAACACAGACTCCCTCTTGCTCGAACAGAATCCCGGTGGATCTGTCTTCAGATTCAGCTCCCCCTTTCGGTAGTCTCTTCAGGCTCCCCCTTTCGTCAAGCTTCCGTACTTTTAGGATCGACGCCTGGCTTTCCGTAGCAACAGATTCAGAAACCTACACATCTCAACCTCTCGTAAGACAAAATAATTTTGACTCTAAAAGTATTCACTCAAAATTCTCAAACATATAATATTGTGATTCAAATTAATGAATCATCTAAACATTTGAGGATTATCTTCCAACTTCTCATCATCTTAACCAAACCAATTGTTCATCTTGTTTAGCCTTTGAGATTTTGAATATCAGCTTTCCAACATCAGTTGTCGAAAATCTTTTTGGATTTTTCACGAACATAAATGCAATAACAGAAATTAAATGCAGAAATAACATATGTACAAACACTATTTTTGTGAGTTTGTGTAAGAGGATCATATCAGTTTATGAGACAAATCACCAACACCGTTAAGCTTTAAACATATTAAGTTCTAAATGATTCACATTGATTGTCGATATACTGATCCATCTTAAATCTTCACACAAATTTCAATTTACTCAGGATACGATTTAGATGTCTTATGAACTTAGCTCATTCATGTGTCCCACCTCTTGAATATACTCCCGTATCCAGAATCCCAATATTCAGTCTTACAGGTGAGTATACTACAATGATATCTGTACATAAATTAGGTAATGCGAGGGCCGAGGGATCTCAGGTCGATACTTCCGTATACGCAGAGAGATATCAGCTTCGACTTTACGGTATGTCCCCTTTAGAGGATCTTTTAGCTACAACAGCAGCGACTATCAATTTTATTGTTTCATCAGCATGCTGAGGGTTTATGCTATGTTTCAAGCATTTACGAAAAATATTATTCGAGGACTAGGTCAGAACCACCGTTCAGCAGAAGTCCTGGAATAATACCCCAGACATCATTGAGTATAAAAACCTAGTATATAAGAATACGAGACCTTTCAAACGAGATTTCAGGGGTTACCTATATATCCAAGTAGTGTTCCCCACGAATTTCACAAGTTTGAAATTTTAGGTTTATATCCCGAATAAATCTATTAAATGTGTGAAAACCTATCGACACATCATTAGTGAGACCGTTTATCACATTTGACATTTCATTTCTTTAGCATGCTGTGACAGTCCAACTGATTTACTATCATTTCCTCTTTTTCACAACAAAACTCATTTTGAATTTTTCAATATTTTTGAATTTTTTTCAAATTTTCAAATGTTTTTGGATTTTCCAAAATTTTACTCCCCCTAAAATGCAAACACATTTTAGGAAAATTTGAAAACAAACTGTACAAGAAAGTTGACAACTGATATCAAATCGCATCAATTCGCCATCCACTTGGCGTAAACAATCAGAACTCCCCCTGACAACAAACTATTTTCCCATTATGATTTCAAAACACTTAAGTTTGTTTTAATCAAAAATGGTTTTTCCGGAAAATTAGTTTTGTGTGTCATTTCATAAACTCGGGGTTTCATCACCTTGTTCTTCAAATTACCACTTGTAGGAAAGATGAATCAAGTACAACTTAATGTCCTTAATTTATCTTTTGAAAGTCGAAATATCACCGAAGTGAATTTCTCAAGAAAGATGCCGATTCCTACTCCCCAATTACCAACCTGGGAGTTCCGGCAAGTCAGGTTTTTCAGTTACAGAATGGTGACACCCAAGCCTGACCAGTCTTGGGTGCATCCGATTTATTTTTACTCGGTGTATTGGTATTCCTCTTTGAATCATAAAATTCCTTTACCCCTTTGACTTTTCCGTCAACCATTTTTCCAAAAATGTTTAGAACATTGGGGTTAAAGGCTTTTTCAACATCAAAATCTTTCTTTTCAGAAAAAGATTGATTTGAAATTTCAACTTCGTCAACTTTTTGTTTATAATTTTCAGCTCGCAATGGTGGAAAGTTGATATCATCCATTGGCGGAACTGAATTTTCTCCTTTTTGCTCAACTGGTGGCTCTTCTGACTTTGACAAGTCAGATTCATCGCCAACACGTGGCTCCTTTGTTTCCGAAGAAACAAATTCATCGCCAGGAAGTGAAAACTTCACTTTCTTTGTTTTGTTAATCCTTTGATTAACAACTTTGTCTTTCTTCAAAATTCCTTTCTCTTCTGTCCTCAGATTTGTATCTGATGAATTCGTTTTGCAAGATTTATCATTCTTTGAAAAGCAAGACGATTTATCAGAACTCTTCTCTGTTTTACTTGTTGTATCCGAGGACAATATCTTCTCCAGATACTCTCTCGCTTTCTTTCTTTTCTTCCTCAGTCTGTCTTTCTGCCCTTGTGAAAGCTTCACTTTTTGTTCTTGAACTTTCTGTTCTTTGGGCTTAACTTCGACTTTGACTGGTTTCTTTGCCATTCCATGAAATTCAGCCCTCGATCTTCCCTTTGATCTCATTGGGCAATATCTGGCAATGTGACCTTTGATTTGGCAATCATAACATCTTCTTGTCTCAAATCTCTGTCTCTGGCAGTTAACAGCAATGTGTCCTTGAAAACCACAGTTGTAACACACTCTGTTATCGTACCAATCACCATTTTCACACCAAACACTCAAATCATAACACTGATTTGATTTGTAATACTCATGACTTCTCCTATAAGCTTGATTTGACGCTTGAGCACTGTGGTCAAACCTGCACCACTTATTACCAACTTTTTGTGAGTTTTGACTTTTTAAATTTTTTGATTTTGCATAATGATTGGATGACTGAACTGATGAGCTTTTATTGTTGTTTTGAAAATTTTTCAAATTTTTAACATTTTGTTTTTGTTCTACATTCTTCTTAACAGGTTTTTGCTTTGAGCATTCACCTATTTCAGTCGAATGTAAAACAGTTTCTTAAAATTTTTCTTTTAATTCCAAAAATATTTTCTTTTTCTCATTTTCATCATCAGTTTTCTCATCACAATCTTCAATTTTGACTTTGTCAAAATTTGTGACATTGTCACTTATAGGAACTGAATTGATCGGTTTTGGACACTCATATGGTGCCGAAGTCACAAAACCTTTCAATTTAACTTCAAGCTCTTTGATTTTAATCCGAGCTTTTTCAGCTTCTTTTTCAAGCTGAATGATTTTAGCAAGATGAGAATTGATTTCAATTTGTTTTTCAAGATTATCTTTACCAAAAATATCTCGCTCATCTTCTAAAATCTTTATTTGACTTTGAAAATCTTTTTCAATTTTTAATTTTTCATTTTTAAACTCTTTTTCTTTTTGTTTCAAAATTTTGTTTTCCAATGTCAAACTGTCCAAATCACTTAACAGTTTGACATTATCAGATTCAAATTTGTCACATTTTGAGCACTTCTCAATCATCTTTACATCTTCAGCTTTCTTTTCAACCTTGATAGCTGAAATTTCTTTAACCTGCTTCTCTACCACTTGAACATTTTTCTCAGGTTCAAATTTTTCATCAACAGACTTCATTTTTCTAATCTTTTGAAGTTCAAGTTCTCGCTCTTCAATCTTCTCGATAAACAAGCTCAAATTCACGTTTAAATATATCTTCCTCAAATCTAACAAATACGTTCTCCACATATCACCCGGTAAAACATTTGCCAACTTGTCAACCCACTCCTCATTAGACTTGGTTATCCCTAATTTTCCCATTTCCAAAACTAGATGGCAGTATCTATCAAATAATTCTTTTGTAGACTCTCCCTTGATACCCGTAAAACTATCAAATTTCTTCCGTGCAATATCTGCTGGACTCTGAACACGATACGACTCACAATCCATGTTTCGTTATTGAAAGATTTTCAAATACAGATTTTCAAACAATACAAAATTTCACACAATCAAATGACTATCCGATTGAATATAAAAAATTAGGCGACAGTGGATCGAGTGGTGATTTGCTCGTGCGAGTATCCGATGCTTGACAAATCACCTGAAACACAGACAAATAGAACTGATTAGAATCGGGTGGCAACTTGTTCGGATTGCCACTCGATTTGATGCACTTTTAAACTTGAACAAAAACAATATCTTTTGAATCAAATTGTGATTCGATAAGTGATCTAAACAAAATCAATTTTATGTCTCACCACTTTACTAATAGCACTATACTACAAACCTGAATCTTATCCAAATTTTATAATCACACAACATGATTTCTACTGACACAAACCACAAATCAATTCACCAATTTTTTATTAGAGTTCACGTGATAAACTGATTATTTATAAAGTCACCTAAAAAGTTGCTGACAAATTCAAATGCACTTCAATGATTGGACCGTTTTGTTATAGTGGACTGACAAACAATGATAGAATTGTTCAATTTTAATGCTATTTGACCACCCAATTTACTTAACCATCCAAAATTTTTATTTCACATGTACCGAGATGTTGTTCAGTTTTCTAAAATGAACTTTAGTGACAATCAAACAACATTCACGTGATGTTAAAATGTGATTGGACCTCTATGTTATAATGGCAGACAACAATATCGAAACTTATAAGATCATATGCACATCTAACAACCTCACATGTGACTGACAAGACTTTATCAAATCTCAATGAATTCAATCTCTATGAACTAATCTATGACTAATGTCAGACAATTTCAAATTTAATAAAATATTCACTTAATGTTTCTGATAAAATTGTCTAAAAGATCAAACCAATGCAATCTGATACAAATCACATGTTCTCTTTTCCCAATTACTGACAACCTCGTAAACTGTTTCACAACTTTTCAAACGGTTCACATTTTTCAAACGGTAACCATGTTTCAAACTGTCATGTCATGTTTCAAACTGTAAGGTGATAGTTCAAACGGCCAGGTGCTTGTTCAAACGGTCAGGTGCTTTCAAACTGTCACGTCCTCAAACGGACAACCCTCAAACTGTCATGTCCTCAAACGGACATCAATTTCAAACAGTCACAGGTTCAAACGGTCAGGTCTGTTTCAAACTCTCAGGACCCTTCAAACGATAGACTAAAGTTCAAACGATGGGATAACTTTCAAACGATAGACTCATGTTCAAACGAAGGATTTCAAACGATAGGTTGAAGTTCAAACGATGAACACTACTTTCAAACGAAGTCGGTCACAAAACTCAGATTTCTCCTAAACGGCTAGGAATTAGGATCTGAAACTTGGTAGGGTTATAGATCAGGTGTTTTCGCACAACATATCAAAAAATCAGACGATTTGGAACGTAAAAACCCGTTCAATTTGACGAAAATCAGTGTAAAACGTGAAAATATGAAAAAGAGGAAGAAATAGATGAAATTTGGATCTGAAGTCGCTGAAATCTGGTACGAAAACGATGTGTTTGATCAAGCAATCGAGCTCCTAGCTCTGATACCACTTGTAGGACCGGTTTTGACACCGTTCGATTGCGTAACGAACGTTCGACGTGCGGAATCCGTGAACGTGCGTGACCGAACACACAATAACGTACTAGAACCGTGAATCTATTGAAAATATGACATGTACGATACAAGAATCACGTAGAGAGTACTTTCTCTCTCTAGACTTTCTCTCTCTAGACTTCTTCTCCAATGTCACAAATGAGCCAAAAGTCTTTCCCTTTACAACTAAAGCTCCTATATATAGCCCTTGGAATTAATGAGATTTCTCATTAATTACCACAATGCCACCTTACTAAAACTATCTAAATATTACAATAGAAGCCTAGATTTCTACAGTTTCAGCTACGGTTTGAATTGACGGAGGCGATAGACATTAATGCATCAACAAATGATGTGTCAGAATAGGATAACTGATACCCATATGTAAGAATGTATTTATAATTAGACTTCCGAAAAGTCAAACGAAATAAATGAAGTCCTTGCAAATATGCGAGTATAAGGTACGAACGTGTACCTCGATGCAACCACAATAGGTAAGGGGGTGTTAGTCTGACCTTGAAAGGTCAAACTGCGAAAGTTGGAGAAATAGCCAATAAATAAAGGATTGTATGTAAGAAATGGAATGTATGATATGTTTTAGCATGTACGTAAGAAAATTGTGAAAGAGGCAATGGGCGAACAAACACCCCGTAGGGCGCAGTTATGAAGGGTTATGTGTTAACTGTTTATTTATAGACAAATGTGATGGAATTCTTAGTGAGATGATAGTAAAAGCTAGTGGAAGGATGCCCATGAGTGGGAGCATATTTCATGAATGAATGAGGCCAATTCTGGTACGGAAGGTACATATAAAGAAACGGATCGATCCGGCGCACGGATAACCGACTTATGCATT
Organism: Helianthus tuberosus; assembly: GCA_030545235.1. Lineage (NCBI taxonomy): Eukaryota > Viridiplantae > Streptophyta > Magnoliopsida > Asterales > Asteraceae > Helianthus > Helianthus tuberosus. The sequence goes on along the minus strand of CM060398.1, from coordinate 8,988,531 downwards.
GAAGGCGAGGTTAGTAAAATGTTTAATTCTTAATTAATGATTAAGAATCCGTAGATTTATTGGTAAGTGTGAACAAAATGAATGGTAGAATAATTATGGTATGGTATACAATGATCGACCTATAATGGTCAGCGTGAGAAGGTATAAATATCAATAAAAGGGAAATTTAAAGGTCTTAAATGAAAGTTTGAGCTGAATTGGTTAAACACTAGTATGGTGCTCGTACATAACATACCCAGTTGTTATCATAAGTAGTTCATGCAAGGATCTAATAGTAAAGTGTGCGAAGGATTAAATTTAAGGTTAAACTCAAACTTGTGATTAGTTCAAGTGACGGTAGTAACCGTAGAATGATACCTTATACTTGTATTAGGTATGAAAAACCAATTAGGAAGTGGGTGGCTTTGTATTAGTACCACTAAGTCATTAAATGTCTATAGTATGCGTATAATGTTATGCTAAACCCTCATATGAACCATAAAGTAAATGGAAGAACGTTAGTAATGGGATAATGGGGTTTGCTCATGATTACAATAATGAATTATATCGTGCATGATTCGTGTGCGGAATAAAATAAATCGAATAATCTATATTAGTAAATGTATGGATATGTTACACTTATTTGGAAAGATAGAAACAAGCCGTAAGCATAAGCTTGTACGACCAATAGTATACATTTGGAATAATTTCAAATGAACGAACCGCTAGTAATGATGTATGCTAGGAACTAGCATTATAAAGTGAAAGCGACACTAATAAGAGCTCTGGATCAGATTCTGACCTATATGTGATTATGGAGTAATTTACTTGATTTAAGAATGGAAGGACAATGCGTACAAATACGTTTATGCATGAATGAAACTCTTGCCAAGATCTCGAATGCATCTATGTTATATTAAGCATCGTGAATGAATAGATGAAAAAGTAAGAGTAGAAGTAGTCAAGTTGGAATGAGAAAGGTTTCGGAGACGAAACCTCCTTTAAGGGGAGTAGACTTGTAACACCCCAAAAATGTTTATCATGAAAATAAGTTAAAATACTAAGAACTTAACTTAGTTAGTTAAAAAGGGGAAATGTGTTGTAAATATTAGTTAAGTGATGAAAAATGGGCCTAATTAAAAGAAATGTAAAAACTAGAAGGGCTAGATGTGCATGATTCTAAAATAGGGGTATTAGAAGGTGGAAACCCAAAACACACACCTCTGGGCGTGTTTTTGGTCGAACAGAAGTAGGAGAAACAAGGGTTATCCTTGTTCTTGCAAAACTCATCAATTGACAAGGAAATTCAGTGTTAATCGGTTGCATGTTACCAGATTTTCGATTAACCTAACACCCTCTATAAAGTGGTAAGTTCAATTTGATGTTTTTGATCTATGGTAGGAAGTGAGTTATGACTCAATCTCGAATTTTTATGTCTAAATGTGAGAAATCTGAGTTAGGGTTACCTTCTAGAACAAGAATCATGTTGATTTTTAGGTTATTTGAAAGATTTTGGTAAAAACCCACTTTGTGAAATTGTGGTATGATTAGGATGATCAAAGTGGTTATAGTTATGTGAAATCTTGAAATATGGTGATGTTGTAATGTTTGAATCTCATAAATTTATGTAGGGTGAAAGAAAAATATGAACATGTATATATTGTTGATGAATTATATGATGAACTAGTAGGAATTCATGCCTTGTATGCTTGTACATAATACTTGTAAATATGATGACCACCAAGTGTTTGATGAAATGCTTAGAAGAATAATATGTATGATTTTGGAAGATGAACGAATGAGATTTGGTTGTACTAAATAAACGAATGAACGTGTTGTTATAGGCATGAAGGAAGAAGGATCCAATACTAGGAAATCGGAAGGTTCACAAGATCGAGGTACGTTAGTGTACACCGCATTTCTATATATTTGAGGTTGTCATATGTATAATAAATTTATTTGTATTGTGTTGTTATGTCAAAGTTGTTAGAATTGAATTCATTGGTCGTTGAAAGTAAAGGTGAAATCCGTCAAAAACGGATTGTAAGAAATGATTAAAATACGAAAGTTAACGCATCAAATCCGGTACTTTTAGTTGAACCGGGTATGGGAAGTTATGTATGTAATGGACGAAACTCTACTTGATCCGTCTTTCTCGGATCGAAGTATGATGTAAGAATGTAATGTCTATAATTGTTCATTTTGAACAAATCGAATGAAGGTGGTATAATGATGCTAGTACCCGTTCCTAACGGGTATGTTAAGTAAAGTATGCTTAGACAATATTTGAGGCAAACATGTAAGGAACCGTTTAACGGTTAGTAAAGAAATTGAATGATGTTAATCCGAGGAATAAACAAATGGGTTATTAGTTATTAGTGTTAGTGACGGAATACTAACTTATTTGTTTATGTTGGATGTAGGTAAATCCTCAATTTAGGCGGTCGGACGATTTGGAGCGAGCACATGCACACTTATTGGCCATTAAGCGCTTCCGCTATTTCGTATTAATGTTTTGGGTCAAAAAGCTTGTTTTGTATATCCTTGTTAGTAGTTGCACTTTTTAACACTTGATGTTATGCTTTTTAAGTCGTGTCTAGTCGAACAGGTTGTAGAAGTATTTGTTTTGATAATGGTTAAAACAGGGATATGCTCGTATTATGGACGGGTCATGCCCACATTTTGTTAAAAATTGTGTATTAATGATATTAGTATCGTTACCATAAATTGTGAAAAGTTTGGACATCTTAAAAGTTATGTTTCTAACGTCTTTTGGATGTCATTTTTATTAGACGCAAATGCGGGTCTAACAAGTAAGCTGTTTTTCAAGTCAATTCATATGTTTCCGTCTCTTGAATTGATTAGAACTCTTCTGATTGACTCGTTTGGGTCACAAAACGATCCTACAAGTGGTATAAGAGCTCAGGAGGAAGAGTTCTTGCCAAAACAGCCATAAAATCTGTCTTCTACACCTTCTTTTACAAAATTCACAAGTTTTTACGGTTAAAATGACTTGAATTTCACATATTGTGTACGAAACAGTGTTTTAATAAATCCTTGAAAGAATTGGACATTCATTCGATTTAAAAGTGATAAAATTACATAATTTCGCTTGAAAATGGATTCGGATTAGGTGACGTCAGCGTTATTTCGTACGGAATTCCCGCTTGAAATTGTTAATCTCGCTTCAGAGTGGAATTTCGTTTGAGCCGTTTCACACGAAATTAGATAATTTCGTTCCAAATTGGTATTCCGTTTGAAGATTTCGCTCGAATTACATATTCCGTTTGAAAGTGTGCTATTTCACACGAAATCAGTTATTTCGTGTGAAAAGTGATTCCGCTTGAAAGAGGTTATTTCGTTCCAAAAGTGTTATTCCATTTCAAAAGGGATTTCGTTTGAGGTTTGATTCCGTTTAAACCTGTATTTTGTGTGAAACTTGAATTTTTTTTGTGAAACAATTTTCCGAAACATGGAAGAGGAATTCTACAATGCATTTGCTACCCAGTTGCACCAGTTACAGCTGCTGAAACATTGCACAGTGAGAATGAGACAGGAACTCACCAGAAACCGCCAAAGCTTATGTACATTGAAGATTTTAAAGGATGACAGAATTGATTTGAGAACTGGGTGCAAGCTTATAAGTTTGATGCATGGTGTTCATTAGAGAAAGATTACGAGAAACCGAAAAATGAACGTGGGATTGAAAAAGCTTTTTGTGACTTTTCAGAGAATGATAAATTGAAATATACAAGTGAAAAAATGATGATCAGCATTCTTCAACAAGCGATTAAAGAAGATATCTTTGTTTTGCTTCAACATGAGGGTACTGCAAGATCGATTTGGACTGCATTGATTCAAAAGTTTAAAGGAAGTGCAGATATGATAAAGAACAAAAGGGCCTTACTGAAGAAATCATTTGATATGTTTGTAGCCTTAGAAGGTGAAACAACAAAAAAGATGATTGATAGATATTGTCATTTGGTTTTGGAAATGGGAAGATTGGAAATCAAGAAAGACGACGATGAATGGGTTGATAAACTAGCCGATGCATTACCACAACAGAAATGGGGAACTTATTTGTTGATCCTAAAACACATGAGAAAATCTGAAAATATGAATCTGGCACAGTTTATTCAGAAGATTGAAGAGCATGAGTTGGATATCCAGAAAACTGCTATCATTGTTTTGGTCAAAAATCACACAAGGATAATGCAACCAAATCTGATTTTGTGAGGTATGATGCTTGGTTAATTGTATGAACGACAAGTATATGAAATCAACGATGAACACCGAGATTTATACGAGGAAAAAGCCCTTGATCAATAGATGATCTCCGGCATAAAAAACCTCGGGTGATGGAAACTACCGATCACCAACTATATTGCAAAAAACAATAATGATCCTTGTACAACTTCGGAAGAAAACAAGCTCAATACAATGAATTGCTAGTATAAGTGTGTGTTTTTTCTAAGTGTTTGGAGAGAATTCGAGTGTTGTGTGTTCTTTTTGTGGTGTGTTCGACTTATGCCTCAAATGAGCTCGTTTTCCCCTTAAAAGATAAGAAAAAATCAACTAACTAACTTCCCGAAAAAGGTGGAAGTCACCCATGATCACCACTAACGGTTATTTCTTCATTAAGCACGTGCCTAAGAAGCATATTCCACGATATTCCAGCAAAGAAGTAGTCCACTACGTCCATTATCTGCATTTAAACATTAAAAACGTGACAATTGTTAGAAATCATAAGTTCTGATCCTGGATCCTCAGACTCGTGATCCTCAGACTCTCTGCATCATCCATTAAGGATCCGTGATCCATACCCAGTCTCAGGATAGATGATCCTTAGCATAAAACCCATACCCTAACAATTGCCCCCAATATGGCAGTTGTGATAATGATTCATAGCTGTCATATTTTCGTTAGAAGTGGACTAGCCGTTGCTGCTGGTAACTAGTCGTTACACTGCCTGCCGTCACTGATAAGACCTGCTATAATCATCATTGCAAAATATAGAGTTAGAGATAACTCCTCAAGTGCCTTTAAAGATCAGAAGATCCTTCTGTTTGTGGAGAATGGATCCTTCTACACCGTTCGCTATTAACCTTCCTGCACTTTAATATCTGCATAGACACTTTAACTGTTAGATAGCCATGTCCGGCCTGGGTGGATGGTCCACGGTTTTGCTGGTGAAATCCAGGCCAGATGATTTTAATACATAATGAATGGGTGATAACATTAAACTTTTTTAGCTACAACTGTTGTTGTTTCTTTCCTCTTTATTTTTCATGTATGCTTTCTATTTTCAAAGATATCATCGCCAAACAATTGGAAAGTTATTGGAAATCTGATGATAATGTTAAACTTTTAACAAAAAACTTGAAGTGTTCATATAAATGTGGATCAATGATCCTTAACCAAAAAGGATAAGAGACAACTTGCAGCTTAGAAAAAGTTAGAATATAACATACCAGAGAATCCAAGTTAGGATTCTATATCCTTGTAAACTAATACTGAATAAAATGTGTGAAAAGTAAAGTTTAACTTTAGAGCTCCAAGATCCTGCAAGAAAAACAAACTTGGGACCAAGCCAAATAATTGGGAATGAACCCATAATAACTGGGGACAAGCCCAAATAAACTGGGGACAAGCCCAACAAACTGGGGACAAGCCCAAATAAACTGGGGACAAGCCCAACAAACTGGGGACAAGCCCAACAAACTGGGGACAAGCCCAAATAAACTGGGGACAAGCCCAAATAAACGGATGTAAACTGGGGTCAAGCCCAAATAAACTTATGTAAACTGGAGTATGGCCCTCACTGGCGACTATCCAAACTTGAGCAACATGAAAATGCTGAAACCTTAGCTAACGTGAAAACGTTAGAAACCTTAGGAACGGATGTATGGTACGTCTACCATTATACGTAGGATCCCGGATACAGCCAGTACAATGAAATTGTCAGCCCCTAAAGCGAGTACTGGTCCCATTGCCATGAACTGTACCAGGATCATCGTGCGCTACTGGCGATACTGGGGACAGGCCCAAATAACTGGGGACTAGCCCAAAAACTGGGGACAAGCCCAAAAAACTGGGGACAAGCCCAAATAACTGGGGACAAGCCCAAATAAACTTTGGAGAGTTGGCCAACCACTTTGATCTTCTGTAAAATGATAATAACTCTGCAAAAGCTTAAACTTTATGAAAATAGATGTTAAATGTTTAACATCTTTGCCTTATGATAAGTAATAAGTATAAAATGAACGAAAATGAAAGTAATGTGTTACCAAATGTAGAATCATATATCCTTTGAGGATCCAGGATCCTTAATCAGAATACTGGTATCGCTGAGGATCCCTGATCCTTCTTACTTAAAGTATTTCTTTAGATGAACAGCATTCCAAGCTCTTGGTAAGAGGTCACCATCTATTGTTAACAAATGATATGCCCCCATTTCCTGCTTCAGCTTCAATTAAGTAGGGACCTTGAAATCTTCTGAACCTGACATTCTTGTTGTATGCTCCAGCCATTCTTTGTTGATAACTGGCCATCAAATTTGGTAATAATAGGATGAAGGAGCTCCGCTGGTTGATGAAGGATAATGCTATGTCTTTGACAAGAATTACATTTCTTTGTGTATTCCACAGCATACTTCTTCCTCATAGGCCAATAGCATCCTGTTCTGAGGATCCTTAAGAATAGTGCTCTGCCCCCAGTGTGGTTCCCACAGTCTCCTTCATGAAAATCCTTTAGAACTTCTTGAATTTCTGGATCCTCAATGCACCGCAACTAGGGACCTGCAAGAGATATCTTGTATAACATGTCATTTAGTATGGTGAATTAAGATACCTTGACTTTGAAAGCTCTGGGGTTTTCTCCTGTAGGAATCTCTCCATGTTGTATATATCTCAGGATCGGAAGGATCCATGATCCTGAATTTGATTGTGCACCATCACTAGGTATGATTGCAGAATCCTTTGCTATCTCCATAGCTATGTGATCTTCAATAGCAGGGGCTAAGACATGAATGATGAGTATTTTCACATCCTCTGGAATCTTCAGTGATGATCCAAGATTGGCTAGAGCATCAGCTTCTGCATTTTTCTTCCCTGGGTACCTGTGATAGACTGAAAAAAGCAAAAGAGTATGCCAGTTTCCTGACTATTTCTAAGTACTTGATTAGCTTTTCACCTTTGACAGTGTAAGAACCGTTATAATGATTAGTAATTAATAGAGAATCTACATATACTTGAAGATACCTGATCCTCATATTGTTAGCTAATTGCAAACCTGCTATCAAGGACTCATACTCTGCCTCATGATTAGTGGTTTGGAATTCACATGCAATGGATTGGGGTATAATGTCCCCCTGTGGCGATTTTGGTAGTGTGCTTTGTCTAGTTCCTTTAACATCTGAAGCTCCATCCGTGAGGAGTGTCTAAGGATCCTTGGTCTTCTCAAGTTGTTGAACTTCTAATTCAGCTTCCCTTTGTAGATCACTACTGGAATCAGCCACAAAGTTAGCTAAAGCTTGGGACTTGATGGCAGTCCTGGGTTCATACTTAATGTCATATGCAATAAGCTTGATTGCCCACTTTGCCATTCTACCTGACATTTGAAGTTTCATAGTATACCGGATGTTGAGAGCCTTCATGATCCTTAACTAGGATCACACTTATTGCTTTAGCTGAAATAGCTAAGTATAAGGATAACGATTCTCCATTTTCTGGTTTCATTAGGGCTGGTGCTGAGGATAGATAATCCTTAAGAACCTTGAGTGCAGCTTCATGCTTATCAGTCCACTCAAACTTGCCTTGAGCAATTTGTCTACCTCTTCTTGGATAATGGCATTCCTTTCAAGTGCAAACTTTCTCCTTTTTTGGTGTATTGGCTTGAAAGACCTGTCAATACCAAGTTTGTGAGTAATAACATTCTTACCTGTCATATCTTCATGTTTCCAAGCAAAGGTAGATTTTCTTCTTTCCAAGAAGGATACTAAATCCTGCTCAATACTGTCTAGGATCCTGGATCCTATAAAAATTTTGGATTCAGGATCCTCTGGGTTCAACAGAATATCCTTGACGTCTTACTCTCTTGCCTCCATGACGTCTTGCTCCTTGGAGGCTGGCTTCATTGAAGAAGTGTAACAGTTCTTTGCCTCCTGCTGATCACTTTCTATCTTCACCATATCTCATAGAGTTGGGAGCTTGACACATTGATGATATGTTAAGGGGGACTGCCTTCATATCGTGTATCCATGGCCTGCCAAAGATAACATTACAGCAAGATAAGCAATCAATAACATAGAATTTTTTTAACATAATTCACTCCCTCTATATAGATAGGAAGTTTGATGTCCCCCACTGTAATCTTTGTCTCTCCACTGAATCCCACAAGGACAAATGATCTTTGGACAACATCGGATTCAAGGATGTCCATTCTATTGAGGACATCCAACTGGATTATGTTCACTGAGCTTTTCCCATCAATGAGAATCCTGCGAACAAAATGGTTAGATATAAATAATGTAATAACCAAACCGTCATGATGAGGATCATGTATGTCGACACGGTCATCCCCATCAAAGTATATGACTTTTTCCTGGGTAAGGATGGAAGTTCGAACAGGTATTCTGTCACACCCCGAATTTCCACGTGTCACCGGTGGGCCCGGTGGGGAGTATCGTGACGTAGTTGATATCATCATAGTCAAACAACACAATATTTAAATGCACAGCGGAAGCAAAAGATAGATTTATTCCAACCAAATAAATTGTAATATAAAGTATCACAATGTAGTTGAAACAGATCCACAGGCGGATCAAAATAAAATGAAAACTGTTCAACAGACTTTGACATCTAGAGCTTGCGAGACTTGAGTAATGATGCCTGGAGTAGCCAGACTATTTCGTCTAGCACCTGCACTTAGCCTTTTTGGAAAATACGTCAGTTTACACTGGTAAATACAACTTAACCGACTCATTTTGAAAAGAGTTTGAAAATTGATTTGAGTGCACTTTGGCAAAAATATCTTTTATAACTTGGGACAATTATTAAAATAATCTTGTATACAGTTTTACTCATTTGTCGTCCATTAGGGCCGGTTTGTAGGGCCGGACTTAAGTTAACTGACACGCCACAGGTATAATGCCCACAAGGTTGATTCCTTTAGTGGATTACCAGTTTTTACATAATGCATCTGTCAGGTGTACGCCTACACCCCGTGCTTAGGTTGTGGCCATTTCGTAAAATGATACCAAGGATATCCGGGACATGGTCATTTAACCCCCAAAGGCCATACACCAAATAATACATATTAAACGGGTTGTAAATACATCAATCACAATACGATTTAAATAACTACACACCCGACCAAGCGGTATTATTATAATACCGTATCCCAAGCCCGTATAGGGAAAATAAGTTAAGAGTATTTACCTGAGTAATGTATAAGTCAAATACAGTAAGTACAGATGGCTTTTACTGGGCTCCTAATCTGGAACGAATGTTTATAATAACCTATTAGATTTCTAACGGGTCTTTATTTAAGCTTAAGCTTAGACCGGTTAGTTTTAAAGGAAGATACGGTTCAAACACACGATTAAGCGAAGACCGGAATGGAATGTGATTTAGACCCGAAAAGTTTTGAAGACTTGTATAATATGGGTAAACTAAATACATTCTGGATTTTGAGACAAAAATGATAAGGTTTGACCCGTTTCGGTCAATTTATGCAAACTAGTTACATAAACCGAACCGAACACGAAAAGGGCGTTACGGGTAACCATAGGAGTCATATGTAAGTTCCCTGAGTTAATATGCCTTAAACATGTTGTGATATCAGTAAGATATCTTCTATTATGCCCCAAACGAATTTAAATTCAAATTATGCCTTACAAGGGCATTTTGGTCATTTAAAAGATTATAAAAGAGTTTAATTTGTAATCTGAGTTACAGGTCTGATTTATACAGTAAATACACTTAATTTAACATGTTATAACAGTAGGGTATGACCTAAATGTGAAACTTATCATTTAAAACCAAACTATGCTCCTTAGGGGTATTTTGGTAATTTCACTTAGGCTAAAAAGGTCAAAACTGGAAACCTGAGTTCAAAAACTTGTACTTACTGTTAATATATAAAAATATACTAAAAATATCAGTAGGTATCAACCTTATATGGTTAATATGGTTTTAGCACATACTATGCGTTAAAAACGCTTAAAAAGGCGATTTGGAGCCATTTCCGGGTTTTCAAAGGAAAGCTGATAATTTTATAATTCCAGAAGGCTCAAAATATTTTATTTATCAAATGAAATTAGTAGAAAAAGGTTTGAGGTCAAAAGGATTTGTAAAACTCATTTTATGGCTTAAAAGGGCAAAACCGTCATAAACCGAATCAAACTTAGAGACCTATGTTATGCTCAGCCAAAAATCAAATAAAAATCTTCAAAAATCCCAAAATATTATATTACATCAGTGGGTAAAAAGTTTGATATCAAAAAGTGGGTTTAAATAGGCTATACGCTAATTACGCCGTTTAATTAACATAAAGCTTTCAATTTACGCTAATGAGCATAACTCTTAATCTAGACCTCAAACTGATGTCAAATTTTAGGTGCAAGTTTATAAATCAGTAACTAAGGTTTCTACTCTTTTAATTTTTCAAAAATCACGTTTTATAGTCAAAAGGGCATAATAGTCAACATTTAAGCACTTAACGGAAACATGCATGTGAATTGGATAACTAATGAACCAAGTTGTATAATCTCAGAGGGTTATACTTATATGAAACCTGGTCCAAAATAAGCTCTAAGACAGATCTAAAACATGCATAAACGGGTCAGAACTGAAAGTCAAAGCAAAAGTCAATTTATGCGACTTTCGGTTCCGATCCGGGTCTTAAACTGAAAATTGTCGAGTTGAACATGTTGGGACATGTTCTTACATTAGTTACCAAGTTATATTAATGATCAAACAGGTTGTATGTATCCTACATTGCTAATTATGCTTTAATTTGAAAATAAACATTCTGTTGACTTTTTAAAATAAGCTTTGACTCGACAATTAACATAGTTAGAGTGGGAATCTGAAAGTATCCTTTTAAGGGTTTGTTACCCACATAAATACCTACTTATAGGTACTTTCAATTCGAGAAATGACTGAGTAAATTTCATTTAATCTCGAAGTCAAACTTAAATTACGACGGTTTGACTTTTAGTTAATTAACTAAGCTAAAACGAATTAGAAAAGGGTTAAGAATACTTACAAGAGTCCTAATCACGACTAGGGAGCCTAATGAATCCTTGTTGCTGACCAGAGAGCTCCAGAATTGAGAATGCAAGTGAATGTGCAATTGTTGCAACATTAGGTGTTCTTATATACTCAATTTGATCCTTCAAGATGTTGCCAAGATAGTCTACACATGTTACCAGATGAGTCCAAGTGCCCCTATTGCATGATAAACCATTGGAGCAGCCTCTGGTATAAGAAGACAGCTGTTTACAGTTGATTCAGACCTGATAACTGGCCGCGAAGACCCCCTCGCGGGGCGCGTACAAGTGCGCAACAGGTTAACAAGTTTCAATCTTTTACATTTCAGTCCCTGGTCCTTTGAAACATGGTTTTGCTTGTTTTTCTTGCACATTTGACCCTCAAACCTGATTTTTAAGGACCTTAGGACTTTTACAAACTTGGTTAAGTCCTTGGTTAACTTTGTGCTTACCCGAAAAGTCACAAATTTCAACGTTGACGTATTTAACCCTTCGTACACGGTTTTGATCATAACTTTCTCATACGATAACGAAACTTTATGAAATTTTCACCACATATTCTAGTGAGTATATTTTATCGTTACAAAGCTTCAGGTTTGCTAAAAGGTCACTCAGAGGTATACTTTCAACATGTTGACACATTTAACCCCTGTAGTTTGTAATTCCTCACTTTCTTTCATTTTCAGCTTCGTATGACCCATGATTTATTCGTTTAAGATTATAAACACCATGTAGGGTTATTGTAGGGCATATTTATCCATTGTTGACACTTTGGACCCTTATATTCACATAGTTTCTCTGTTTGTCAACTTTAGTCCCTATAAAGTGCTTTTTCACATATTCAAAGCTTATGACACGTGTCAATACATTATTGGACGTAAATTTTCGAGGTGTTACATCCTCACCCCCTTAAAAGAAATCTCGACCTCGAGATTTACTGAAACAGATGAGGGTATTTTTCTTTCATTGTGGATTCTACCTCCCATGTGTAGTCGGGACCTCTACGGGCATCCCACTTGACCTTTACAATAGGTACATGCTTCCTTCGAAGCTTCTTTACCCGTCGATCCTTAATCGACAATGGTTTTTCCACAAATTTCAAACTCTCATCTATATGCACATCCGTGTGCGGTATGACTAGCGAGTCATCAGCTGGACATTTCTTCAGATTCCAGATGTGAAAAACGTTGTGGATAGCACTGAGCTCTTCAGGCAAGTTCAATTTATAACCACTGACCCAACACATTCGATAACCTCGAATGGTCCTATATACCTTGGACTTAACTTACCTTTCTTACCAAACCGCATCACCCCTTTCCAGGGTGATACCTTAAGCAAAACTTTATCACCAACCTCAAACTTTAGTGGTTTACGCTTTGGATCTACGTAGCTTTTCTGCCTATCCCTGGCAGCTTTCAAGCGATCACGAATCTGGACAATCTTGTCCGTTGTTTCAAAGACCAAATCAGGTCCTGATAATTGAACTTCTCCTACTTCCGCCCAACAAATAGGTGTTCTGCATTTTCTACCATATAATGCCTCAAAAGGCGCAGCCTTTATGCTGGTGTGATAGCTATTGTTATAGGAGAACTCGATCAATGGCAGGTGATTATCCCAACTGCCACCTAAATCAAACACACATGCACGAAGCATGTCTTCCAATGTTTGGATGGTACGCTCACTCTGTCCGTCCGTCTGTGGATGGTAAGCCGTACTAAAATTCAAGCGCGTGCCCAAGGATTGTTGGAAACTTTTCCAGAAATGAGAGGTGTATCTTGTATCTTTGTCAGAGATAATTGACACTGGTATGCCATGCAGAGCTACAATCTTATCCACGTACAATTGAGCTAACATGTCAGAGCTATAAGTTTCCTTAATGGGTAGGAAATGTGCTGACTTAGTCAGTCTATCTACTATGACCTAAATAGTATCATTTCCCTTCCTTGTCTTTGGCAGCTTGGTGATGAAATCCATTGTCACCATCTCCCACTTCCATGTGGGAAGTTCAGGCTGTTGTAGCAGACCTGACGGCTTCTGATGCTCAGCTTTGACTTGCGCACAAGTCAAACATTTAGCTACATAGGCAGCTACAGACTTTTTCAAGCCTATCCACCAGTAATTTGCCTTTAGATCCTGGTACAACTTATCAGCTCCAGGATGAACGGAATATTTGGAACTGTGGGCTTCCTTGAGGATAACATCCCGAAGTCCTCCATAAACTGGAACCCATATTCGTCCATTCAATCTTAGCATTCCGTCCTTGTCATAGGATAACTGCTCCTCAGTTACTCCTAGCTTTTCTTCAGGATAGTTAGCTTCCAACACAGCTTCCCTCTGTGCAACTAACACCCTTTCGTTCAAACTATTCTTTATTTCAATGCTCTTGGCATTGATTCTTATCGGCTTCACTCTTTCCTTCTTGCTTAAGGCGTCAGCAACTACATTTGCCTTGCCTGGATGGTATCTTATCTCACAATCATAGTCATTTAAAGTTTCCATACATCGTCTTTGTCTCATGTTTAAGTCCTTCTGATTAAACAGGTGTTGAAGGCTTTTGTCATCTGAATAGATCACACACTTGGTTCCATACAAGTAGTGCCTCCATAGTTTTAATGCAAATACAACAGCACCCAGCTCCAAGTCATGGGTGGTGTAGTTCTTCTCGTGTACCTTTAGCTGTCGTGAGGCGTAGGCAATAACTTTGCCTTTCTGCATGAGTACACAGCCCATACCAGTGTGTGATGCATCACAATACACTACAGACTCATCAATTCCATCGGGCAATGTTAACACTGGTGCATTGCTCAACTTTTTCTTAAGAATGTCAAAGGATTCCTGCTACTTAGGACCCCAATCAAACTTAATCTTCTTACGTGTCAACGAAGTTAGGGGCGCAGCAATCCTTGAGAAGTTTTCAATAAATCACCTATAGTATCCTGCTAAACCCAGGAAGCTACGAATCTCAGTAGGTGTCTTTGTCTCTTGCCAATTCATAACTGCTTCTACCTTAGCGGGATCTACTTGGATACCACGCTCACTAACCACATGTCCAAGGAATTGGACTTCTCGAAGCCAAAATTCGCACTTTGAAAATTTGGCGTAGAGTTTCTCAAGATGTAGAAGTTTAAGAATACAGTGAAGGTGTTTCTCGTGGTCAGCTCGATTCTTTGAGTAAATGAGGATGTCGTCAATGAAGACGATGATAAATTTGTCCAAGTAAGGCTTACAGACGCGATTCATGAGATCCATGAATGCGGTAGGTGCATTAGTGAGCCCAAAAGGCATCACTAGGAACTCGTAATGACCATAACGAGTCCTAAATGCAGTCTTGTGTACATCTTCATCTTTAACTTTCAACTGATGATAGCCTGACCTCAAGTCGATCTTAGAGAAGTAGCTTGCCCCTTGTAATTGATCGAACAGATCGTCGATCCTGGGCAAAGGATACCTATTCTTGATAGTGACCTTATTAAGCTCACGGTAATCGATGCACAGACGCATCGATCCATCCTTCTTCTTGACAAACAAGATCGGCGCTCCCCAAGGAGACGAACTAGGTCTAATGAAACCTTTGGCTAACAGATCATCTAACTGTGTCATTAACTCCTTCATTTCTGTTGGTGCCAACCTATAAGGTGCTCTAGCAACAGGTGCTGCTCCAGGAATGATGTCAATTCGGAATTCTACTTGCCTATCTGGTGGTAAGCCAGGTAGCACTTCAGGAAAAACTTCAGGATATTCCGAAATGACAGGGATGTCTTCAATCTTAGGCTTCGGCTCATCAATAGTAACATGTGCCATATAAATGACACAGCCCTTCTTCAGGCATTTAGATGCCTTGAGCATAGACACTTGCTCAGGCAATCCATGCTGGGTATCCCCTTGAATGGTAAGAGACTCACCAGACGGAGTTTTGACTACCACTTGCTTTCGGTTGCACACAATCTGGGCTTGGTTATGCGATAACCAATCCATACCTATAACTATATCAAAGCCGGCTAGCTTAAAGGGAAGTAAGGACAAAGGAAAAGAATGGTTCCTAATGGATATAACACATCCATCTAAAACAGTTGAGGCTGTTTCTATGGTTCCATCAGCTAATTCCACCTCGTATTTCACACTTAAGGTTCTAACAGGTAGGTTTAACAACTTACAGAACTTATCATCAACAAAAGACTTATCTGCTCCAGAATCAAACAATACTCTAGCATAAACATCATTTATGAGAAAAGTACCTGTAATCACATTATCGTCCTGGACTGCTTCCTTTGCATCCATTTTGAAGACCCTAGCATTAGTCTTCTTGACATCTTCCGGCTTCTTGGCGTATTTAGGGCAGTTGGTTTTAATGTGCCCCTTCTCGTTGCAGTTGTAGCATGTGGAATCTTTAATCTTCTTGCAATCGACAGTCTTGTGCTCTTTAGACTTGCATAACCCACACGCATGTGGTCCAGACTTAGACTTGGACTCAAGTCGGCACTTTCCAAAGTGGCGCTTTTGGCAAGTCTTGCACTTTGGCTTTTCCTCAGCTTGCTGGCTACCCTTATTGGATCCAGACTTCTTCCTAGAGTCAGTATTACCTTTGTGCTTCTTCTCAGATCTTCGCGAGGTATCGTCCTCACGCTTTCTCTTACCTTCTTCTGAATTCTTGAGTGATCTCAACCTGACTACGTCTAAGGTAAGGGACAGAGACAGATCAGCTGCTGATCTGAAGGTAGCAGGCCTTGATGCCTTAACACTAGCTTTAATTTCTGGGGCTAAACCCCCGATGAAGCGAGCAATCCTTTTGGGTTCCGGGGTTACCAAGTACGAAACCAGCCTAGATAGGGTATTGAAACTGGTGAGGTAAGCCTGACAATCTAAATTCTTCATCACCAATGATAAAAAGTCTGATTCGATTCTTTCGACTTCGTGCTGCGGACAATAATTCTCTTTAATAAGAGCAACGAACTGATCCCATGACAAGTTGTAGAGTGGGATTTTTCCAGCAGCTTGGATGAGAGACTTCCATCATGCCAGTGCTTCTCCCTTAAACGACTGGGATACATATTTCACTACGTCCCTTTCAGCACAACCGCTGATGTCAACTACCGTGTCCATTTCATCTAACCAGGTCATACAATCTACTGCTCCCTTCTCCCAGTGAAGTCCCGGGGTTTGCAGGAAACAAAGTACTTGTAGGTACAGGACTTGGTATGAGGTTTAGCATCAAACACTAACTTTTTTGAGGGGACACTGTTTTGATTTGATGAATGTCGATCATCATCTTTCTTGGGTTCATCCTTTTTAGAGGGCGGTTTGCTATGAGCTTCAGAGTGAACCTTTGGTTTGGAATGTGGTGCGGATCGGGTCCTACTTCGGGTCCCGCTTGCTTCACTAAACTGCCTATTTATCGCTTTGGTAACAGCATTTTCTACTAATGCTTGTAGCTCCGCACCAGTTACAAGTATTTTAGCATTTTCAGGGTTTTCCGCCGAATGACTGTTTATTTCTTCTGACTTGGCCATGTAACTGTAATTGCTACATAAAGAAATAGGGACAAGGTTTATTTATAAGCCTAAACAGTACTATCGTTCTTGACGATTTATTAACCATGGTTTTAATAGCCATTTTAGTTAATTTGTTAATTATTCAGGATTTTTATCGTAATCCCAAAAATCATAAATTAATAATAACACAATAGGTCTAGTCATGTAGGCAAATTTATTTCATAAGCCTAGATTTTATGGAATCGAGGCATTAAGGTTTGAATCAAAGTTCATCACCTTCTTTTGACAGGGAGTTGTAGGCTACCACTGTCTTTTGTCTTATGTGACATTAATTATAGCCCGTAGGCATTACATCACAATCAGATGTTTAAATAGTAATAAAGAATTTGGATAATTTAATAAAAGGGTGACATGTGTGATTTTGCGGATCACATTAGCCAAGAATGTTAACATGTTTGCAGATGTTAACAGAGAATTGAATCTTTTTTTTTTAAAATAGGTTTTACCATATTGGCCAGGTTTTATGATAACATAAAAGCTAGGTTTTACCTTTTAAGATTCTTATTATTTTATTAAAATGGTAGATCAAAATAATAAATGTTATTTTTCATTTATTCATATATTATATTCATGCACATAATTTAAAATGAAAAACTTGAATTAACCATTCCAATTAAAATTAAACTAGTACAAGTTTGCCCTAAACGGGACTTTTACACAAATAACATGCCCACGCAGGGGCTAAACAAACAGATATACCCACGCAGGGGCTAACAGAAAAACATGCCCACGCAGGGGCAGAACATAAAAATATGCCCACGCAGGGGCAGAGTACAGAAACAAATGTCCTCGCAGGGACATGATTACAACATTAAAATAACAAACAAACAAACAAAGGATTTAGTGATCCTTCTTGCTTTTTCCCTTGATCAAATCCACCATCTTCTTGAACATCCCACGGTTATGCCTACGGTCTTCCCGCACTTCCTGCTGCACCTCATTAATCCCTTGGAGGATTTCTTGAATTTGGGGCGATGACATCACCGGCGCCTGTGGGGGCTGCTGATAATGCGGAGGTTGAGGAGGCGGTTGCTGATACCCATATGGTGGGTATCCATAGGTCGAGTGTCCCGTTGTCCAGGGACCTCTATAGGGACCTTCCGGATGGAGAGCGTTGTAGTTCGCACCTACCAAGTAAGGATCGACCTCGGCATATCGGCTGTTCGAAGGGATTATACGCCGCCGCACCAGTGTAAGTAGGAATTGGGTCTCCAAAACCCAGTGGTGGTGGTGGTGGCGCGACTGGCGCATAGTTCACTTCTGAGACGGGGTGTGAAGATTCTCCCATCTCTGGTTCTTCGTGAAGCGGCGAGTACCGGCTGCCACTTGAAAGTGGAGGGGTGCTGATGCGCACTCCCCCTCGCGCGGATATCCGTGCGTTCGTTCTTCTTCGCCTCGGGGGCTCCGGAGGCTGTAGCTGAGGTGGTGGTGGCGGTGGAGTGACCGCGACAAATCGGGAATCCTCGGAAGGATTCTGCTGCTGCTGAAGCTGCTGTGGCTGGTGCAGGGGAGAGCTGTGGTGACTGGGAGTAAACGCCCAATCACACAGTCTGAATCTCTCTTCATAACTGTCGGGACCATTGTAAGGTGATCCCACAAAAGGAGACCCATCTGAAATTTCGATGGGGTGGTTCGGAGTTCCAGATGGTGGCGGTACAGGATCAGTGTCTTCATCAATATCCATCGCGTTGCCACCGGAAAAATGATCTTCAGGTCCAAGTGGGTTAAAACCCACTGGTACTCCAAGGTAGTCGGCAGGGTTGAACTGGCCTTGGAAAACAGGCGACAGGTGGTCGAAAGGTGAGTTGTGTTCTTGAAGAGGTATGTAGGATTGGTGGGAGTTGTGGGGCTCATTTTCAGAATGAGGCCTAAAAGAGTGTGGAATAGAAGGGGAGGTACTCAGTGAAACCGAGCGCCTAGCTGGTTCAATGTAGGTCCTCCATGGCTCTTGAGGACCCGGGTTGTGGGGATCTGAAGGTGTTCGCCGGTGCGAAGGTCCGGCTTCATGGTCATGTGGGGCTACGAGTGGCCCTTTTCCTCTTCCTCTTCCTCTCATCCTTGGCGGCATTTTGTCAACCTGTCAAAAACAAACAAGTGATACAACAAGAAATATATATAAGACAAAGTTAGAAATAAAACAAAATTTTAGATAATTCCTAAGTTCTTTGTCTAGACTCGAGAATTGAGGAATGTGCAATTGTGTAACTGAGATTAAACACAAAAGGCTAGTGTTTAATTCACTCAGTGTTGGCTCTGATACCAACCTGTCACACCCCGAATTTCCACGTGTCACCGGTGGGCCCGGTGGGGAGTATCGTGACGTAGTTGATATCATCATAGTCAAACAACACAATATTTAAATGCACAGCGGAAGCAAAAGATAGATTTATTCCAACCAAATAAATTGTAATATAAAGTATCACAATGTAGTTGAAACAGATCCACAGGCGGATCAAAATAAAATGAAAACTGTTCAACAGACTTTGACATCTAGAGCTTGCGAGACTTGAGTAATGATGCCTGGAGTAGCCAGCCTATTTCGTCTAGCACCTGCACTTAGTCTTTTTGGAAAACACGTCAGTTTACACTGGTAAATACAACTTAACCGACTCATTTTGAAAAGAGTTTGAAAATTGATTTGAGTGCACTTTGGCAAAAATATCTTTTATAACTTGGGACAATTATTAAAATAATCTTGTATACAGTTTTACTCATTTGTCGTCCATTAGGGCCAGTTTGTAGGGCCGGACTTAAGTTAACTGACACGCCACAGGTATAATGCCCACAAGGTTGATTCCTTTAGTGGATTACCAGTTTTTACATAATGCATCTGTCAGGTGTACGCCTACACCCCGTGCTTAGGTCGTGGCCATTTCGTAAAATGATGCCAAGGATATCCGGGACATGGTCATTTAACCCCAAAGGCCATACACCAAATAATACATATTAAACGGGTTGTAAATACATCAATCACAATACGATTTAAATAACTACACACCCGACCAAGCGGTATTATTATAATACCGTATCCCAAGCCCGTATAGGGAAAATAAGTTAAGAGTATTTACCTGAGTAATGTATAAGTCAAATACAGCAAGTACAGATGGCTTTTACTGGGCTCCTAATCTGGAACGAATGTTTATAATAACCTATTAGATTTCTAACGGGTCTTTATTTAAGCTTAAGCTTAGACCGGTTAGTTTTAAAGGAAGATACGGTTCAAACGCACGATTAAGCGAAGACCGGAATGGAATGTGATTTAGACCCGAAAAGTTTTGAAGACTTTTATAATATGGGTAAACTAAATACATTCTGGATTTTGAGACAAAAATGATAAGGTTTGACCCGTTTCGGTCAATTTATGCAAACTAGTTACATAAACCGAACCGAATGCGAAAACGGCGTTACGGGTAACCATAGGAGTCATATGCAAGTTCCCTAAGTTAATATGCCTTAAACATGTTGTGATATCAGTAAGATATCTTCTATTATGCCCCAAACAAATTTAAATTCAAATTATGCCTTATAAGGGCATTTTGGTCATTTAAAAGATTATAAAAGAGTTTAATTTGTAATCTGAGTTACAGGTCTGATTTATACAGTAAATACACTTAATTTAACATGTTATAATAGTAGGGTATGACCTATATGTGAAACTTATCATTTAAAACCAAACTATGCTCCTTAGGGGTATTTTGGTAATTTCACTTAGGCTAAAAAGGTCAAAACTGGAAACCTGAGTTCAAAAACTTGTACTTACTGTTAATATATAAAAATATACTAAAAATATCAGTAGGTATCAACCTTATATGTTTAATATGGTTTTAGCACATACTATGCGTTAAAAACGCTTAAAAAGGCGATTTAGAGCCATTTCCGGGTTTTCAATGGAAAGCTGATAATTTTATAATTCCAGAAGGCTCAAAATATTTTATTTATCAAATGAAATCAGTAGAAAAAGGTTTGAGGTCAAAAGGATTTGTAAAACTCATTTTATGGCTTAAAAGGGCAAAACCGTCATAAACCGAATCAAACTTAGAGACCTATGTTATGCTCAGCCAAAAATCAAATAAAAATCTTCAAAAATCCCAAAATATTATATTACATCAGTGGGTAAAAAGTTTGATATCAAAAAGTGGGTTTAAATAGGCTATACGCTAATTACGCCGTTTAATTAACATAAAGCTTTCAATTTACGCTAATGAGCATAACTCTTAATCTAGACCTCAAACTGATGTCAAATTTTAGGTGCAAGTTTATAAATCAGTAACTAAGGTTTCTACTCTTTTACTTTTTCAAAAATCACGTTTTATAGTCAAAAGGGCATAATAGTCAACATTTAAGCACTTAACGGAAACATGCATGTGAATCGGATAACTAATGAACCAAGTTGTATAATCTCAGAGGGTTATACTTATATGAAACCTGGTCCAAAATAAGCTCTAAGACAGATCTAAAACATGCATAAACGGGTCAGAACTGAAAGTCAAAGCAAAAGTCAATTTATGCGACTTTCGGTTCCGATCCGGATCTTAAACTGAAAATTGTCGAGTTGAACATGTTGGGACATGTTCTTACATTAGTTACCAAGTTATATTAATGATCAAACAGGTTGCATGTATCCTACATTGCTAATTATGCTTTAATTTGAAAATAAACATTCTGTTGACTTTTTAAAATAAGCTTTGACTCGACAATTAACATAGTTAGAGTGGGAATCTCAAAGTACCCTGTTAAGGGTTTGTTACCCACATAAATACCTACTTATAGGTACTTTCAATTCGAGAAATGACTGAGTAAATTTCATTTAATCTCAAAGTCAAACTTAAATTACGACGGTTTGACTTTTAGTTAATTAACTAAGCTAAAACGAATTAGAAAGGGTTAAGAATACTTACAAGAGTCCTAATCACGACTAGGGAGCCTAATGAATCCTTGTTGCTGACCAGAGAGCTCCAGAATTGAGAATACAAGTGAATGTGCAATTGTTGCAACATTGGGTGTTCTTATATACTCAATTTGATCCTTCAAGATGTTGCCAAGATAGTCTACACATGTTACCAGATCAGTCCAAGTGCCCCTATTGCATGATAAACCATTGGAGCAGCCTCTGGTATAAGAAGACAGCTGTTTACAGTCGATTCAGACCTGATAACTGGCATCTGCGCGTTTTCTGTCACTGCTGCTTTTTCGCGGGCCGCGAAGACCCCCTCGCGGGGCGCGTACAAGTGCGCAACAGGTTAACAAGTTTCAATCTTTTACATTTCAGTCCCTGGTCCTTTGAAACGTGGTTTTGCTTGTTTTTCTTGCACATTTGACCCTCAAACCTGATTTTTAAGGACCTTAGGACTTTTACAAACTTGGTTAAGTCCTTGGTTAACTTTGTGCTTACCCGAAAAGTCACAAATTTCAACGTTGACGTATTTAACCCTTCGTACACGGTTTTGATCATAACTTTCTCATACGATAACGAAACTTTATGAAATTTTCACCACATATTCTAGTGAGTATATTTTATCGTTACAAAGCTTCGGGTTTGCTAAAAGGTCACTCAGAGGTATACTTTCAACATGTTGACACATTTAACCCCTGTAGTTTGTAATTCCTCACTTTCTTTCATTTTCAGCTTCGTATGACCCATGATTTATTCGTTTAAGATTATAAACACCATGTAGGGTTATTGTAGGGCATATTTATCCATTGTTGACACTTTGGACCCTTATATTCACATAGTTTCTCTGTTTGTCAACTTTAGTCCCTCTAAAGTGCTTTTTCACATATTCAAAGCTTATGACACGTGTCAATACATTATTGGACGAAAATTTTCGAGGTGTTACATATTCCCTGTCACGGCCCCTGACCCGGTTTGACCCGTTTCAGGAGCCGCGGGACAGAAATCCCGTGGTATTTAATTAATTTTAACAGCGGAAGTTTATTATCAGGGCCTTTTTAAAACTGAAATATTTCCCGATTATTTTATTTCACAACTCGGGATAAAACCCGGTAATTTACAATCATTTGATTTCACGAAGAAATCTTTTATTTTACAAAACATGTTTCTTTATTTTATCTGGAGCCACTTTCTTAAGCTTGTAGTGCTTCACGGCACTTTTCCTGGATCATAACAGATCACCTGAAACATGTTTGAAAAAGGTTTTGTCAGCGGGAAATACTGAGTGAATCATTCTATTTTACATAAAATGATGCACAGTTATTAATTACAGCATAAGAGCGATTACAATGGCTTCTATCTTATTTTCATCTGGCGTCCTGTCACAATGGTGACATGTCACAATGGTGACGATGGTCATACCACTATTAGGTCAATGAACCTAAATAGTGATGATTATCCCTAGTAGGTCAATGAACCTCACTGGGAGAAAATTAGTAATGTGCACAATACCCCACTAGCCAGTGATTCAAGATATCCACGACTTAGTCCCTGTAATTATAACTTTTGAAAATAATTTGAGGTATTGTAAAATAGTTGATAAAAAGAGAATGACTCACATTGCAGATTTAATTTGAGCAGAGTTTAGCCTACTGATTAGCCTAATTAACCTAAATTTAATAACAGGCACACAATTTTGTGTTAGTAATCAATACAGCATTTACGATAACTCACGAGATCAAACCCACATAACGAATGACAAAGTGCGATACTTAAACATCCATCGAATTAACGACTAATGACAAAGTATCACCCTAATGTGGGCAGCACTTAGACATCCATTGGATTATTGATCGATCGGAAAATGAATCGTAATAGCGATCGAGTTAATACCCTGATTGCGGCGTCGATTAGTGATCCGTGTGTGTTAATTGTGGTAAACAGAACGTAACTCAGTACCTAAAACGAATTTCTTCGTCGAACGTACGCCGAATTTCAAGTGCCAATGTCTGCTATTTATAGTCAAAATTTCACATTGCTTACGCGTAAGGGACACCTCATGCTCATAGTGTTGCCACGTGTGGGACTAGGCCTGCTGAGTCGACAGTTTCTTAAAATTCGAATTGGACAGCTATTTATGTGGATAATCATAACTAGGAAATACCCCCCCCCCCTGAGTTTTAGAGGCCCTGATCCTGATTCTGATTGTTCTGAAAATTTTAGGGTTTGTGCAGAATCACTTGGGTGTCTCAATTAGGGTTTCCTATTGGTCAATTAAAATAATAAATATGACTTTTGATGAGAGTTGTTACATTCTCCCCACCTTAATAAAAATCTCGTCCTCGAGATTTACTGGAATAATTGAGGATGTTTCGCTTCTTTTTTTTCCAGTTCCCAAGTATATTAGGGTCCTATCTTTGAATCCCACTTTACTTGAACTAAAACTAATCGTTTATGTTTTGAGAAATTTGATCTTTCTATCTTCTATCTAAAGAGAATTCTCTACAAATTTTATTTTTTTCGTTTACCTTTATATCTTGGAGAGGTACTACCAAAGATTCGTCTGATAGACATTTCTTGAGATTGGATACATGAAATATATCATGTACTCCAGCTAACTCTCCTGGTAGTTGTAAATGATAAGCAACTGGTCCTATACGTTGGATCACTGGAAATGGTCCTACGTACCTTGTACTTAGCTTTCCTTTCTTATCGAATCTAACAACTCCTTTCCAAGGAGAAACTTTCAATAGCATTTTGTCTCCAACTTGAAACTCCAACAGTTTTCATTTAGTATCTGTATAACTCTTCTGGCAATCTCTAGCCGTCTTCAGCCTTTCCTTCATGATACTAAATATCACAGTCGTAGTCACTTAGGATTTTCATCCATCTCCTTTGCTTCATGTTTAATTCTTTTTGCCCAAATATATATCTTAAATTCTTATGATCCATATAGACAGTATACTTACTTCCATACAGATAATGTCTCCAAATCTTAAGGGCAAAAATTATGGCTCCTAATTCTAAGTCATGAGTGGCATAGGTTTCTTCGTGCTTTTTCAATTGCCTTGATGCATACGTAATTACCTTTTTACGTTGCATTAACATATATCCAAATCCTAGCTTTGAAGCATCACCATATACTTCTGTTCCTTCTGGTAAGGCTAGGATTGGGCATTTGTTAAT
Organism: Helianthus tuberosus; assembly: GCA_030545235.1. Taxonomy (NCBI): domain Eukaryota; kingdom Viridiplantae; phylum Streptophyta; class Magnoliopsida; order Asterales; family Asteraceae; genus Helianthus; species Helianthus tuberosus. The sequence continues at coordinate 8,963,654 of CM060398.1, read as the reverse complement.
TTATGCTTTAAGTTCCTAATGGCTTCTTCTTGTTTAGATCCCCATTCAAACTTAACTGTTGTATAGGTTAGTTTAGTTAATGGTATAGCTATCTTTGGAAAAATCCTTAATAAACCGTCTATAGTATCCGGCTAAACCTACAAAACTTCTAATTTCCATTGCGGATTGCGGAATCTTCCATTTGGTAATTACTGCTATCTTATCAAGATCTACGTGAATACCTTCATGATTCACCATATGACTTAGAAATTGCACTTCTGGCAGCCAAAATTCATACTTCGAGAATTTGGCGTAAAGCTTCTCTTTTCTTAACAAAGTTAAGAGTGCGTGCAAGTGCTGACAATGTTCTTCCTAATTTTTGGGATAAATAAGTATATCGTTTATGAAAACAATTACAAATTTATCCAAATACGATTTACAGATCCTATTCATCATGTCCTTGAATGCTGCAGGTGCATTCGTTAATCCGAAGGGCATGACTGTAAACTCGTAATGACCATTCCTAGTTCTGAAAGCAGTCTTAGGTATGTCTTCTTCTTGTACTTTCAATTGATGATATCTAGAGCGTAAATCTATCTTAGAAAAATATCTATCTCCCTGGAATTGATCGAATAGATCATCAATTCTAGCTAATGGATATTGATTCTTAATTGTAACCTTATTCAATTCCCTATAATCAATATACATTTTCATCGAACCATCCTTTTTCTTAACAAATAACACTGGTGCCCCCCTACGGGGATAAACTAGGTTGTATGAAACCTTTACTTAATAATTCATCTAATTGCTTTTTCAGTTTTAATATTTCCGTGGGTACTAACCGATAAGGTGCCTTGGCTATCGGTATAGTTCCTGGAATTAGATGAATCCTAAATTCTACCTCCCTATCTGATGGTAATCCTGGTAACTCTTCTGGGAATACATCTGGGTATTCTGAAACTACAGAAATTTCCTTAAGTTCTTTATCTTTAGTATTAATGATTACTGAAATCATATATACTATTCCTTGCTTTCGTTCAGAATTAGCAACTTTCATTACTGATATGAACTTTATGGGTTTACATGGCTTATCTCCTGTAATCATTATTACTTCTCCAGTGGGTGCATAAATTTCTATGGAATTCTTATCACAGATAATTCGAGCATGGTTGTTTACTAACCAATCCATTCCTAACACAACATCGAATTCAACTAATTTCATAGATAATAGGGTTGCAGAAAATTTATGACTTAAAAGTTCCTTATTTATTTTAACTAAATTCCCATCTGCCGCTTCTATTGTAGAAATTTGCCTAATGCTTGTTAAAGGTAAGTTAAGAGTTTGGCAGAATGAAGTATTTATAAAACTTTGGTTTGTACCAGAGTTAAATAATACTTTTGTGTAAATGTTGTGAACTAAGAACGTACCAGCTATCACATCTGGAATGAGCTCTGCTTCCTGAGCAGTCAGTTGGAAGGCTCTTACATTCCTTTTTGCTCCTTCTGCAGGTTTGGCTTTATTGTCAGATGGTTTGTTCAGTTTTGGACAATCTGGCCTAAGATGTCCAGCTTCTCCACAATTGTAGCAGACTGAAAATTTCTTCCTCCTGCAGCCTTCTTCTTGATGCCCCGGAATTTTGCAAAAATTTCAATATCCTTTGCATCTTCCAAAATGCTTCCTTTTGCAAAAATTGCAAAATGGACTAGTGGAAGATTGCCCATTCCCTCTTTTCTTGAAATTATTATGGTTACCCGGACGGAATCCTTGGGTAATCTTTTGGGCTACTTCCTTCCTTCTATTTTCTTCTCTTGTCCGTACTAGTTCGTCAGTCAGAGTATTGGCTAAATCCACCGCATCATCAATCGTGCGAGGTTTCGCAGCCTTGACGATATTACGGATTTCAGCAATCAATCCCCAAATATAACGAGAAATAAGTACCGGCTCTGGCGAAGCCAGGGTTGGTACCACTCGAGCATACTCGAAGAATGTCGAAGTATACCCTCGACAATCTACATCCACCATCCGGTGGGTTAGAAACTTATTTGTCATTTGTTCCTTTTCATACTCGGGACAAAATTTTCTTTCTACAAAGCTCTTAAATTCTTCCCAGTTCATAGCATATGCCAAAATTTTCTTTCTACAAAGCTCTTAAATTCTTCCCAGTTCATAGCATATGCCATCCTTCTTCCTTTTGCTTATAACACCGTATTCCACCATTCTAGCGCCCCTTCTTTGAAAAGGTTTGACGCGTACATGACCTGATCATCCCGAGCACATTTACTTATGGCAATTACTGCCTCGGTTTTCTCTAACCAACGCAGTGCCGCAGTAGCTCCTTCATTGCCTGCAAACTCAGTGGGTTTACAAGCAAGAAATTCTTTGTAAGTGCAACCAGGCGTTGCAGCTTTCATTTTCTTAGGAGGAGGAGCTTGCCGTGGTTCATTATCATGATTAACATGATCATTGCCTCCGTTTATGCTATTACTGAAGTTATCTTCAGAAATACGTTTGCTAGGAACGATTTGTTGAGGTTCAGCAGGCTTCTAGACAGCAGCGACTATTGCCGGAATAGCATTGGCTATCCCTTGAGCAACTATTGCTGGAATAGCGTTGGCTATTCCTTGAGCAACGATATTTTCTATATCCTGCCTAGTCATATATTGATCCCCCGGTTGTTGCTCAGATTGATTAACCTCATTAACTGGTTCATTGTTCACGTTTTCCATCTGATAATTAATATATATACTTTATTAGTATCAAATAAATAATAATTACACAAAACAATTATACAGAGTTCATAACACTAATATAGCCAAAACTATCGATTTCTCGATTTCCGTTTATATTAATAGTGTGCATCAATACACACTATTATCTTACAAAATTTTATTTATAGTTATTTTACAGACTGATTTTTTTACTATTACTATTATACAACCACAGTTCCATAATCCCCTATCCTTTGTCAGATGACATTCTAGTAACGGCGTTCCCTCTCGTCGTATTTCCAGTAGATCTGTCCCCCAATCTCTTGGATCCTATTCCCAGCATCCATTAGTTTTTCGCCAAAGTGGCGGAGTTCAGCCATATTCTCGTTACTCATTGGTGGATTTGGGAAAGGTTCTGGATTGAATTGAGGAAAAAGCTTATAGGGATTGTTTTGGAGCTGTATTTCATTAGTCAACCATTCGTCTATTTGCGAGTGGATTGAAGGGTTTAAAATAGCTGGTTCTAAGTTCATTGGTAGTTGTGTTTCAAGAGAGTGAATAAAAACATTTTCATTAATAGGCTTAATAGTATTATAGCTTGCCATTATAAAATCTAACTCTTCCTGAGATGGTAATCCCTCAATTTGCCTAGAGCTTTCCCCAATTTCCATTTTCTTAGGCTTGGATTTCTCGAGAGGTAAAGCGTTGAATTCTATAGGTTCTTCTATGTCTGGTATATACCTATTGAAATCTCTGGAAACCTCTATTCTTACTGGATAGAGATTTAAATTCTGAAGGGCTTCCGACAAATCACTCATGCTATTATGCAAAATACCCACAAATACTAAGTTAAAAATCATATCAAATTTCATAGAAAACCTTTAAATATTATTTCATACTAGGTAACTATAAAACAACTGAAAAGTTAAAACACACTAGGTTTTATTGTAAATTTATTTATTTATTGAATCAGGTTTCTGGCTTATATTTAATAAGGGTGCTAAAACTTGAATCAAATTATTTAAGGATTTGCATTAATTGCTACATTGGCTAGCATATAAAGATCTGCCCATACTGTACAAAATTAGTCAGATAATAAAACACATAATCACAAAATAGCAATTAATAAAAAAAATTAAGTATTTTCTAAATACTTAATTGGCTTAAATCAATGGCTCGATTAGTGGCTTTGATACCACCTTTTTCTGTCACGGCCCCCGACCCGGTTTGACCCGTTTCAGGAGCCGCGGGACAGAAATCCCGTGGTATTTATTTAATTGAGTTTAACAGCTGAAGTTTATTATCAGGATCTTTTTAAAACTGAAATATTTCCCGATTATTTTATTTCACAACTCGGGATAAAACCCGGTAATTTACAATCATTTGATTTCACGAAGAAATCTTTTATTTTACAAAACATGTTTCTTTATTTTATCTGGAGCCACTTTCTTAAGCTTGTAGTGCTTCACGGCACTTTTCCTGGATCATAACAGATCACCTGAAACATGTTTGAAAAAGGTTTTGTCAGCGGGAAATACTTAGTGAATCATTCTATTTTACATAAAATGATGCATAGTTATTAATTACAGCATAAGAGCGATTACAATGGTTTCTATCTTATTTTTATCTGGCGTCCTGTCACAATGGTGACGATGGTCATACCACTATTAGGTCAATGAACCTAAATAGTGATGATTATCCCTAGTAGGTCAATGAACCTCACTGGGAGAAAATTAGTAATGTGCACAATACCCCACTAGCCAGTGATTCAAGATATCCACGACTTAGTCCCTGTAATTATAACTTTTGAAAATAATTTGAGGTATTGTAAAATAGTTGATAAAAAGATAATGACTCACATTGCAGATTTAATTTGAGCAGAGTTTAGCCTACTGATTAGCCTTTTTAACCTAAATTTAATAACAGGCACACAATTTTGGGTTAGTAATCAATACAGCATTTACGATAACTCACGAGATCAAACCCTCACAACGAATGACAAAGTGCGATACTTAAACATCCATCGAATTAACGACTAATGACAAAGTATCACCCTAATGTGGGCAGCACTTAGCCATCCATTGGATTATTGATCGATCGGAAAATGAATCGTAATAGCGATCGAGTTAATACCCTGATTGCGGCATCGATTAGTGATTCGTGTGTGTTAATTGTGGTAAACAGAGCGTAACTCAGTGCCTAAAACGAATTTCTTCGTCGAACGTACACCGAATTTCAAGTGCCAATGTCTGCTATTTATAGTCAAAATTTCACATTGCTTACGGACCGTAAGACTTAACCCTTACGGTCCGTAAGGGACATCTCATGCTCATAGTGTTGCCACGTGTGGGACTAGGCCTGCTGAGTCGACAGTTTCTTAAAATTCGAATTGGACAGTTATTTATGTGGATAATCATAACTAGGAAATACCCCCCCCCCCCCCCCGAGTTTTAGGGGCCCTGATCCTGATTCTGATTGTTCTGAAAATTTTAGGGTTTGCGCAGAATCACTTGGGTGTCTCAATTAGGGTTTCCTATTGGTCAATTAAAATAATAAATATGACTTTTGATGAGAGTTGTTACATTCCCCTATTCTCCATCTTTGTTTCCTTTGCATGTCTCTTAGCTGCTGAGAACCTCCGGAGATGAAATGGATGATTTGAGCATCAGCTGGTGGAGGAGAAGCTTTTTCAGGAACTTTCTCAGGATCCTTGATCCTTGACTTTTTCCTTCCAAGCAATTCCTTCAAGTATCCTTTGCTCAAAAGATAACCTATCTCCTTCCTTAATGCTATGCACTCATCTGTGAGATGACCAGAATCCCCATGGTAAGCACACCATTCCGATTCGTCTTTGGTGGCAGGCGGTTTGTCATTCTTCCTTGGCCACCTAGCCTTGTCACCTAAACTCTGCATAGAAAGGATTAGTTCATTATTATCAGCAGAAAAACAATATTCAGAAATAGGAGGATAATCCTCATCGTCTTCCTCTTGTTCCACAGCATGCACATTCTGGTTGTCATGCTTGGAGTATTGCTTGGATCAGTTATCCTTGAGATAGGATCCTTATTTGTCTTGCTTTGAGGATCCTGACAATCTCTCGTGGATCCTTTTGGGATCTAGATACGGGAGTATATTCAAAAGGTGGGACACATGAATAAGTTTAAGTTCTTAACTCACCTAATTCATATCCTGAATCAGTTGAAATTTGTGTGAGAATTTAAAGTGGATCAGTATATCGACAATCTAAGTGAACTGTTTAATTCTTAATGTGTAACTAAGCTTAACGGTACTTGTGACTTATCAAAAACTGATATGATCCTCTTACACAAACTCACAAAAATAGTGTTTGTAAATATTTCTTTACTGCATTTCTTTTATAACAAAATCCAAAAAGATTTTCAGAGTGTTTTAGCATAAATTTTTGAAAAATTCAAAAAGATTTTTGACAACTGTTGATTGGAGAGCTGATTTTCAAAATTCCAAGTGCTGAACATGATGAACAAATGGTTTGGGAGAATTTGATTGAAATGAAATTTGATTTTAAAAAGATTATAGGCTCATTAAATTGAAACCAATTAAAAATGTTTTGATTACAAGTGGTTAAGCAGAGACTAAAATTGTTATAAATATAAATATCCAAAACATAAGTTGTTAAAAAATGATGTCAAATGTTTGAGATGATTTGAGAATATCTATAAGTGGTTTCTAAATTTGTTAAAAGTTAAAATTTGTGAAACTTACTTTTGGGTAGAGATTGTGCAGGTGAGCCAGGAATCGATCCTGAACCTGTGAATCTGTAAAAGCCAGACTACGATCCCAGCACAATTCAAAGGGGAGTCTGCTAGTAGATTAACATCCGAGGGAGAGAAGAATGTTGTCAACTTCGTCTTGTATCAAGTCTTGTATTAAGAATGTTAGATCAGGGCTCGTGTACGAGAAAGTAGGGTTTATATATAAGTGTGTAATTTCGCTTGAAATAGACACTGGCTATTTCAAACGAAATTAGACATTGTAATTTCGCTTGAAATGGCCAGTGCCACTTTCAAGCGAAATCACCTCAACTATATATACTCCTCATGCGAAATCATTTGTAACTTTTCGTAATTCCGGTACCGAAGTGCTGCCGACGTGTCTACTGATCTGGAAACTTGTTATATCAATAAAACAAGGCAATTAAGTGTGAAACAAGTTGTTTTTCAAGTCAATTCATCTGTTTCCGCCTCTTGAATTGATTAGAACTCTTCTGATTGACTTGTTTGGGTCACAAAACGATCCTACAAAAAAAATTATAGTTTTGCCCACAGCTATAATCCTGCCAAACTACAATTTGGTTCCCAGTTTAAAATTACAATTTCGCCCCCAGTTCAAAATAAAATATTTATTTTGCCCCCAGCTAAAAATTACGATTTTGCCCTCAGTAAAAATATTACATTCTTGCCCCCAATTCAAAATAAAAAATGGTTTTTCCATTAGTTCAAAATTTTATTTTACCTCCATTTTAAAATTACGATTTTACCCAAGCTAAAAATTGCAATGTTGCCATAGTTTTTTTGGGCAAAACTATGGTAGTGTTTTATTTTATTTGGTTTACTCAATTTAGTTTTTATTCGTGCCAAACAGCTGCCTAGCACTCGCTAATTGGTCCTGACAAATTATTGTTTTGCCCCCAACTCTAAATTACACGTTTGCCATCGTTTTAGTTATTTTTTTATCATAACTATGATAGTGTTTTTCTTTATTTGGTTAACTCGATGCATCTTTTTTATATCGTGTTATAGGTAGTATGTACAACTAACCGAGATAAATGCGTACATGTTATTAAACTAAGAAATATTTGGTTTAGCGCCCCGCAACACGGGCGGCGCATAACTCTAGTGATATATACAAAAGTTGAAAATATTATTTGATATATGTTCATGTTATATCATCAATATTCACAAAACGACACTCGTTAATAGTGATTGAAATTGAAGTACCCATCAACTTTTGGATCAATTCTTGTCATGTACCCCTATAAGTCGGTTTGCATTTGGATAGTGAAACACGACTTGTCCCTAAATATCACACATCTAAATTATCCGACTTGTAGATTTATCTAATAATATTAAATATATAATATATTCCCTAACCTACATGAAAACATCCATCTCTCCTTTGCAATTTGCATCCCGTATTGTAGTAATTCAACTATTTTGCTCACACGCCTCCTCATAATCGACAAACCCTTTAATATATAACAACAATTGGGTAAAAACTTTCAAAATTTGTCGAATAAATAAATATTTTAGAATAGAGTAAAGGATGGTCCCTGTGATTTGCAGTTTGTAACGCATTTAGTCGACAACTTACAAATCTAATGGTTTCAACTGGTCAAAGTTAGGGACTAAATATGTTGCAAAGTGAAAACTATAGGGACCATCCATATACTTTTGGCAAAAGTTGAGAACTATATTCGTTATAAAGTGCAAATCACAAGGACCATTCGTGTACTTTTGAAAAGCTACAAATCAAATCCAAAATTTTAGTTAACCACAAGGATTATTCGTGTACTTTACTCTTTAAAATAAGTCATTTATTCCTAAGAATGTTTATAAAATAATTTAAAAAAAATAGTAAACATAAGATGATTGTTATTACTGCTACAAGAATTTGTAAATTGTCAAACATTTGGAGATTTCAGAACAAAGTGAAAAAAACAATAGCTTTAGGTGATACGTTTATTACTTTGTTTATCTTTTACTAAATTATTGTACTTTAGTCATTAAAATCATCATTAATTACAACTTTAAGATCTATGTTTATCACTTCTCATACAAAAAAAAAAAAAAAAGACTTTCGCCTACCAAATAATTCTAAAATTTATATATTTATAATATAAAACTTCGAAGACACAAGATTTGACATTATCATTTTTGTTATCTAAAACTATACGGTGTGGGAGAACATGAAATCTCACGTGACATCCACGTCAACACACCTGTCAGTCAGAAGAGTGGCGTGCAAAAAACTCTTTTAAAAAAAAAAACCTCTTTTAAAAATATTGCAAGGTGTATGTTAGAAGTATTTAGATGAGTATCTTACTTAAGGTTGTGCAAAAGTTTGCAGCTAAGAACTCGCACGGGTTTAGCTTGAAAAAAACTCGCTTGATATGGTTCGGTTTGAAATTGAGCCAAGCGACTCAGCATAGTTAGAAAGTGAGTCTAGCTCGGCTCGGTTCATATCGTGCGAGTTTGGCTCGCTCGTTAGCTTCACTTTGTTTAGCTTTTTGATATATTTTATTTTAATATACATATAATATATTATAGAAAATTGATTATTACTTATATTTGTTTAGGAGTGCAGTTGAATATATATATAGGGTCAGGATCATTTCAGAACTATAAATATTTACAGAACTCGCAGAACTCTTAATAAACAATCTTTTTATTTATATATTTTTATGTTTAGGATAATTTTATCATTTATTATGTGTATTTTTACGATTACATACATGTTAAGAGTAATTTTATCATTTTTTATATGTAATTTTATAATTACACATATGTAAACTAGTTTTTTTACATATATGTAATTAGTTATGACACATATATATATGACATATTTGAAGGTTGATTAGAAAGTTAATAAAATTTAAAATTTATTTTGTTAATGGTTAAACTTGATTTTAATTAACATACAATATTATAAGTTGAACTTATCAAGGATATGTTCTTTTGAACTTTTAGACTATTAAATTTTGAAAGTTATATATTAGATTTTCTTTTAAAATTCGAGAATAACTGAAACGAGCCGAGCAGAGCCGAGCTCGGGGTATGATTTTCAGCTCGGTTCGATTCGAATGAAGCTAAGCCAGCTTGGTTTATAATCAAGTTGAGCCCGAGCTTGACCTGGCTCAACTTAGCTCATTTCGATTCGGCTCATGAACGATCCTAATGCAACTTTGTTGTTAAAAATAAACTTTCGTATATGCCGACAGGAGAAGAAATAATTCGGGAAACATAAGTTATGGTTATGTAAAGAGTTAATTTCTGTTTTCGTCCCTGTGGTTTGTCAAAAATCACTATTTCAGTCCATTAGATTAAAGATTGCGATTTCAGTCTCTGAGGTTTCACTTTCGTAACCATTTCAGTCCACCTCGTAACCATTTAAGTCCCTGTCCTTACAGATCAAATGGATTAAAATGGTTACGAAAGTGAAACCACAGGGACTGAAATGGTTACGAAAGTGAAACCACGGGGACTGAAATCGCAAATTTTAAACTAATGGACTGAAATAGTGATTTTTGACAAACCATAGGGACGAAAACAGTAATTAACTCTTATGTAAAAGAAACGTTTTCGGATGTTTTGCGGCCGAAATTTTCACACTTTTTGTTGCTAAAATAATAAACATAGAGAAAGGGAAAAAGATGTTTTAGGAGAAATATGCGTGTGGGAGTTAAAGTCTTACAGAGAAGGAGAAAAGATAGAAACGTCAAAGCTTGCAATTATTCTTTCTTTTTACTAGCCATTATATTTCCATTTAATAATTAACCCTTTTTAAAATAAAATTACCTATAACTACAAAACACAATGAGGGGAATCTGAAACTTCCTCATTGGTTAGCTTCGTTAATATATGTGTTTAGCCCAGTTGTTTTTTAAAATGTTCTTTTTACTGGTTAGCTTTGTTTATATGTGTGTTTAGTTCCTTTGCTTTAACTTTAGTAGTGTACTTGTTTAGTCACTCTACTTCTATTATTTTTAGTAATTGATTGTCGTTTTTTTTTATTTTCTTTTTAAACCTTCAACTTAGCTAATATAGGTGTTTAGCCCCTATGCTTTTAGAAAAAAAATTCTTTTTGTTGGTTAACTTTGTTTATATGCGTGTTTAAACTACATAGAGGGGAATAGTGTCAGGCAGCAGCCTGACATTTCCCAATTGGTCAAGACAAATTACGATTTTTCCACATTTAAATTTATAGTTTTGCCATTGGTTTTTTTTTCTCCTAGCCAAACTACGATTTTGCTACCAGTGTAAAATTGTAGTCATGCCATCGTTTTTTTTTTTACAAAACTATAATAGTGTTTTGTTTTAATTGGTTGACTAGGTGTAATCTTCATTTGTGTCAGGCGGCTGTCTGACACACGCTCATTTTTCTCAAAAAATTACAATTTTCCCACAGTTTAAATGTAACACCTCGTAAATTCATGTCCAATAGTATATCAACACGTGTCATGAGCGTTAAACATGTAAAAGATTACTTATAAGGGACTAAAGTTGGCAAACGAATAATCTACGTGTGTAAAAGGATTCAAAGTGTCAACAATGGATAAATACATCTTTCAACAACCCTACATGATGTTTATACCCTTAAACGAATGAATCATGGATCATACGAAGCTAATTCTGGAAGAAAGTGAGAGATTACAAACTACAGGGGTTAAATATGTCAACATGTTTAAAATATACCTCTGAGTGACCCTTTAGCAAACCCGAAGCTTTGTAACGATTAATTATGCTCACGAGAATAAGTGATAAAAATTTCACAAGGTTTCAATAAAGTATGTGAAAGTTATGATAATATTCGTATACGAGGGGTTAAAAGCGTCAACATTGAAATTCAAGGCTTTACGGGTGATCACAAAGTTAACCGAGGACTTAACGGTGTTTGGTTATGCCTTGGAGCCCTTAAAAGTCAAGTTAGAGGGCCAAAAGTGCAAGAAATAAACTTAAAACCACGTTTATAAGGACCAGGGACCTAAAGTGCAAATAATGAAACATTTTTAACCTAACCCCGGCACTCATACTGGCCGCGTAAGACCCATGTGGTCTGTTACGCGGGCCGCGTGAGCACTACAGCGACAGAAAACACAGGCAGCTGCCTGTTAAAGCTGATAACCGACTTAAAATGGTTGTTTTACATACCAGGGGCTGCCCCAATGGTTTAACATGCAATAGGGGCACTTATCTTGATCTGGAAACACCTGTAGAGTTATTTGTCATGATCTTGTTGCATCAAAAATTCATATATAAGGACACCCAAGTTTGCAACATTGTGCCACTCACTTGCAAACTTTCACAACTCATTTCTGGAGCTCTCTGGTCAGCAACCAAGCTTTCTTAGGATCCATAGTCGTGCTTAGGACTATTGTAAGTGTCCTTAACTTTCCTTAATTCAGTTTTACTTAGTTAATTAGCCTAAAGTCAAACCGTCGTATTTAAGGTTTGACTTCGTAATTAATAATAATTTTTCCAGTCAATTCTTGAATTAAGAGTAGTTATAAGTTGGTAATTATGTGGGAAATAAACCCTTAAAGGGGCACCCTCTGATTCCCACTCTAACTAGGTCAATTGTCGGGTCAAAGATAATCATAAAAAGTCAACAGAAAGCAAATTTTCAAATTAATGCATAATTAACAATGTAGAAACCATGCAACCTGTTTTATCACTAATATAACTTGGTAATTAATGTAAGAACATGTCTAAACATGTTAAACCCGACAATTTTCAGTTTAAGCTCGGTTCGGAACCGAAAGTCGCAAAAGAAGACTTTTGCTTTGACTTTTAGTTCTGACCCATTAGAGCATAGTTTAGAAATGCCTTAGAGCCTTGTTAGGACCAGGTTATATGTTAGTATAATCCTCTGTGATTATACAACTTGGTTCATTAGTTATTCGATTCATGTGCATGTTTCCGTTATATGCTTAAATATTGACCATTATGCCCTTTTTGATCTTAAAACAGGATTTTTGAAAATGTGAGTGGACAATAATCTTTACTACCGATTTATAGACTTGTCCTAAAAATTTGACATCAGTTTGAGGTCTAGATTAGGAGTTATGCTCATTAGCGTAAATGAAAAGTTTTTTATTAATTAAACGGCATATTTAGCGTATAGCCTATCTAAACCCAAATTTTAATATCAAACTTTTTACCCACTGATGTAAAATAATATGTTGGGATTTTTGAAGATTTTTATTTATTCTTAGGCTGAGCATAACATAGAGTTATACCCTTGATTCGGTAATTGTCGGTTTTGCCCTTTTGGCTAATAAAATGAGTTTTACAAATCATTTTGATACCAAACCTTTTGCTACTGATTTTATATGATAAATAAAGTATTTTAAGCTTTCTGGAATAATAAAAATATCAGTTTTTCTTATAAAACCCGAAAATCGCTTAGAAGCGCCTTTTTACGCGTTTTTAACGCATAGTATGTATTAAAACTATTTTAAATATATAAGACTTGATACCTACTGATATTTTTAGTAAATTTATATACTTTAACAGTAAGCAAAAGTTTTAAACTCAGATTTCCAGTTTTGACCCTTTAAGCTTGTGTGAAATTACTAAAATGCCCCTACGTGCATAGTTTATTTATAAATGATAAATTTCACATATATGTAATACCCTAATGATATAACTTATTAAATTAAGTGTTTTTACTAATAATATCATACTTGAAACTCAGATTAATATTTAAACTCTTTTATAACCTTTAAAATGACCAAAATACCCCTACGGGGCTTAATTTGAGTTTAAATCCGTTTTGGGCATAATGGAAGGTATCCTACTGATATCATAACATATTTTGAGCATATTAACTTAGAAAACCTGTTCATGACTCAATTGGTTACCCGTTGCGCACTTTTCGCGTTCGGATCGGTTTATGTAACCAGTTTACACAAATTAGCCGAAACGGGCCAAACCTTATCATTTTTGTCTCAAAATCCAGAATGTGTTTAATATACCCACATTAAACGAGTATACAAACTTTTTGGGTCTAAACCACATTCTAATCCGGTCTTCGCTTAATCGTGCGTTTTGAACCGTATCTTCTTTTAAAACTAACTGGTCTAAGTCTAGGCTTAATTAAGACCGTTAGAAATCTAATAGGTTATTAAAAACCTTCGTTCCAGATTAGGAGCCCGGTAAAAGCTATTTGCACTTGCTGTTTGTGATTTATACTTGCTCAGGTAAATACTTTTAACTTATTTTCCCTTATACGGGCTTGGGGTACGGTATATAAAATACCGCTTGGTCGGTCATTGAATTGTTAATCATATGAAGGTTAATTTATTGAGATGACCCGTTTAATCTGTTTTGTTTGTTTAAAGCCTTTGGGGGTTAATGACCATGTCCCGGATATCCTTGGCATCATTCAATGAAATGGCCACGACCTAAGCACGGGGTGTAGGCATACACCTGCCGGTGCATATATATAAAAAGATATAACCGTCGTTCGAGAATAACTCGCCGCGGGACTATATCATGTGGTGTGTCTATTAATCTTTAACCCGGTATTCAGCCCGGGCTACTGAACGTATAATAAACATGTAATTCTTTAACAACTTTATATATAAATAATTATCCCAAGTTATAAAAGAATTTTGTGCCACGTGCATTCAAATCAATTTTCATAAAACCTTTTCAAACTGAGTCGGTTAATTGTATTTACCGATGTAAACTGACATATTTTCCAAAAAGGTTAAGTGCAGGTACTAATCGGAAAAGGTTGGCCACTCCTAGCATCAATAAAGAGTCTCGCAAGCTTAGATGCCTTAAATCTGTTGAACAATGTTTCTTTTATCTTTGATCCGCCTGTGGATCTTCAACATTCCGTTGTAATACTTTGATATTACTTATATTCGGTTTATAATGTGATTCATCTTTTGCTTCCGTTGTGCATTTAAAATTGTGTTGTTTGACTATGATGATATCAACTACGTCACGATACTCCCCACCGGGCCCACCGGTAATACGTGGAAATATCGGGGTGTGACAGGTTGGTATCAGAGCCAACATTGAGTGAATTAAACACTAGCCTTTTGTGTTTAATCTCAATGACACAATTTGCACATTCTTCGACTTCCGAGTCTAGACAAAGAACTTAGGACAAATCCTAATTTGTTTTTAAATTTTGTCCTTTATTGTTTTTCCTTTATTTATTTCTTTTGACAGGATCAACAAAAATGCCGCCAAGAATCCGAGGTAGAGGAAGAGGTAAGGGGACATTCCACGCCCCCAACGATCACGAGGTCGGGCCTTCGCACCGGCGAACTCCGTTTGTGAACATGAGTACCAGTCCCCAAGAAGACTGAAGAAACTACCTGGAACCCGCGAGGCGTTCAGTCTCGCTAACTTCATCGCCATCATACTTACACTCTTTCGGGCCTCAGTCCGAAAATGAACCCCACAACTCCTTTATACCCCTTCTTCGCTCAAACTCACACTATTCGTTTAATGACCCCACGCCCTATTTCCAGAGCCGGTTCAACCCGGCAAACCGACAAGAAGAACCAGCAGGTCATAACCCGTTAGGGCCTGAAGACCACTTCTCCATGGACATGGAGGAAGATACAGATCCCGTCAAACCACAAAGAGGGACTCCTACTCACCCCATCGAGATCTCGGATGGGTCGTCCTTTCATGGATCACCTTATCGTGGTCCAGACAGCTATGAGGCGAGGTTTGCCTCATACCCTTGGGAGTTTACTCCCTCATACCACTCACAGCAGCAGCAGGATCCTTCCGATGATTCACGTTTTGTGGCAGTCACGCCACCGCCACCACCACCAGTACAGCAGCCGCCTCCGGAGCCAACAAGGCGAAGAAGATCGGGCGCACGAATGACCGTGCGAGAAGGGGAGTTCCATTTTAGCACTCCTCAGCATTCAAGTGGCAGTCACTATCCGCCACTACATGAAGACCCACAAATGGGTGGGCCTTCAAACCCCATTTCCGAGGTGAACTCCGCGCCAGTCGCACCACCACCATTGGGTTTTGGCAACCCAATTCCTACCTACGTCGGCTCAGCGGCGTACAACCCCTTTGAGCAGCCTGCCTACCTGGGGTATAACTACTACAACACCCCCGAGGTTGACCCATACCTTGTAGCAGCCAACTACAATGCCCATCATCCTGGAAGGCCTTACGCATCCTCCTATCAGACCGGGTACCCACCTTATGGGTATCAATACCCGATACCTCCTCAACCTCCGATGCAGCCGCAGCCGCCACGGTTTTCCCCACCGGAACATGAGGAAATCCTTCAGAGGATACACCAGGTGGAACAAGAAGTTCGTGAAGAGCGTAGGCACAACCGAGGATTTTTCAAGGGCCTGGCGAATTTAATCAAGGGGAAGAGCAAAAGGGATCATTAGAATTCCTTGTTGTTTATTTATTTAATTGTATTGTAATTTCCTTATTTCTGTACTCCGTCCCTGCGTGGACTTGTCTTTCTTTAGTCCCCGCGTGGACATCTATTTCAGTATTCAGTCCCTGCGAGGACTTATGTTTCCAATCTAGCCCTTGCGTGGGCAAGTTATTTCTGTTGAAGTCCGTTTAGGGCAACCTTATACTCCTTTTAATATTTAATGGAATGTTTAAATTTAAAAATGCATTTGTCATTATATGCTTAAATATATTATATATGAAATAAATAATTCAAAATCATTCCTTTTTAAAATAATCTGCCATTATATATTAAATAAGAATCTTAAAGGTATAACCTAGCCTGCATGTCACTATAAGACATGGCCAAGATGGTAAAACCTGTTTAAAAAAATTCAAATCCTTGTTAACATCTGAAAACATGTTAACACTCCTGGCAGATGTGATTCGTTAAAATCACACATGTCATCTTTATAACTGGATTCTTCAAAAGATTCCTAACCTAACCTGATGATCTATAAATCATGGGTTTAAACCACCAATTAAGAGGATCATATATTAAACATCCATTGGTGAGGAAGAGCCTACGGGCCATAATCATTGTCATATAAGACAAAAAACAGTCGTAGCCTACAACTCCCTCTCGGTAAAAAGTAATGAACTTCGTTCAAACCTTAATACCTTGATTCTCTAAAAATCATGGTTTATAATTTAAATTGTCCTTACGACTAGGCCCTATGTGCCATTAATAATACCCTTAATACTTTATAATTAGGATAAATTATAATGAAAATCCTAAATAAAGGTGTCTAAATAAATTAACCACATATGGTTTGTATTTACCATGGTTAATGAATTGCCATAAAAGACAATTCAATAATAGACTCCTAAATAAATCCCTGTTAATATTTTATGTAGCATTACGAGCTACATGGCTGGGTCTGATGAAGTCAACAGTCACCCAAGGGAAAATCATGATAATACCAGAATAAATATAACGGGCGCAGAACTACAGGCATTGGTAGACAATGCCATTACTCGAGCTCTGGAAAGATGAGATGATGAGTCAAGTAGCACTCGAAGTAAGACCCTATCTACACCTCATTCTAAATCACATCCCAAGACTCATTCTGAGGCTCATAGTAAGCCACCTCCTACACATCAGGGGTCAAAAAGGGATGATGATCATCACTCATCAAATCAGCATAGTGTTCCGTCTAAGAGGATTGTATTTGATCAGGAGCCGCGTACCAAGACTTGCTCCTATAAGTATTTCGTTTCCTGCAAACCCAGGGATTTCACTGGGGAAAAAGGAGCTGTTGACTGCATGACATGGTTAGACGAGATGGACACCGTGGTTGATATCAGCGGTTGTGCTGAAAGGGACGTGGTGAAGTATGTGTCTCAGTCATTCAAAGGAGAGGCACTAGCCTGGTGGAGATCCTTGATCCAAGCTACCGGAAAAATCCCATTGTACAATCTGTCTTGGGATCAGTTTGTGACATTGATTAAGGAAAATTACTGCCCTCAGCATGAGGTTGAAAAGATTGAGGCTGATTTCTTGTCATTGGTTATAGGGCTGTAAACGAACTGAACGTTCAGCGAACAGTTCGTGAACCGTTCGGGAGGAAGTTCGTTTATGTTCGTTCGATTAGCTTAACGAACGAACACGAACAAAAAATTATGTTCGGTTAGCTTAGCGAACGAACACGAACACAGGTCTCGTTCGTTCGATTGCGTTCGTGAACGTTCGGTAGTATGTTCGGTTACGTTCGTTCGTGTTCGTTTGATTATATTAAAAAAATAATAAATAAGAAACATTTTATCTAAACATATTGAAAACTTGAAACCCTATTTTTTTCAAAGTTAGCTAAACTTTGGACATATCTAAACATATTGAAAACTTGTTAGCTAAACTTTGGACATTCTAAGACATTATTTTTGGATAATTATGTCTAAGTTAGTTAAACTTTCGATAATTATGTCTAAGTTAGTTAAACTTAATTCATCGTTTGGTGGTTGTAGAAGATTTCTTGTGTTTTGATTTATCATTTGATGGTTATATTTAACTACTTATATCCATTGTTTAAAGATAACAATGTGTTTATTTTTTATTTTCAAGCTAAATGTTTGTTTTTATTTGCTTTTGTTCGTTTGTGTTCATGAACTGTTCGTGAACAACTTAGTTTCCTTAACGAACGAACACGAACATAAACTTATGTTCGGTACGCGTTCGTGAACTGTTCGCGAACATGTTAATTTCCTTAACGAACGAACACGAACATGGCCTTGTTCATGTTCGTTCGGTTCGTTTACAGCCCTAATTGGTTATGAAGAACCTGGATTGTCAAGCATATCTTACGAGCTTCAACACAATGTCTCGATTGGTTCCGTATCTGGTAACACCGGAACCCAAGCGAATTGCTCGTTTCATTGGGGGTTTAGCCCCAGAGATCAAGGCCAGTGTCAAGGCCTCTCGACCAGCTACTTTTAGGTCTGCAGCTGATATATCATTGTCTCTTACTCTGGACGCGGTCAGGCAGAGATCGCTTAGAATCACCGATGCTAAGAAGAGGAAGCGTGAGGATGATAATTCACAACGTTCAGATAAGAAACACAAAGGGAACTCTGACCACAAGAAGAGTTCCGGGTTTAAAAGGGAGAATCAGCAATCGGGTGATAAGCCCAAGTGTAAAATCTGTAAGAAGCACCATTTGGGGAGGTGTAGATACGAGTTGAAATCCCAATCGCAGCCCAGGGCTTGTGGGATTTGTAAGTCAAGTGAGCACAAGATGATAGACTGCAAGAAGATAAAGGACGCAACGTGCTACAACTGCAACGAGAAAGGGCACATCAAGTCCAACTGCCCAAAGTTTGCAAAGAAGGCTGAGGATGGGAAAAAGACCAATGCTAGGGTCTTTAGGATGGATGCTAAGGAAGCAGCTAAGGATGATAACATGATAACAGGTACTTTCCTTATTAATGACGTTTATGCAAGAGTATTATTTGATTCTGGAGCAGATAAGTCATTTGTTGATGATAAGTTTTGTAAGCTGTTAAATCTGCCTGTTAGAACCCTAAGCATAAAGTATGAGGTTGAATTAGCCGAAAGAACCATAGAAACCGCATCAACCGTGTTAGATGGATGTTTTATATCCATTAGGAACCACTCTTTTCCGTTAACCTTGCTTCCTTTAAAGTTAGCCAGTTTCGACATAGTTATAGGCATGGACTGGTTATCTCATAACCAAGCCCAGATAGTTTGCAACAAGAAGCAGGTGGTGATCAAGACTCCATCTGGTAAGCCACTTACCATTCAGGGAGATACCCAGTATGGACTGCCTGAGCAGGTGTCTATGCTCAAGGCATCTAGGTGCTTAAAGAAAGGTTGTGTCATCTATATGGCACAAGTGACTATTGATGAACCAAAGCCTAAGGTCGAAGACATTCCTATCATCTCTGAATATCCAGAAGTATTCCCAGAAGAACTACCTGGTTTACCCCCAGATAGACAAGTGGAGTTCAAGATTGATATCATTCCTGGTGCGGCACCCGTTGCAAGAGCACCTTACCGATTAGCACCGACTGAGATGAAGGAATTAAGAACTCAGTTGGATGATTTGTTGGCGAAAGGATTTATTAGACCAAGTTCATCTCCCTGGGGAGCACCGATCCTATTTGTGAAAAAGAAGGGTGGCTCGATGCGTCTGTGCATCGATTATCGCGAGCTTAACAAGGTTACTATCAAGAATCGATATCCATTGCTCAGGATCGACGACTTGTTCGATCAGCTTCAAGGAGCGAGTTATTTTTCCAAGATCGACTTAAGGTCAGGATATCATCTGCTGAAGGTTAAGGATGAAGATGTACATAAGACTGCATTCAGGACTCGTTATGGTCATTACGAGTTCTTAGTGATGCCTTTTGGGCTCACTAATGCGCCAGCAGTATTCATGGATCTCATGAATCGCGTCTGCAAACCTTATTTGGACAAGTTTGTCATTGTCTTTATTGACAACATTCTTATATATTCAAAGAATCAGACTGACCATGAGAAGCACCTTCGTTGCATTCTCAAACTCCTTCAGCAGGAGAAACTCTATGCCAAGTTTTCAAAGTGTGAATTCTGGATTCGCGAGGTCCAATTTCTTGGACATATGGTAAGCAAGCGTGGTATCCAGGTGGATCCCGCTAAGATTGAAGCCATCATGAATTGGCAAGAGCCGAAGACGCCCACAGAGATTCGTCGTTTCTTAGGGTTGGCAGGATATTATAGGCGTCTTATTGAAAATTTCTCAAGGATTGCTACACCCCAAACTTCATTGACTAGGAAGAATATTAAGTTTGACTGGGGTCCTAAGCAGCAGGAATCCTTTGACATCCTTAAGCAAAAGTTGAGCAATGCACCTATGTTGACATTGCCTGATGGAATAGAGGAATTTGTAGTATACTGCGACGCATCACACACTGGTATGGGGTGTGTGCTCATGCAGAAAGGCAAGGTCATTGCCTATGCTTCCCGACAACTAAAAGTGCATGAGAAGAATTACACCACCCACGATTGGGAGTTGGGTGCCGTTGTATTTGCACTAAAGCTGTGGAGGCACTATTTGTATGGTACCAAGTGCGTGATTTATTCTGATCATAAAAGCCTTCAACACTTGTTCAATCAGAAGGAGCTAAACATGAGGCATCGCCGACGGATGGAGACGCTGAATGATTATGATTGTGAAATTCGGTACCATCCAGGCAAGGTGAATGTAGTCGCCGATGCTTTGAGCAGGAAGGAAAGGGTTAAGCCCATAAGAATCAATGCCAAGAGCATTGAATTGAAGAACAACTTAAATAAAAGACTGTTAGCCTCTCAGAAGGAAGCTGTATTAGAAGCCAACTACCCAAATGAAAAGTTGGGAGTAACTGCTGAGCAGTTATCAATTGGCAAGGATGGAATCTTAAGATTGAATGGACGTATATGGGTTCCTATCTATGGAGGACTTCGGGATGTTATCCTTCAAGAAGCCCACAGTTCCAAGTATTATGTCCATCCTGGAGCTGACAAGATGTACCAGGATCTGAAGGCAAACTATTGGTGGATAGGCTTGAAGAAGTCTATAGCTACCTATGTAGCCAAATGTCTGACGTGTGCTCAAGTTAAGGCAGAACACCAGAAGCCGTCAGGTTTGCTACAACAGCCTGAACTTCCCACCTGGAAGTGGGAGATGGTGACAATGGATTTTATCACCAAGTTGCCAAAGACAAAGAAAGGAAATGATACTATTTGGGTGATAGTGGATAGGTTGACTAAGTCAGCCCACTTCCTACCTATTAAGGAAACACATAGCTCAGATAAGTTGGCTCAGCTGTATGTGGACGAGATTGTATCTCTCCACGGAGTGCCAGTGTCTATCATCTCTGATAGGGATACAAGGTATACATCGCACTTTTGGAAAAGCTTTCAGCAATCACTGGGCACTCGATTGAACTTCAGCACGGCATACCATCCTCAGACAGATGGTCAAAGTGAGCGAACAATTCAGACGCTAGAAGATATGTTAAGAGCTTGTGTCATTGATCTAGGTGGAAGTTGGGATGATCATCTTCCACTAATCGAGTTTTCATACAATAATAGCTATCACTCCAGTATCCAAGCTGCACCATTTGAAGCTCTATATGGGAGAAGGTGCAGGACGCCCGTTTGTTGGGCAGAAGTTGGAGATGTCCAACTAACAGGACCTGATATAGTCCTAGAGACGACAGACAAGATCGTATAGATACGAGATCGTCTCAAAGCTGTCAGGGATAGGCAGAAAAGCTACGCGAATTTAAGGCGTAAACCTCTAAAATTCGTGGTAGGTGACAAAGTTCTACATAAAGTATCACCCTGGAAAGGGGTGATACGATTTGGTAAGAAAGGCAAGTTAAGCCCGAGGTACATAGGACCATTCGAGATTATCGAATGTGTCGGATCAGTTGCTTACAAATTATACCTGCCTGAAGAGCTCAGTGGGATTCATAATGTATTCCACATCTGCAATCTAAAGAAATGTCTAGCTGATGAGTCACTAGTCATGTCACATGAAGATGTGCACATTGATAAGAGCTTGAAGTTTGTTGAGAAACCTTTGTCGATCGAGGATCGACAGGTTAAGAAGCTTCAAAGGAAGCACGTACCAATTGTAAAGGTTAAATGGGATGCCCGTAGAGATCCCAAGTATACGTGGGAGGTAGAGTCCACAATGAAAGAAAAGTACCCTCATTTGTTTCAGTAAATCTCGAGGTCGAGATTTCTTTTAAGGGGGTGAGGATGTAACACCTCGTAAATTCATGTCCAATAGTATATCAACACGTGTCATGAGCGTTAAACGTGTAAAAGATTGCTTATAAGGGACTAAAGTTGCAAACGAAGAATCTACGTGTGTAAAAGGATTCAAAGTGTCAACAACGGGTGATCACAAAGTTAACCGAGGACTTAACGGTGTTTGGTTATGCCTTGGAGCCCTTAAAAGTCAAGTTAGAGGGCCAAAAGTGCAAGAAATAAACTTAAAACCACGTTTATAAGGACCAGGGACCTAAAGTGAAAATAATGAAACATTTTTAACCTGACCCCGGCACTCATACCGGCCGCGTAAGACCTATGTGGTCTGTTACGCGGGCCGCGTGAGCACTACAGCGACAGAAAACACAGGCAGCTGCCTGTTAAAGCTGATAACCGACTTAAAATGGTTGTTTTACATACCAGGGGCTGCCCCAATGGTTTAACATGCAATAGGGGCACTTGTCTTGATCTGGAAACACCTGTAGAGTTATTTGTCATGATCTTGTTGCATCAAAAATTCATATATAAGGACACCCAAGTTTGCAACATTGTGCCACTCACTTGTAAACTTTCACAACTCATTTCTGGAGCTCTCTGGTCAGCAACCAAGCTTTCTTAGGATCCATAGTCGTGCTTAGGACTATTGTAAGTGTCCTTAACTTTCCTTAATTCAGTTTTACTTAGTTAATTAGCCTAAAGTCAAACCGTCGTAATTAAGGTTTGACTTCGTAATTAATAATAATTTGTCCAGTAAATTCTTGAATTAAGAGTAGTTATAAGTTGGTAATTATGTGGGCAATAAACCCTTAAAAGGGCACCCTCTGATTCCCACACTAACTAGGTCAATTGTCGGGTCAAAGATAATCATAAAAAGTCAACAGAAAGCAAATTTTCAAATTAATGCATAATTAACAATGTAGAAACCATGCAACCTGTTTTATCACTAATATAACTTGGTAATTAATGTAAGAATATGTCTAAACATGTTCAACCCGACAATTTTCAGTTTAAGCTCGGTTCGGAAACGAAAGTCGCAAAAGAAGACTTTTGCTTTGACTTTCAGTTCTGACCCATTAGAGCATAGTTTAGAAATGCCTTAGAGCCTTGTTAGGACCAGGTTATATGTTAGTATAATCCTCTGTGATTATACAACTTGGTTCATTAGTTATTCGATTCATGTGCATGTTTCCGTTATATGCTTAAATATTGACCATTATGCCCTTTTTGATCTTAAAACGGTATTTTTGAAAATGTGAGTGGAAAATAATCTTTATTACTAATTTATAAACTTGTCCTAAAAATTTGACATCGGTTTGAGGTCTAGATTAGGAGTTATGCTCATTAGCGTAAATGAAAAGCTTTTTATTAATTAAACGGCATATTTAGCGTATAGCCTATCTAAACCCAAATTTTAATATCAAACTTTTTACCTACTGATGTAAAATAATATTTTTGGATTTTTGAAGATTTTTATTTATTCTTAGGCTGAGCATAACATAGAGTTATACCCTTGATTCGGTAATTGTCGGTTTTGCCCTTTTGGCTAATAAAATGAGTTTTACAAATCATTTTGATACCAAACCTTTTGCTACTGATTTTATATGATAAATAAAGTATTTTAAGCTTTTTGGAATAATAAAAATTTAATTTTTTCTTATAAAACCCGAAAATCGCTTAGAAGCGCCTTTTTACGCGTTTTTAACGCATAGTATGTATTAAACTATTTTAAATATATAAGACTTGATACCTACTGATATTTTTAGTAAATTTATATACTTTAACAGTAAGCAAAAGTTTTAAACTCAGATTTCCAGTTTTGACCCTTTAAGCTTGTGTGAAATTACCAAAATGCCCCTACGGTGCATAGTTTAGTTATAAATGATAAATTTCACATATATGTAATACCTTACTGATATAACTTATTAAATTAAGTGTTTTTACTAATTATATCAGACCTGAAACTCAAATTAATATTTAAACTCTTTTATAACCTTTAAAATGACCAAAATACCCCTACGGGGCTTAATTTGAGTTTAAATCCGTTTTGGGCATAATGGAAGGTATTCTACTGATATCATAACATATTTTGAGCATATTAACTTAGGAAACCTATTCATGACTCAATTGGTTACCCGTTACGCACTTTTCGCGTTCGGATCGGTTTATGTAACTAGTTTACACAAATTAGCCGAAACGGGCCAAACCTTATCATTTTTGTCTCAAAATCCAGAATGTGTTTAATATACCCACATTAAATGAGTATACAAACTTGTTGGGCCTAAACCACATTCTAATCCGGTCTTCGCTTAATCGTGCGTTTTGAACCGTATCTTCTTTTAAAACTAACTGGTCTAAGTCTAGGCTTAATTAAGACCGTTAGAAATCTAATAGGTTATTAAAAACCTTCGTTCCAGATTAGTAGCACGGTAAAAGCTATTTGCACTTGCTGTTTGTGATTTATACTTGCTCAGGTAAATACTTTTAACTTATTTTCCCTTATACGGGCTTGGGGTACGGTATATAAAATACCGCTTGGTCGGGCATTGAATTGTTAATCGTATGAAGGTTAATTTATTGAGATGACCCGTTTAATCTGTTTTGTTTGTTTAAAGCCTTTGGGGGTTAATGACCAAGTCCCGGATATCCTTGGCATCATTCAATGAAATGGCCACGACCTAAGCACGGGGTGTAGGCATACACCTGCGTGTATATATATATAAAAAGATATAACCGCCGTTCGAGAATAACTCGCCGCGGGACTATATCATGTGGTGTGTCTATTAATCTTTAACCCGGTATTCAGCCCGGGCTACTGAACGTATAATAAACATGTAATTCTTTAACAAGTTTATATATAAATAAGAGTAAACTGCCATTTTGGTCCCTGTGGTTTGGCCAGTTTTGTCATTCTAGTCCAAATCTCAAAATTTTTACATCTGGGTCCCTGTGGTTTGCATTTTGTTGCCATTTTAGTCCAAAATTCAAAAACCCCATTTTTTGACTGTTACAACCTCCTATTTTGTCCTTTAGTGCAGGGGCATTTTGGTCATTTTTTAAATTTCATTTGTTTTAGTTTTTTTTAGCAATAATATATATTGAGGATGATGATGTTGGGGATGATGATGATCATAATCAGTTCTCTCTCTCTCTTCTCTCTATAGCACCACAACCACCACCTCCTCCCTCTCTCTCTTCTCTCTCTCTATAGCACCACCACCACCGCCACCTCCTCCCCCTTCCCACTGTTGGTGCAGTTGTCTGTCGACTACATCTTAGTTCGAGTCTTAGGATAGGGCTCATTGTATGAGAAAACATGAGATTGTATTTGATTTAGAGAGTAGGTCCGCTTATACGGACATAGGAGGTCCGCTTTTGTGTCATGTCCATATAAGCGAACCTATCTGATTAGGTCCACTTATACAGGTCCGCTTATACGTACATGTTCATATAAGCGAACCTATGTCTCCTATATATAGGTAGGTCATTCAAACGGATCTAGTAGAGAAGTTAGGTGGTGTTACGGCGAAGCCCTGCCAGTTTGTCTCCAGAGCTTGTACATTGTTAGCAAATCAATAAAAGAGACGTTAAATAGTGAAATCAAGCTAAACAAAGACTGAATCAATGAATTCCGCCTCTGATTCAGTCTGAGCACTCTTCTGATCGACTCGTCAGGTCGTATAACGTTCCTACAAGTGGTATCAGAGCTCAGGAGGAAGAGTTCTTATTGTTTAGTTCGTTTTCGCTCAAAAATTCTGATTTCTACACTTTCTTTCATCATCAGATCAAGTTTTACCAGTCGGAATTCGCTCAAAGTTTCACGGATTGTGCGCAATTGATCATAGACAAACCCTGGAAAGTTTCGGACCAAAATACGGACTAAAAATGGATCAAATGACCTTAGGATTTAGGTCCGCTTATACGGACACTCCATAGGTTCGTTTGTTAGGTCCGCTTTTAGGGACATATTTGATCAGGTCCGCTCCAAATTACTTGATAGGTCCGCTCCAACGACACATATTTGATTAGGTCCGCTCCATAGTACCTCACAGGTCCGCTCTTGTGTACATCAGGAGGTCCGCTCGTGTGTACATCAGGAGGTCCGCTTATGTGAACATCAGCAGGTCCGCTTATGTGAACATCAGCAGGTCCGCTTATGTGAACATCAGCAGGTCCGCTTATGTGAACATCAGCAGGTCCGCTTATTAGGACATTGAGTAGGTCAGCTTATTCGGACATTGAGTAGGTCAGCTTATTCGGACATTGAGTAGGTCAGCTTATTCGGACATTGAGTAGGTCAGCTTATTCGGACGTTGAGTAGGTCAGCTTATTCGGTCATCATTAGATTCGCTTTTAGTGACAACTGAGGTTCCGTTTTTCTGTCACTTTGGCGTTTCGCTTTTGTGAACAACAAATATTTGGTGGGATTGTTAGAAAAATGGAAATGATGTTTGATGAAAAGGAGAATGAGTTTATTGAAAGGTTAAATAGATATGGTTGGTATCAAATGAGCATATATGAACAAGATGATAAGAAGATTTGGATTCTTAGACTTGAAAAGTTTGCATGTCAAAAGGATGAGACCGTGAAAGAGATGGAAAGGAGATTTGATTACTTGATGGACAAGTTAAAATTGTTTGGAATAAAACTGACAGATACTGAAAAGATATCAAAGCTTGCAGATGCTTTACCTGCCGAATGGGATGATGTTTTAAAGATATTAAAACAAGAGCCTAAATTTTCAAAATTACATCCATCTGATTTCATCAATAAACTTCAAAAGCATAGTTTTGAAAATTCTGATAAGAAGAAAATATTGATGAATAAAATTAAAGAGAATCTAGATAAATTGAATTTGGGAAATCTAGATAAAATCAATTTGGATGTAATTACTGAAATTGATAGGAGAATATGTATGTGTTTCGCTGCAAAACAGAACATGAAATATGACTTTAAAAGGGGGTGTTATATTAATACAAATTTAAATCCTCTTGATTTTGTTAAAATTGTTTGTGCAGGAACATACAAGATAGAGACAAAGGAAATGTCAGAGAATGAAGAATCTGTGAAGAATGAACTTTCAAGTTCTGCTTCAGTGTGTTTTACATGTGACAGCTTTAAGAGGGAAAATGACAAACTCATGAAAAATGCGGAAAGTTTGACTTTGGAAATCAAAAAGCTGAATGTTAAAAAGCAAGCTGATGATAAACAGATTCTGGAGTTGCAAGGAAATTGTGTAAAGCTGAAATCTGAAAATGACAAACTGTTAAGTAACTTGAACAGTTTGACATTGGAAAACCAGAAGTTGAAAGAAAATGCAAAAAATTTTGAAGATAAACTAAAAGTTTTTGAATTAGAGAAATTAAAAATGAAAAAAAAATTTCAAAGTCAAATAAAGATTCTTGAAGATGGGAGAAATGTTTTTAGTCAAAACAACATTGAAAAGCAAAAAATTATAAATTCTCATCTTCAGACGATTATTCGACTTGAAAAAGAAGCTGAATGTGCTCGAAAGAAAATCAAGGAGTTAGAAGAAAAGGATGAAAGCAAAAAGAAATCTTCAGAAAATGAAGATTTCTGGATAAAGCTTGAGAACAAGAACTTGAAAGCAAATGAAACAAAATTTCAAGAACAGATAAAAGTTTTGGAAAATGAAAAGTCTGTTCTTGAAAACATGAAGAATGAAAATGAAAAATCAATCAAGTCTCATCTTGAAAAAATATCTCAGCTTGAAAACGAAGCTGAGAATTCAAGAAACAAGATTGATGAACTTGAAAAGAAATTGAAAGGTTTTGTGACTTCATCAGATAGTTTGAATTTTCCCTGTCCAAAACCGATCAATTCTATTCCAATAAGTGACAATGTCACAAACTTTGACAAAGTCAGAGTTGAAGATTGTGATGAGAAAACTGATGATGAAATTGAGAAAAGAAAAATATTTTTGAAATTAAAAGAAAAGTTTCAAGAAACTGTTCCACAATCAACTGAAAAGGGAGAATGCTCTAAGCAAAAACCTTTGAAGAAGAAAGTGGAACAAAAACAAAAAGAAAAATTTTTGAAAAATGTTCAAAAAGATAATAAAAGCTCATCAGATCGATCATCCAATCGCAATGAAAAATTACAAAAATCGAAAAATGAAAACTCTAAAATTGTTGGCAATAAGTGGTGCAGGTCGGACCACAGTGCTCAAAAGTCAAATCCAGCAAACAAGAGGAGCAAGGATTATCACCAAGCCAAACAGTGCTATGATCTGAATGTTTGGACTGAAAATGGTGATTGGTACGATAACAGAGTGTGTTACAGATGTGGTTATCAAGGACACATTGCTGTTAACTGCCAAGGTTGGAGTTATGAGATAAGGAGATGCTTTAACTGCAACATCAGAGGTCACATTGCCAGAGATTGCCCAAGGAGATCAAATGAAAGATTGAGGGTTAATTCTCAGAAGATGGCAAAGAAATCAGTCAATGTCAAGCCCAAAGAACAGAAGGTTCAAGAACCTAAAGTTCAAGAAACGAAAGTGAAACTTTCTCAGGGGCAGAAAGACAGACTGAGGAAGAAGAGAAAGAAGGCTAGAGAGTATCTTGAGAAGATCTTGTCCTCGGGTTCATCTGTTGGTAAAAATAAGAGTTCTGATGAATCGACTTCCTCGATGGCAAAATCAAGCAAAACGAATTCATCAGATACAAATCTGAGGACGAAAGAAGAAAAGAAGAAGAAGAAAATGGTCGGCGATGAATCTGACGTATTAAAGTCAGACAAGCCACCATCAGGCAATGAATCTGACGTGACGAAGTCAGACAAGCCGTGTGTAGGCAATGATTCTGGTTCGTCAAAGCCAGAGGAGCCTTTGATTGAGGTAAAAATGGAGAATTCAGGTTTAACAATGGATGATGCAAATTTTCCACCATTGTTGAACAAGAATTCGAAATCACCCAAGGACCGTCAGGCTTGGGTGAATCTGTTTAAATGAAAAACCTGACTTGCCGGAGTTCCCAGGTTGGTAAGCGTGGAACATGAATCGGCACATTTCTTGAGAAATTTCACTTTGATGATTTTTCGACTTACAAGTGGTAAATCAGGGACATTAAGTTGTACTTGATTTTCTACAAGTGATATTTGAGGTTTGATCTTAAAAATGTTAGTTTTTACAAGTGGTTGAAGAGAACAAAGTGATGAAAGATCCCCGAATTTGTGAAAAGACACACAAAACTTATTTTCCGGAAAAACCATTTTGATTAAAACAAACTTAAGTGTTTTGAAATCACTATGGGAAAATGTTTTGTTGTGAGGGGGAGTTCTGATTGTTTATGCCAGGTGGATGAAGAATTGAAGTAATTCTCATCATGTTGTCAAGTTTGTACAGTTTGTTTCAAATTTTCCCAGAAAATCAAAATTGAGACATATTTTGATTTTAGGGGGAGTAAAAATTTAAAAAAATTAGAAAATTTGAAAATGTCAAAAACATTGAAAAATTTAAAAATGAGTTTTGCTGAAACAAGAGGAAATGATAGAAAATCAGTGGACTATCACAGCATGCTAAAGAAATGTAAAGTCTAAAAAGTGATAAACGATCTCACTAAAGATGTGACGGTAGACTCAGCTAGACTAGTAGATTTGCGAAAACGATACAAACCTAATGAAAAAGCCTAGTTCTAGTGGGAAACATGGTCAAAAGCATAGTACTTAGTTTTGTCCTTCTTGATTGTGTACCTACTCAGTAATCGCTGATTGTCGAAAGACATAAAACTGGTTAAGTTCGTGAACTTTCACAACTTTGCTAAAAAGTCGCTGTGATTGTGCATTTTATTTTGCAAAGATTTAAACTTGTTTTATTTCTTTATTTTGTTTAAGCATCGGACATCCTCTGCGTATACGTGAGTATCGACCTGGATGTTGTTGCCTAAACGTTCTGCTTTATTTTCTTTGGTGTTTCGTTTAAGCTTTGGATCACCTCTGCGTATACGGGAGTATCGACCTGGTGGTTAAAGCCTAAACAACTTTAACTTGTTTTATTTTTCTTATTTTGTTTAAACATTGGACTTTCTCTGCGTATACGGAAGTATCGACCTGATTGTTAATGTTTAAACATTCTGCTTTATTTTAGCACAAATCACAGTTGATAAAGTTTAAAGGCATTACTTGAGTTAGTGTATTGCATGATGAGGGGATATGCTGAGATCGTGGGGTCCATGAGAATTTAGTGCTATCTAAATATACCTTAACGTATCAGTAAGCATTTCGAAAGTTTTTAGATTGAGCTTAAGTGGACAACAATATCGTCAATCAACGTGAATTGTTTAGAGCTTAAAACGATTAAGAGCTTAACGGTGCTTGTGATTTGTCTAAAAACTGATCTGATTCTCTTTTGCAAACTCACAAAAATATGTTTGTACATATTTCATTTCTGCATTTAAATTTCTGTTATTGCGTTTGTGTTTCATAGTTTGAAAAATCCAAAAAGATTTTTGACAACTGATGTTGAAAAGCTAATATTCAAAATTTCAAAGGCTAAACAAGATGAACAATTGGGTTGGATAATTGGTTTGAAAAGTTGAATTAGAATTTGAAATTCTCAAATTTAAAATCAATTTTAAATGAAAATGATTTTTAAATGTTTAGTTGATTCATTTAGTTGAATAACAATATTGTTTTGTTTGTAATAGAGTGTTTGAGATGTGTAGGTTTCTGATCCTGTTGCTCCGGAAAGCCAGGAGATACATCAGAACCTGAGAAGAGCTTAAACTGATAAAGCCAGGATTTAATTTCAAAGGTGATAACAAATTCCAGACAGCGATCCCAGCTTGATGATAGGGGGAGTCTGACGAGAGTTAGAGCCAGAGAAAGATCCGGGTTTATGATTCCAGGAAGAGTTCCTGAAGAAGACCGATCGAGATTGAAGAGTTGTCATGTTGAAGACTCTCACTGAAGATTCCGTCAACATTCAAGGGGGAGTCTGTTGGTGCAGTTGTCTGTCGACTACATCTTAGTTCGAGTCTTAGGATAGGGCTCATTGTATGAGAAAACATGAGATTGTATTTGATTTAGAGAGTAGGTCCGCTTATACGGACATAGGAGGTCCGCTTTTGTGTCATGTCCATATAAGCGAACCTATCTGATTAGGTCCACTTATACAGGTCCGCTTATACGTACATGTTCATATAAGCGAACCTATGTCTCCTATATATAGGTAGGTCATTCAAACGGATCTAGTAGAGAAGTTAGGTGGTGTTACGGCGAAGCCCTGCCAGTTTGTCTCCAGAGCTTGTACATTGTTAGCAAATCAATAAAAGAGACGTTAAATAGTGAAATCAAGCTAAACAAAGACTGAATCAATGAATTCCGCCTCTGATTCAGTCTGAGCACTCTTCTGATCGACTCGTCAGGTCGTATAACGTTCCTACACCCACCACCGCTACCTCCTCCCCCTTCTCTCTCTCTCTTCTCTCTCTCTCTTCTCCGGTGACAGCCGACACTCCGTGAACTCCACCACCACCACCACCACCGTGAACTCCAGCACCGCCACCACTAAAACCCTAAAGCGCCACCACCGCTGTCACCATCAAAGCCGATACTGAAACCCTAAACCGCCGGAAGTTTAGCAGATCTGGAACCTTCTATGTTCGATCTACGATGGTGTAGCAAAAGTATTGTTGAAAACCAGGTAAATAATCTGCTTTTTTTATTTAAAAACGAGAGATTTGAATGGTTAGGATGGATATTACAGTGTGGTCAGAGACGGTGGTGGTGGAGGGTGTACGGTGGTGGAGGGGAGACGGTGGTTGAGGGGAGACGGTGGTGGAGGGTGTACGGTGGTGGAGGGGAGACGGATGATGATCTGTGATTTTGTGATGGATGATGATCTATGATTTTGTTAGTTTTAAGGGATCGAGATGATGGATGATGATATGTGATTTTGTTAATGTTTTAGGTGGTTGAGGGAGATTTTGTAACAAACAGGATGATCAAAACTTGAACCCAGTCCTTTTATTCACCACGAGGCTGTGATGATTTCACCTAATCCGAGTCAAAATTGGGTCAACATTTGAGATTTTCCGCAGCTTGGCGTGGCAGAATCTTAGGAGGGCAAGTGCGCTTGCAACCTCTGTTTGCAGCCATGGCGGTTTTGATTTGTTGTTGGAGCCTCGTTTCTTTTTACAAATCGGTTTTTGATTTTCTTGAAGATGATGTTCTTGATTTTCTGGATTTTCTGGGTTTTGATGATGATGTTTGATGATGTTCTTGAAGATACAGATCTGAGCCTCGTTTCTTTTTACAAATCGGTTTTTGTTTTGATTTGTTGTTGTCTGTATTTTGATTTTTGTGATGGTTTCTGGTTTTGTTCTGGGTTCTTGATTTTCTTGAAGATGATGTTCTTGATTTTCTGGGTTTTGATGATGAAGTTTGATGATGTTCTTGAAGATGATGTTATTAATTATTGAAATGTTATAATAAATTAACATGGACCAAAATGCCCCTGCACTAAAAGACAAAATAGGAGGTTGTAACAGTAAAAAAAATGGGGTTTTTGAATTTTGGACTAAAATGGCAACAAAATGCAAACCACAGGGACCCAGATGTAAAAAGTTTGAGATTTGGACTAAAATGGCAAAACTGGCCAAACCACAGGGACCAAAATGGCAGTTTACTCTATAAATAATTATCCCAAGTTATAAAAGAATTTTGTGCCACGTGCATTCAAATCAATTTTCATAAAACCTTTTCAAAATGAGTCGGTTAATTGTATTTACCAGTGTAAACTGACGTATTTTCCAAAAAGGTTAAGTGCAGGTACTAATCGGAATAGGCTAGCCACTCCTAGCATCAATAAAGAGTCTCGCAAGCTTAGATGCCTTAAATCTGTTGAACAATGTTTCTTTTATCTTTGATCCGCCTGTGGATCTTCAACATTCCGTTGTAATACTTTGATATTAATTATATTCGGTTTGTAATGTGATTCATCTTTTGCTTCCGCTGTGCATTTAAAATTGTGTTGTTTGACTATGATGATATCAACTACGTCACGATACTCCCCACCGGGCCCACCGATAATATGTGGAAATATCGGGGTGTGACATTAAAATTATAGTTTTTCCATCGTTTTAGTTTTTTCAGCAAAAATAGGGTAGTGTTTTGTTTTAATTTGTTGAATCAATGTAAGTTTTTTTTGAGTTCGTGTTATGAGTAGTATGTACAAGTAAATGACACACAGACGTACATATTATGAGAGAGAATATTCGACTTAGTGCCCCGCAATGCGGGCGGGGCAAAAACTAGTACCCTACAACAACCAAATTCATTATTTTTTCATTATTTTTATTTAGTTTTATACTTTATATAAATACAATAATAAATAAACCCACAGCTCTAAATTCATTCATTTAAATTTAAGGGTTTGATTTGCTGAAATTAAAATAAAATTAATCTAAAATATCAAATTAGTTGTTTAATTAAGCATATGGTTGTTATTAGTTTTTTAATACGCTTTTTTATAAATAAATAATGAGTAAAAATAAAGAAAAGAAGTAATTGAATGTAGATGGAGTTGTGAAGGGGGCTCAAATTATTACTAGCAAGTTTTTTAGTCTATTGATAATATAAGAAATGAAACGTTTGAAATCTTTACTATATAATAAAAGAAACCACTTTAGGGACACTTGTCATTATATTACACAATCTCTTAAAGATAATTATTATTTTAGTTTAATGTCTTCTAATTAATTTTAGATAACCCTCCTACATATCTTATTAGTTTAATATCTTATGGATAATTATTATTTAGTTTAATCTCCTTCTCATTTATAATATTATTTATTTGAATTAATTATATTTGAACGTTTTGTTTAGTTTGGTATCAAATAGATTTTACGAAACTTAAAATAAAATTAACTAATATTATTTATCATTTATACATTTACGGAGTTTTAAATAAAGGGTTAAATTTATTGAGACTTCATTAACAAATTTTGCAACAACATGACAATCTATTTTTATCACGAAAACCAAACTTTGTATTAATATATTAAATATTTTTTATTTTCACTATACAAAATTACATTTACTCGACCCATGTAATACATGAGGTTTTTAAGATATAACTTTTTATTATTTGATATACAAAATTAGATTTATTCAATTCGTACAATACACGGGGTTTTTTAAGGATATATTTTTTATTATTTAGTACAGAAAATTACATATATTCAAACCGTGTAATGCGTATATTTTTAAAGATGTAATTTTTTTTATTATTTGGTATATAAAATTACATTTATTCAACACGTGTAATACACGTGGTTTTAAAGATATAACTTTTTTATTTGATATATAAAATTACATTTATTCAACCCGTACAATATGGTTCTTATAGATATAACTTTTATTATGTAATATATAAAATTATATTTATTTAACCCGTGCAATAAATGAGGTTTTTAAAGATATATTGTTTTATTATTTAGTATATAAAATTTATTTATTCAACCCGTGTAACACATGGGGTTATAACCTAGTAAACTTATAAATTGTGCAAAAAGAAAAATTTGTGACTAAAATTTATTAGTTATAATGCACTCATATATAACAACAATTTTGATAGTAAATATTTAAAAAGGGATAGTGGACATGCATATGATCTAAGAGGTAAGTTTATTAATTTTGCATTTCTATAGCAAGGTGTAAACGAGTATAGCAAGGTGTAAACAAGTCGAGTAGTCGAGTAGAATTGATTGCTCAATTTGTTTATTATCTATTAAATTTATAATTATCTTTTTAACATTATATAGTTATCTATATTTGGAACAGGTTCATATAAGAACTACCTTTGAGTTAAAACTTTGAGTTAAAAGAACTTGTGAGAACTCCAATTCTCGTGGGAGTTTTTCGATCAAATTTTGCTCAAAGGTAGAGTAATACGAAACAAGCCCCCCTCTGAAAAAATTCACGAGTCGTTTTTTTTTGCGACCTGTAAGAATCATTTACACCCACCTTAAATTACTATAGCGCCTGGTGGGGAGTAACACTGCTACCGAAAAAAAGTGGCAAGGAAATTTTTTCCCCTTGGAAAGCTAATTTTTTAAAATGATTTTTGGTGAAAAAAAAAATTGGAAGTCGATTTCCTACAAGTTCTCTCAACTCAAGCCGGTTCTCATATGAACCATCCCCATATATATTATATATATCATTTACTTACTTCTAGCATTGTTTATCATATATTTAATACTTGTTACATTGAGAACAAAAACTGATAAATCTATGTATAAATAATTGTCGCTACCCATGGCTTTATAGCCTAGTGGTATCTTGGGGGTGGGATAAGACTTCGGACTAATAGGTCCTGGGTTCGATTCCCACAAGGGGGTTTTCCCATATTTATTGGGTTTCCTCCTGAATTGGTGTATATGCATTATGCCTAGTGGAGATGGATATGATCGGGTGGTTCCGCTGGTGGCACGATGATACTCCAGTGGTCCGTCAGTGATCCAAATTTGCCGTTAAAAAAATAAATAATTGTCGCTAAAAAATAATATACATAAATGAGTTATAATTAGGTAGTATAGCCTGTAACCAACATAATTTAACAGTTTGATACTAATTAAGGTGGTGGTGGAGCAATAGTTTAATAAAAGGAAGTGGTGAAATTCAACTCTTGAAAGAGGTTGCCCTCCTTTGAAGCATACCACATTGACCTTCACCACCTTTTTTATACTAAAGCATGTAAAGACTCACATGTGTTACGAATTTCTTTTTTATAAAAAAAAAAGTTCTACAATGAGGAATCAATTGGTTATCAAAGTTTCTTTTCTTAAGCTTGAGTATTATATATAAAAAAAAAATTCTACAATG
This sequence comes from Helianthus tuberosus, assembly GCA_030545235.1. Lineage (NCBI taxonomy): Eukaryota > Viridiplantae > Streptophyta > Magnoliopsida > Asterales > Asteraceae > Helianthus > Helianthus tuberosus. The sequence goes on along the minus strand of CM060398.1, from coordinate 8,927,654 downwards.
AGGAATCAATTGGTTATCGAAGTTTTTTTTTTTCTTAAGCTTGAGTATAAATTTCAAAATTGATACCCATGTCTCACTTTTATTATCTATAAATTAACAAGCTTTTTTAAAAAAACGCGTGCAAAGCCTATGTTAAATAAAAAGCCGTGTAATTAGTAGTAGGTCGAAAGCTAGATCTGTGTCTTAGACCGATTGGTGTAATTTTGTAATTATGTATTTCATGGGTTTTCTAATAAAGTTTACTTGAAAAAAAATAAAAAGCCGTGTTCACCTTTGCATGTGAAATTGGAGCCCACTAAACTTTATATGGATGCTAATTAATTAGGCGTAAGAAAAAAACTAGTAAGTCTTAATGCTCTTTTAGGAAATAAAAAGGGTCTTATAAGACGCACCAAAAAAAAAACTAGGATTTAAAAAGGGTCTTATACATGGCTTTTTTTTTAATATGGAGAGCGAGGAACGGATGTTTTTTCTTCAACAAGGAGGTGTTGCTAGACCATTATTTTCTCAGTATTAAATCGCTTGGGATGCTTTGCCTAAAATATGGGTCTACGTAAATTTCTATCTGATAGATAGAGTGGTGTAAATATCTAATGTATATGTTGTAAGAGTCGGTTTTGGTTGTTGTACTTGTCTGTGGCCCGACTTCCGGTTTTTGTGGTTGACTTTGAGCGTGCTTTAATGAAATATACAATTTGAAAAAAAAGTTTGGTTATTCCCTGTGCTTAATGGTTGCATTTTATAACATATGGTCCTTTTTAGCTAACGTAGTTAAATTTTTCAGTTAAGTCTTATCAAACTACCCTTAGTATTAAAACAAAACAAATAAATTAAATAAAACAAAAAAAACTTCATTGTATTTTACATATATTATTTAAGTGGGACCTACCCAATACCCTAAACTACACCCAAACCCCACCTCTTCTTCCTCGTTTCTCTCCACCCCCAACAGACACACCTCTGTTACCACCCTCCACTGCCCCCCCCCACCCCCCTCCCTCGCGCTACCCAGAAGTGGAAAATAGCCACCAAAAGGTCACCACCTACCACCATTGCAGCAAATTTCACCGAAGCTTCTTCATCAGTACCCTCATCTCCACCCTACTCCCACTTCTTTGTTAACCATTCCCTTTCTTCCGCTTTACACCACCACCAAACCTTGATTTTGTCGGCGGTAACTGTAACACTCTATCCCGTTTATATCGAATACCTTACATATTCAAAGAATTAGGTCCCAGATTTTTTTATTTGAAAACTTAGAGCTTACACGTCTGGGCTGCTTGAAAACCTAGACGAACTGACATAACAGGTTATTACACAATTAAATTATAGTCAAAGACAACAAGATGTATACACAAAACTTTATCACGTGTGATCATGCTTGAACTTCCCAAAATGATGCTCCCGCGGAAATGGCGGTTTGGGTGTGTTCGGTTCTTTGCTTGCATGGTCGCCCATCCGTCAGGTTCCCTTAGAGAAATCCTATCATAAACACTAAAAACAATTTGTTTTAAAGTTAAACGATCAACGCGATTTAAAACAACAAAGAAAAAAGTTTGCTGAAACAGGGCGCCCCGCGCGTCGCGAAGGGGCAAAAGCGCGTCGTGGAGGTGCCTGGTGTGTCTCCCGCGTGACGCGGCCACACCACTTTTGTAACACCCCGAAAACGGGTTTGGTAATTAAACCCCGTTAATACTAAAGACGGGGAAAGTACCGTTAGTGGTAAAAGTAAACCGGCAAGTATTAGGAATTAATTGAATAATCCTAATATTTATTTAAAGTAAATAAGAGCTTTCAAGAAAATAGGATGATAAAAGGCCCGATTTAACGGGACTTAAAGTAAAATGGGTTACGGCTTCCCGAACCTACTAAGCTAACTAGGAATAATTCTAACCTAGTTAGAAAGTGACTTATGAGTGGGTTAAAACACTTAAATTATGAACTAAGGAAAATGGAGGGGCCAAACTTGTTAAACTTGAAACTTATTTTATTAAAAACAAGAATTAAAACAAACCAAACACCCACTTTAGGGGTGTCTGGTCGAACAAGAACACAGGGGCGACATAAGCTCCCCACCAAGCTCTAGTGCATGCCAAACTTGATCAAATTAAGGGTTCAAATCAGCTCCAAATCGAATTTCAAGCACAAATTCGTGAACACCTAGTTGAAAGGATCACAAGGTATGTAAAATTGTGATGTTTTGATCCATCTTAAATTCTAGGTTATTTGTAAGAAACTGAAATTGAGCTTGATTGTGTCATGCATGAGTGAATCTTGAAGTAATATGATGTCTAGGAGTAAACCCTAGTCAATAACATGTTAGATTGTTGGATAATCTATGAAATTCATAATGATCCATTGATAAGCTACAGAGCCGGCCAAATGGGCTTCCAACCCTAGGCACAAGCCTAGGGCCACCCAAAATGTAAGGCCTCCAAAATTTTTAATGGTTCATTCTATACTAGGCCCATTTTGTTTATTTTATGCTAACTAAAATAAGAAGCCCAAACAAATACAGGCCCTAATCGTGTAGAAGAAAATAAGAGGCCCAAAGTAACAATGAAAAGTCGCTGCTGATGAGTGATGAGCTGTCTCGGTCTCCCACAAATCACGAACAAAATCGTCGCCATTTTTAAACAATGAAACGCGTCTTTGCTGTTGCAGGTTGGAATTCACGATGTAGTCGCCTGGATCGACGGCTGAATCGTCGCCTGAATGGCTGAATCGTCGAGTATTTACAGGTATTAACGTATTACGTTTATATATTCTTGATTCTTCTCGATTGAGTTTGTCAGTCATCAAACAAATTAACAAACCCTCAGTTCTCTGTTCTCATATACTGAATTACTGATATACGATTAGTTGATTTTGTGGCACTGTGGTCTGTGGATTAGTTGATTTGTGGAACAGAATCGTCGCCAGTTCTTGTCTTCTTGATTAGTTGATTTGTGGCACTGTGGCAGACGTGGATTATCTATTTATTTGTTCTCGGAAGTCAGAACTCAGTGGCACAGAGTCTCGGACACTCAGATTCTTGAAAGTCAGTGGCACGCACAGGTTAGATATCTGATTTTTTTTCCTGAATCAAGTTGTTGTTTAGGGAATTAGGGCTTATTCTTCTTTCATAATTTGCTATTTTTCTGAATAAAGTTGTTGTTTAGGGAATTAGGGCTCATTATCCATCTCTTAAATAGATTTATATTTTAGTAATGCATATATCACCTATAGAATTGTGTTAACCATTCATGTAACCGTTGCTACCGCAGAACGTAGCTTTTCCAAATTAAAACTAATAAAAAATTACTTAAGATCTACAATGTCACAAGAAAGATTAAACGGTTTAGCTATTATGTCAATCGAAAAAGATTTTTTAGAAGAACTTGATTACGATAATTTCATCAAACAATTTGCCTCGGTTAAAGCTAGAAAAGTAGATTTTATTTAAACATATACTATAATTATAGAAAACATATGACTTTCAAAAAAACAAAAAAAAATTTTTAACTACGCCAATTATAAACTTTTTAGTTTATAATTGCCGGTCCCAAGCCCGGATGAAGGAGGAGGGTTTTGTTACTAAATATGTTGAAAATGATAATTTTGTAAAAGGGCCACCACTTCTTAGTTCGATTAGGGCCTCCGAAAACGTAGGAACGACTCTGATAAGCTAAGTGGGTTTTATGTTAATATGATGAACACTCATATTAGAATGTAAGATTGATGAATATTGAGGTTATGATATAAGTTCTTGATGTAGTTCATGAACACTAGACTTAGAGGTTTGAAGGTGTTGATGCAAATCTTGGTAAAGATAACTAGTTATGAACTAGTTAGTAAATAAGTAATATTATGCACATTAGGTGTTTGTTAAAATGCCCGAATGAATGTTGACATAATGAAATTATGAAAGAAACGCGTAATTGGCTAACTCGACTAACTACGTGTAATACGGAATAATATGGGTTCTAAACGTAATGTTGATTGAACTTATTGTGTGTATAATATGATTGAAGTTAGTTGACTATCGAAAGTCAAATAAACCAACATTGAAGTCGAATAGTAGTTTCGACATACAATCCGTAGGACGAAATAGTCATAATAATGATGACTAATCTAATCGTCTTACGAATCATGATGATAGTTTGACTCTTGACAAGCTAGATGGAGACTTGGGCAAGGAACGGGTCAAACGGTTCGTGTATGGGAAAAAGAGCATAACCGGATGCAAGGTAAGCGACGCTTACATCCTTTTTGTAGAATATGCATTATTTTGTAAACTACAAATGCGATTAGTGTAATATCCGAATTAAGGGTTCCGACGCTATTAACATGAGTCGGAACAAACATAAATGATAAAAACCATGTGTTATGGTGAAAAGAGGCGAAACGGTAATTTAGTCATGTAATGACTAATAACTAAGGAGTTTTCGTTAAGATCATTTTAGAGTGTAACTAATAACGAGAAGATGAGTAAAAATGGAAATTTAGTCAAGTATCGACTAAAGTAAATCGTAGTTAAAAAGGGGCACTCGTAGCATAAACCGAATGGGTAAAAATATAAGAAAGACTTTAAGAGAAAAAGGGGTCTAGTGGCAAAAAAATCCGAAATGGGTCGGATGAACAAATTGGTAATTAATAACCATGTTTTGCTACTCACGAAAATACTTGGTCTTATAGGCCAAACGGGTCAAATGGTGGTGATAACACCATTTGACAATATTGACTAATGTGGTTGTCAAGTCTTATGTTAACAGGACCGATTAGCAAATCGGATATTTGCGTTACCATTGATGGGGTAATAATGAAAACGAGGTATAATTCGGGTCTACTTGTTGATCCGGGCCAGGTACGCATAATTATGTTGTAGTTTGTAACACCCGTTCAACTAAAACTAGGTTTAACGTATATTTTGCGAAAACAATTATGTAAATAATGATTACATATGGATCGGAAATACGGGTTTACTAAAATTTTTACAAATTTAAGTGATACTACATAATGTGGTTTAATTCGCCGTTTTGAATAACGACGAAACAACTTGCGGAAGCTTCATTTAACGCGTGTTCGGTTCTTGCTCGACGCTTGATCTTCAGTGATCAAAACCAACTTAAAAGTTAGTTTTGATGCTTAAACAATAGGTTAAACAAGTTCTAAACAACAAACCATGAGATAAACAAAAAATTTCCAGTTTTGTAGTCTGTCGCGGGCCGCGACAGACTTAAGGATATCTTACGCGGGCCGCGACGTCTCGTCGCGTGTCGCGACATGTTTCATGTCATCCGTCGCGTGTCGCGAGGGAACACTATTTCCAGCAGGTTCAGACTCTGGACCTGCATATCAGCCAGCTCCGAATTTTCTAAAAATCCAACTTTAAACTAGCATAACTTTTTACTCGGTTGTCCGTTTTACGCGATTCTTTTTCCTACGCGTCCGTAATTTAATTCTCCATCAAATGGAGTTAAAATCCAACGTCTAACATAATAAAATTCCAGACTTTTAACTCTTCGGCTTATTACCCTTTTTACCAACTTTTGACCCGTTCGTGATTTCATCTAACAACTTGTTTGCGGTCCTTGTTTCTTTTGTAAACATATCATTATGATTATTTCCTATTGTACAAGGCTCAAATCGCGGGTTATTACACATTCTAAACCCGCTTATGCATCAAGTGCTTATTTTGACCCGTTAAGGACCTTTATGTCCTTTTAAGCCTTATTTCGCTCATTTCTTTTATGCCTCATAATCCCACCCGTTCATTTTGATTAGTTTTTCCACCACTACTATAAATGTGGTAGGTTTAATGTAATAGGCTATCTATCCCGAGTTTTACCCCTCAAATATGCTATTTTGCGACAATACGCATTTTAAGGCATTTAACCCTTGATAGTTTATGCCTACTATTTTCATACGTGTCTAAAGGTTACAAGATCATAACGTAAGTTCCTAAACAACCTTTTTGGGTTGTTTGCCCAAATTACCCTTCAAGGGCATTTTAGTCAACATTAGCCCCTCATTTACTACGAAGGGCTTTCGCTTCATATATGGCCATAAAGTATGTTATCCACAACTATATTTACACGTACCTGGCTCGGGTCAACAAATAGATCCGATTTATACCTCACTTTTATTATCACATATTCTATGGACGCAATTAACCAAATCGCTAATCGCTCATGTTAACACAAGACTTGACAAACATATTAATCGATATTGTCAAATGGTGTTATCACACCATTTGACCCGTTTGGCCTATAAGACCAAGCATTTTCATAAGTAGCAAAACATGGTTATTAATTACCAATTTGTTCATCCGACCCATTTCGGATTTTTGCCACTAGACCCCTTTTTCTCTTAAATTCTTTTCTTTTATGTTTACCCGTTCGGCTTACGCCACGGGTGGCCCTTTTGAACTTTAATTTACTTTAGTCGATACTTGACTAAATTTCCATTTTTTTACCATTAATCATGGTTTAAAACGTCTCTATTCGTTCCGACCCAATTCGTTTCGTGTCGGAACCCATAATTCGAACCCAATCCTTTGTCGTACTCGTATTTATCTCCTATAAAATAAACACGTATACTACAAGTAGGTGTAAGTTTTACTTACCTTGCATCCGAAACACGCTTTTACTTCACACTTGATTCGTTTGACCCGCTCACTTATCAAGCTTCCACCTAGCTCGTTAGGCGTCAAACTATCATCATAATTCATAAGATGGTTAGATTAGTCACAATGTTTTTCACATCTGCAATCTAAAGAAGTGTCTAGCTGATGACTCGCTAGTCATACCGCATACAGATGTGCATATAGACGAGAGCCTGAAATTTGTGGAAAAACCATTGTCGATTGAAGATAGACAGGTAAAGAAGCTTCGAAGGAAGCATGTGCCTATCGTGAAGGTCAAATGGAATGCTCGTAGAGGTCCCGAATATACTTGGGAGGTAGAGTCTACCATGAAGGAAAAATACCCTCATTTGTTCCAGTAAATCTCGAGGTCGAGATTTCTTTTAAGGGGGTGAGGATGTAACACCTCGGAAATTCATGCCCAATAAAATAAAGACACGTGTCATGTTATGCAAACGTGTTATAAATACGGATCCAGATAAAGATGTACGGTAGGATTTAAAAACGTCGACATGTTAATTTATACCTCTGAGCGACCTGTTAATAAATCCCTAACCAAGGTATATTTTATCAAACATCTGATTTATGTTTATAAACCTGGCCATTCAAAATAACAAATTCATTGATAACTCTAGACATGGATCCCATGCAAATTCTTGGTATTTCCGTCAATTTAAACTTCCCACAAGAGTACAAGATGAGTAAATGCATGCCTAGACATGCAATGGCTGAAAACATGGTCCCCATATTGATTAAAGTGCATGAGATTCGGAGTTGAAAAGGTTGCATGGTCATAGCTTGAATAAAAACAAAATTTTGATCTCTGGCGAAGGCTTGCGCACCTCAACATCTAGAGCGCTGCGGTGCGCAAGACTGCTTGCGCACCTCAACAACCAGAATGTTGCGGTGCGTAAGCAGTGTATCTGGGCGATTTTACTGGCAGATGCCTGTCCAAACGGTTACACCGACTTATTTAGGTGGTATACGAATTCAGGGGCTCCTATACCCGGTTTTTAGCATTATAGGACACCTGGGGACATCTTGCAACCTTCCTAGACTTATGTGTGATGATCTTAAGCTCTTGGATGCACTATATAAGAAGATGAACTTGCTACTTTTTGGACATTTATTTGCAACTTCTTCCAAGTGAGTTTCTGGAGCTCTCCTGATCAGCAACAATCTTCCTAGTGGTCCCTAATCATAATTAGGACATTTGTAAGTAGCCTTAACCCTTTCTAACGTAGTTTAGCTTAGTTAATTAGCTAAAAGTCAAACCATCGTAATTAAGGTTTGACTTCGTGATTAATTAATATGTGCTCAGTCTAATCACGAATTAAAAGTACCTTTAAGTAGGTATTTATATGGGTAATAAACCCTTAAAAGGGTATTTCCAGATTCCCACTCTAACTATGTTAATTGTCGAGTCAAAACTTACTTTAAAAAGTCAACAGAATGTGTACTTTCAAATTTAAGCGTAATTAGCAATGTAGGGTACATGCAACCTGTTTGATCATTAAAATAACATGGTAACTAATGTAAGAACATGACCCAACATGTTCAACTCGACAATTTTCAGTTTAAACCCGGATCGGAACCGAAAGTCGCATAATTTGACTTTCAGTTCTGACCCGTTCATGCATGTTTAAGGTCTGCCTTAGAGCTTAATTTGGACCAGGTTTCATATAAGTATAACTCTCTGAGATTATACAACTTGGTCCAATAGTTATCCGATCCATATGCATGTTTCCGATTAATGCTTAAATGTTGACTATTATGCCCTTTTGACTATAAAACGTGATTTTTGAAAAAGTAAAGGAGTAGAAACCTTAGTTACTGATTTATAAACTTGCACCTAAAATTTGACATCAATTTGAGGTCTAGATTAGGAGTTATGCTCATTAGCGTAATTTGAAAGCTTTATGTTACTTACACGGCGTAATTAGCATATAACCTATTTAAACCCACTATTTGATATCAAAATTTTTACCCACTGATGTAATATAATATTTTGGGATTTTTGAAGATTTTTATTTAATTTTTGGCTCAACATAACATAGGTCTCTAGGTTTAATTCGGTTAATACCGATTTTGCCCTTTTTGGCCATAAAATGAGTTCTACAAATCCTTTTGACCCCAAACCTTTTTCTACTGATTTTATTTGTTAAATAAAATATTTTGAGCCTTCTGGAATTAAAAAAATATCAGCTTTCCTTTAAAAACCCGGAAATGGCTCCAAATCGCCTTTTTAAGCGTTTTTAACGCATAGTATGTACTAAAACTATATTAAACATATGAGGTTAATACCTACTGATATTTTTAGTATATTTTTATATAATAACAGTAAGTAAAAGTTTATAAACTCAGATTTCCAGTTTTGACATTTTAAGCCTAAGTGAAATTACCAAAATACCCCTAAGGTGCATAGTTTGGTTTTAAATGATAAATTTCACATATAGGTCATACCCTACTGTTATAACTTATTAAATTAAGTGTATTTACTGCATAAATCAGACCTGTAACTCAGATTTCTAATTAAACTCTTTTATAATCTTTTAAATGACCAAAATGCCCTTATGAGGCATAATTTGTGTTTAAATCCGTTTTGGGCATAATAGAAGATACCTTACTGATATCACAACATGTTTAAGGCATATTAACTCAGGGAACTTGCATATGACTCTTATGATTACCCGTGACGCCCTTTTCGCGTTCGGTTCGGTTTATGTAACTAGTTTGCATAAATTGACCGAAATGGGTCAAACCTTATCATCTTTGTCTCAAAATCCAGAATGTATTTAGTATACCCATATTACACAAGTTTTCAAACTTGTCGGGTCTAAATCACATTCTATCCGGTCTTCGCTTATTCGTGCGTTTGAACCGTATCGTCCTTAAAAGCTAACCGGTCTAAGCTTAGGCTTAAATAAAGACCCGTTAGAAATCTAATAGGTTATTATAAACCTATGTTCCAGAATAGAAGAACCAGTAAAAGCTACCTTCACTCGCTAATTGTGATTTATACTTACAAAGGTAAATACTTTTAACTTATTTTCCCTATACGGGCTTGGGGTACGGTATATAAAATATCGCTTGGTCCGGCATTGAATCTTTAATCGAATAGTGGTTAAATCCTTGATATGCTACGTTTTGAAATGTTTTGTTTGCTTAAAGCCTTTGGGGGGTTAATGACCATGTCCCGGATATCCTTGGCATCATCTTACGAGATGGCCACGACCGTAGCACGGGGTGTAGGCGTACACCCGTCAGTGCCTAACCAAATAATGTGGTGTGTCTATTAATCTTTAACCCGGTCTACGGATCGGGCTACTGAACGCATAAGTAACATGTAATTCACTTACAAGATTATATTTACATAATTATCCCAAGTTATAAAATGTTTTGTGCCTCGTGCATTCAAATAAATTTTCAAACCTTTTCAAAATGAGTCAGTTAAATTGTATTTACCAGTGTAAACTGACGTATTTTCCAAAAGGTTAAGTGCACGTACTACTCGTACTAGGCTGGCTGTCTTCTAGCGTCCTCATTAAGTCTCACAAGCTTGGATGTCAATAAAACTGTTGAACAATATCTTCTTTTATTTTGATCCGCCTGTGGACCGTTTCAACTATTTCGTAATATTTAATATTACAATTTTATAAATGTTGAAATGAATCTATCTTTGCTTCCGCTGTGCATTTATATATTGTGTTGTTTGACTTATGATGATATCAACTACGTCACGATACTCCCCACCGGGCCCACCGGTGACACCTGGAAAATAGGGGTGTGACAGAGGTGATCCCACCTCGCAGACCGCCACCCAGCAAGCCTGAGTCTGGGGGTAAATCCGCTACCGTAGGGGCATTGGGAACGAGCAAGACTCGAACCCGCCACCTCCGGGTTAGAATGCGGGCTGGTGGCCATTGGGCTGACACCCAATGGTTGCATACTATCATATGTGAAGCTACAAAGGTATATTATTTGTAGATGAGGATACAAGACGGGTCAAAATGAGTTTGGGTTGAAACGGGTTATTTTTGTATGTTTTATTTTTAGTAACCCAATAATTTTATAAACTACGTTTTTTACACCTTAATTCCACAACCAAGTATCATCAAACTTACCCAAGTGATCAAGACTACACTTAACTTAAAACACACTGGAAAGGGTGTGAGGTACATAATCCTTCTTGTTTCACAAAGTTATTACAATAGAACTATTCGTCAAATTATTAAATTGTGAAAAAAATTCGAAAATGGACATAAATATATTGATGGCCCAATAATGCCCAATTGCATTCCACAACAGGTTCCTATTCGTGTGAATAGCATTCTGATCCAAACTGGCAGACACTAGATCAGGCCCAATAATAGTAACCGTTGTACTCCTCTTGGCCATCATTTCTTATTTTTAAATTGTTTCTTGGTTATTGGGTTTGGCTCTACAAGTATTTAAAAAGGGCTCGGGCGGTTTTGTTTTTACGGTCTAAAATCTTTGGTTCAAGGGGAGAAGATGGTCGTTCGAGATTTGTCTCTGGGGCTAGGTTAGGGTTGGGTTGGGAATTGGGATCAAGATCAAAGGGAGGGAGGGTCCGGTGACTACCGTAGCCTATGGTGGTCCTCAAAAGCCTACGGTGCCATATTACTGCCTTACGGTGGGAGAAAACCAAACGTTGGATTAAAGTCGTGATATGGCCAAAACACATAACGAAAAGCGTAATTTACACTAAACCTAAAACATATAAAACTTTGATAAAAAGACGAACGGTTCAGATTTGTTCCGCAATCTCACAAATACTTGGTGTGTGTTTTTTAAAACAAATAACTTGCATGCCCTCTAAACCTATTTTTAAATCTACACAAATGTATACAATGAAATATAACACTCAACCACCTTCAGATAAATACATTTACTACATACATTATTACAGCCAGGCTACAAGTCATTTGGTAAAATTTCAACTTAATATAATCCTCTCTTGGTGTGTGAAAATTGATACTTGTGTATATCACTAACATGGGATAAATTTTAAATTACGTTTACGAGTTCATCTCAAAATTTAGACAGGAGTAAATTATATTTTTTGTCCTTTAACTATATATATATATATCAACGATTATGTTCATCATCTCTAATAATTATACTAAACATCCTTTAATTGGGTATTTTGCATGTTTTATGTCTTTTTCATTTACTCTTGTTAGCTTTTTATGTAAATATAATGTGAAACGACTAAACTATCCTTGATAATAATAAAAACAAAACTAATGACTTGGACACCATGTGAAAGTATTCAGAAATTTCTCTTAGTCTATCTCCTATTGTTTCACGCTCTTTCACTCTACATCACCGCCACGTCATAAAATAACTGTCATCTCATTGACACATCACCACCTCTCTGTCATTCACTTTATTTCACTAACACTTACTATCATTTCACCTTCTTTCACTGCCCACTACCAATAAAATATACTTTTCAAATAAGTTAAAAAACAAACAAAAAAATTTGATTGGTTGAGAATAGCATGGCCCCACACCACTTCCCTCTTCACGCTGTGTTTCCTACCCCGCCTCCCCACTTCACGCGCCAAACCCCGCCCCCTTCTCCAATGTTCCCGACCTCTCACGCCACCTCCATTGGCACATGACGGGGCGTGACATGATAATAGATGGTCTTATTGGAAGGGGAACTTTCAAGGAAATTTAATATGCATGTGATCTATAATGATTAATGCAGTCAATGAGAAGTCTATTGAGTTTACTCCTTTATGGCATAATGCATATATTAAAACGCTATTGAGTTTACACTTTTTTAATGGCATAAGGCTAGAGGGTATGGTGTCCATCCTCCAAGGGAGGATGATCCGCCATATCATAGTCCTCCCAATGATGGTCCATCCCACAAAACTATATGGTATGGGAGGATGATCCTACCCCACTAATTATGGCAATTAAATTATTTTTTTTTTAATTTTTGCAAAGAAAACACTGGAAATGGAAATGGTTTTGTCCACTTCTGCTTTGTCCCCAACATCTCCATCTAGACGACCACGACGCCGACGAGGGGGGTGGGATGGTGTGCGGACCGTCGCCGGAGCTGGACGGGTGGGGGACGCTCCCCATACCGTCTAGCCTAATGATTATATGAAAACATAGACCACACTCAATTTACAACGAGAATTACATCATTTATACCACTTTAAACCATACAAATTACACTCTATATCATAAAATTTCACTCTATTGATCTACTCAAAACCACATATATCGTTTTGGGTTTATCTTTTATACTAATTTCTCATTACAAAAATCTTTTATACTAATTTCTCATTACAATATACAAAAATGTAATTAACAATATAAAACATTGTGCAAATATCAATGGGGTTGGGTTATAGAGTGAATACTAGTGTATTTGCGATCTGAGTGAACAAATCCTGTCGTTGATTTACACACGTATATGACTAGGATTTTATCATCAAACCATAAAATACACTAGTGTATTTCATCATCAAATCCTGAATATTGATTTACACACGTGTATAGTTAGGATTTTATCATCAAATCATAAAATATACTAGTGTATTTCATCATCAAATCCTGACCATTGATTTACACACGTGTATGGCCAGGATTAGTTCGCATAGTTCGCAAATACACTAGTGTTTGTTATGGTTTTTGTAACGACTCTCATCAAAAGTCATAATTACTAAAGTAATTTGACCAATAGGAAACCCTAATTGAGACACCCAAGTGATTCTGTGCAAACCCTAAGATTTTCATAATTTTCAGAATCAGGATCAGGGCCCCTAAAACTCAGGGGGGGTAAACCCTAGTTGATAATTATCTACAATTACGTGCTGGCCACTTCGAATTTTCAGAAGGTGTCAAGTCATCAGAGCTAGTCCCACACGTGGCAACCACATAGCAGCTTTGTGTCCCTTACGGACCGTAAAGCTGTGAGTCTTACGGTCCGTAAGCTGTCATACGGACCGCAACATCAGCAAGCTTACGGTCCGTAAGCTAGTCAATTTTTGTGTATAAATAGCAGGCTGTGGCATTCGAAATCTGGACATTTTACGACGAAAGAATTCTCAATTATACACCGAGTTTTCTGCTGTATACTTCAATTAACACACACAGGTCTCTAATTGAAGCTGCAATCAGGGTATTAGCACAATCGCTGCTACGATTCATTGTCCGATTGATCTAAATATCCAATGAATGTTTAAGTGCCGCCCACATTAGGGTTATACTTTATCGTTCGTCATTAATTTGACGGATCATCGTTAATTCGATGGATAAAGTATTATACTTTGTCGTTCGTTGTTAATTCAACGGATCATCGTTAATTCGATGGATGAAGTATTGCACTTTGTCGTTCATTGTGAGAATTTGATCTCGTGAGTTATCGTAAATGCTGGATTGATTACTAACCCCAAATTGTGTGCTTGTTATTGAAATTAGGATAAAAGGCTAATCAGTAGGCTAGGCTCTGCCCGTATAAATCTGCAATGTGAGTCATTCTTCTTTTTCTCACAGTTTGTGGGTCATTCTTCTTTTTCTCACAGTTTGTGAGTCATTCTCTTTTTCTCACAGTTTGTGAGTCATTCTCTTTTTATCAACTATTTTACAATACCTCAAATTATTTTCAAGGTTATAATTACAGGGACTAAGTCATGGATGTCTTGAATTACTGGTTAGTGGGGTATTGTGCACATTACTAATTCTCACCCAGTTAGGTTCATTGACCTACTCGGGATAATCACTGTTGGGTTCATTGACCTACAGGGATAATCGTTACTATTTAGGTTCATTGATCTAAATAGTGGTATGACCATCGTCACCATTGTGACTTGTCACCATTGTGACAGAATGCCAGATAAAAATAAGATAGAAGCCATTGTAATCGCTCTTATGCTGTAATTGATAACTATGCATCATTATGCAAAATAGAATGATTCACTCAGTATTTCCCGCTGACAAAACTTTTTTCAAACATGTTTCAGGTGATCACATATGATCTAGGAAAAGTGCCATATAGCACTACAAGCTCAAGGAAGTGGCTCAGTATAAAATAAAGAAACATGTTTTATGAAAATAAAAGGATTTCTTTGTGAAATCAAACTATTGTAAATTACCGGGTTTATCCCGAGTTGTGAAAATAAAATAATCGGGAAATATTTACATTTTAAAAGATCCTGATGAAAACTTCCGCTGTAAAACTCAATTAAATAAATACCGCAGTATTTTCTGCCACGGCTCCTGAAACGGGTCAAACCGGGTCAGGGGCCGTGACAGAAAAAGGTGGTATCAGAGCCACTTATCGAGCCACTGATTTAAGCCAATTAAGTATTTAGAAAATACTTAATAATTTTTATTAATTACTATTTTGTGATTATATGTTTATTATCTTACTAATCTTTATATATAGTATGGGCAGATTTTTATATGTTAACAATATTGTATTGCTCTATTCTCGTTAATCGAAAAACATTATATATAAACTTACTTGATTATATATGGAATTACCTAATTTACAAATATAGTATTACTATATTGCAGTAAAGAAATTATGTTTGAAGTATACTCTTATTTAAAATTATTGTTTAGTTATTTATTATTAATAATTCTATTATTAATAATAATATATTAATAGTAGTAGTACTAAGATTATTTTTAAAATACTAGGGTTATTATCAAAGGCAGATATTGGATAACCTAGCCTTAGTTATGCATGGACTGATCACCTATGCTTAAACAAGGCAGCACTAACCAATATTCACCATGATAATAGTAATAAATTAAGTCATTATACTTATTTAATATATAGATTTTATATGTTAACTACTGTAATAGTAAATATAAATCTTTAAATATTCTGATTTAAAGTTTAGTATTTTTATTATTTACAGTCTAGAAAATTTATAAATAAATTACAAATAAAACCTAGTATGTTTTAATTTTTAGTTGTTTTGGTAATATGAAATACTATTTAAAAAGTTGTTCTATAAAATTTTAGTATGATTTAATAATTATGTGTATGTTGCTAAATAGCATGAGTGATTTGTCGGAAGCCCTTCAGAATTTAAATCTCTATCCAGTAAGAATAGAAGTTTCCAGAGATTTTAATAGGTATATTCCAGACATAGAAGAACCTATAGAATTTAACGCTTTACCTCTCGAGAAACCTAAGCCTAAGAAAATGGAAATTGGGGAAAGCTCTAGGCAAATTGAAGAGTTACCATCTCAAGAAGAACTAGATTTTATAATGGCAACCGATGATACTATTGAGCCTGTTAATGAAAATAATTTTATGAACTTAGAACCATCTATTCCAAACCCTTCGAACCACTGGAATATAGACGAATGGTTGGATAATGAAATACTGTTACAAAACCATCCCTATAGGCTTTTTCCTAAGTACCATCCAGAACCTTTACCAAATTTACCAATAAGTAACAAGAATAGGACTGAACTTCATCATTTTGACAAAATGGATGCTGGGAATAGAATCCAAGAGACTTTGGGACAAATCTCCTGGAAATACGATGAGAAGAAACGCCGTTACTAGAATATCATCTGACAAAGGATAGGGGATCATGAAACTGTGATTGTGTAAAAGTAATAGTAAAATCAGTATGTGTAAAATAAATAATAAAACGGGTGTATATAGAAACATGATATAAGGAAATATTAGAAAAGTTACAATTTTGTTTGTATATTCGTTTATGTGATTATGTGCAACTAAATTGTGACATTGAATTATTTCCTTTATACTAATTATGTATCTATAAAATAGATATCAGATGGAAAACGCTAATAATGAACCAGTTAATGAGGGTAATCAATCTGAGCAACAATCGGGGAACCAATATGTGACTAGGCAAGATATAGAAAATATCATTGCTCAAGGGATAGCCAACACTATTCCAGGAATAGTTGCTCAAGGGATAGCCAATGCTATTCCAGCAATCATTGCTGCTGTTAAAAATCCAATTGAACCTCAACAAGTTATTCCTAGTAAACGTTCAGTAATAGCGTAAATGGAGGTAGTAATCATGTTAATCATGATAATGAACCACGGCAAGCTCCGCTCCCTAAGAAAAGGAAAGTTGCAACGCCTGGTTGCACTTACAAAGAATTTCTTGCTTGTAAACCCACTGAGTTTGCAGGCAATGAAGGAGCGACTGCGGCACTGCGTTGGTTAGAGAAAACCGAGGCAGTAATTGCCATAAGTAAATGTGCTCAGGATGATCAGGTCATGTACACATCAAACCTTTTCAAAGAAGTGGCGCTAGAATGGTGGAATACGGTGTTACAAGCAAAAGGAAGAAGGATGGCGTATGCTATGAACTGGGAAGAATTTAAGAGCTTTGTAGAAAGAAAATTCTGTCCAGAGTATGAAAAGGAACAAATGACAAATAAGTTTCTAACCCACCGGATGGTAGATGTAGATTGTCGAGGGTATACTACGACATTCTTCGAATATGCTAGAGTAGTACCAACCCTGGCTTCGCCAGAGCCGGTACTTATTTCTCGTTATATTTGGGGATTAATTTCCGAGATCCGTAACATTGTCAAAGCTGCGAAACCTCGTACGATTGATGATGCAGTAGAATTAGCCAATACTATGACTGACGAGCTAGTACGGACAAGAGAAGAAAATAGAAGGAAGGAAGTAGCCCAAAAGATTACCCAAGAATTCAGTTCGGGTAACCATAACAAATTCAAGAAAGGAGGGAATGGGCAATCTTCTACTAGTCCATTTTGCAATTTTTGCAAAAGGAAGCATTTTGGAAGATGCAAAGGATATTGCAATTTTTGCAAGATTCCAGGGCATCAAGAAGAAGACTGTAGGAGGAAGAAATTTTCAGTTTGCTACAACTGTAGAGAAACTGGACATCTTAGGCCAGATTGTCCAAAACTGAATAAACCATTTGACAATCAAGCCAAACCGTCAGAAGGAGCAAAAAGGAATGCGAGAGCCTTTCAGCTGACTACTCAAGAAGCCGAGATGATTCCAGATGTGATAGCCGGTATGTTCTTAGCTTACAACGTTTACATAAAAGTATTATTTGACTCTAGTGCAAACCAAAGTTTTATAAATACTTTACTCTGCCAAACTCTTAACTTACCGTTAACCAGCATTAGATAAATTTCTATATTTAGAAACGGCAGATGGAAATTCAGTTAAAATAAATAAGGTTATACAGAACATAGAAATAAGTTATAAGTTTTCTGCAACCCTATTATCTATGAAATTAGTTGAATTCAATGTTGTGATCATTATCTGTGATCAGAATTTCTTAGAAATTCAATCAACCATCGGAGAAGTAATTATGATTACAGGAGATAAACCATGTAAGTCTATGAAGTTCATATCAGTAATGGAAATTGCTAATTATGAACGAAGGCAAAGGAATAGTATATATGATTTTAGTAATCATTAATACTAAAAATACAGAATTTAAGGAAATTTCTGTAGTTTCAGAATACCCAGATATATTTCCAAAAGATTTATCTGGATTACCATCAGATATGAAGATAGAATTTAAGATTAATCTAAATTCCAGGAATTTTACCGATAAGCCAAAGAACCTTATCGGTTAGCACAATATTGATTGGTAAGAAAAAGAAAGACATTCGATAAGAATGTGTATTGATTATAGGAATTTGAATAAAGTTATAATTAAGAAATCAATACTCATTACTTAGAATTAATGATCTATTCGATCAAATCCAGGGAAATAGGTATTTTTCTAAGATCAACTTATGTTCCGGATATTATCAATTAAAAGTATCAGAGGAAGATGTATCTAAGACTGTTTTCAGAACTAGCAATGGTCATTACTAGTTTACAGTTATGCCCTTCAAATTAAAGAATGCAACTGCAGCATTCATGTACATGATAAATAGGGTCTGTAAACTCTATTTGGATAAATTGGTAATTGTCTTCATAGATAATATACTTATTTATTACAAAAGTAGGAATAACATTGACAGCACTGGCATGTACTCTTAACTTTGTTAAGAAAAGAAAAGCTTTACGCCAAATTTTCGAAGAATGAATTTTGGCTGCTAGAAGTGCAATTTTAGGTCATATGGTGAATCATGAAGGTATTCACTTAGATCTTGCTAAGATAGCAGTAATTACCAAATGGAAGATTCTGCAATCCGCAATAGAAATTAGGAATTTTGTAGGTTTAGTATTATAGACATTAAGGAATTTTCAAAATAGCTATACCATTAACTAAGATAACCAATACTATAAATTCTAGCCTTACCAGAAGGAATTGAAGATTTTGAAGTATAAGGTAATACTTCAAAGCTATGATTTGGATACATATTAATACAACGCAAAAAGGTAATTGCGTATGCCTCAAGCCAATTGAAAAAGTCCGAAGAAAACTATACCACTCATGAGTTATAATTAGGAACCATAATTTTTGCCTTAAGATTTGGAAACATTATCCGTATGGAAGTAAAGGTACTATCTATATGGATTATAAGAATTTAAGATATATTTTTAGGCAAAAAGAATTTGAGGCAAAGGAGATGAATGAAAATCCTAAGTGACTACAACTGTGATATTTAGTATCATAAAGGAAAAGCTGAAAACGGCAAGAGATAGTCATAAGAATTATACAGATAATAGATAAAAGTCGTTGAAGTTCGAGTTGGCGACAAAATATAATTGAAAGTATCTCCTTGGAAAGGAGTTGTTAGATTTGGTAAGAAAGGAAAGCTAAGACCAAATTATGTAGAATCATTTCCAGTAATTCCACATATTGGATCAGTTACTTATAGTTTACAACTACCAGGAAGGTTAGTTGGAATACATGATATATTTCATGTATCCAATCTCAAGAAATGTCTATCAGATAATACCTTTCTAAGATGTAAAGGTAAACAAATAGTATTAGTTTAAGTAAAGTAGGATTCAAAGACAGGATCCTAATATACTTGGGAACTGGAATAAAAAAGAAAGAGAAAGTATTCTCAATTATTCCAGTAAATCTCGAGGACGAGATTTTTATTAAGTTGGGGAGAATGTAACGACTCTCATCAAAAGTCATAATTACTAAAGTAATTTGACCAATAGGAAACCCTAATTGAGACACCCAAGTGATTCTGTGCAAACCCTAAGATTTTCATAATTTTCAGAATCAGGATCAGGGCCCCTAAAACTCAGGGGGGGTAAACCCTAGTTGATAATTATCTACAATTACGTGCTGGCCACTTCGAATTTTCAGAAGGTGTCAAGTCATCAGAGCTAGTCCCACACGTGGCAACCACATAGCAGCTTTGTGTCCCTTACGGACCGTAAAGCTGTGAGTCTTACGGTCCGTAAGCTGTCATACGGACCGCAACATCAGCAAGCTTACGGTCCGTAAGCTAGTCAATTTTTGTGTATAAATAGCAGGCTGTGGCATTCGAAATCTGGACATTTTACGACGAAAGAATTCTCAATTATACACCGAGTTTTCTGCTGTATACTTCAATTAACACACACAGGTCTCTAATTGAAGCTGCAATCAGGGTATTAGCACAATCGCTGCTACGATTCATTGTCCGATTGATCTAAATATCCAATGAATGTTTAAGTGCCGCCCACATTAGGGTTATACTTTATCGTTCGTCATTAATTTGACGGATCATCGTTAATTCGATGGATAAAGTATTATACTTTGTCGTTCGTTGTTAATTCAACGGATCATCGTTAATTCGATGGATGAAGTATTGCACTTTGTCGTTCATTGTGAGAATTTGATCTCGTGAGTTATCGTAAATGCTGGATTGATTACTAACCCCAAATTGTGTGCTTGTTATTGAAATTAGGATAAAAGGCTAATCAGTAGGCTAGGCTCTGCCCGTATAAATCTGCAATGTGAGTCATTCTTCTTTTTCTCACAGTTTGTGGGTCATTCTTCTTTTTCTCACAGTTTGTGAGTCATTCTCTTTTTCTCACAGTTTGTGAGTCATTCTCTTTTTATCAACTATTTTACAATACCTCAAATTATTTTCAAGGTTATAATTACAGGGACTAAGTCATGGATGTCTTGAATTACTGGTTAGTGGGGTATTGTGCACATTACTAATTCTCACCCAGTTAGGTTCATTGACCTACTCGGGATAATCACTGTTGGGTTCATTGACCTACAGGGATAATCGTTACTATTTAGGTTCATTGATCTAAATAGTGGTATGACCATCGTCACCATTGTGACTTGTCACCATTGTGACAGAATGCCAGATAAAAATAAGATAGAAGCCATTGTAATCGCTCTTATGCTGTAATTGATAACTATGCATCATTATGCAAAATAGAATGATTCACTCAGTATTTCCCGCTGACAAAACTTTTTTCAAACATGTTTCAGGTGATCACATATGATCTAGGAAAAGTGCCATATAGCACTACAAGCTCAAGGAAGTGGCTCAGTATAAAATAAAGAAACATGTTTTATGAAAATAAAAAGATTTCTTTGTGAAATCAAACTATTGTAAATTACCGGGTTTATCCCGAGTTGTGAAAATAAAATAATCGGGAAATATTTACATTTTAAAAGATCCTGATGAAAACTTCCGCTGTAAAACTCAATTAAATAAATACCGCAGTATTTTCTGCCACGGCTCCTGAAACGGGTCAAACCGGGTCAGGGGCCGTGACAGTTTTGATTGAGATTGCATTTTACTTGGTGAGTAAAAATATCAGTCATGGATTTAAAAGTGAAACCATAAAAGTTATAAATATTTTATGTTATTGAACTCATTCATTCAAACGACAATGGACCCCTCATCGAACTCTACGAAATGAGATACTAGGTTTTCGATTTTGGATGTTTAGCTTGTAGATTTTAAAATTTTTGTTTAGATCATTATGTTTTTTATATATTTGTGTCGTTTTTTTTTTCGACTCAATGTGTATTTTTTCTTCGACCACCAAATTTACTTTACTTTTGTTGAGAACAAGCAACACACCACCAAATAGTACGTAGTTATGTCACATGAATATCAAAACAGGAAGTATCATATAAGTTTAAAGTTATTACCTGCTATTATGGTTCAAGTTACTTTGAACGTGATCATTATTTTATACTTGGAATATATAATTTAAAAGTGATCTTCACGAAAATACAAAAAACTATCGATGAACCGAGTGTGAAATGTTGAAACCAGGGGCGGAGACAGCATTAAAGCAGCCGTAGCACGGGCTACGGCTCAAAGTCGTGTTAGCAGTGTTTTGCAGTGTTAATTTTTTGGATTTTATATAAAGGATACCCCTAAAAAAAATACGAGGATACCCCTATAAAGGATTTTATATGAATACACCGTAAAATTTTTTTTTGGGATACCCCTGGTTTTAAGGTCTAGCTCCGCCACTGGTTGAAACCTTCCCTTGCTATTATATAATTGCCTTCACATTTACTTTTACAAGAAAATTGTAGATGAGTGTATGGGTGATAAGATAGTTGTGGGAAAACAATAAGTGTGATGGGACAACACTTATTACATGATATGTATATTAAATTTCTTTTTTTTTCTAAATTTTATGATATTTACCTCTAATATTCACAAAATATCTAGTTTGTGTGGCTTAAACTCACATTATTTTACGGAGATAACTACATAGTGTCAGTACCCCAAATGACTATTAATATATACATATTTAGTTAGGGGATTATACTATGAATATGAATTCTTAAAGTTTTTTGAAATAGGTTTACGAAAAATGATTATAGTCATTTCATCTATTTAGTTTTGTAAATTAAGTTAAAGAGTTATTAAACGATCAAAAGCTACACCTTTATAACGTTATTTGTTATGGGTTCACGCTCTTTCACTTCACATTACTACCACGTCATAAAGTAGTTGTCATTTTACCGACACATCACAACCTCATTCTCCTTAACTTTCTTCCAATAACATCTACTATAATTTCACCCCTTTCACGAAATATCAAAAAGTTCAAAAAAAAGAAGAAGAAGAAAGAGCTTTATTAGTTGCCAAGCATGGGACTCACCACCTCAACCATCTTCCACGCCGTGACTCTACCCACACCGCTCCCACCCCATCCCTTGCCACGTCTTGGCTAACGGTGTACCCCTACCGTGTGGCAAGGGACGTCAATCGGTAGCGGATTGCCTAAGAAACACATCCATCCATGTTCCAGTGGTTCTTATTTTTTAACGGCATGTAAAACAAATCCATCCATGTTCCAATACCCCCCTTGAATCAGGTTTGATACTCAGACCTTAAAGATTCCAAACTCTTACTATCATCCCATGTCGTTGGACCAGATGACCAGTTGTAATTGTTAACATCATTAAGAGTTGTGGGTCTTGTTCTAGATGATTTCGTCAGACCATCCGCCTCAATGCAAGATCCAACCGTCAATGCTACTCCACTTACCACACGGATCTTTTCACATGCCTTCTTTTAAGCATGTGGTGACCTTTTTATGTACCTGTTAAAATATGCAAATAATTAAATATAATTTGAGAAATAAAGAATTAAGTTTTATAACGGGAGCGTTTTATAATAAGAATAGTCGGTTAACAAAGAAAAGATAAAAGGAATCCAAAGACCCTCGACTAATTTTATCCACATTTTGTGATAAAGTCGTTGATAGGAAGTGTGATGGAGCCAATGATGCCACAGCAGAGTGGTTGAGGTGTGTGGGTTTTTCCCCACAGGTCGTGCTTTCGAGCCGGTCTTGTGGCGGTTTTCCCACACTGGGGATTTCACCTGGGGGAGAACCCCGATCCTGGGTGGACGGGTTACATGTACAGGCATGGCTCGGGGTGTAAGCGGAGCTCCACTGCCATCACCAATAGCCGTTCAAAAAAAAAGGAAGTGTGATGGACGTACTAATGGGGATACAACCCCTAGGAGTGTTCACAAATTCATTTTTTTTGTGAAACTGAAAGTTCAAAACTGAAAAGAAATCAAAATGTTGGGTTAGGATTATTCTTTTGCAGTTATTTATTATTGGATTGGGTTAGGATTTAGGATAAAAGAAAAATTGGGCTAAATAAAAGGGAAGGATTCATAAAAAAATGAGTTGTGTCTAAGAGGGTGTTTGGGGTTGAGTTTTGAAAATAGATTATGCGTTTTGAATAATTAGAATCAGATAATTAACTGTAACAAAACGTGATGTTGAAAGATAGTGTTTGGATTTGATTATGTTGCTTGATATCACAATAATCAGAAAATCAACTATTTAATTGTTTGGCAAATATATATTTAAAACAATAAACAAGTAAAAATCCTTTGCTAAACGCAAATAATCAATTTTTGGAAAACTGCATTTTGTTACAGTAGGGGGAGCTGCTTTTGGAAAACTGCGTTTTGTAACTTTCTAAACGCAAATAATCAGTTTTTTAATTTTTTTACCCAAACACTCAAAACTGATTATTTACGATTTCAAAACTCAATAATCTAAAAATCTCCTTCAAAACTCAACCCCAAACACCCTCTAAGTAGTATAAAAAAGAATGTAGAGATGACATATATATAATACTCTTTACAAGTTGGATGGAAGGACATTTTGCTCCTAAAACATAAACTTTCACCTTTTTTTTCTCAAATAAGTAGGACGGAAAGACATTTTGATCCTAAAACACAAACTTTCATCTTTTTGTTTTCTCAAAAATATATTACAAAAAAAAATCTATTATAAAACAAATAAGTAGAAAAGAAATCTAGTACAAACAATCAAGAATAAAAAATGTAGCAAAAAAAATCTAGTACAAAAAAATCCAGCAAAAAATGTAGCACAAAAAAAATGTAGTACAAAAAATCCAGCACAAAAAATTCAACACGAAAATGCTATAAAACATAGAAATACAACACATTTTTTGGGTTTTTTTTAGCTGACATATTTTATATAGCAAAAGGGTACTCCAGTTAAAAATAAAAAGATGCTTGAATTTATGGTGCAATTTTTTTTAAATAATGTCATATAAAAAGTTATGAACGTTTAAAAATAGGATATTCCAAAAATACCCTTGCATCCTTCTTTTTACATACATTTTAATCTTATCCATTGATTTGAAAAATGAAAGGTTAAAATCCTTCTTTTTTTTTGAACAGCTACAAATCTATATATATATATATATATATATATATATATATATATATATATATATATAAGTATAATGTACAAAACTGCTTAACGTACGCGACAAGAACATAACGTGCGTGATTAACTGTAACAACCATAAATTTGTTTTGCGATTTTCATTAAATAAATCACAATTACCGAGTATTTATATTTAAACGTTCATGCTAAAATACTGGTTTATTAAAAACTTTTACAATTTACAGTGATATAGCATAATGTGGTTTAATTCGCCGTTTTAGAATAACGACGAAACAGCATTGCGGAAGCTTCATTAACGTGTGTTCGGTTCTTGCTTGATGCTTGATCTTCATCCGGGACTCTCGACATTCACCTGTGATCAAAACTAACTTAAAAGTTAGTTTTGATAATTAAATAACTAGTACAACAAGGAAGATTGGGGCGAATTATCGATTTAAACAAGGAAATCAATAAATTCCAACATTGATATCTTGATCCCAAAAACAAGGATTTGAAACAGGCCTCCACCGTAACTTACGGTGGGCATCGTAAGTTACGGTGGCCCCTGGTATAACATACCCCCACCGTAAGGCAGGAGGTAACTACCGTAAAGCTTTCAGCCCCCACCGTAACTTACGGTGCCCACCGTAAGTTACGGTGGCCCCTGTATCAGAACTCCCATTTTGCTGTTTTTGACACGAAAACTTTCGTATCTTTCAATCCGCTTGTTCGTTTGCCCTACCGTTTCTTCCTACATGATCGTAATTTGATTCTCCATATCATGGAGTTTATATCCGACACTCAAACTAATAAAATTCTAAATTTTTAAGCATTCGGCTTATTTTTAAAAATCCACATTTTGACCCGTTTGTATTTAAGACCTCCAAACTTGTTTCTAGTTAATCATAAATCTTAGACCAAGGTATTTAACTCATAATATCTATCCTGGATTCATAAGTTTGGTGAATTACGTGGCAAACACCCAAGTTATGCGCATAATTCATTTTGACCCATTTAGGGGTTCTTTTATGCATTTTGGTCTAAAACTAGCTCTTTTCTTTCAATACTTCGTAATGTCGCATCTTAAATATCCGTTTATGTTCCACCACAAATATTTTGGTGGTGGATTTAGCATAACTAACCTATTATCCCAAATTTACCCATTGGTTGGTCACTTTACGCAATTGACCATTTTTGTGCATTTGACTCACAAATGTATATTCCTATAACTTTCATTCCTATTTAACGGTTCCATAATCTTAAGGCAAGTTCCTAAACAACCCCTCTGGGTCGTTTGCCCAATATACCCTTCAAGGGTGTTTTGGTCAACTTTAGTCCCTTACTTTACAACGAAGGACTTTTGCTAAAATTTGACTAGAGTATCACTTCTACTAAGCTCTAAATATGCGTACCTGGCTCGGGTCATAGCATCGACCCTTATACATGCCTTTTGCTTTAAATTTTCTAGATAAAGCAATGCAATCACATGTTATATCCTGTTATCACAAAACTCAACAAGTAGTCATCAGTTATTATTGTCAAATGGTATTTGTACACTATTTGACCCGTTTAGTTGACATGACTATTCGTCAACGTATGATGACAGATTAATACCATCATGCCCCTTTAACCTATTCCGGATCGCGCCATGGTTCTTATTACTTAAAAACAATATTTTTAAATTGTTCGACCCATTATAACTTTTACCAAATTGTGTCTTCATTTTAATCACTTTTATTTTAACTATCAATTTGACTCATTTGGTTGTCGAGTGAGTTCCATCACTTCAATAACATTTCAAACACAACCATTTTCGTTACATCAACATTACACGTATTTAGACTAAGCTTGTCTATATAAATGTAACGGGGTGACAAGCCACTTACCTCAAAGCTTTCCCTTCAAATGAGCGTCCGCACCGGCTTGACTTCCCGATGCCTCGCTTGTGTTGCCTAAAATATACAAGCCAATTATCATTAGAACCTTCCGGCTCATAACTAAAGCTTGTTACTTTGACAAACACCACAATTAGTGTCTATCAACGTCTTTTAGGCATTTTGTCGAGCACCTTATGTGCATACTACTTAATTAGCCATTTTTATACAATTAAACCTTGGTAAATCCAAGAATTTCATTCTTATTCAAGCTTCATTGCTCAGCACAGCCCATACCATCATACTAGTTCAACCAACCTAGATTATTACTCACATAGTTCATACAATATGTTGGGGTTTCTCATTCTAGATAGAAACCCACTTCATGATATGGCACATAGCTACATTAACACACAATTTATTAATCTTTTCACATGATTTCAGTTAGGTTTATGATCCTACACTCTAATCACACGTCCTTGAATCATAACATTACTCAATCATTCAAGAATTTCTACTAATTAAACTTTACCCAAAAATCAAACATCACCAAATCTGAAATTGCAACTTACCTAGTGTTAGACAAGTGTAGGTGATCAAGATTTTTGATTCATGCAGTGATTACATGCCCAATTCACCCTTCAATTGATCAAATTAGAAGAAATAAGGGTTTGGGGGTTCTTCCCCTCTCCTGGTCGCTCCCACGCACGCACACACTGATGTATGTGTGTGTTTGATTTGTTTTATTTTTATAAAAATCAAGTTTGGCCATTTATACAAAATCAGCCCCTTTAGTTTATCTTTTTAGACTAATGCACATCAAACTAACTTCTTTCATTTAATTACAAGACTTGTACTAGGTTATTTATTTCCTGGTTACTTTATCTTGTTCACAACCCGTTTTATTTTAAGTCCCGTTAAATCTCGGGCCTTTTATATACTTTGCTTTCTCAAAGTATTTCTCATCCTTTTAATATATATTAGATTTATTTATTTAAATCCTAAAATTTACCGGGTAAGTTTTACCACTTACTGTATTTTACCCGTCCTGTAGTATTAACGTGGTTTGATTACCAAACCCGTTTTCGGGGTGTTATAAGTCTACCCCCTTAGAGAGGTTTCGTCCTCGAAACCTTTTGTTACATAATTCATTGAGTTTTAAACTCAATGTATTTGGTCCGAGATATCTTTTAAACATTACTTATACTTTTAACCAATTGTTAGTATTACCAGATAAGTATGGTAACATCTTTTTGGTCACTAATTGTCTACGTATCTCATACGACCTAGTGCAACTTGAAATAACGTAATCTCGTTATTTCCACTAGTTTAGTTAACTTAGCGATATCCATCGCTTTCATATGCTATCGAATTCTTTATGAATCCGTTACTTTGACCCGTTTATAGGTCTTTAGTGAAATCTTTCACTTTTAGCAACAAATTCTTTTGTTTTCAAATTTATTTATTCGGTTCAGTTATACCGAATCTACCGCTTACAGGCAAACCAAATTTCTTGATTTGAATTGCTGACCTTAACCGGTCTCACTAACTAGGCTTATTAGTCCAGTTATTTCTACTGCTCGCTTGGTTATAATGTGATTCTTCCTCACATTGCATTTCTTGACCGTGATCGCGTCACATCATGTTTAATTCATATCAACCTTTTATTTTCGAAAACATCACTTTTTCGAATATATCGTCTTGCGCTTATTAGTGTCAAGACTTGTATCCTTCATGCTTACTATTTAAATTCCTATCAGAATTTATATCTGTAAAATCGTTATTTCTTACTAAAACCAAAGTTTTAGTTTTAGGATCTTCTCTTTAACTTTTGTCAGAATTATGGATATTGACAGTCCATAATTTATTCTTTTACAGTCTTAGTTTTATGCGGGGATTCTCAACTGATTCCCTTACTTTATCTAATTGACCCGTAGGTTTTATCATTTAGCCTTATGGGCTATTTTGATTAGACTTTCACCTCTTTAGGGCGAAATCCTTATAATTTCTTTCTATTCATGACCTGTGGGTCGTTTTAGTCTCGTAGACCTTTCATTTGTTTATAACCCTAAAGGTTATGTTGATCCCGTAGATCACCCCTTACTCATGTCATTCTTAAAATACATGTTTGGTGTCAAGGCACCCTGTTTTTGTTCGAAGAATCTTGTGGTTTCAAGCTTAGGTTCCGTTAACCTTGATTGTAGTTTCGTGGCTACAATTGTTTTATTTCGGACAATTTTCCTACTTATGACTTCTCACGTCATTTATGCGTCAGTTCTTCTTATGCTTACTGTTATTTGATTTGCATATATTTTTATTTGGTTATGTCCCATTACCGGGCTCATTACTCTTTTGCATTTAACGCTACCTTTATCCCGCTTGCGTTTACTCATGCCGTTCGGCATGATATTATATTCAACCCGTTCAACTTTAAAATAGTTGAACATAATTTATTCAAAATTTCTATTTACATTATCTTGTCGTCTTTTAGTTATGACTCAAAACCTGAGTCTTTTGACTTTCCATGCGAATTCCCGTTTCTCGGTCTACTCATGTGTTTAACTCCTTACCCATCAACCGGGTGTTTTACCGAAGTCGTTATTATTGCAACCCTTCCGGTATGCATTAAGACTTCGTTTCACTTTTATATTCTGACTTTATCCTCAGGTTTGGCGTTTTACATAAACGGCCTGTTAAGAGTCATATTTGCATTCTCCAGGTTCGAGTGTAAGTACACCCCCTCCCAATGCATATCTTACTCATTTTACATATTTGTATTTTCCTGGTTCGAGTGTAAGTACACTCCCTCCCAATGCATATCTTACTCATTTTACATATTTGTATTTTCCGGGTTCGAGTGTAAGTACACTCCCTACCAATGCATATCTTAGTTAGTTTACATGTTTGGATTTTCCGGGTTCGAGTGTAAGTACACTCCCTCCCGTTGCATATCTTAATCATTTTACATTAATCTTTGTCCCTTCACTCGGGCTCATTATCATAATGTAATACGCTCCCGTCACCCGGCTGTGCGTTTACATTAATATCAAGTATTTTGCTCATTTGATTCATTTGGGTACTTTTAATTTGTCCCATTCACCCCGTCCTTACTACATCAGATGTAAATGTGTCCGCTATAAGAAGCTCATGGTATCATATGCCACTACTTACTTGGCCAGAGTAAGCGATTAACACATGACACACACGACCTTTTTATAGTTTTCACATCACGCCCTATGTAAGTAACACTTCTATTTAGTTTTCTTGGAAATAATGTCCTGGATAGGTATTCAATCCAGGTTTTTCCAAGTTTTCAATCTACATATGCAACTATCAGTTTCTACGTATTTGTTGCATATTTCTATTCATGCAATAATTTAAACTTGCACCTGATAAATGCTTGCCCTAACGGGCTTTCTTGCCATTACCTTTTTGCGATCGTTACACGATTTAGGTCCTTGATGAGTATGCTCTTCTTTTCCTATCTCGGATCGTTCCATCATCATATCTACAATTCGTTCCACCATCGTCATCTTCAGACGCGAGTGTCCTTCAATTAAAACATTCACAAGAGTTAGTAATGTCAACTTCAGTAATCGCCCGTATTATAATACAAGGCTTTTTCTACCATACGCGTCAACGCGCGTATTTTCATCAACCATATCAATCCTTTTAATTGGGGTAACGTGTATCACACGATAGCCCTATGTGTCGTTTACAACACTTTAGCATGCTAAACTATTAACATACATGTACTTACCAGATTTGTGATCAAGCCTCGAACCGAACACTAATCTTTATCAAGAGCGTAAGGTTTAAGTCCAAGCATGGTTTTTCCCCACCATACTTGAATCTCTTAAACCAGGGCTCTGATACCAACTTGTAACAACCATAAATTTGTTTTGCGATTTTCATTAAATAGATCACAATTACCGAGTATTTATATTTAAACGTTCATGCTAAAATACTGGTTTATTAAAAACTTTTACAATTTACAGTGATATAGCGTAATGTGGTTTAATTCGCCGTTTTAGAATAACGACGAAACAGCATTGCGGAAGCTTCATTAACGTGTGTTCGGTTCTTGCTTGATGCTTGATCTTCATCCGGGACTCTCGACATTCACCTGTGATCAAAACCAACTTAAAAGTTAGTTTTGATAATTAAATAACTAGTACAACAAGGAAGATTGGGGCGAATTATCGATTTAAACAAGGAAATCAATAAATTCCAACATTGATATCTTGATCCCAAAAACAAGGATTTGAAACAGGCCTCCACCATAACTTACGGTGGGCACCGTAAGTTATTGTAACACCTCGAAAATTTACGTCCTATAATGTGTTGACACGTGTCATAAGTTTGAACGTGTGAAAGAATGTTCTTGAAGGACTAAAGTTGACAAGCAATGAAACTGTGTAAATATAAGGGTTCAAAGTGTCGAAAATGAATAAATATACTTTACAATAACCCTACACGATGTTTATAACCTTAAACGAATGGGTCATGGATCATATGAAGCGAATTGTGAAAGAAAGTGAGAGATTACAAACTACAGGGGTTAAAGGTGTCAACAAGTTAAGTTATACCTCTGAGTGACCTTTTAGCAAACCCGAAGCCTTGTAACGATTAAATATGCTCACTAGAATGTACCATAAAAATTTCACCAAGTTTCGTTACCGTATGAGAAAGTTATGATAAAATTCGTGTGTGAGGGTTAGAATCGTTAACATTGAAATTTAGGGCTTTTCGGGTGATCACAAAGTTACCCGAGGACTTTACAAAGTGGGTATAAGTCTTAAAGCCCCCATATGTCAATATTATAGGATAAGAATGCTAGAAAACAAGTGAAAACGACCTTTCGGGGGACCAAGGACCAAAATGCAATAACGAAAAACATGTGTAACCTGATCTGAAGGGCCATGCGGCCCGCCTCCCATATAACAAAAGCCCAAGCGGGCCGCCTACGAATGCCAGATGCAGAAAAGAATGGCAGGTGGCTGTTTTCAGCTTCTAACCGACTTACATGCAAGTTTTTCGATACCTTGGGCTGCCTAAGGTGGTTTTTAGCTTGTAGGACACATGTTGGTGATTTAGTAACACTCCTAGACTTATGTGTTGATGATCCAAGATGTTTGAATTCATATAAAAGACCCACATTCTTTGCATGCATCTTGCATTCACTTCCTAATCATTTCTGGAGCATTCAAGCAGATCCCAAGCATTCCAAATCATCCATTAGACAAGTGTAAGTACCCTTGACCTTCTCTATTTCAGTTATGCTTAGTTTATAGCCTAGAAATCAAACCGTCGTAACTACGGTTTGACTTCACGATAAAACACAAATGGTCCAGGGTTTTGTCGAATCGAAAGTTGTTATAAGTTGGTAATCATATGGGCTTTAAACCCTTAAAAGGGCACCCACTGATTCCAATCCTAACCAAGTCGTTTGTCGAGTCAAACGTTATCCGAAAAAGTCAACAGAAATGGTATTTTCGATTTAACGCATGATTAACGATGAAAAAGGCGTATCACCTATTTTATCATTCTTATAAACTGATAATAAGTATAAAAACTTGTCTACGCTTGTTTGATTAGACAACTTTCTGTTTTGAACCGATTCGGAACCGAAAGACGCAAAAGTTTGACTTTTGCTTTGACCTCAGTTCTGACCCGGCTTTGATAAGTTTAGACATGCCTTAAAGTTCCATTAGGACCTAGTTACATGTGTGTATAACCCTCTGCGTTTATACCACATAAATCCCTAATTGTCCGACGTTTCCGTTAATCGCCTAAATATTGACCGTAATGCCCTTATGACCATAAAACAAGAATTTTGGAAATGTGAAAGTACAAAAATCTTAGTTACTGATTATTAAACATGTCTGTAAATTTTCACATCAATCGGAGGTCTAGATTAGGAGTTATGCTTAATGACGTAATTATAGCGATTCTTAGTAATTAAATGACGTCATTAGCATAAAACCTATCTAAACCCAATTTTCGACACCAAATCTTTTACCCACTGATGTAATATAATATTTTGGGATTTTTGAAGATTTTTAATTATTTTTAAACTGATCATAAGCTAGGATTATCGCCTTAATTCGGTAAATACCGAATATGCCCTTTACGGCCATAAAATGAGTTTTACAAATCCTTTTGATGCCAATCCAATTGCTACTGATTTTAAATATTAAATAGAGTGTTTTGAACCTGTTTAACTGATCAGGAAACTCAGAATCCTATTTTAACCCGTACGTCGCTTAAAACGGCTTTATACGCGTATTATACGCATAGTTAGAGTTTAAAACTATTTTGGCATATAAGACTTATAACCAAATGTTATAACCTGTTAAAATAAACCATTTTACTGATTTAATCAGACCCAGATCACAGAAGATAAATTAATTCCTTTTATAATCTTTAAAATGACCAAAATACCCCTACGGGGCTTAATATGAGATTAAACTCGTTTTGGGCATAACGGAAGGTATCCTACTGATATCACAACATATTTGAGGCATGTTAACTTAGGAAACCTGTTTAGGACTCTTATGGTTACCCGTTACGCTTCATACGCGTTCGGTTCGGTTTATGTAACTAGTTTACATAAATTAGCCGAAACGGGTCAAACCTTATCGGTTTTATCTCAAAATCCAGAATGTGTATAATATACCCATATTAAGCAAGTCTTCAAGCTTGTCGGGTCTAAATCACATTCTATCCGGTCTTCGCTTAATCGTGCGTACGAACCGTATCTTTAAAACTAATCGGTCTAAGCTTAAGCTTAACTAAAGACCCGTTAGGATTCTAATAGGTTATTATAAACCTTCGTTCCAGATTAGGAGAACCAGTAAAAGATACTTGCACTCGCTGATTTTGATCTATACTTGCTCAGGTAAATACTTTTAACTTATTTCCCTATACGGGCTTGGGGTATGGTATATAAAATACCGCTTGGTCGGACATTGAATCTTTAATTGTATAATGGTTAAAGTATTGAGATGTTTCGTTTAAATTGTTTTGTTTGCTTAAAGCCTTTGGGGGTTAATGACCGTGTCCCGGATATCCCTGGCATCATTTTACGAAATGGCCACGACCTTAGCACTCAGGTGTAGGCGTACACCTGTCAGTGTCTCATAAATAAAGTGGTGTGTCTATTGATCTTTAATCCGGCTCGATCCGGGCTACTGAACGCATAAGGAACATGTAAATCCTTTACAAGTTTATATATTTAAAATAATTATCCCAAGTTATAAAATATTATTTGTGCCTTGTGCCTTAAATGCATTTTCTTAAACTCTTTTCAAAATGAGTCGGTTGATTGTATTTACCAGTGTAAACTGACGTATTTTTCTTAAAAAGGTTAAGTGCAGGTACTACGCGTAATAGGCTGGCTTGTCTCCTAGCATCCACAATAAGTCTCGCAAGCTTGGATGTCATAGACTGTTGAACACTGTTTCCTTTTATTTTGTTCTACCTGTGGATTTATATTCAACTACTTGTGATACTTAATATTACAATATCGTTTGGTTGAAATGAATCTATACTTTGCTTCCGCTGTGCATTTAAATATTGTGTTGTTTGACTATTATGTTGCCAACCGCGTCACGATACTCCCCTACCGGGCCCACCGGTGACACGTGGAAATTCGGGGTGTGACAGGTTGGTATCAAAGCCAACACTGAGTGAATTAAACACTAGCCTTTTGTGTTTAATCTCAGTTACACAATTGCACATTCCTAAATCTTCGAGTCTAGACAAAGAACATAGGAATAATCCAAAATGTTTTTATTTTAATTTAAATTTTGTCCTTTATTTTTCCTTGTTATTACCTTGTTTATATTAACAGGTTTAGCCATGCCGCCAAGATTCAGGCGAGGAAGTCGAGGAAAGGAGCCAATGAGCGCCCCTAACGACCACGAGGCCGGGCCTTTAGGCCGGCGAACTCCTTCTGCTACAAGGAGTATAGATCCGCGAGAACCTTGGAGGATCTATGAGGAGCCTGCTAGACAATCCACGTCTCATAGCTCGACGCCTCCATATCATCACTCATATGGGCCTCAGTCTGAGAATGAGCCCAACAATCCGCCACCTTCATACATACCTTTACAACGATCCGCATCGCAAGATTCCTTCCGCGACCCTACTCCTGTTTTTCGGGGTCAGTTTAACCCAGCAGAGTACCTACCAGAACAAGTGGGCTTTAACCCACTAGGACCGGAGGATCACTTTTCTGGTGATCAAGATATGGACGAGGACACAGATCCCGTCGAGGCTTCAACCGGATCCTTTAACCATCCTTTCGTGATCTCAGACGGTTCGTCTTTTCACGGAACACCATACCAAGGTCCGGATAGTCACATGGCATGGTTCGAATGATGTGAGTGGTACTATACACCATCTGAACACTCATCACCTCACCAGCAGCCACCACAGCAGCAACAACAAGATCCCTCTGGGGATCCACGTTTCGAGCAGCAGCAAAATCCCTCTGGGGATCCACATTTCGAGGCAGTCATGCCACTGCCTCCACCGCCGCCAGTTCATCTAGAGCCTCCAGAACCGCCAAGACGTAGGAGGACTGGCGCACGGATTTCAGCACGAGGAGGGGAGTTTCATTTCAGTACCCCTCAACACTCTAGCGGCAGCCACTACCCGCCTATATATGAAGACCCACAAGTGGGTGGACCTTCAGTTCCAGTTTCAGAGGTGAATTCGGCACCTATTGCACCACCATCACCGGGTTTTGGCCACCCTATCCCTGCTTATACTGCTCCGGCAGCTTACAACCCTTACGGACCACCAGCATACCATAACTATAACTATGCCGAGGCCGACCCATACCTAGTGGCATCAAACTACCTTGCCCAAAACCCTGATGGACCATATGGAACCCCTTGGGGGAATGGGACATTCAGCTAGAGGGTATCAAGTACCTGCTCAGCCGCCGCCACAGTACCAGCCACCACGATTTTCTCCACCACAGCAGGAGGATCTCCGTCAAAGACTGGACAAGGTTGAGCGAGACCTCCAGAAAGAGCGTAAGAAGAATGAGGGATTCATGAGTGGTTTGGAAAATTTGCTGAAGGGAAAGAAGAAACGGGATCGTTAAATCCCAATATGTATTATTGTATTTCCTTGTTTAAATCAAGTCCTTACGTGGACATTTATTTATTTATGTGTGTATGTAGTCCCTGCGTGGACATCTACCTTTGTACTTAGTCCCTACGTGGACTTGTCTCTATTAGTCCCTGCGTGGACATTTACTTTTGTAAACCGTCCCTGTGAGGACATGTATTATCTGTATAGCTCCTGCGTGGGCATGTGTTTATGTGAAAAGTCCCGTTTAGGGCAAAATGTACTACTTTTAAAATTTTAATGGAATGTAAGTTTATAAATTTCATCTTTGCTATGTTATGCATAATTAAATTAGATATGAAATAAATAAATTGGAATCATTCCTTTTAAAAATCTATCTGCCTATGTTATTTTTAATTAAGGATCTTAAAGGTATAACCTAGCCTGCATGTCATTTTAGGACCTGGCCGAGATGGTAAAACCCGTTAAAAAGATTCAAATCCTTGTTAACATCTGAAAACATGTTAACACTCCTGGCAGACTTGATTCATTAAAAACACACGTGTTATTATTATATATGGATCTTTTCAAAGATTCCAAACCCATCTAAATGATCTCTGAATCATGGGTTAAATCATTAATAAATATGATTAGTTCTTTTTACCATCCATTGGTAATGGAATGCCTACGGGCCCTTCTCATTTTCATATGAGACAAAAGACAGTATTAGTCTGTGACCCTGTCTAATAAAGGTAATGAACTTTGTTCAAACCTTCATGCTTTGATTCTCTGAAATCATAGTTTAAAATCTAAGTTGTCCCTGTGACTAGGCCTTATGTGCTAATAAAACTGTTATTGTTTTATAATTAGGATAAATTATATTAGAAATCCTAAATTTATGTGAGCAATAAATTAACCATATATGGTCTATGATTACCACGGTTAATAAAATTGCCATAAAAGACAATTCTATAATAAACTCACCAATAAATTATTGTCGATATGTTACAGTTCAAGCTACATGGCAGACTCAAACGAGGTCAACAGTCACCCAGGGATAGTGCATGATAATGCCCGAGTAAATGTAGCAGGCGCAGAATTACAGGCAATGATCGATAATGCCGTAAATCGAGCTATGGATAGACAGCTCCATGAATCCAGTGGTACCCGTGCAAGGACCCATTCTGCACCACACTCTAGAACACCCTCCAGGACCCACACTACCCACAACAGTAATTCTCACCACTCATCAAACCAGAGGAGTGCTCCATCCCAAAGAGTCATACGGAATCAAGAACCCCGTAATAAGGGTTGCTCCTATAAGTACTTCGTTTCGTGCAAACCCAGGGATTTCAATGGGGAAAAAGGAGCGGTAGATTGCATGACTTGGATGGACGAAATGGATACGGTTGTGGATATTAGTGGTTGTGATAATAGGGACATTGTGAAATTCGTGTCTCAGTCTTTTAAGGGGGAAGCATTAGCTTGGTGGAGATCTTTGATCCAAGCTACGGGGAAAGTCCCATTATACAATATGACCTGGGAACAGTTCATGGCACTAATCAAGGAAAATTTCTGCCCTCAACATGAGGTTGAGAAAATTGAATCTGACTTCTTGTCGCTGGTCATGAGAAACCTAGACTGTCAGGCCTACCTTACCAGTTTCAACACTTTGTCAAGGTTGGTTCCATATTTGGTAACTCCGGAACCTAAACGTATAGCTCGATTCATTGGGGGTTTGGCCCCGGAGATAAAAGCAAGTGTGAAGGCTTCCAAACCAACTACTTTTCGGTCCGTAACGGACATATCATTGTCTCTTACCTTGGATGCGGTCAGGCTAAGATCGCAGAGGAACACTGATACCGAAAAGAGGAAGCGTGAGGATGACAACTCACGACGTTCAGACAAGAAGCAGAAGGGAAACAATGACCATAAGAAGGGGTCAGGATTTAGGAAGGATGGTCAGCAGTCGGGTGAAAAACCCAAATGCAAAATCTGCAAGAGACAGCACTTCGGAAAGTGCAGGTATGAATCAAACTCGAATTCACAATCGAAAGCTTTTGCATGTGGCTTGTGCAAGTCCAAGGAACACAAAACCTTGGATTGCAAAAAGATAAAGGATGCGACCTGTTACGGTTGCAATGAAAAGGGGCACATCAAGAGCAATTGCCCAAAATATGCCAAGAAGCCTGAAGAGGCTAAGAAGACCAATGCTAGGGTCTTCAGGATGGATGCTAAGGAAGCCGTCAAGGACGACAATGTGATAACAGGTACCTTTCTCGTAAATGATATTTATGCGAGAGTGTTATTTGATTCAAGCGCTGATAAGTCATTCGTAGACAATAAGTTTTGTGAATTGTTGAATTTACCTGTTAAGACTTTAAGTGTGAAGTATGAAGTGGAACTAGCAGATGGCACTTTAGAAACCGCTTCAACCTTATTAGATGGATGTTTCATATCCATTAAGAACCACTCTTTTCCTTTGTCCCTACTGCCTTTAAAACTAGCCGGTTTTGACATAGTTTTGGGTATGGACTGGTTATCTCATAACCAGGCCCAGATTATTTGCAATAAGAAGCAAGTGATGATCAAGACTCCGTCTGGTGAATCACTTACTATCCAGGGAGATACCCAGTATGGGCTACCCGAGAAAATGTCTATACTCAAAGACTCTAAGTGTTTGAAGAAGGGCTGTGTCATCTACATGGCACAAGTGATTATTGATGAGCCGAAGCCCACGATTGGGGATATTCCAGTCGTTTCTGAATACCCTAAAGTTTTTCCTGAAGAACTACCTGGTTTGCCACCAGATAGACAAGTAGAATTCAGAATTGACATTATTCCTGGATCAGCACCGGTAGCAAGGGCGCCTTATAGGTTGGCACCAACAGAGATAAAGGAATTGAGAACGCAGCTAGATCATTTGCTAGCCAAAGGTTTCATCAAACCTAGTTCGTCTCCTTGGGGAGCACCAGTTTTATTTGTCAAGAAGAAGGATCGATCGATGCGTCTGTGCATCGACTACCGCGAGCTTAATAAGGTCACTATCAAGAATAGGTATCCTTTGCCCAGAATCGACGATCTGTTCGATCAACTTCAAGGGGCAAGTTTCTTCTCGAAGATTGACTTGAGGTCAGGCTACCATCAATTGAAGGTTAGAGATGAAGACGTGCACAAAACAGCATTTAGGACTCGTTATGGTCATTACGAGTTCCTAGTGATGCCTTTTGGGCTCACTAATGCACCGGCCGCGTTCATGGATCTCATGAATCGCGTTTGCAAGCCGCACTTAGATAAATTCGTCATCGTCTTCATCGATGACATCCTCATCTACTCAAAGAACCAAGCTGACCATGAGAAGCATCTTCACTGCATATTGGAACTACT
The DNA here is from genome assembly GCA_030545235.1 of Helianthus tuberosus. Lineage (NCBI taxonomy): Eukaryota > Viridiplantae > Streptophyta > Magnoliopsida > Asterales > Asteraceae > Helianthus > Helianthus tuberosus. The sequence goes on along the minus strand of CM060398.1, from coordinate 8,888,596 downwards.
TCATAAAGAAAAGCTCTATGCCAAGTTCTCGAAGTGTGAATTCTGGCTTCGAGAAGTCCAATTTCTTGGACATGTTGTTAGTGAGCGTGGTATCCAAGTAGATCCCGCTAAAGTTGAAGCTGTCATGAATTGGCATGAGCCAAAGACGCCTACAGAAATTCGTAGCTTCCTAGGTTTGGCAAGATACTATAGACGATTCATAGAAAACTTTTCAAGGATTGCTGCACCCCTGACTTCGCTGACACGTAAGAAGATTAAGTTTGACTGGGGTCCTAAGCAGCAGGAATCCTTCGATATTCTGAAACAAAAATTGAGCAATGCTCCGGTACTGACATTGCCTGATGGAATAGAAGAGTTTGTAGTTTATTGTGATGCATCACACACAGGGATGGGATGTGTGCTTATGCAGAAAGGCAAAGTCATTGCTTATGCTTCACGACAGTTAAAGGTGCACGAGAAGAATTACACCACCCATGACTTGGAATTGGGTGTCGTTGTATTCGCACTAAAACTGTGGAGGCACTACTTATATGGAATAAAATGTGTGATCTATTCTGATCACAAAAGCCTTCAACATCTGTTCAACCAGAAGGACTTGAACATGAGGCAACGCCGTTGGATGGAAACTCTGAATGATTACGATTGTGAAATAAGATACCATCCCGGCAAGGCGAATGTAGTCGCCGATGCCTTGAGTCGGAAGGAGAAGGTGAAACCCATCCGAATCAATGCCAAACACATGGAAATAAAGAACAATCTGATTGAAAGGTTGTTAGCTGCACAGAAGGAAGCTGTGTTGGAAGCTAACTATCCTAACGAAAAGCTAGGGATAACTGAGGAGCAGTTATCTCTTAGTAAGGATGGAATTCTTAGATTGAATGGACGGATATGGGTTCCAATTTATGGAGGACTCCGAGATGTTATCCTCCAGGAAGCCCACAGCTCTAGATATTCTGTTCATCCTGGAGCTGATAAAATGTACCAGGATCTAAGGGCAAACTATTGGTGGATAGGCTTGAAGAAGTCTGTAGCTACATATGTAGCTAAATGCTTGACGTGTGCGCAAGTCAAGGCAGAACATCAAAAACCGTCAGGTTTGCTACAACAACCTGAACTTCCTACTTGGAAGTGGGAAATGGTAACTATGGATTTTATCACCAAGTTACCCAAGACAAGGAAAGGAAATGACACCATCTGGGTGATAGTTGACCGACTGACTAAGTCAGCACATTTCCTACCCATTAAGGAGACCTACAGCTCCGATATGTTAGCCCAACTGTACGTGGATAAGATTGTAGCTTTACATGGCATACCTGTGTCTATTATCTCTGACCGAGATACTAGATACACGTCACATTTTTGGAAAAGCTTCCAACAATCTTTGGGCACACGTTTGAACTTTAGTACGGCTTACTATCCTCAGACAGATGGTCAGAGTGAGCGTACTATTCAAACGTTGGAAGACATGCTTCGCGCATGTGCAATTGACTTGGGTGGTAGCTGGGATAAGCACCTACCATTAGTTGAATTCTCCTACAACAATAGCTACCATACCAGCATTAAGGCTGCGCCTTTTGAGGCATTATACGGTAGAAAGTGTAGATCGCCCATTTGTTGGGCAGAAGTTGGAGATGTCCAGTTATCTGGACCAGAGATAGTGTTCGAGACGACGGACAAGATTGTCCAGATTCATGACCGTCTCAAGGCTGCCCGGGATAGGCAGAAGAGTTACGCTGACCCAAGTCGTAAGGATTTTCACTTCGAAGTAGGTGACAAAGTCCTACTTAAAGTGTCACCTTGGAAAGGAGTGATGCGATTTGGTAAGAAAGGCAAGCTAAGCCCAAGATACATAGGACCTTTTGAGGTTATCGAACGTGTCGGGTCAGTTGCCTATAAGTTGAACTTACCTGAAGAGCTCAGTAGTATACACAATGTTTTCCACATCTGCAATCTGAAGAAGTGTTTCGCGGACGAATCACTGGTCATACCCCATACAGATGTGCATATAGACGAGAGCTTGAAATTTGTGGAAAGACCATTGTTGATCGAGGATCGACAGGTTAAGAAGCTTCGAAGGAAGCAAGTACCGATTGTAAAGGTCAAATGGGATGCCCGTAGAGGTCCCGAGTATACGTGGGAGGTTGAGTCCACAATGAAAGAAAAGTACCCTTATCTATTTCAGTAAATCTCGAGGTCGAGATTTCTTTTAAGGGGGTGAGGATGTAACACCTCGAAAATTTACGTCCTATAATGTGTTGACACGTGTCATAAGTTTGAACGTGTGAAAGAATGTTCTTGAAGGACTAAAGTTGACAAGCAATGAAACTATGTAAATATAAGGGTTCAAAGTGTCGACAATGAATAAATATACTTTACAATAACCCTACACGATGTTTATAACCTTAAACGAATGGGTCATGGATCATATGAAGCGAATTGTGAAAGAAAGTGAGAGATTACAAACTACAGGGGTTAAAGGTGTCAACATGTTAAGTTATACCTCTGAGTGACCTTTTAGCAAACCCGAAGCCTTGTAACGATTAAATATGCTCACTAGAATGTACCATAAAATTTCACCAAGTTTCGTTACCGTATGAGAAAGTTATGATAAAATTCGTGTGTGAGGGTTAGAATCGTTAACATTGAAATTTAGGGCTTTTCGGGTGATCACAAAGTTACCTGAGGACTTTACAAAGTAGGTATAAGTCTTAAAGCCCCCATATGTCAATATTATAGGATAAGAATGTTGGAAAACAAGTGAAAACGACCTTTCGGGGGACCAAGGACCAAAATGCAATAACGAAAAACATGTGTAACCTGATCTGAAGGGCCATGCGGCCCGCCTCCCATATAACAAAAGCCCAAGCGGGCTGCCTACGACTGCCAGATGCAGAAAAGAATGGCAGGTGGCTGTTTTCAGCTTCTAACCGACTTACATGCAAGTTTTTCGATACCTTGGGCTGCCTAAGGTGGTTTTTAGCTTGTAGGACACATGTTGGTGATTTAGTAACACTCCTAGACTTATGTGTTGATGATCCAAGATGTTTGAATTCATATAAAAGACCCACATTCTTTGCATGCATCTTGCATTCACTTCCTGATCATTTCTGGAGCATTCAAGCAGATCCCAAGCATTCCAAATCATCCATTAGACAAGTGTAAGTACCCTTGACCTTCTTTATTTCAGTTATGCTTAGTTTATAGCCTAGAAATCAAACCGTCGTAACTACGGTTTGACTTCACGATAAAACACAAATGGTCCAGGGTTTTGTCGAATCGAAAGTTGTTATAAGTTGGTAATCATGTGGGCTTTAAACCCTTAAAAGGGCACCCACTGATTCCAATCCTAACCAAGTCGTTTGTCGAGTCAAACGTTATCCGAAAAAGTCAACATAAATGGTATTTTCGATTTAACGCATGATTAACGATGAAAAAGGCGTATCACCTATTTTATCATTCTTATAAACTGATAATAAGTATAAAAACTTGTCTACGCTTGTTTGATTAGACAACTTTCTGTTTTGAACCGATTCGGAACCGAAAGACGCAAAAGTTTGACTTTTGCTTTGACCTCAGTTCTGACCCGGCTTTGATAAGTTTAGACATGCCTTAAAGTTCCATTAGGACCTAGTTACATGTGTGTATAACCCTCTGCGTTTATACCACATAAATCCCTAATTGTCCGACGTTTCCGTTAATCGCCTAAATATTGACCGTAATGCCCTTATGACCATAAAACAAGAATTTTGGAAATGTGAAAGTACAAAAATCTTAGTTACTGATTATTAAACATGTCTGTAAATTTTCACATCAATCGGAGGTCTAGATTAGGAGTTATGCTTAATGACGTAATTATAGCGATTCTTAGTAATTAAATGACGTCATTAGCATAAAACCTATCTAAACCCAATTTTCGACACCAAAAATTTTACCCACTGATGTAATATAATATTTTGGGATTTTTGAAGATTTTTAATTATTTTTAAACGGATCATAAGCTAGGATTATCGCCTTAATTCGGTAAATACCGAATATGCCCTTTACGGCCATAAAATGAGTTTTACAAATCCTTTTGATGCCAATCCAATTGCTACTGATTTTAAATATTAAATAGAGTGTTTTGAACCTGTTTAACTGATCAGGAAACTCAGAATCCTATTTTAACCCGTACGTCGCTTAAAACGGCTTTATACGCGTATTATACGCATAGTTAGAGTTTAAAACTATTTTGGCATATAAGACTTATAACCAAATGTTATAACCTGTTAAAATAAACCATTTTACTGATTTAATCAGACCCGGATCACAGAAGATAAATTAATTCCTTTTATAATCTTTAAAATGACCAAAATACCCCTACGGGGCTTAATATGAGATTAAACTCGTCTTGGGCATAACGGAAGGTATCCTACTGATATCACAACATATTTAAGGCATGTTAACTTAGGAAACCTGTTTAGGACTCTTATGGTTACCCGTTACGCTTCATACGCGTTCGGTTCGGTTTATGTAACTAGTTTACATAAATTAGCCGAAACGGGTCAAACCTTATCGGTTTTATCTCAAAATCCAGAATGTGTATAATATACCCATATTAAGCAAGTCTTCAAGCTTGTCGGGTCTAAATCACATTCTATCCGGTCTTCGCTTAATCGTGCGTACGAACCGTATCTTTAAAACTAACCGGTCTAAGCTTAAGCTTAACTAAAGACCCGTTAGGATTCTAATAGGTTATTATAAACCTTCGTTCCAGATTAGGAGAACCAGTAAAAGATACTTGCACTCGCTGATTTTGATCTATACTTGCTCAGGTAAATACTTTTAACTTATTTCCCTATACGGGCTTGGGGTATGGTATATAAAATACCGCTTGGTCGGACATTGAATCTTTAATTGTATAATGGTTAAAGTATTGAGATGTTTCGTTTAAATTGTTTTGTTTGCTTAAAGCCTTTGGGGGTTAATGACCGTGTCCCGGATATCCCTGGCATCATTTTACGAAATGGCCACGACCTTAGCACTCAGGTGTAGGCGTACACCTGTCAGTGTCTCATAAATAAAGTGGTGTGTCTATTGATCTTTAACCCGGCTCGATCCGGGCTACTGAACGCATAAGGAACATGTAAATCCTTTACAAGTTTATATATTTAAAATAATTATCCCAAGTTATAAAATATTATTTGTGCCTTGTGCCTTAAATGCATTTTCTTAAACTCTTTTCAAAATGAGTCAGTTGATTGTATTTACCAGTGTAAACTGACGTATTTTTCTTAAAAAGGTTAAGTGCAAGTACTACGCGTAATAGGCTGGCTTGTCTCCTAGCATCCACAATAAGTCTCGCAAGCTTGGATGTCATAGACTGTTGAACACTGTTTCCTTTTATTTTGTTCTACCTGTGGATTTATATTCAACTACTTGTGATACTTAATATTACAATATCGTTTGGTTGAAATGAATCTATACTTTGCTTCCGCTGTGCATTTAAATATTGTGTTGTTTGACTATTATGTTGCCAACCGCGTCATGATACTCCCCTACCGGGCCCACCGGTGACACGTGGAAATTCGGGGTGTGACAGGTATGGTGGCCCCTGGTATAACATACCCCCACCGTAAGGCAGGAGGTAACTACCGTAAAGCTTTCAGCCCCCACCGTAACTTACGGTGCCCACCGTAAGTTACGGTGGCCCCTGTATCAGAACTCCCATTTTGCCGTTTTTGACACGAAAACTTTCGTATCTTTCAATCCGCTTGTTCGTTTGACCTACCGTTTCTTCCTACATGATCGTAATTTGATTCTCCATATCATGGAGTTTATATCCGACACTCAAACTAATAAAATTCTAAATTTTTAAGCATTCGGCTTATTATTAAAAATCCACATTTTGACCCGTTTGTATTTAAGACCTCCAAACTTGTTTCTAGTTAATCATAAATCTTAGACCAAGGTATTTAACTCATAATATCTATCCTGGATTCATAAGTTTGGTGAATTACGCGGCAAACACCCAAGTTATGCGCATAATTCATTTTGACCCGTTTAGGGGTTCTTTTATGCATTTTGGTCTAAAACTAGCTCTTTTCTTTCAATACTTCGTAATGTCGCATCTTAAATATCCGCTTATGTTCCACCACAAATATTTTGGTGGTGGATTTAGCATAACTAACCTATTATCCCAAATTTACCCATTGGTTGGTCACTTTACGCAATTGACCATTTTTGTGCATTTGACTCACAAATGTATATTCCTATAACTTTCATTCCTATTTAACGGTTCCATAATCTTAAGGCAAGTTCCTAAACAACCCCTATGGGTCGTTTGTCCAATATACCCTTCAAGGGTGTTTTGGTCAACTTTAGTCCCTTACTTTACAACGAAGGACTATTCGTCAACGTATGATGACAGATTAATACCATCATGCCCCTTGAACCTATTCCGGATCGCGCCATGGTTCTTATTACTTAAAAACAATATTTTTAAATTGTTCGACCCATTATAACTTTTACCAAATTGTGTCTTCATTTTAATCACTTTTATTTTAACTATCAATTTGACTCATTTGGTTGTCGAGTGAGTTCCATCACTTCAATAACATTTCAAACACAACCATTTTCGTTACATCAACATTACACGTATTTAGACTAAGCTTGTCTATATAAATGTAACGGGGTGACAAGCCACTTACCTCAAAGCTTTCCCTTCAAACGAGCGTCCGCACCGGCTTGACTTCCCGATGCCTCGCTTGTGTTGCCTAAAATATACAAGCCAATTATCATTAGAACCTTCCGGCTCATAACTAAAGCTTGTTACTTTGCCAAAACACCACAATTAGTGTCTATCAACGTCTTTTAGGCATTTTGTCGAGCACCTTATGTGCATACTACTTAATTAGCCATTTTTATACAATTAAACCTTGGTAAATCCAAGAATTTCATTCTTATTCAAGCTTCATTGCTCAGCACAGCCCATACCATCATACTAGTTCAACCAACCTAGATTATTACTCACATAGTTCATACAATATGTTGGGGTTTCTCATTCTAGATAGAAACCCACTTCATGATATGGCACATAGCTACATTAACACACAATTTATTAATCTTTTCACATGATTTCAGTTAGGTTTATGATCCTACACTCTAATCACACGTCCTTGAATCATAACATTACTCAATCATTCAAGAATTTCTACTAATTAAACTTTACCCAAAAATCAAACATCACCAAATCTGAAATTGCAACTTACCTAGTGTTAGACAAGTGTAGGTGATCAAGATTTTTGATTCATGCAGTGATTACATGCCCAATTCACCCTTCAATTGATCAAATTAGATGAAATAAGGGTTTGGGGGTTCTTCCCATCTCCTGGTCGCTCCCACGCACGCACACACTGATGTGTGTGTGTGTTTGATTTGCTTTATTTTTATAAAAATCAAGTTTGGCCATTTATACAAAATCAGCCCCTTTAGTTTATCTTTTTAGACTAATGCACATCAAACTAACTTCTTTCATTTAATTACAAGACTTGTACTAGGTTATTTATTTCCTGGTTACTTTATCTTGTTCACAACCCGTTTTATTTTAAGTCCCGTTAAATCTCGGGCCTTTTATATAATTTGCTTTCTCAAAGTATTTCTCATCCTTTTAATATATATTAGATTTATTTATTTAAATCCTAAAATTTACCGGGTAAGTTTTACCACTTACTGTATTTTACCCGTGCTGTAGTATTAACGTGGTTTGATTACCAAACCCGTTTTCGGGGTGTTACATTAACATAGATAACTTACGTGATTTTTTTTGTTCAAGGTTCCATGCGTGATTAAGTTCCTATGTGTGATAATTCATGTCCCATGCGTGATAATCCAGGTCCATGCGTGATTATGTGTTCTATGCGTGATAATCCACGGCCAGGATTGTCGCGTACGTGAAGCAGGATAAGCCGTGAAGTATGTTAACCGCTCTCTCTCTCTCTATATATATATAGGGCCAGCAAGAAACTGGAGAAAAGGCATACAAAAGGAAACTAAAACAAAGCAAAACACAAACCACCGGGGACTTATAACATGTCCGCTACATCAAAACTAACCCAATTCTCCCAAACCAGACGCCCAACGTTGGCTTTATTACAAATCCACAGGTAAACATCCTCCTTAATTTGATCCAGCATCTTTTTGACTGGAATGAAGGTGCTTTCAAAAACTTTAATATTCCTCGCTTGCCAAATCCTCCACGTTGTAGCCGTAGCAACCGTATACACGATCCTCTTCCAAATCTTGCTTCCAAGGTTACTTTGAAGCTCATCCAAAATATTGACCAAACTAGCATACTGGAGGGGCGGTTTTAACCGGAGCCAAACGAAGATGTTCCACCATAAGCTTCTGGACCAGATGCAATTGGCGAAAATATGATTTGGGTCTTCGTCCGATATACCACATCTCGGACAGGAAGTGTCGGGGAGGCCGACGCCTCTATTAACCAAACCCGTTTTAGACGCTACCTTACCCAAAAGAGCCCGCCAAAGAAGGTAGTTAGCCTTAGGGGAAGCCCACGAGTTCCAAACGAAATTTCCAGCCCCATTATCACTCTCATCAGCAGCAAAAGCAATCTGTTTTCTCAGCTCCTTAACCGAGAAGACATCCCCACCATCGTTTACCCAATACCAAATATCATCGCTATTTGAGAGACTTGTATCTTGCAGCCTGGCCGACAAAGCGAGGATCTATCTTCACTCCTCGGCAGTGGAAGGATGGTTACTCCAGTCCCAAACCCATGTGGATTCCCTCTCGGTACTCGACCAAAAATCAGCCACGGACGCATCTTTGTTCTTGACAAGCTTATAAATTGTTGGGTAGAGGTCCATTAAAGGGGACTGATCTAACCAGCAATCCTTCCAAAAACTAGTGAGCAGGCCATTTCCCACCTTAACACGCAGCCTGTCCTTGATGTTAATCCCAAAATTCATCAGAATCGCCTCCACTTTTCCGATATCCTTCCAGATCCCGGTGACCGACTTTTTAAGCGGGATCATATTAGAAGTCTGTTTGTTCTAATGAATCGCCGAAACTACTTTCGCCCACAATTGATTTGGGGAAGCTTTGAATCTTCACCACCATTTGGTTAGCAAAGCCACATTAAAATCTTTAATTCCGCCCATCCCCAAACCCCCATTACTTTTCGGTTTAATTATCCACTCCCACTTGACCCATTTGATTTTATGCCTATTCCCATGTTTACCCCATATGAAATTCCGCTTGATCCTTTTGAGCTTATTTAAAACCGATTTAGGAGCCAAAAATAAGGAGAGATAGTAGGAAGGTAAACTTCCCAAGACAGATTTAGCTAGCAGCAACCTACCCGCAAACGAAAGGTGATTCGCCTTCCATAACGTGAGCTTTTTGTTGAATCTGTCGATAATTGGTTGCCAAAATTTAGCTCGTTTCATGTTAACTCCAATAGGGATTCCGAGGTATGTGAACGGGAGGGCGCCGTCTTTGCATTTTAGCAAGTCAGCAAATCCTTCTAATCCTAGTTAGGCAAAATTAACTTTTTATTTGATTATCCCCATAAATAACAAACTTTAATAACCATTAATTGATATTCGATTTATTTGTTTGAAACCAGCTCGAATTCTGAAATTATGGTTTCAATTTTAAACCGAATAGGCGAACATGCGATTAGGTTCGGTTTTAAACGATTCTGATTCAGTTCAATTTACAGTTAAGTTTGAAATCTGATCCCCTAAACACCACCATTCGCAATAACATATAAGATTTGGTAATACTATAATATTTTAATAGCTTTACTTGGTTTTTTTTTTTTTTTTGTTTTAACCCGTCTTCTAATTTTATAGTAATTTTACTTTGAACTTATTTTGATATACTATTATATTAGATCAAATGTAATATTTTGTTAGTGTATGGTTAAGGGTATAACATGGTGTCTATAGCACACTTAGGTGCTGTTTGTTTTTTCAGAGGTAAAACGTATGCGGTATGCGGACCACATCTGCAGACATTTGTAGCAGAAGAGAGGGATCAAACCAGGGCCGGCCCTGAGAATCCGTGTACCCTGTTCGAGCTCGAAAAAATGTGCCCTTAGGTCTTAACGCAATTGGGTATTTGGCTCACTAAAGGTCTAAACCTAATGCCAAAGGGGTTAATAACTAATCTAAACCATAAAAATAGTTTTGTAAAGGGGCCTATGTTGGTGTTTGTATGGATGTACTCGATAAAAAAAAAATTTAGATATACATTTCAGGTTTTTTTTTCATAAAAAACGTGCCCCTTGAAATATCGGGCCCTGGCCGGTGGTCCTCCCCGCCCACCCCCAAGGCCGGCCATGGACCAAACATCTGCAGTCTGCGGGAAAAAGAGTGTTTGTTTTTTAACACCACACCAAACACCACTTATCTCTCTCTCTTCTCAGATCCCTCTCTCCAGTTCTCTCTTCTCACTTCTCAAACAACCACCACCTAACACTCACCACCACCATCTCACTTCCACCTCCTCCACCGAACACCCACTACCACCACCATCTTACTTCCAACACCGGAAACCCACCAACACCATAACACCACTTTACTCTCTTTTGAAATCACGGATTTCTCTCTTTCTCTCTCTTCCTATCCACACTCAAGATTCAATCTCATAATCAAGATTCAAGCATAGACGATTCCGGTGATGGTGTTGGTTTAGACGATGATGACGACCAGACGATAACGGTGATGGTGTTGGTCGTCGACGACGCTGACGGTGGGTTGACGACGTCAGGGCTTTCCACAGCGATGGCGCCCCCTGTTTTCATTTCAAATCCCGATGACGGCGGTGGTGTGCGGAAAACCATCTCCGTTGGAAGGTGTTTTAGGGGTTGGACATTTTTTCGAAGGTGATGGTTTCCGATGGGTTTGACAATGTCGTAGGGAGGGGGGGTCAACGGGTTCGACGGTGTTACAGGGGGCTTCGATGCAGATGAGGGTGGTGGTGGTTAAACAACAGTCGGTGGTGGAGGGGATGGGGTGGAGGAGAAGGGGTGAAGAAGTGTGAGGAGAAGAAGTCAGCAGACCCAAGAAGACATTGAACCATGTCTGCACCAAACAAAGGTCTCGCAGACCTTTTTTTAGTGAAAGGTCTTCGAAAAAACAAACAGTCTTCAGACCCAAAGGTGTGCCCTGGTCTGCGCGGCGCAGGCATAAGAGGTCAGGAAACACTTCTTGCAAAAAACAAACAACACCTTATTGTAACCCTAATAACAACAATTAAATACCAACACATTTACAAAGTCAGATTTGATATCAGAGTTTGAAGACAACCACCGGAAAACACCACCAGAGTGGTGGTTGACCACCGCCGCCGCCCAACCACCACCACACTACAACTTTCGCACGGTCTTCATCATCTCCTACCATTGTCTGAACCTACAATTTTACAACTAGGATCACTTCACATGCTATGTTTTAATTAGGGGAAAATGAGCCGATCGCACCTAAACTCGAGCTTAAGCTCATTTAGTTTATGAGAGCTCAAGATCGACTCAGTTCGAGCTTTGTTTCAAAAGCTCGAGCGAAACAAAGCTCGAACTTGGCTCATGAATAGTTTTTCAAGTCGGATTTTGGCTCGAGCGAAACAAAGCTCGAACTTGGCTCATGAATAGTTCTATTAATTATAAGCTTTTTTTTTACAAATCTACTACTTCTAATAAAACAAAATAATCTTTAGCCACTTGTCATTTACTTAGGCTACGAGATGCCACGTGGCATCTAATTGTTTCTCCAATTCTCTCTTTGAGCGGCAAATGAATAGACGCTGTTTCACTTATTCTTTCCCTCATATTCTAGGGTTTCTCTCATTCTCCTCATTCCCTCTCTGTCGCCACTGATATTCAAAGATCTTCAATCCATCAATTCGAATCAAGGTTAGATTAACAATAGTTCCGATTAAAGATAGTGATTTTATCATTCTAATCTGTTGATAAATGTTCTCATTATCATTTGATTTTGATTTTCAAATCAGAAACCCTAAATCTATTTCGCGATTCCACTTTGGCGACTAATCTCTTCGACATTCCCCTGCCGCCTTTGTTTGATCGACTTCTTCTTCATCTCGGTAAGGTAATTTATCTTCTTGAATCTATTATATTGTTTAATTAATCATGTATTTGTATATGTTACACTGAGATTTGTTTATGTTTTTCTTAGATTTCATCTATGTTTGAGTTTTTGTTGTACGATCTTCCCAAATTTGGGGTGTATTCTAAAGATTAGTAACCCTAACTTTATAATTTCTTGAGTATTCTAAAGATTAGTAACCCTAACATTAAATATATATAATGCTGGGACGCTCAGTTGTGAGATAAAGGTTCCAGTGGGTTGTGAATTGAGTGGTAGGCTACGCTTCTTTTTGTGTTTTCTTTCGTGGGATGAGTTTTTGTTCTTGGTAGGTTCCGTATATTATTTTTTTCTACAGATTCTGTGAAGAACTTTTGATTTTAATTGAAAACTGTTATCGGTTATGGAGTATTTGACGACGAAATCGGTGAATACGAGAGGTTGATTGGAAAGCGATGCCGGAACCAGCGTCGGATTGTAGGTTCAGTGACAGCGATACGACAATGTTTTATAGATCTGTATCGTTGAGTGGATTTTGGTCGAAGCATCGCAATGACGTTGGCTGCAATTAACTCCAGAAGGTTTGTTGTTAGATTTAATTTTAATTTGTTTAGTATGAGTGTATTAGTATAAGTATAATATTTAACATACATGATACTTTTAACACTTTCAAGACGTAGTGATCAATCAGTCTTATTACTGGGTCGTTTATTTGATCACTAAATCATTTTTTATTCTTAATTAATGGATTAATATGCATTGGTGATGAGTCAAATCGATTAATATTTTAGAACCAGCCAAATTTTGTAATATACTAATATGTATATGATGTTCATATATGTGCAGGGTAGTGATTAGTGAATGAACAGCTTAGTTAAAGGTATTTTTTGCATTTTTAAGAGAGATATCTATCTTAAATTCCATTATATGCATTCAAACTATATTTTATAATTTTTGTGTCATGCTAATGAATGTATGATATTTAGTGTCTTTGTTCGGTGGTTGCGAATTTTGGCCAAATATCGAAGACATGGATGCACAAGAGGTAGGGAAGTCTTCATTTGTAAGAAGTCCGTTCTCAGACGCTGCACAGGCTGCTGGATACACTGGATATGCTGGTGGCAAGCTGGATAATGTGGCGGTGATTGTGTCTTTGGTGGAAAAAGGATCCAACCTTCTTGCAGTGTAATATCAACTGCTTTCTTGCATCAGATTCTCTGATTTCTACTTTAGAAATACAGTTAAGGTACACCCTCTGCTCTTTTCAACCAAGTAATTCTTTCTGATCAACTGTGTGTAAAAAAATGAGACTTTTCTGGTCAATATGTTGCAATATGGGTACGGGTCAAAATGGGTTTTGGTACCGGTCAATTTGGCGGGTTGACTAAAACACTTTTTTTTCCAACTCTTTCTAAAAGTAACTAACACAAAAATTTATAAGCCACGCATGTATTTATCTTTAATTTTCATTTTAGAAAGTAGTCATCAATTATAAATTTTCATTCTACATGGCATCCTTCTTGCACAAGATGCATACGGGTAATGCTAAGAAAAAAATCCCGTTTTGTCGTTTACACTTTTATTTTTTTCGGCTAATATTTTTTAAACGTACAATGTAGAAACTATGCTGTGCAATACATTCTTGAGCTGCAGATTCCATCGGCTGTGTCGAAGCTGACCTCTCAGTTTAAGGGTAACTATGTGCACCTTGCCACCCAAAAGTTTAGTAGCCATGTGGTCGAGAAATGTTTAGCCGTGTTAGATGCTCAAATCAGGTCAACCATCATCCGTGAACTGATCTCGGCTACTCAGTTTGAACAATTGCTTCAAGATCCACATGCAAATTATGTTATACAAACCGCCCTTCGTGTTTCTGAGGTCCATTGTTTTCGGTACGGATTTTTACTTTCAAATACCGGTCCATATCGATATTGGTACCTAACCGTACCGTAACTGGTATTTTTGCTACCGCTACCGGCACCAATTTTTGGGATTTTCGTTACCAGTATTTCCGGTACCGAGCTCATTCCTATGATGGATTGATTTGGTCGTATTTTATCTCTAACAGATCACATAGTAAGAGTTCACTAACTATCTAGACTTGATGCGACTAAAGTCTTTTTTATATTATTGTAAGAATATAGCTCTGGTAATCACATTTAGTGCAATTATTATTTACAAAGTTGTTTTAACAGAACTAGAGAAGAGGTTTTGGGGTCAACCCGACATTGATTTTTTTGTTAATGAATTAGGAATTGTTAATGTTGATTTTAATACAAATTATGTACGGGGTTTCGATACGGAAAGTAAAAAGTTTGATCTCAAATTTACAAAATGTAATGGAAAATAAAATGTTTGACCTTTAATTTGGCCATTTGACCTTTTGGAGTTAAAATATGACCCTAATCTGACCCATTTCCTTACTGATCACAGTTCATCTATGAAGCTGCTGCAAAATTCCATGTTAAATTAGCAACCGATCAACACGGATGTTGTGTATTACAAAGATGCATCAATCACTCGACTGGCGAGTACCATGAAAAATTAATCTCGGAGATATCAAAAACTCGCATCCTTCTTGCACAAGATGCATACGGGTAATGCTAAGAAGAAAATCCTGTTTTGTCGTTTACACTTTTTATATTTTATCGGCTAATATTTTTTTAACATACAATGCAGAAACTATGCTGTACAATACATTCTTGAGCTTCATAGTCCATCAGTTTTGTCGTAGTTGACCTCTCAGTTTAAAATGTATTAGTTTGTTTCGTGTCAAAACAAATCTTAACAAATATGGGTTCATGATCACATGGTGATGGTTTGTTTTAAAAGTATTATTTCAACAATTTTAACTTATATATTTGTGTGTTTCGCTACCCCTACTAACACCTTAAGTCCGCCACTGGTTTGAGATGGTTATTTTGTGATTAAGGTACCTTATTCTCTTATGATTTAATTGAACTTATTGTACTGTTTTGCTTCATGACTCCAAGTTTTTGAATAAAGTCTTTTAAATGAACAATTGTAGTTTGAGGAAAAACGTCAAACTTTGGAGATTTGGAATTCATCAGATGTTTGTTTTTCTTATTTGATTAAACTTTCATTCCAATTGCTTTAGTCAGATTAGATGTCAAAAGGAATTGAAGTTTAAATATTTTTTGTTTATAAACTGTTTTAATAGAATGATGTATTTTGTTATTTGGTTGCTTTCAAAATTTTGTGGTTGTGATAATGAAAAAGTCTTAATGTGATCATGGTTGCGACTTTCTGGTTAGATTAACCCAACTTAGCCTATTTGAAAGATTTAAGGGTGTGTTGTATGTAATTTTTGCTTTTGTTTGTTAGATGGTTTTGATGATGAAAAAGTTGTTCCTCACATGGTTTTGGTTATTCATAAAAAGGTAACCAATTGTGAGTGTAATTTATTAAATCAATATATTTACAAGAAATATTTCATTTATACAACCCATGAAATATAATAGGTTAGTGCTTAAAGTCAGCGTTTTAATAATGTTATTACGAAACCAGACAAGGAGGTAAACTTTTAATTTTAGACAACGACGGCAAACCTACTAATAAAACGACAAATGTAGTTTCTAAAGAAGTATTTAGTGATTTGTGATTTTCATGTACTCATTTATCTATAATTTTTTTTATTTCAGTGTCATTTTTATAAGTTTATATTGAAAAGTTTTTTCATTACAAAGTTCATCTCAATGTCAGTAGATATTATATTTTTGTGTTAAGCCACCCACGAAACTCGTGGGATCTTAGACTAGTTATATATATGTATATATTATTTAATTATTTTTATCATAACTATTATTAAAATTATTATTATTATTTTCAACATATACATTTTCAATGGCAGGGAATAGTGCTTCTCTGCCATTGGTTGAAATGGGCGGCCGCCCCTCTTCTATTGGACTAACCATTTTATTATTTTATATCCACTTTAAAATTACGGTTTTATCCCCATTTTAAATTTACGTTTTTCTCCCGGCTAAAAAATATAATAACCCTTTTGCTAGCAGCTCAAAATTACAATTTTGCCCTCGGTTCAAAAATTACGATTTTGCCCTCAGCCTTTTATTTTATACCCGTTTTAAAATTATGGTTTTGTCCCCAGTTTAAAATTACGTCTTCGCTCCCATTTCAAAATAAAATTATGCTTTTGCCCCTAGCTCAAAATTACGATTTTTTCCCTCGGTGCAAAATTACGATTTCACCCTCAGTTTAAATTTACTTTTTTGCCCCCAGCTAAAAATAAAATTATTGTTTTCCCCTACCTCAAAATTATGATTTTCCCCCGGTTCAAAATAAAAATATGTCTTTACACCCAGCTAAACCGAAAATACGATTTCGCCATCGGTAAAAAAATTACGCTTTTACCCTCAGCCAAAATTACGTTTTCGCCCCAGTTCAAAATAAAATTTTGTTTTTCCCCGGGCTCAAAATTACGATTTTACACCAGTTTATTATTTTATATCAACTTTAAAATTACGTTTTCGCACCAGTTCAAAATAAAATTTTGTTTTTCCCCCGGCTCAAAATTACGATTTTACACCAGTTTAAAATTACGTCTTTGCCCTCAGTTCTAAATAAAATTATGCTTTTGCCTCCGGTTAAAATTTACGATTTTCTACTCAGTTCAAAATTATGATATCACCCTCAATTCAAACTTACGTTTTTTTGCCCCCGGTTCAAAATAAAAATATGGTTTTCCCCAGCTAAAAATTAGGATTTTACCTTCGGGAATAAATTTGATTTTCCCCCAAGTAAAAATAAAAATATGACTTTGCCCTCAGCTAAAAATCGTGTCAAGGAGCTGTCTAACACTCTTTTTATTTTTTCTTTCTAGCAAAACTATGGTACTCTTTTTTAATTGATTGAGAATTATTCGGCCATCGCCCCGCAACGCGGGCGGGGCAACACCTAGTTAACTAACAATCGTGGGTGCTTATGAATATTACTCACTGTTGGTATTAATAGATTTTGTTTTCACTGAATAATTTCGTTTACAATCTCTGGTCTTAATTATGTTTAACGTTTGATCTCCCAACCTTAATAAAGTTATATTTTTTCATCCTTATTCTTTAATCGATTTAAACTACAACCT
Source organism: Helianthus tuberosus (assembly GCA_030545235.1). NCBI lineage: Eukaryota > Viridiplantae > Streptophyta > Magnoliopsida > Asterales > Asteraceae > Helianthus > Helianthus tuberosus. The sequence goes on along the minus strand of CM060398.1, from coordinate 8,871,370 downwards.
TGAACTTTAATAAAGTTAGTTTTTAACAAATTTCCTGTTACATAATTTTTATGTGTTCAGTTTTTATATCAACGCTCCACACAAGTTATTTTTATTTAAGTTTCGACGTGAATTTTCGTAATGTTGTTTCTAAACCGACCGGTTGTTTTAAATGTTTTTATAAATCATTCAGTTTTTTAAGCTCTTGACGCTAGTCATCTCTAAATACACCATTGCGATGTGTTTTTTTGTTATAAATATTTGTAACGTTGTTTTTAACCTACCAAGTGTTTTAAAAGTTTTTTTAAACCGGTCGCCGCTCGACACTCATCTCTAAATACACCATTGCGACGTGTTTTTTTATCTACATTTAAACCGACTCGCTGTAATGCACGACCATCGTATTTATCTTTATAAATATTTTAGGGTGAATTTTGTTCGAATAACTTGCATTTGTATACAATGACATAACTTTTTCATTATTTTTAAATATACCATCGCGATATGGTTATTTTATTGTTAAGTTCACGTTTTACTTTTTTTTTACGTACCAAACCCACCGCGGAGCGCGGGTGATAACCCACTAGTTTTATAAACAAAAGTTATATTTATGTAAATATATATACACACATTTAGTATATAAAGAGATGAAATAAATAAAAGTTATATATATTTATGTAAATATATACACATACATTTATTTATTTATTTAGTAAATAAATAATAAACTCATTTGGGCTCACGAGATGGCTCAAACTTCGTCGCTAAACAATCTTATTTTTTTAATGATCTCGAGTAGTTTATTAGTTGCTTTAGCTTGTCAACGACTGAGTTTTAAACATGTGATAAGCTTTTTGTGATAAAAGTAAAATAAGGAACATTTGGAGATATAATAATAGTTGGTCAACAAAGGTGAAAGAAAGATAAAGGGATCAAAGAACCTTCGACTAATATCATCCACATATATTGTGTAAAAGTACTTGATAGGGATAAGGTTTGTACCTACCTAAACAATAATATGTCTATATATAGTTACTCACACACTAGGAGATGAACCAGAGAAACAAGAACCATCACAAGTCACAACACTCCTCAACAATGGCTGTTGAATTGATGGAGACTCTGAAAGAAGCTATAATCGCCTACACCGGACTCTCTCCCACTACTTTCTTCACTGTTCTCGCCGCCGGTGTCACCGTCTACTACATCGTTTCCGTTTTCTTCAGAAGATCCTCCCATCGCCATCAACAACACAGCCTAATGTCTTCCGAAGAAGAAGACGTGCAAAGCAGGTGCAGTATCATCAGTTTTTTAACTGTTTGATTTACTATTACTCTTATGCCTTTTAAAAAAAAAAATTAGTATTCTGCTTCACTTTTGGGAAAGAAAAAAAAAAGTAAAGTTAGTGGGAGATCAACTCAATGGCAGATTCATCCTCTTGCTTTTGTACTAATTCCAAACAAATTCTGATCTACAGATCAATGGCATCTTCATCCTCCTCCTCTTCTCACCCATTGAAACATGAAGTATTTCTAAGTTTTAGAGGAGAAGACACCTGCAGGAACTTTGTGGGTCATCTCTACGAGAGTCTTGTACGACTAGGAATCCAAACATACAAGGATGATGAAACACTTCCTCGGGGTGAGTCAATCGGTCCAGCCCTCTTGAAAGCTATCCAAGAATCACGCATCGCCGTTGTTGTATTCTCTCAAAACTATGCAGATTCATCTTGGTGCTTGGACGAGCTTGCGCATATTATGGAGTGCGTGAACACGAATGGGCAAATCGTGATTCCCATATTTTATCACGTGGATCCATCGGATGTGAGAAAACAAAAGGGGAAATATGGAGAAGCATTTGACAAACATCAGAGGAAAAATAAGCACAAAGTTGAATCATGGAGAAAAGCTCTGGAAAAGGCGGGCAACCACCCTGGATACGACATCATGGAAAACAGGTAACTTTCTCTCTCTTTTTTTTTATTTAAAACATTTTTATGCTTATGATATTTGCATTCTATAAGGAGTCGATCTAAGTTTTGTTTTTATTGTTGACACTTGACAGTGGGTCACTTAAGTTGAAACTAGTCGGGTTTACTGAAAAAATAGTTACAATCGTAATTATTTACTTTTTAACATATTTAAATAGATCTAAACAATGTTGTAAAACAAGGTCGTAATCGCGTAGGTAGCTCAGACGATTTTCTTTGACTTCACCTAATTACTCAGAATCAATCAAGCGGTCGACTCTGGCGGAATCGGATCTAGTTGGTCAACTCAGGCTGAGTTTGACTTAAAAAAATGAAACCTAATTTCTGTATCTGTCATATTAAAGAATGAATATTAATTTTTGAAATACTTTACTATTTGAACATGTATTTCTTTTTATTTATATTGATATTCACGTATTTTTTTTAGGAAAAATTACAAGTTTTGTCCTTTATCTTTATACCACTTTTCAGGCGGTGTCCTTTTTAACGAATGTTGACAGGCGGTGTCCTTTACTAGGTATTTTGTTGCAAGTTTAGTCCTTTACACCCAACCCAGTTAAAAAACCCTGTTAATTGTTGGGTGTAAAGGACTAAACTTGCATCAAAATACCTAGGTAAAGGACTAAACTTGCAACAAAATACCTAGTAAAGGACACCGCTTGTCAACAATTAATAGGGTTTTTTAACTGGGTTGGGTGTAAAGAATTAAACTTGCAACAAAATACCTAGTAAAGGACACCGTCTGTCAACATTCGTTAAAAAGGACACCGCCTGAAAAGTGGTATAAAGATAAAAGACAAAACTTGTAGTTTTTCCTTTTTTTAATATTACCTAACTTATGATATTTGACATGTATATAGTTTCCCGAAAACTAATTTCATTATAATTTAACATGTCCGAGTACTCTTCGCCTAGGTTGACTACTAACAACTCCCCATTCAACCGACCTAGGAGCACCTAGCAACTTTTGCAACGATGAATATAACACATTAATATTAATACTTTATAGAATTCAAAAGAAAGTGTTAAAAGGATGTTTAATTCATGGTGCCAAGTGCCACCCCACCCCACCCAAACCAAACTGTTACAAAAATTCCCTGACGGCAAGATATAAAAAGACGTTCTTTATACAAAAATGCTAGTCATATACAACCAGTCTTTTACAAAACATATAGTCAAAATGTAGGTATTATAATATTTTGTTTTGTGTTACTCCCTATTTTGATTTCACATGCATTGTTTTTGCGTCTTTTTAACTTGAAATTAAATAAATCTCATACTTGACATTTAGCAATTTAAATCCAATTTCAGTTGTACAATTGGTAATTTAAAAAAAATAAGTGAGTGGGAACTACTTCTAATATCCTTATGTACCCTTCTTGCAGCCGCGAAGCCAAATTCATCAAGTACATTGTTGATAGAATTTGTTATAGGCTTTCTTCACTAAATACAAACGATAATAAAGACCTGATCGGAATAGAGACCCGCTTACAAGATCTTTCGAGTTACAGATCAATAGCTAATTCTTCATCCTCCTCTTCTCAGTCGATTCCGGCATCGAATCATGAGGTCTTTCTGAGTTTCAGAGGGGAAGACACCCGCAAGAACTTTGTGGATCATCTCTACAAGGATCTTGTACAACAAGGAATCCAAACATACAAGGAGGATGAAACACTTCCTCGGGGTGAGTCAATCGGTCCAGCCCTCTTGAAAGCTATCCAAGAATCACGGATCGCCGTTGTTGTATTCTCTCAAAACTATGCAGATTCATCTTGGTGCTTGGACGAGCTTGCACATATTATGGAGTGCATGGACACGAGAGGGCAAAGAGTGATGCCCATATTTTATAACGTCGATCCCTCTGATGTGAGAAAACCTAAGAGGAAATATGGAGAAGCATTTGACAAACATTCGGTGGGGGAAAATAAGCACAAAGTTGAATCATGGATAAAAGCTCTGGAAAAGGCAGGCAGCATTTCTGGATGGGTTATCAATGACTTTCAAAACAGGTAATGTTCTCTCATTTTTTTAAACATTTTTATGCTTAAGATATTTGCATTTTACATTGAGTTGATTTAAGTTTTGTTTTCACCGGTGACAAGTCAAATGTACAAAATTTGATAAATAACAATATAACGGATCAAATAAGTTTTGGGAGTAGCCTGGTTTTACCAAAAAAATAGTTACTATTGTAATAAGTTAGATTTTAACACTTGTAGGAGGATTTAATGCATTAAATAGTTTAGACCCTCTGTATTGGGGCGTCATGTTTGGTTTTTTTTCTCCGATCGCGCCCCATAGCGCCCCGAACAAAACACATTAAACATCTCCTTCAGAATGTTGCCTTTCAGCCTTTTCCATTGCCTGCGCCGTCTTCGTTAGACGCGCCATCTGTATATAGTAGCCATGGTTCTTCAAAATGTTGCCTTTCAACCTTTTTCATTGCTTTGCACTCCCTGTCTTTGTCGTCTGGCACCTCTATCAGAAAATCGGCCAATACTTGACCCTTGATTGTTGGCCTTGGTTTAAAAACCACGTTATGGCCTCCCAGTTCTATGGCCCATTTTGCCAATCTTCCTGATATCTCGGGTCTTGCAAGGATGTTGCCGATGTTGTAATTCGTTAAGACGTGAATGACGTGGTTAGCAAAGTACCTGCGCAATCGTCTGGACGCATGGACCAATGCGAGGACCAGCTTTTCCATTATGGCGTATCTTGTTTCTGGATCATTCAAGGTGCGAGACACGTAATAGACTGGAGTTTGTACACCTTGTTGATCTACCAGTAGGACTGCTCCTACCGCTTTTTCTGATGCTGACAGGTACATTACCAAGGGTTCGCCCTTTATTGGTGAAGTCAGTGTTGGTAATCGTATGAGGCAATCTTTCATTTCTCGGAAAGCGTGTTCAGCCTCAGGCGTCCACTGGAACTGATTTTTCTTCACACAGTTACGGAGTGTTTTGATAAACGGGAAAGATTTCGCTGCATGATTGGCAAGGAAACGGTTGAGTGTTGCTAACCGTCCGACCAACTTCTGCATTTCCTTTATCGTCGACGGCGAAGGCATCCGCTCGATCGCTTGCACCTTTTCAGGGTTAACTTTAAACCCATCTTTTGTAACAATGAAGCCCAAGAACTTTCCTTCTTCCATCCCAAAGGAACATTTTGCTGGGTTTAGCTTGATATTCACCCCGCGCAATGTATCGAACGTTTTTTGAATGTTTACCAGCATCATACTCTCTTCCTTGCTCATTATGACCAAATCGTCCATGTATACCTCGATGTATTTGCCAACTGCGTCACTGAATGTTTCATTCATTAATCTCTGATAAGTTGCACCTGCATTATTAGGCTGAAGAGCATCTTTGTATAACAATACAACCCTGTTGGTGTGCGAAATGCAGTCTTGTCTTCGTCTTGGATGGCCATCTGCACCTGATGGTATCCTTTATAGCAATCGAGGAAGCATTTCCATCTGAAAGTTGCCAGTGAATCGATTTTCTCGTCAATCTCTGGTAGGGCGTAGCAATCACGTGGGCACGCTTTGTTCAAATCTTTATAATCTACGCACAGCCTCCAACCGCCGTTTCCCTTAGGGACCATTACTGGGTTGGCTACCCAGGTTTGATAGCGGACTTCCCTAATGATGCCTGCATTTAGTAACTCCGTGATCTGTTCTTGCATGGCGTCGTGCTTTATGTCTCCCAAATGACGCTTCGTGTGTACCACTGGTTTGGCGCTTTCAGATACATTCAGCCTGTGTTCTGCTATGTGCCGTGGAACGCCTACCATGTCGGCCGGTGTCCAGGCGAACACGTCCATGTTCTCAAATAGTACTCTTTTTAGCGTTGCGCGCGTGAGATCTGACATTGCTGGGCCCAAGGCTACAGTTTGTTCTGGGTACTTGTCGTTCAGTATCCATTTTTCAGGCACTGCGCGCGATGTAGTTTTGCTCGCTTTTGCTAGTCTGATTTCGTCAGTTGTGAGGACTTCTTTGCTTGCGTAGATTATCGCTATCCCCGTTTCTGTTGGGAACCCAACAGCTGAATGTGGCCCTGAACAGATCATACTGAAATCTCATTGGGACTCTCTTCCCAGGAGGATATCATGTCTTGAGCTTGCTGGCAGCACCATGAATGTGACTTCTTCTGTCCTTGAGTTTCTTCCATCTGAGAGCAACACCGGGAATGATATATGGCCGAGAGGAAAAACGGCTTCGTTGCAGAAGCCAGTTAGTGAGTAATCTACTGGTTCTAAGCGCGCTTTATCCTCCTGGTCGAATTGATTGAAGCATTGTTCGTAAATGATATCCGCGGTGCTTCCTGGATCGATGAAAATGTAGTCAGTCTGGTAATGGCCAATTACGCCAGAAATGACTATAGGTCTTCTCTCTCTTGGACCCCCTTGCACCACGGGGAAAACGACTTGTTTTTCACGCCATGAATCGTCTTGGGTGCGCTTATTGTAATTCTTCCTTGGCCTTCGTGGTCCTCCTTGGACCATGTGGGTTTCCAGCTTTCGAAGCTTCTTGTTGTCCGGGCCTTCTTCCCTTCTTTGAATTTGGCGATTATCACGCTTTCCTCCCTTTACCAGATGAGTGAGCCTTCCGTCTTTCAGAGCTCTTTCTATCTCCTGCTTTAGACTAAAGCAGTCGTCGGTCAGGTGACCTGTATCTTTGTGGAACTCGCAAAAAAGATTTGGGTCTTGGCCCCTTTTGTTGCGCATCTGTAAGGGAGGTTTGAACTGTTGGTTCTCGGTTGATAGGACCTCGGACGGGGTTTTAATTAGGGGTGTCCATTGCTTTTCTCTGTTTTCCTTCTTAACCTCTTTCCCATGACTGATCTGGTTGATCATATTGCGCGCGTCTTCTCTTATCGGGCTTCTCTACTTGTAGCCAGATGTTTTCCATGACTGACCTTTGCCTTTCCTGTTGCGCCGATCGCTTTGGTTGTAATTGTATTGACGGCTGTCATCGCCGGTCAATTGTTTATCGGTGCGCGCAATCGTCTTTGCTGCTTCGATGAAGGTGTCCCAATCTTTGGGGCCTCCATCTCTTCCTTTCAATCGTTTGATCAGGTCGTCACACTTTACTGCCCTCATGAAGTGCGCGCGCATCATCTTTTCGCCTACATCTCCGATCTCCAGACATTCTTTGTTATATCTGGTAATGAAATCTTCTATGCTTTCATGATCTTTCCTCCATATATTTAAGCAATCAGCTGGATCTCTAGTGTGTCTGCGCTGTTGGGAGAAGTGCGCGAGGAACTTGTCTCGAAAATCGATCCATGATTTAATTCTTCCTAATGGTAGGCTATCGAACCAGACTCGCGCCGTGCCGACAAAGGTTTGTGCGAAAAGATGACACCAAGTTGGTAATGTCCAGCCACCTGTTAACCCTGCGCCGTTAAAGACTTGGAGGTGGTCGTCAGGATCTGTTAAGCCATTGTATTTGCCCACATTGTGTGGTAGTTTTGTCTTATCGATGTCGGCTGTTGCAATTTCTCAGATGAACTTAGAATTTTCAGCTATGCCTTTTGGGCGATAACTCAACGAGAAATCATGTTCTGCATTTGGATTGTACCCCGCGCGCTTGTGGGGTTTATACGCCTCGTGCTCTGGTGGTAATCTGCTGAATACCGTGCTTTCTTTCTTGTACGTCGAGTCATCATCTTCGTTGTAGCTACCACATTCATCGTTTATGTTGCGCGGGCCCAAGCGGCTGTGCACTGGCTTTTTCTGCCGGTGCGTGTATTGCACATAGTTGCTTTCCGTTTCGCCGTAAGTATCGCGCATATCGTGCACGCTTTGCCTTCTGACGTTGGGCGTTTTCTCCTGGTTTGGGCTCCACGCATTTGTTTGTTGAGGCATGTGAGTGTTTGGGGGCCTTTGTGGTGGAGTAACAAAAGCGGACTGATTAGCTTACGCTTGTAGCAAGGTCTGCTGTGCTTTGAGTTGCGTATACACAAGGTTCAAAGACGCCATTTGCTCGGCATACCAGGAAGCCAGAGTTTTCCTTCAGGTAGCCGTAAAAGTGCCGAGAAGTTCAACTGTGTCTGACCCGATGGTGCTGAAGGGCCAGCTCCATGGGTTGGTGTTGGAACTTCTGTAGGTGTTTGATTAACTACCCCGAGTGGAGGTTGAAAAGTAGCTCCGTTTGTTCTTTGGTGGATAACTCTAGAATTGCTTCCAAAGATCTCGGGTATCTCATTGTTTACTTGCCCTTCTCGGATCGTCTCGTTCCTTTGAAACCTTTGGACGTGAGCGGTGTCCGAAACTAGTTCAAAGGAAGAGATTTCTCCGTCTACGTGAGGTGAAGGGGTTGGTTCAGTCATTTAGAGAGCTTTTTGAAGAAAAAAGGAGATGAGAGTGGTTTGCAAAAAGTGCGGTGGGCGCCAATGATGAAACACTAGATTAACAGCAATGGTTACCTAGCCGGATTGTCTCTTACGTGGGTTCAATCTCCTTCTCTACTCACTAATGACTGGAATCGTGCAAAACAGCAAACCGTTAGCTCGTTAAGAGGGGAATATGGGGGTTTCCCTCTTAACCGGGCTCCGGCGTGAGAATAAGTACTGCTCTGAGGAATAAAGAGTGTGTGTTAGAAGTGAAATGCAAGGAGAACAGAATGGATAACCTGAATGATGGAGGGTCCTATTTATAGCCGGAGGGTGAAGGAGGGAGGAGCGACCTTGCCAACTGTTATCGGGCGCCAGCTGTCCGACCAAGGGGAATATCCTCTTGGTCCCCTCTGCCGTGGTCAGGATAGTGCTCCACGTGGCGAGCCGATATTCGTCCATGCTGGATAAATCGTACTGATGTTGTCGGTCTGCCCCCAGATTTGTTGCAGGTCTACATGGCGCTCGATTACCGGTGACATGTGTCGTCCTTTCTGTCGGAAGGAGCATCTTTGGTGCCACCTTGACGTCTTCCAGAAGCTTCTAGAAGCTTCTGGATTTACCTGATGATGTGGGCGCCATGTTGGACTAAAAAAGTGGTGTGGTCCCTGCCATGTGTGCATGGAATTGGGACCATACCTCTTCAACGACGGACGGCGTTATGGGGGTCAAATGGGTGGGTGACGCCATAGCCATAGCGGCGTTTTGAGGAGAAGATTTTGAATTTTTATTTGTTTTTTTTATTTTCTGGTTTTTCCCCTCACTCACACACATATATACACATACATACATATGTATGTATAATTGAAGGCGGTATTGGCCGGAAAATCAGAGAAGAAGACAGGAGGCGTTTTTTATTTTGAAAGTTTTTGGGTTAGACACATTTGGTCCCTGCATTTTCTCAAATATCTAAATTGATTTTTAAAACTTTGTTTTTAAAACACATTTGGTCCCTGAAAGTTTTTAAAACACATTTGGTTCCTGCATTTTCTCAAATATCTAAATTGGTTTTTAAAACTTGGTTTTTAAAACACATTTGGTCCCTGAAAGTTTTTAAAACACATTTGGTCCCTGAAAGTTTTGGAGAAGAAAACTTGGTTTTTTATTTAAAAAAGTTCGAAATTAATTAAAAAAATTGAAAATTAATTTAAAAAATTGAAAAATAATTAATTGAGTAATGATGAGGTAGGGGCTTTATGACTACGGACTCTAGTGATATAATGCCCCATAAAGCCCTTGTGTGAGGTGGCACGACACGTGTCGCATGCCCCCCAAGGGGCTTTATGACTACACATGTCATTATAAGACTCAAAAGGAAGTTTTAAAAAGGGTTTAATTTACGCCGCCAAGTTTAAAAAAAAAGAACAAAAAACCTTGCATTTGGTTGGGAATTGTTTTATAAATATAAACTAGGTTAGAGCCCGCGTGTACACGCGGTTTAACCAATGAAAATACTTTGAATTTGTTCAGATTTAATCAAAATTAAATGAAATTGAACTTAATAGAAATAAAATAAACTTCAAATCAAAAAGCTTTGCTGAAATGGGTCAAGCGATTGAAAATCACCCTAGAGTTTTGCTAAATTGTTCAGTATGAGCATATTATTGTAGCAATCAAAGTTGACACCTTAACTATTTTGTTAAAAAAATAGACAAAGAAAAAACGTGTGCAAGAAACCCCAACTCCTCTATAGTCAATAGTCATTTCAATCCAAACCTGTTATGACTTCTATGCAATTAACTGAATGTTATGATCCTGACTCTTGCTACAGCTTCGAAGTTTCTATTTCTCTTCTTCTTCAATCTTGGTTCAAATGTTAACCCTCCATACACAAGCATAAATCATTAGCATATATCTAAGTAGCAAGCACAATGAAACCAATAATGTTATTCAAATGAATCATTCACCTTCTTAACATACTAATCCATTGTAACTAACCCAACTGTTTTCTTCTTTGAAGTAGTCTCAATGATCTAATCATATTATTGGCAATTACTTATGTGCCCTAATTTTATGGATTACACTTTAGGTTGTAAATTTGACATGCATGCTCCATTGATCATGCGGGTATACCCGATACCCAACGGGTAATTACCTGATAGAAATCCGATGGGTTTTAGGACGGGTTTGGGACAAGCTTAGTTAATCGGCTCTGGGGTTGAGATTACCTAAACCCGCCCCATAGTCATCCTTACACTATGTTCCTGGGTCTCATTTAACAGGAGGAGAGGAAGGAAAATTCTCTCCTGAGTCATATTTTCTTCTCTTTTTCCTCCTTTTCCCTCCCCTTCTATCCTTATAAAAAAATCGGGAACATGGTTTTTTCATATTTTCATCTCTTTTGACTTTTCCCTTCCCTTCCCCTGTTAAATGAGACTCGGGAACAGAGTGTAATTAGTACTAATTGGGGATATACAACTAATTGACGATATGCATCTATATTCACATTAATTAGACAATGTAAAGGGGAAATTTTGTAGCATCAGTATACACAAAAAAACAAAGTAATTACGCATAGTCTATGAATGAAATATAAAAAAGTCCATAGACTACGGACGAAATTTAAAAAAAAAACATAGACTAAGGATGAACAAATATATACACACACCAATTGTTTTTTTTTTTTTTGAAAGGCAATTTTTTTTAATCCCCTGTCGTCTATGAGACTCGAACCCAAGACCTCCCCTTCCCAACCTTGGTGTTTTAAAAACTTTGCATTTGCCAATGGTGTTTCCTTTTTGAAAGCAATCACAATTATATGTGTCCAGCATCAATATTCACAAAAAAGTGCATAAACGTACAAAGAAAATTATGTAGCCTAAAATTCAGAAGCTTGTTTAAGGTATGAATTGCATAATTGCTCGTTTTCTTTTTTGTTTTGTTGTGTTTGTTTCCCAGTTTCTGACTGGCTTTTTATATATATATATATATATATAAAGTGTTTTTGCTGTTAAAAAAAAGGATATAGAGAAGGATAAGGGAAGGAAAAAAAAAGTTAATGAAACAACGGAATGGGTTGGGATGATTACCGTTGTTGAAGGTGATGTTGAGAGAAAATGAATTGTTGGGGAAAAAATACGAAAACATCGAATGAGGCAAAAATTTAAAGATTTGTTATGCGTTTAAAATTTGGATCATAAAACGGATTTGGATCAAAAAAGAGAGGGTTCTTAGAATGCAATTTATATTAAATTTAATAATCTAAATTAAATAAAAATTATCTGCAATTAAATAGTCTATTCTTGGAGTTTTTGAATTAAAAAATACGAAAACATCGAATGAGGCAAAAATTTAAAGATTTGTTATGCGTTTAAAATTTGGATCATAAAACGGATTTGGATCAAAAAAGAGAGGGTTCTTAGAATGCAATTTATATTAAATTTAATAATCTAAATTAAATAAAAGTTATCTGAAATTAAATAGTCTAAAATAATGACAAGTGTCCCTTTATTGGTTTCTTTTATTATATAGTATAGATATTGAAAGACCGAAGCCGATAATGGTTGCTAATACTTTCTTAAGTAACGAGACCCTCACCTCATTAAGGGAGTGGGAGCGTGTTCTTAATTCTAATTATTTTTATTTACCCATTGCGCAGTCATGAAGCAATATGTATCAAAGAAATTGTTGGTACAATCTTTGGTAGGCTCAGGCTGCCTCCACGATTTACAAACTTCAATAAAGACCTCATTGGAATAGAGACACGCTTACAGGATCTGAAATCAAAGTTGAAAATCGAGTCAGGTGGTGTGCGCATGGTTGGAATATGGGGAGTTGGGGGTGGTGGTAAGACTACTCTCGCATCTGCTGCTTATATGGAGATCTCTCACCAATTTGAAGCTTGCTGCCTTGTTGAAAATATTCGTGAGGAATCAAGCAAACATGGTTTGAAAAAGCTGCAAGAAAAAATTCTATCAGTTGCTTTGAAAACAACTGTGGTGGTAGACAGTGAGATAGAAGGAAGAAGCATGATAAAGAGAAGGCTATGTCACAAAAGGGTTTTAGTTGTTCTCGATGATGTTGATGATCTTGAGCAACTTGAGGCGTTAGCGGGATCCCATGATTGGTTTGGTGAGGGAAGTCGGATAATAATTACTACCAGAGATAAGCATTTGCTATCCTCCAGGGCTCACACAAATATTTATGAAGTGAGTTTGTTATCACGTGACGAGGCAATCAAGCTCTTCAGTGGACACGCATATCATAAAGAGAAACCTGTTGAAGATTATGAGACGCTTTCACAGGGTGTAGTTTCTTATGCAGGTGGGCTCCCGTTAGCGCTTAAAGTTCTAGGTTCTTTTCTATATGACAAAGACAAGGATGAGTGGAAGAGTACGTTGGCCAAGTTAAAATGCATCCCAGAAGAGAAGGTCATGGAGAGACTCAAAATAAGTTATGATGGACTTGAACCCTACCAAAAAGACTTATTCCTAGATATTGCATGTTTCATGAGACATAACTACTTATTGGAGATGGATCGTGCAATGATGGTGTTTGATGCTTGTAATTTTTACCCAGTTATAGGGTTAAAGGTGTTGGAACAAAAATCCCTCATAAAAGTTGTAGATGGTGAATTTGAGATGCATGACTTGATAGAAGAAATGGCCCACTACATTGTTAAAGGGGAACACCCTAATAATCCTGAAAAGCATAGCAGAATTTGGAAGGAGGAGGATTTGGAAGAGTTTTGTGCTATGGGAGCAGCTGCACCCTCAATGGTTAAATTAACTTTCAAAAATAAATTTTGTATATGTGCATCTAATGACATTTGTCTATAGCGTTACTGACACAGTTTGGTTCCTTTGATTAATTAACACAGGAAAATGAAGTATTTGCTAAGTTGCCATTTTTTAGCCATCCAGGTCTACTTGATGTTCTTGCAAACATGAAGAACCTTCGATGGATATTGTGGGATTGGTATCCAGCATCTTCATTCCCATCAAATTTTCAGCCAACAAAGCTTTGTTGTCTAATGTTGAGATATAGCTGGCCAAAACAACTCTGGGAAGGGTGTAAGGTAGGTAAATATTGTAGTTTCACAAACCATTGCAATGCAACTGTGAAATGAACATAAAATGAACATAATTAGTTATTAGAGTTACTAATGAGTTAATTGCATTTAGTTAGTTGTTTGTTAGATGGTGGTTATTGAGTCTTAGACATCTCTATAAATAGAGGTTTATATAACATATTACATTAACAAAAATACATGTCATGCTTTCTCTACGAAATTAGGAGTCGATTAGCTTAGTTTCGATTTCCTGATCATAGTCAACATTATACGCATGCCAAATGCTTTAAAGAAACTTTTGATGATATTGGGAGAGGTAATAAATTTAATATTACAAGTTGTCTATAATATAACAATATTCTGATATTTTAAGCAATTGGAATATGCCGATTTATTTGACTTTTGCTACTTGTCTTGAAACAGAGTCTACCAAATTTGAAAATTCTTGATCTTAGTCATTCAAGTAACCTAATCAAGACACCAGATTTTGACGGTCTTCCATGTCTTGAAAGATTGATTTTATCACGTTGTTGGAGTTTAGAAGAGATTCATCCATCAATCGGATATCACAAAAGGCTTGTTTTCGTGAACATGGAAGGGTGTAAAACACTTAAAAGGTTTCCACCCATCATACAGATGCAAATGTTGGAGACTCTTAAACTCAGTGATTGCAATCAACTTCAACAGTTTCCAGATATCCAGTCGAACATGGTTAGCTTGGTAACCCTTCATTTGCATTTAGTTAGTTGTTGTTTTGAGTTTGTTACACATCTACAAACAGAGGTGTATATATATTGCATATTTCATTAAAAGAAATACATATCATACTGTCTCTGTAGATTAAAGACAAATTAGCTTAGTTTCAGTTTCCTGTATAGTCAACATTACACGAATGCCAAATGCTTTAAAAAAAACTTTTGATGATATTGCCAGAGGTAATAAATTTAATATTAAAGACAAATTAGCTTAGTTTCAGTTTCCTGAATAGTCAACATTATACGCATGCCAAATGCTTTAAAGAAACTTTTGATGATATTGGGAGAGGTAATAAATTTAATATTACAAGTTGTCTATAATATAACAATATTCTGATGTTTTAAGCAATTGGAATATGCCGATTTATTTGACTTTTGCTACTTGTCTTGAAACAGAGTCTACCAAATTTGAAAATTCTTGATCTCCGTCATTCAGAAAACCTAATCACGACACCAGATTTTGAAGGCCTTCCATGTCTCGAAAGATTGATTTTAGAGGGTTGTAAGAGTTTAGAAGAGATTCATCCATCAATTGGAGATCACAAAAGGCTTGTTTTCGTGGATATGAGCGACTGTTCAGGACTTAAAAGCTTTCCACCCATCAAACAGATGCAAATGTTGGAGACTCTTAATCTCTGGGGTTGCAAACAACTTCATCAAGACCGGTCGGCGAGCTTGAAGCTACCTCAGTTTCCACGTTTTTTAAGAAAGTTAAATCTTAGTGGGTGCAATTTGGGAGATGGAGACATCCCATCTGATATTTGTGAGTTATTAAACCTACAAGTACTAGACCTAAGTTATAACAACTTTTCCCAGTTACCTTCCAGCATCTCTCAAATCCCGCATCTCAAGCTTCTCAATCTGTCACACTGCGTGAACCTTGTAAAATTGCCAGAACTCCCATCAAGCATAGCTATTCTCTATGCATATCGTTGTGGCTCACTTGAGATTGTAAGAGATTTATCAAAATATAAATGGTTGTGGAAAGTCTCACTTTGGGGGAGAATGAATTGTAGGGCACTGTATTCTATGCTTGAGGTATAACTCTTATCTTGGATTTGAATTTCAATTTTTTTCTGTAACTTAGAATATAATTATTGTGTTCATCATAATATATTGAAAATTTTGCAGGGAAACGCAGTCAAAGATCGCTTTATGAGTGTCGTAAGTCGTTGCAAAGTTGAACCATCAAGCATTTATACGGAATTTGTCACATTGCAACTTCCACACAACTGGTACAATGACTTTAATGGATTTTTATTATCATTACATGTTCCTGAGTACTATAACAAGACGTATAACATAGTTATTAGGCGGGAGATGTCCACAGATCACTCTAAGAAGCTTGATAAAGATTGTAGGGAACCATATAAGTATGAAAGGGTGGGTTATGTACCCTTTAGTTCATTGAGGCACATCCCATGGTTCAATCCTACATACACTCAAAATATTTCTTTTAAGGCTGATTACGGTGGTCTTAATGTAGAACTTGTTCGTAGTAAAGGTAAAATAAGTGATTCAAACAAACACCAAATCGATTACTCAAAATGTTGGGATGAAGAATATGAAGATACAAAGACATTTGAGATCATACATGATGCAAACTCCTCTGAAATTCAGATTGTTTGGTTTCATTAAAAGTTAACCCTGGTATTTATGTTGCATCTTCCTAGATTTTCTTTCCAGCATTGTCAACAACTATCAGTCGATTTCAATTTCAACATTGTTAAGCCTCACATTTTGTTAGCATTTTAATTAGTTTGCTTTTGCTTCTCCAACATTGTTGCAGTCTAAAAAAAGATGTAATAAACTTTCCTTTATTCTCTCCTACGACTTCCCCCTATACTTTGTTCATTAGACCACCCGTAGTCGGGCGTTATTTTAAAAAAAAAAATTTGACCAAACACGCCCAATAACGCCCCAGGTCCGCCCCCTGGGCGTTATCTGGCGTTATTCGCGAAAAAAGCCCCCTTGGCGTGGTTTGAAAAACGCCGAATGGGGGGATTCTTGGCCAATCACATTTGAGCTTCCATTTGGTGGCCAATAAGATTTTTAAATGTTTTTATTTTATTTTAGAGTTAAATGCTTGGTTGGTCCCTGTGGTTTTCAAAAATTGCAGACTTGGTCCCAATGGTTTACTAATTACACGCGTGGTCCCTGTGGTTTTCAAAAATGCACTCGGTTGGTCCCCAGCCCTAACATCAGTTAAATTTCTCAGTTAACTATGTGTGAAATGACTATATTACCCTTAGAACAATTAAAAACCGAATATATTACCCTCTGCAGCATCATCTTCATCACCATCATCATACCCATTTCCCTCCCTCTGCTCTCTCTCGATCTCATCACCATCATCTTCTCCGATCTCCCTCGTCTCCGTTCTCCGGTAGCACCACACCTACCTCCGACAAACCCCCAACAACCACCTGCCATCTCCCCTTGTTTCACACAAACCCTAACCTAAATTACACAAATCCTAACCTGAATCATCGCACAGTGTGGCCGGCAACGGTGGGTCTCGACCGAGTGGTGATGATGATTACTCGGACGGTGAGATACACGACAGAACAAACTCATGTCTGACCGGATTTGTTGTTTTCTGACATAATGGAAGGCGGATGGTATCGGGTGGGTTTAATTGGTGGTGACAGTGGTCGTAATGTCGTTTGGGGCTGTGAATGGTTGCGAGCAACAGACGTGCATCCACAAAGAACATCTTTCACCATTAAAGTTGTTTGCTGAACTTAGTCACGAATAGCCTTCCATTCAGCTTGAATATCATGTGCAGATGCCAGAACTATAGAAGACACCTCAGAGTTCAATTCCGAACCGGCGGTGGTTGTTGATTTGTCGCCGGAGAAGTTCCGATCAGAACAGTGCTCGGTGGTGTGTGGTGATTATTGCAGGGGTTACAGTTGTTAGCGATGATTGAAGGTGGATGATGACAAGGATTACGGGTGCTGATTTGTGTATCGCAAACAGAGAGGAGAATTTGGGGGAATGAAATTGGGGTTTTGGGATTGTTGGATGCTGAGTATCGAAGAAGAGAAAGACAAATGAAGATTGTGTTTTGAAACCAAACAATGTCTGATAATGTTCTAGTGTGTTTATTGGGTTTTATGCAAAATTGTGTCTGATAATGATGTGAATTGGTTTTTATTGGGTTGATGTGAGATCGAGGGAGAGCAGAGGGAAATGGGGATGAAGATGATGATGGTGATGAAGATGAAGATAATGCAGGTTGTGGTGGGTTTATAAATAAAGTTAATAAGCGAGGGTGTTTTGGTCATTTAACATGGACTTAACTGAGAAATTTAACTGATGTTAGGGCTGGGGACCAACCGAGTGCATTTTTTAAAACCACAGGGACCACGCGTGTAATTAGTAAACCATTGGGACCAAGTCTGCAATTTTTGAAAACCACAGGGACCAACCAAGCATTTAACTCTTTATTTTATTACAAAACATAAAGCCCCACAATCCCTACATCCTCACTACACCCCTTTTGTAAAAACGCCCAATAATGTCCCTTGCTGACTGGGCTGCCACATGGCACAAAACGCCCAAGGGTGGATCTTGCCCACTACGCATGGTCTTACCACATTTCATAAGGTTAACGTTTATTGGTTGTTGCCCGACTTGCCCCTCTATACGCATACTACCGTATTTGCAAGCTACAAAGTAGAGATGTACAAAAAAACCGGTTTTAGAATCGAAACCGGGAAAAAAACCGAAACCGGTTTTTTTTTAACCGGTTTTTTTATAACCGAACCGGTTTTATAACCGAACCGCCGGTTGTAGACCGGTTAGGATTCTTGGTATGAAAAACCGGTTAATAACCGAAACCGGTTTTTTTGGGCAAAAACCGGTCCCAACCGGTTACACCGGTTATTGTTTTGGACTTGAAAAACCGGTTAGTAACCGAAACCGGTTATTAAAAAAACCGGTTTTCATTTTGAATGAAAAAAACCGGTTCGGTTAATAACCGAAACCGGTTTTTGAAAAAAACCGATTTGTACACCTCTACTACAAAGGTATGTTAATTGTATATGAGGATACAAATGTCAAAAGAGTTTGGGTTTAAACGCGTCATTTTTATATGGGCCTGGGTTTCAACAAATGCTTCTTTTTTTCATAGGTTGTTTTCGATTATTAATGTATTGACTGTTATACAGAAACGGTATTGTTATATCAAGGATATATTGAAATGTTTGATAAAAAGAAAAAAAGCACAACTCAATTTATCGACTAAATAGTAAAGGTAAAATTTCACATCTCAAATGAATATGAAACGATATGTAGTTCATGTTGAATTTATTTGCTATTAAGTGTTGATTGACCTTTCGTTTTTCTTTTTGAACAACAATCATTAGAGTTTCTAGGAACTACATGTACCATGCTCCCAACCTCTTGGTTAATTTCGCATCTGCCTATGATTATTTCGAAGCACAAAATGTGTAAATGATGTATAATTGGCAGTTCAATAAGTTGCATGTGACAAGTTGCATCTGCCTATGATTATTTCGAAGCACAAAATGTGTAAATGATGTATAATTGGCAGTTCAATAAGTTGCATGTGACAAGTTGATAAAAGGGGCTCGTGATACCCGACAAATATCTGGACCCTACCAGGTTCCAGCGTTCGATAATTTTTCAAGTAACTTGTTTCTTTATAATAACTAATAAACTTAATTAAGATCAAATAATCTTAAGAAACAATATAAAATAAAAATTAAATTACTATAAGACGTTAATAATGAACTAGTTATTTAACCCGTGTGCTGTGTCTAGGACACAGTGA
Organism: Helianthus tuberosus; assembly: GCA_030545235.1. NCBI lineage: Eukaryota > Viridiplantae > Streptophyta > Magnoliopsida > Asterales > Asteraceae > Helianthus > Helianthus tuberosus. The sequence continues at coordinate 8,852,439 of CM060398.1, read as the reverse complement.
GAATTTAGTCAATATTGGCTCGATTGGTTACGAGACTGATAAGTTACCGGTATGGTACCACCAATCACAATGACAACCGAAAGAAAACACCCACAAAATAAAATCATAATATGCTAGAGATGAAGTGTTTGCTTCGTTGGTCTTTTTATTATTCAACTAAAACAATTAAATAATTTTCTATATTAAGGAACATTGTTTTCAGCAATTAGAAAGTTATTTAGTTAAATAACTAAAAAACACTAGTGACCTAATGGTATATTGGTATTGTGTTTGGCTCACCGCAAAAGTGATCGCGATTTCAATTTTTTTGCAAATGTAAAGTTAGGTGGAATTTTGTTGTAAGAAAATTGTTGTTAATAATAATATATTTCTTCCATTCCTTGAAGGAATAAAAAAACATCCCAAACCTAGAAATGAAAATTGTTATATTTGAAAGGACTTATATTCTTTTTGAATGCTCAATTAGTCAATTTCATTACCACATGGTAACCAAACATGTTTCTTTTTATTCCATTAGAATGATCCATTCCATTCCACCTTCTATTCCTTCATACCAAACGCTACCATAATGTTAGTCACTTGATAATCAAAGTCTTATCATCCAAAACACAAAACAAATCCTACAAATATGGTGTTTTAATAATCTTTATTATGTTATTTGTGGATTTTGGGTGTGTTTTATGGTTGATATTGTTAAGGCCTAAGTCTTAATTATTATGGATCCCATATTCTGAGGCATATTCTGGATAAATTATCTTTAATGTGTAATACATCAAGGATCCTTAATGTTTATTACGGTTACTAATGATTGTTCTCGGTGTTTTCTTATGATTATATGCAGGGAAACTACGTGATAGACCAAGTCAAAGCTGGAATAGAAGCTAAGGCTGGCAATTTTACACGAATAAACGACACGAACCTACACGAAGTTAACAGGTATCGTGTATGGCCTTAACAGGTATCGTGTACCAAACAGGTAGACACGAGATTACCTGTTAATTTTCGTGTATAAACAGGTTAAATACCTGTTTACCTGTTAATACCCGTTAGTACACGATAAGAAATTAAATTAAATAAAACTCATCAGCCATGTGCGTGTGGGTTCCTTAATTCCTTTCTATTTTCATTCCTCATTCAATTCAAAAAAATAAAACCCTAAACTCCCTCTGTAACTCTTAGATAACATCTCGTGTTCGTGTTTTTGTTTTTGTTTTTGTTTGTGTTAACAGGTATTAACAGGTAATTTTCGTGTATAACAGTCGAACAGTCGTGTTAACATGTATTAACAGGTAATTTTCGTGTATATCGTGTCGTGTTCGTGTTTGAAAAAAAAGGACACGATAAGTTATCGTGTCGTGTTCGTGTATGGGATTTCGTGTATCGTGTCTTATCGTGTCGTGTCTTATCGTGTACGGGTATACACGATATGCCAGCCCTAATAGAAGCTAGCACATACTTATTCCTCAAACGGTTTTGGACGAAGACGTGGGTCTAGCGAGAATATCACACTAATTTGTTATTTTTATATTCAAAGGGGTTGATCAAGTTACACACTCATACACACACACTTCACGCATAGAGCTTACATCACTCAACACTCTCGGCGAACACACATTCATCATTATACCAAGAGACTTGATTAGGCATGAACTACATTAATATCACGATCAAATTAACTAAAAACTTGAACTTAATTAAGATAAAAAAAAAAGTTGATCGACAATGCAAAATTAAAACTAAATTACCAAAAGACTTAATAAATGTCTGGGGTAAATTACACTTTTCGTCCTTTATGTTTGTACCTAATTGCAACAGATAGCTTTTAATTTCAATAATTACAGCCACAGTCTTTTTTTGTTAAAAGCAATACACCATAGGTCCGTTAGCACTAACGTTGTTAAAATTATCAGTTAAGTCTAGTCATGTGCAAAGCAAATGAGGGTATTCCTGTCATTCTACCCTACCATTTTATTTAAAAGTATATTTATATTTATATTTATTTATCAATAAAACAACCTAAAAACAAAAAATAAAAATAAAAACATGAATATAAACCCAAACTCACTTCATCTTCTTTATCCTGAACCACTGCCCAAGCATCACCACCACCACCACCGTCGTAAGCATCGCCACCGCCGTAAGCACCTCCATCGTCTAAGAGATTAATTACCCCAGCCTTTCCCCAACTCCGGTCAGCCTCTCTCCGGTCATCTTCTCCGACCACTTTTTTTGGATGGAGCTCGGACATCATCCAGCAACAACCACCCTAACCCATCTGATTGGATCATCTTGTTGAGATACTTTGGGCCCTATATGCGATTTGGACCGTTTCACTTTCAGCCTAGCCACTTGCTCTTCTTCCTTTCACGCACAGACTCCTCACTACTGAAACCCTAAAAGCGCAGAGGGAAAATCACTCCAAAAAATGGTGCAGACCAGAGCCAAAACTAAGAAGACCCTTAATGCCTGTTTCTCTCAAGCTTCCGTGGATGATTCTGGTCATCAATCGATTGAGCCTAGAACTATTGTTAGTTCAAATTTGTGAACAGATTATTTAGGGTTTTTGGTTTGCTAGGATATGGGTTTTGAAAAGTCAAAGTAATTTACTTTGATAATGGGTTGGTGGTGGTGGTAGATGACGACGGAATGAGGTAGTGATGACTGGTGAGTAAATGGACTGACGGAGAAGAAGATAATGTAAACAGAGACGGGTGTTTGCTAATTACGGCGATGGTGGCTGCGACTGGATATGATGGTGGTGGTGGAGGTTGGTTGAAGACAAAGAGGGAAAGAGATGGTTGAGAGAAGAGATACGGTTTTATAAAAACAAAAAAAAAAAAGTGAAATTATCAGTCTACCTCATGTGCAAGGCACGTGTTTTGAGTTAACTTAAAATTTTAACCTTGTTAGTGCTATAGGATGAAAGAGGTAACGAGTTTTCTAAATAAAGGATTCTGACGGTAATTATTGAAGTTAAAGGTCATCCATTGCAATTCGATACAAACATAAAGGACGAAAATTGTAACCAAAGGTCTTTTTAGTTATATAGACATGTTTCTTCACTCTTTTTTCGTATTCTCACTTATCCACATATGAATCGGTTATTCAAGTTATCAGTCCCACACCAAAGACCATATTTTACCAGACAGACCTGTTGTAGGGCTGTTTAATAATCACTACTCTATTATAATGTATATTATATTATAATGCATGAGGGAGGGGTATTTTAAGATACCCAAAAAGTAAGAACTTTTTCCTTCTTAATTTATAGATACACTCCTAAAATGAGGGTAAATTAGTCTTTTAAATGCTAGTTATATTTTTGCCCCCCATATTATTATATTCAAGTACCTGAGTTTTAACTAAACTTGATAAAGCAAAAGAAAATGGGATTGAAAGCTATGAATGGCTGGGGAGTCTCCACGTATCTGATGTTAAAAGCCATAAATACCCTTCACACTGTTTTACACTGTTCATTACTATTCATAAGCTTTCTTTTTTAATATATAGGATAATTATGGACATATAGGTAGTAGTTACACTTTCCCCCTTCCACTATAAAACTTTTTATGTATTCTTGTCATATCTTTTAATACATGGCGTGTCATATCTTTTAATATATGACGTTATAAAAACATTCGAAGTTGCCGTGACGACTTGCTCATTTTTGTCGACGTTTGTCTTGGTCAATATTGACATACGGATTAAAATGTACACGTAAGGGGGTGTTTGGGAGTGCTTATTTTAACCAACTTATAACTTATTGACTTTTTGAAAAGTTAAATGGTGTTTGGGATTGGAAGTATATGTGAGAGAAAAAGTCAATAAGGTGATGCGTAGTGGGGCGCTTTGGCCGAGCATGGCGCCGCGAAAACGCCCAGAACACCAATACTTGGGGCGCTATCAAGGAGAAATGGGGGGAGGGCGCGAGATATTTCACGGCGGTATGGGGAAGGTTTTCAAACCTTTGACCAATCAAAATAAAGGATGTTTTTTTATAATTAATTAATAAAAACGAAAATTAATAATTAGGTAATGATGGGTAGGGGTTTTATGACTACGGACTCTAGTGATATAACGCCCCATAAAGCCCCTGTGTGACGTAGCACGACACGTGTCGCATAACGCCCCACAAGGGGCTTTATGACTACGGATGGCCTAAGACCATGTGTAGTGGGAGGGTAAAACAAAGCCCCCACCCTTGGGCGTTTTATACCATGTGGCAGTCCAGTCAGCAAGGGGGCTTTATTAGGCGTTTTTCTAAAATGGGCGTAGTGGAATAAAGCCCCAACCAATCATTACTCAATTATTATCTTTTAAAAAAATAAAACAAATAATATTAGTTGGAAGCTTCTTATTGAACAAACAAAAGTGGAGGAGACGTTTTTTAAACAACGCGACAGGGTTTTTTTTTTTGAAAAAAAAAATGCCGCAGGGGGCGATCAAAGGGCGTTTAGGGGCGTTTTTTGAGTTTTTTTTTTCATACTAGTGTTGAAAGAAAAAATATTTACCATTTTAGTGTTCTCTCAAAACTATTTACCAAAATGGTGTTTTGATGTTTACCCTTTATTTTTATTAACAAATAAAAAAAAAGTGGAACTTTGAAGAACTTTCCCCCAACGTTTTTGTTGAATACTTGAATCAATGCCCTTTCATCTTCAACAAGCCATCGCCGTCATCCATATCTGTTGTTGCCATCATCCATATCTTCTACCCTCTTTGAATCACGCCATCGCTAAACTCTAGAGTCGATCCACCTCCCGCCAACGTCATTAAAACCAATTTTGATGATTTCTTTGAAGCCGATTATAACGGGCCCTTGACGCCATCACTGAACAGATAGTTCGATGACTAATTGAATCGACCTTATCTAATTTTGAGGATTTCATAGTTTTAAAGAGATAATTTTTGATCCATAACCATTGAACCAACCTTTGCCAATGATTGAGTGTTTGTATGTTTGTGATTTCATAGTTTTTTTAATTAATTTTGAGTCATTAGAAAGATTGAATTTGTTTGTTTGCTCGTTTGTGACCACATAGTTTTTTGACTTAGAACTAAAGATTGAATTTGTTTGTTCTTGACGTCAAAAAACATCGATTTTGTTTACACAGAAAGATTGAATTATGTAACTTGCATTTGTGGTTTCATATTGATTAAATCATCGTTTGGAACCTTAATCATATATTGATTGATTTTGTGATCTCACAGGTATTGTTTATTAATTTTTCTTTAGGGAAAATTACGAAAATGTCTGTTGACCAAACCTGTTTTCAAATTTGTCACCCTCATGCGTCTTTGGAGGGACTCTTCTAGCTTGGATGCGTCCATATGCAGACCCTTTAAACACTCAATAAAAATTGGACACGTGGCATTTTACATGTGGGCCCAGACGCATCCCACTCCTAATTCTAATGCGTCTCTTTCTCTCTCCTCTCTCTTTCTCATTTCTTCTTTTTCTCTCTCCCCTCTCTCTCTCTCTTCTCTTTCTCTCTTAGTTTTGATTTTATGTTCGTGTAGAGAGAGGATTCACCGAATGAGAAATCAACAACGCCTTGCTCCCCTTGTCGGACGACGTCTTCTGATCTGAAATCAACTGTAAGATCCAAGCATATTCTTCCCTTTTTCTGCTATTTCAAAATTTTATTGTAACTAGTAATAAGACCCGCGCGCGTTGCGGCGCGGGTACTTCGCAAATATCGAACGGATTAGTTCAAGCGTTATGTGATGTGTTAACCATATGAAAACGCACGTTTTGACGTATCCGATTGAAGTCAATGTATCCTATAGTTGCATTGCGATTGTATTAAAGCGTAACGTAACTCGAATTTATATCGTACAATCACAATGTATTATACGCGACCTGACTAACTTGAATTTATATCGTCAAGCCAAAAACTCTCGAGGGGTCAAAGTGCCATTTACAAAGTTCATAAAAAGTTAATTGGTTAAAAATTGCATTTCCTAAACTTTAGGGCTAAGAAATGGTAAAGATAAAATTTGATAAATTTTTGAGGTAAGAAGGAAACTATAACAAAGTTGGGGCTGAAAAGGAAACTATCACAAAGTTGGGGTGTCAAAAGCAAACTATTTGTAAAATGGAGTAATAGTTTAGAGACAAAATTTGCCATTTTATGAAACTTTGAATGTACCAAAGTCAAGGGGCTAAACTTGCAACATCGTGAAAGTATGGGGGATGGGGAGGCAAAGCCGGTGGAGTTTCCAACGACTTTGGGTCTTTTGACGGGTGGAAACATATAGTAAGACAAAAACACGATTCGTATAACACAGTACGTAAAATACAAATATAAAAAAAGTGTAAAACACAAAGGTAGACACAAAGTGTAAAACACAATGCCTTAGACATTTCGTAAAACACAATGCATTGGCATTTGCTAAAGTAGGAGTTGTAGCCTAGGGGTTACAATTGCAATTTTTTAAAGTTGGGCGGGTGTAAAAACGGAGTAATAGTGCAAGGGGTAAAAAAGCAAAATCTAAAAAAGACAAAGTGTAAAAGTATAGGGGTGGTGGCGGAAATGTGTAAAAGATGAGGTGGTGTTGTTGGAAATGTAAAAGAAGATGGTTGGTACGTAACTATGTAAGAGCTAAGGGGGCGATGGTGGAAAACCAAAGTAAAGGGTTGGTGCTGACAAAATTTGAAAGATGAAGTTGTGGTTTTGAAAATTAAAAGTAGAAGATTTAGGGACTAAATTTGCCATTTTATGAAATTTTAAAAGTTATAAAGTTAAGGGGCTAAAATTGGAATATCATAAAAATAGGAGGGCCAAGGAGGCAAAGCCGGTGGGACACCCACCGACTTTGTCCTAAATTTGAAAGATGAAGTTGTGGTTTTGAAAATTAAAAGTAGAAGATTTAGGGACTAAATTTGCCATTTTATGAAATTTTAAAAGTTATAAAGTAAGGGGCTAAAATTGGAATATCATAAAAATAGGAGGGGCAAGGAGGCAAACCGGTGGGAAATCCACCGACTTTGTCCTTTAAGATTATGTAGAATTTGCTTGTTCGTGTAGAAAGAGGATTCAATGAATGAGAAATTAAGTGATGCTGTTGTTCCAAGACCATTTGTGTCCCCCATTGTAAGCCATCTTAGTTTTGATTTTATGACTTCTGCTGAGAAGTTATGGTGGACCGGCGTATTGCCTCTTGATGGGGTAAATTCTGCACATATACCACCACTTAGAGGGAGACCACTCATTTAAAACTAAAACATAATTTGTGATTAAATGTATCTTACCACCATTAACACTCATGAAATCATCGTCACAATCGGAAACTAAAACATAAAGAGAAGAGAGAGAGAGAGGAGAGAGAAAGAGAAGAGATAGAGGGGATAGAGAGGTGAGAGAGAAAGAGACGCATTAGAAACTTGCCCGACTCATCCCATGTAACAACTCTCATCAAAAGTTATAATTATTTAATCAAATTGTCCAATAGGAAACCCTAATTGAGAAACCCAAGTGATTCTGTATAATCCCTAAAATTTTCAGAACATTTGGAATCAGGATTAGGGCCCCTAAAACTCAAGGGGGGTAAACCCTAACTAACGATTATCTCTAAAATGCGTTGTCAAATATGAGAATTAACGAACTATCAACTCAGCAGGCCTATACTAGTGACAAGGCTACTCTAGGATAGGTAGACACCCCAGGCGAGTCGCGACAGGATCCGCGACACTCGGGGGGACAACTTTTCAAGTATAAATACCAGGGTTTGGGACTTGAACTGTTTGCATGTTACGACGATAAAATTCTTTACGTATAATCACTTAGACGCTGTTTACTACATAAAAACACACACTGATCACGAAGTGCTGCCACAATTCAGGGTAATAACTCGATCGCTGCTACGATTCAATGTCCGATCGATTAAACTATCCAATGGATGTTTAAGTGCTGCCCACATTAGGGTTTATGCTTTGTCATTCGTCGTTAAATCGATGGATGTTTAAGTATCGCACTTTGTCATTCGTTGTGAAGGTTGTAATCTCGTGAGTTATCGTAAATGCTGTATTAAGTTACTAACCTAATTTGTGTGCCTGATTATTTAAACTAGGTTATCAAGGCTAATCAGTAAACTAAGCTCTGTTAAATCTACAATGTGAGTCATTCTCTTTTTATCAAATTTGTTTACAAAATCATGTTTACTTTCAAAGTTATAATTACAGTGATTAAGTATATGTAATCACCAAATTACAGCCGGTATGTGGGGTTTTGTATACATTACTTGATAATCTTCACCATTGGACAACGAGTTAGCCAAGGGGTGATATGACCATAGTCACAGACACCATTGGACGAATGGGCCAATGGGTCGAGTGACAATTACTGTGGGTAGTTGGTTGATATCTGAAACATTGTAATCTCTCTTAATACTGTAAATTATAACAAATGTGTCATTTTATTAAATAGAATGATTCACTCAGTATTTCCCGCTGACAAAACCTTTTTCAAACATGTTTCAGGTGATCTGTTGTGATCCAGGAAAAGTGCCGTGAAGCACTATCAGGTTAAGAAAGTGGCTCAGAATAAAAATAAAGAAACATGTTTTGTAAAATAAAAGAATTCCTGGTGAAATCTCAAGATTGTAAATTATCGGGTTTTATCCCGAATTGTGAAATAAAATAATGGGGAAATATTTCAGTTTTAAAAAGATCCTGAAGAAACTTCCGCTGTTAATTAAATACCACGGGATTTCTGTCCCGCGGCTCCTGAAACGGGTAAAACCGGGTCGGGGGCCGTGACATCCCATGCTCCAAGGACGCATCCCGTGTTTGAAGGACGCATCCCGTGGCCACGTGTCCATTTTTTATTGGGTTTCGTTATAAGGACGCATCCCGTGCTTGAAGGACGCCTCCCGGGCATAATGCAACGTCCAAGGACGCAGGAGCGTGACAAATTTGAAAACATGTTTGGTCAACAAACATTTTCGTAATTTTCCCTTTTCTTTATTAACTCACACTTCAAATGAATAAAAAATAGAAGATGAATTGATTGAATACAACAAAAAAATAGTGTAAAATATTGGTTAAAAAAAAAAGGAGAAATGCAAAATTAATGAAAAACACCATTTTGGTAAATATTTTTAAGAGAACACTAAAATGGTAAATATTTTTTCTACTAACACTAGTTTGGAAGAAAAAAAACGTGTAAAATATTGGTTAAAATAAAAAAGGAGAAATGCAAAATTAATGAAAAACACAATTTTGGTAAATACAGTAGTTTTAAGAGAACACTAAAATGGTAAATATTTTTTCTACCAACACTAGTTTGAAAAAAAAAACTCTAAATAAGGGTATAAGGTGTGGCAACGGTAAACATGTGTTTACCGAATGTCTAACCACTGCCCACCATGTTTGCCGATCAAGTTTAACGATTTAGTGGGTGTTTTCGGTAAAGGATTACCGAATCGGGGAGAGGGAGGGAAGGGGAGAGAGAGGGGTGTGTGGTGGGGTCCATGCCTTCTCAACCGATCACACATTTTTTTTAAAATAGTTTACCTATTCCAAAGTGTCTAACCACCGCCAACGTTATTGAGCAATAGGTAAACAAAATAGGTAAAATGACGTGGTACTATTTGATTGGTCGATTTGGGAGTTTACCGGTGTTTAACCACTCCCTATACCCTAAGGGTATAAGGAGTGGTGCGGTAAGGGTGAGCGGCAAGGGGGTTTGCCGCGCGGGAACACCGCCGTCGACCCCCCATTTGCCGCTCGGTTTCAATCTTAATCTGTGACCAAATGCCGCTGCGGTGAAGGGAGGAAGGAGAGAAAGGGGGTGTGTGTGGTGGGATCCATGCCATCTCTCAACCAATCACACTTTTTTTTTTAAAGTTTACCACTTCACCAAGTGTCTAACCATTGCCAACACTTTTCAGCATAGTTTAAACACTTTTCACTGATTGACGTGACGCACTCTGATTGGTTGAATTTTTAGTTTGCCATTGTCACAAGTGTCTAACCACTCCTTATCCCCTAATTTCTTAGTGACGATAATTAAAACAACTAGTGTTATTCATCATCGCGCGTTGCGCGATTTACAATATGTTTTTTGCCGTGTTATCATGATATAGGTTGGGGGTGGGTATTCAGGTATATTGACTCCTGCTTCGATGCATGGCTCCGTTAGTGTGTGGATTCTAGGGACTGAAAATCTTTCTTCGTGTAGGATACGTTTTCCAAAACAATCAGACAGATGATAGGCTTTGGCTTGAACTATTACGTCCTCCACAACAGCATCTACTCACTTGTGTTTTCCCTTGTGGAGTGAAGAATTTGTGCCTTGACATGATCTAAATGGATGACCCATAGGCCCAACATGAATTTCATTACAATACCTGTCAAGAAAAAAAGTCCCACCATATAAGTTTGTACAACATGCCCAAATATACAAGGAAGCGTCAAGGGTGTAAAATGGAGGATGCATAAAGGGCGAGTTGGTTTTGGTCGAATAGAGTTGTGGTCAAAACCAGTCAATTTTATTATGCGTCAAAACAGGTCGGGTTGGACTGGGTGATACACATGATGCCATGAACACACACACCTATATAACGAAAAAAACTATAATTTTTCTATAAAGCATTATTAAGTGATTGTAAGCATTGAATCACATTTCGGCCCACTTTCGAGTTGTTTCACCTGCTCCAGGTTACCTAAATGAGGTAGTTCCCAACTCAAGCTATGAATATAGTAATGACATTTACCAAGTACAAAATGTGGAACATATTTTTAATTAAAAAAAACAAATTTCATACCTATAAGTGTGAGCCTCAACATGATTAGGATTCAAGGTGAGTTCACCAGAGTATCTTTAACCTGGCAAATTTATATAAATTGTTAACATGCATATTATTTTTCTCTTTCATATATATATATATAAATAAAAAGAAAACTCTTGTTGGCTATTTGTTGCCTTCTGTTAACAACATATTGACCATTAGTTCTTGTAATGGTGACAATGGCGGCTGCCTATGTTTTGAGACAACTTGTAGTATTTCATAATCTTAAGATAATTCTTTGCTTCACCACGTATCTACAATTGTGCAATAAATGTCCATAGAACTTTTTCATTTTTTGTATTGAGAAAAGCGATAAGACAAATAGGAGTTTTGATTTAGGCAGTTCGATAAAATGCAAGATACAATGTCTAAACTTGAATTAGACTAAACTATCAAAACCAAATTGTGGAATAGGTGAAACATCAAACCTGATTCAAAACAAAGGCCAATAACTTTTACTTATAATGTTATAAATCTATTCCAAATACTCACCTAACCACATTATGCTATCAATCTGTTGAACAAAATTTCTCCTGAAACCCTAATAATTCTAAAAAAACCAACTACCATCTCAATGATCACATAACAGAACACGCATGCAGATCTTCTACATATAACAGAAAAACAGAATAACTACTTGAATTAGATCACAAATATATGAGCGATTACAACATTTTTTGCCCTAATTTGACAAGTAGAGTAGCCAAAAATAAAAAACCAAGCAATCAAACTGACAAAATGATACTTACAGTTATGTCGGCTGTACGGGTTCCTCCGGTGTTGACGGCACCCCTATCATGTAGTCTGACGACCGATCTAACAACCTTGAGCATTGAAAACCACCAGAACCCAGCTCAGCCGCCAGATCCACCGGATTATCCCCGTTAACCGGCCAAACACCATGGAGAAGCTACAACCGGCGACCACTTGACAGATCAGGACTCTAGAACTCGCCACCGTCATCTCAGACGTTTGGTTCAGTCGGCGGTGGTTAGTGACGTCGAAACAAAAGTTACCACTTCCTCGACGGCTATTGGCGCCGGTTCCTCCATCACCGTCGCTTCGTTGTCTCGACCTCGTCTCTCTCACTCCTCACCGTCATCTCTGCTCCCTGCTGTGTCTTGATAAAGCAAAAGAAAATGGGATTGAAAGCTATGAATGGCTGGGGAGTCTCCACGTATCTGATGTTAAAAGCCATAAATACCCTTCACACTGTTTTACACTGTTCATTACTATTCATAAGCTTTCTTTTTTAATATATAGGATAATATATAGGATAATGTCATGGAAACACACAAGTGATAACAGCTGAGAGCATGTGCAGTGGGCGAGGATTGAGGATGGGATTTTGAATTTTTAACCAACTCACAATTCGAGAGAGCTATTGATCTACAAAGCATATTCGCAGTAAAGTTCCCCAAATTCTCAGACGCACCTCCAATCGTCATCACCAATTTCGCAATCCCAAATCAGACACAAAGTGATCGTTCAGAAGAACATGACCACAATAATCCTGAATCCGGATATATCATCGGAGAAGGATAACTCATTCGGATCCCACTAGCGAAACCCTAATTGTTTTCGCCGTTTCTACTCATTCATTATCTCTGTTTCTAATCATAACAATCTGAAGAATTTGTCGTTCCTTTCTCAGAATTTGGGGTGTGAATTTCTGACACAACCCGAAAACACAACACGAACCGAACACGAATTTCTTGGGTTTGGCTTTACTCTAAACGGGTTCGGGTCAGTTTCAGGTCGAACCCGTAAACCCGTTTAGCTTAACAGGTCAGGTCCACGGGTTGACCCGTTTAGATTATAAATGTAAAATATGGTGGATTATGTTAATGTATATATAGTTGAGGGTTTTAGAATAAAGTAAAGATATCCTTTCTTAAATATGAGCAAATTTCATTGGTATTTTGGGTGGTTAACAATGTGAACTAATATGATTAGCAGGTTTGTTTAGTTCAAGCATGAAATAAAATGTCAAAAGTCTTTGAGCGCCAATTTTAAGTTTTTTTTTTTTTTATTTTGTTTTGTTGAAATTTCCTTTTTTAGACAACTTGTTTTTTTTTTTTTTAACTGCTGACAAAATTTTATTCATTGTTGCAAGATGCTACCCGTCAAATTTACAACAGTTTTTACACCATAAAGAACCACCAAGCATATAACCTATTGCACTACAACACAAACTAATCACCAAATTTAAACCAGCTCCAATCCTCCCATGTTAAAGACGCCGCTTTTGATCTAGACTTTATCCAAAGATACGCCATTGCTTTTATCTCGTCCAACATCTTCACCCAGTTTGGAGTTAATTGTCTAAAAAGAGCATCGTTCCTCGTTTTCCATATGTTCCAAATTGCCACCAATACCACAACGTGTATCGCTTTCCGCTTTTTCTCCGAGCCCGAGCTTGAACCATGAACCGTCAATAAATCTTTCAAACCAAAAGCAATGATAGGCGGCAAACCCCACCAAGACGCTAAATTTAGCCAGGTTGCTTGAGCGAAGTGACATGACACGAAGATATGCTCCGACGTCTCTACGTATTCGCCGCAAAACACGCACAACTGGTCTTGAATCTGCACATTCCAAGCCGCTAATGCTTGCTTCGTCGGCAACCTCTCCATATCCGCCCTCCAAGCCACCAAACCCACTTTTTTGGGCACCCAATTATTCCATTCAAACACACTATCAGACCTGGATCGATTATATGAGCTGAGAACTTTCTTAATACTTGCAACAAAAAAATTCCCATTTACTTCATATTGCCATCTCCAAACATCATATCCAGCCGACATGTTAGGACATCCTATCAAAGTAACAAGTTGCTGAAGTTGATTTTGTTCCTCCACTCCTACTAACGGCCGAGCCCAAGCCCAGTTTAATACAAAACCATTGTCATCCACATGTATACGGTCAGCAACCATGCATTCTTTCACCGACTCTATTATAAACAAAGCTGGGAATTTAAGATAGAGTGGTAAAGAATCGGCCCAAGTATCCAGCCAAAAGGATATATTCTGCCCACCCGCTAAAACCACTGATATAGCTTGTCTCAGGTCAATTTCAGCATTCAAAAGAACCTGACCAGTGCTGATAATACACTTCCAAGGTCCAGCAATCGAGTTTTTGACCGGAATATCACACCAAACCCTTGGCCGATGATGTATCGCCCAAATTACCCTTCTCCACAATGCTTTCTTTTTCGATTTAAAACGCCACCACCACTTTGCTAACATAGCTAAGTTCGCATCTCTGAGAGACTCGAACCCCAACCCCCCAAATTCTACCGGAGCGATAGTTTTTTCCCACGCCACCCAATTCATCTTGGCCTTTTCTTCCGACCCACCCCAAAAGAACACACTCCTGATCTTATCCAATGACTCTATAACTTTTAAAGGTGCTTTAAACAAGGAAAAGGAATAAGTTGGAAGCGAGTTCAACACCGACTTAATTAAAATAATCCTCCCACCATATGATAGAGTTTTGGCTTTCCATAATGAAAGCCGATTTTTAAATATGTCGACCACAATTTTCCAATTACGGGCAAGATTCATATTAGCACCTACCAACAAACCCAAATGTTTAAAAGGAAAAGTAGCTTGTTTTCAACCCAATAGAAGAGCCGTGTCTTGAATTTCCTGATCTTCCACCCCAATTCCAAAAATACTGCACTTTGCAAGGTTTATTTTCAGCCCCGAAGCTAGATAAAAACATCTCATCATCCTTCGTAGATTAATTATATTTGAAGGCGACCATTCACCTTGTTAATTTATTATTTTTTGGTACTTTAAGTGTTTCGGAACTTTAGAGCAGATTACTTCAAAATAATTAAAGAGTAAACTGCCATTTTGGTCCCTGAGGTTTCGTCACTTTTGCCACTTTAGTCCAAAACTCAAATCTTTTGCATCTGGGTCCCTGTGGTTTCAGTTTTATTGCCATTTTGGTCCAAACATGAAATCAGATCATATTTGTCTTATAAAATCCTGCAATTTTGTCATTTTCCGTAGGGGCAAATCAGGTCATAATTGTCTTATAAAATATGGTATTTATTTATAAAAAAGAAATGATCATTTTGCCCCTGCGGAAAACGACAAAATAGCAGGATTTTATAAGACAAATATGACCTGATTTCATTTTTGGACCAAAATGGCAATAAAACTGAAACCACAGGGACCCAGATGCAAAAAGTTTGAGTTTTGGACTAAAGTGGCAAAAGTGACCAAACCACAGGGACCAAAATGGCAGTTTACTCATAATTAAATGTTTGGTTCAAACGGGTTAGGTTCGGGTTAACCCACAAAAATTCGAGTCGTGTTCTGGTTCGTGTGTCTAAAACAATTTTCGGGCTCGGGTCGGGTTTGGGTTCGTGTAAATTTTTCGCGTTCAAGTTGGGTTGAACCCGTCAACCTACGAACCCGACCTGTTTAGCACCCCTACTCATAATCGTAATTGACCTAGTGTGTTTTTGTCGTTATTTCTGTTCACGAAAATTGTTAGTTGTTTTCTATTGTAGCGATTCTGAGGTTAGTAATCTTATTTTTAATTATATCTAATATATTTTGTGTGTGTGTGTGGGGGGGGGGATATTCCACGGTCCTCCCAACCGCTGGAGTGATAACACTCCACCAGCAACCTAGCCTCATGGTGCCACGGGGTGAATACCCCATCCCGAGCTGAGTCCGTTTCCTTCTGGGAAGAAGGTGGCCGATTGTCCCCGTGCCTGGACTCGAACCCGGGTCTCTATGAAGAGTAGGGGTGAGGCTGGCCACCTAATACACTTAAAGATTTCTTCAGACAAAAGATTGTCGATCCTCCATGGTAATCATGGTATGATCCTAATACACTTAAAGATTTCTTCAGACAAAAGATTGTCGATCCTCCATGGTAATCATGGTATGTTTCTTCACATATTAAGCTATATCCACACAACAAGAAAAAAAAAAAGAATTTTGATTTCTTATATGCTTGAATAATGGATTTATTTCAGCACCTATTTCAAAAATCTTTATTGTGCAGATTGGGTATTTGTGGAAGAATTGGGCATGCTACTTGCAATACAAGAAGCTACCTGGAAACATTAATGGGGCCAACAGCTTTAATATGAATGTTGGTATAAGTTAGTGTCACACCCCAAATTTCCACGTGTCACCGGTGGGCCCGGTGGGGAGTATCGTGACGTGGTTGGCAACACAATAGTCAAACAACACAATTATATAAATGCACAGCGGAAGCAAAAGATAAATATTATTACATTCCGAATATAAGGTAATATCCAGTATTACAACGGAAAGTAAAGGATCCACAGGCGGATCTTAAAACATATCACTTGTTCAACAGACTTTAGACGCCTAGGACTTTCAAGATTCCTTATTAGCGCCCTGAGCTTCCAGCCAATTATGTTCAGTACCTGTCACTTAACCTTTTTGGAAAATACGTCAGTTTTCACTGGTAAATACACTCAACCGACTCATTTGAAAAGAGTTTAAGAAAATTGGTTTGAATGCACGTGGCACAAAATATCATTTATAATTTGATTAAAATGCACAGAGGCAAAATTATCCTTTTTAACTTGGAACAATTATATTTATAACCTTGTATACAGATTTACATGTCCGTTATACGTTCAGGGCCCGATGTAGAAACCGAGTCAAGATTAACAGACACGCCACAAGTATAAGCCCACAAGAGAGTGAGATACCGTTTCCCTTTAAGCAACTTTCAGTATATGCCTACACCCCGTGCTTAAGGCGTGGCCATTTTATAATACAATGATGTCAAGGATATCCGGGACATGGTCATTAACCCCTAAAGGCTTTTATTTCAAACAATACAGATTAAACCGGGTTACCTCAATAATTTAATCACAATCCGATTAAACATTCAATACCCGACCAAGCGGTATCATTATACCGTATCCCAAGCCCGTATAGGGAAAATAAGTTAAGAGTATTTACCTGAGCTAGCTCCTGTCTTAAATAGCAAGAATCTAATAACTCAGCCGTATTCACTTAAGTAAGCGTAGGTACCATTTACCGAAATGCTCTAGTCTGGAATGATGGTATAAATAACTTATTAGAATGCTAACGGGTCTTTAATTAAGCCTAAGCTTAGACCGGTTAGTCTTAAGGGAATATACGGTTCAGGCGCGTGATTAAGCGCAGACCGGAATAGAATGTGTTTTAGACCCGACAAGTTTGAAGACTTGTCTTAAATGGGTATTTCATACACATTCTGGATTTTGGGATAAAACCAATAAGGTTTGACCCGTTTCGGCTAATTTATGTAAGCTTGTTACATAAACCGAACCGAACACGAAATAAGCGTAACGGGTATCCGTAAGAGCCATATACAGGTTTCCTAAGTTAATATGCTTCAAATATGTTGTGACATCAGTAGGATGTCTTTCATTATGCCCGAAACGAGTTTAAACACAAACTATGCCCCGTAGGGGTAGTTTGGTCATTGTAAAGTTTGTAAAAGAGTCTAAGTGTTTAACTGAGTTACAGGTCTGATGTGATCAGCAAATATACTCAATTTTCTAAGTCATATCAGTAGGTTAAAGCATATATGTGAAATTTATCATTTTTAACCAAACTATGCCCCGTAGGGGTATTTTGGTAATTTCACATAAGCCGAAAAGCTCAAAAACGAAGTCTGAGTTTATCAACCTTTGCTTACTGCTAAAATATCATAATTTGCCTCATATATCAGTAGGTATCAACCCGGGTATGTATAATATAATTTTAATACATACTATGCGTTAAAAATGCTAAATAAGGCGATTAAAGGCCATTTCCGGGTTCGATACTTAAATCTGATATTTTTATATTTCCAGAAGGCTTAAAATAATTTATTTATCATATGTGATCAGTAGAAAAAGGTTTGGAGTCGTTTAGATATGTAAAACTCATTTTATGGCCCGTAAGGGCAAAACCGACAATTACCGGGTTAAGCCTACGACTACTAGTTATGCTCAGCCTAAAATTAATTAAAAATCTTTAAAAATCCCAAAATAATATATTACATTAGTGGGTATTAAGTTTGATACCAAAAAAGTAGGCTTAACTAGGCTATACGCTCATTACGCCATTTTATTAACATAAAGCATTAATTTAGCGATATTGAGCATAACTTTTAATCTACAAGTCAAACTGATGTCAAACTTTGCATACAAGTTTATATATCAGTAACTAAGGTTTCTACACTTTTACATTTTCATAAATCACGTTTTAAGGTGAAAAGGGCATAATGGTCAACATATGAGCAATTAACGGAAACGCGTAAACGAATGGGTCAATCAATGAACCAACCACAGAGGCTTATGCTAACAAGTAGCCTGGTCCTAAGGAAGCTCTAAGGCATTTCCAAATCATACTAAAGCGGGTCAGAACTGAAGTCAAAGCAAAAGTCAAAGCTTTGCGACTTTCGGTTCCGAACCGGGTCTAAACATAAAATTGTCGGGTTGAACATGTTTAGACATGTTCTTACACTAATTACTAAGTTATATTAATGATCAAACAGGTTGTATATGTTCTAGGTAGCTAATTATGCATAAATGACATTTTAAGCATCCTGTTGACTTTTTAATTATATGTTTGACCCGACATTTGACCTGGTTAGGGTGGTGATCAGGGGAAACCCTTTTGAGGTGTTATTTCCCACATAAATACCAACCTATAACTACTTTTAATTCGAGATATGACTGAGCCATTATTGACTAATCTCGAAGTCAAACCGTAATTACGACGGTTTGACTTTTAGCTAATTAACCAAGCTAAACTCAAATAAAGAAGGACTAGTAGACTTACAAGAGTCCTATGCACGAATATTGATCACTTGAGGCTGCTTGAAAGCTCCAGAAATGATCCAATTATGCAGGAGAATGTGTGAAGAACAATTGTTGCAACCAATGCCTTATATAGTGGTTTAATCCACCATAACATGTTGACAACAAAGTCTAGGACACACCACAACATTCCCACATGTGTCCTAGTACTCTAGGATAGTTTAGGGGTCGTTCAATAGTGAGGAAAACCTAAGAGATCGGTCAGAATCGCGAAAAACCGGCTGCAGAAGGTTTTCTGATGCTGGGTAGTTGCTTGCGCACCGTAGGGCTTTTATGCCTACGATGCGCAGGGGTTCATCAGGGCCATTTCTTGTTTGTTTCTTGGTGTTTCGAAAAGCCAATCCACTTGCACGAATTTAGTACATTGTTTATCAGTTAGGGGCCCTTAAATTGTGTCTTGAACTATTACATACCCTACCACTTTGGGTTTGTTTGCTTTGAATCCAAAAACAAGACCCGAAAACAAAGAGTTTCCATTCTTTTTCTTCGTGGGATCATATCATGCTTTTGAAATTCCTTTATTGACAATAATTCCCTGTATTGAGGGCATATTAGATGTGTGTAACATTAAATCGGGTCTTGGGATTTATAATTGAGGTAGTTCAGAGGTAACAATTTAACATGACGCCACTTTAAATCCTGCCGAAACATCTTTATTAAATCCGGGTTTACAGCGCGTTTTGTCTTACATGACACGTGTCGTTTTATTATTGAACCCGAAATTTTCGAGGTGTTACAGTTAGTGCTTACATTGCATCTTTAATTTTGATGATATTAAGTTAATTTGCATCAGGATGAGTATGTGGCATTTTATTCCTCTTTTTTCATATTACACCGCCAATTGTGTAGCTATAGGTAGATTTCAGAATCTGAGGACTAAATCCTCACCCCTTCGCTATTGTTCTTCTTCTGTTCATCAACATCCATATCCAGTACACACTTTTTATCTTCTATAAGCGTCATGGGTACACTAATTTTACTAATGTTCTTCTTCTGTATTTATTTATTAATTTTTTGTGCTTAAGTTGAACTAACATCTAGGGTTTAAAAGAAGCAGTTGGTTGGTTGCCAGAGTAGCTTCACAGAGAGATGATATTGAACTTGTTAACAATCCATTTATCTCTGTCGAGTACATGGTTTGTACTTTTCATAAAACACACTAATATTAGTCATTCGATAATCAGAGCCTTATCATCCAAAACACAACACAAAACCCACAAATATGGCGTTTTAATAATCTTCACTTTGTTATTTGTGGGTTTTGAGTGTGTTTTATGGCTGAAAATGTGGTGTTTTATGACTTTTTACACTTTGTAGGAAAAATAGACTTTGTAGCCAACTACCACCCTATATATATTTATATTTGGGGGAGGTTAATATTGATCGGTTAGTGGTGTATGTTTGGTTTGAAATTGATTTAGTAGGTGTATCTTTAAGTAATTGGTATTTGGTGCTTTGATTATAATGATTGTGCGGACTTACATGTTTAAGTATGAGAGTGTTCATGATGCGTGGAAGCACCATGAGTTCACGGTAATGGACGACAGAACCCTTCTTTTAGATGAGAAACCGGTGACTATTTTCGGTTCTAGGTGCACCCCTTCACACTTCTTGTGTTATTAAATTTCATGTTATAGCATGTTTTAATAGTTTGTGAGCTGCTTGTTGAATTATTTTGTTTTGAGATCATTGAAGGAACACATAAGAGATTCCTTGGTCCCAAACTGGAGCCGGATATGTTGTCAAATCTGATGCTCATCTGAAGGTATCCGATATGCATTCATACATCTATATATTGTATTTGATGATGATGTGTGGTACTATGCTTTTATCATGTTTATAACTATCGTGCGTTCGCACTATATATATCATGGCTATAGATAACTTGGTTACTTCAAGGTGTTAAAAAGTTTTTTTTGTTATACATGCCTCTGCAACGAGAAAGTCATCATCCAGTAGCTGTAATGGTCAAACAAGTAGAGATACAAGAAACTCTACTTGTTTAAGGCAATTTAAGGGAAGTGCTATTGCGAGTTCGTGAGTAAAATCTACTACTGCAATTTCTACCCACCTTCTTTTGAATGGGTCGATTTGTGTAATAGTTTATTCATACTAATCAAATGGGTCAAACAAAAAGATTAGATAAAATTTAAATAGGTTGAATGGGTTGAAAGTTGCCTTAATAACTTTCTTTTGTTTTGCACTTTTGCTCATAGCCTCCTAAGTCGTGTTGTTTTGAAAATATGCTTATTGATGTAACAACTAAATGCTAATCATGTTTTTGTATTTATATGTAACATGTCAAATAAAAAATATAGATCTATTCCTTGGCTGTTCATTGATCATATTAATTGCATGTGCATGATTTGTTTTGAAATTAGATCCTGATCTTTACATTAGTGCGAGCGCACATAGGGATGAGCTCGGGACCGGTACCGAAAATCGCCAAATATGTGTACCGGTACCGAAAATGTTCAGTACGGTACCGGTATTTGAAGGTAAAATACCGGTACCGTACCGAACCAAAAGCACCGATACCAAAAACTTTTTCACCAAAAAAGTTGGTACTGAATCGGTACCGGAAATAATTCGGTACGGGAAACTCGGTACTGGTACCCGGCACCAAATGCTCATCCCTAAACGCACGTGTGTTTGAAATAAGAAAGCAGCCAAATCTGTCAATACAAGTAGCCTCATCATCTCCCACCTCACTATATGTTTTCGTTTGAATAACTTCTGATGTAGTTGGTGTTCTAGCTTTTCATGTTTGCATTTCAATTGCTTTTCATGTTGTTGATGCACTTGATTTAGTGAGTTATGATTTTAAAAGATAAATAGATAAATAACTTTTCATGTTTGCATTTCACCATACACATTTCTATGCAAATTGGTATATTTAAAAAATTATGGTTTGTTTTCTTTGAAGTATATGGTTGTGGTTGTTTGGATGTTATATTGTGGGCAAGTGGGATCCAAGGTAAGCTTTTTAATTGTGTTTTTGGGTGGGTTATGATTTCACAATTTGGAAATTTAGAAACTCAATTTTAATTTATTAGAATTAATTTATCTGATTTTGGTTTCATGGTTGACTTATTTGATGAAGGTGTTGTGTGTGTATATGTATGCAGTGTGTGTTAGGCACGTCTGGGTCTTGGTAAATAAACAATCAACCTGACGACGAGGCCCACTCAACGGTGTGCGGTTTTGTCTTGGGCTCTTTCCTGATTGGGCTCCCAAAACAGGCCCAATGAGAGGGCTTTTGTCTTTTTTTGGAAATAAGCTATCAAAACAGGCGGGGAAAGAGACATCTTGTCTCTCTAATACACGTTAATTGCCTGATAGGCAAGAGAGACTCTTCACTGGAAACAGTACCAAGAGGCAGCTGGCCTCATTAATGGCCAAGAGATCGGACCGTTGAGGCTCAGACACGTGTCTGAGTCTCCCAAAGAATGGAGGAAACCGTTAGATGGGCCAGAGGGTGCTTCTCGGAAGAGATAAGTTGATTCCTTCATATAAGGAAGGTAAGCCACACTGCAAGAGGTATGCATTTAACACTCCATCTCATTAAATACACGCATAACATTTACTCTGAACATTCCTTCGGATCGCATTCAAGGCTTTGTGCCTAAGAATCCACACCATCAAGGATATTCCGGCGACCACACATTCGTCGGAATAATCTCCTTGTTTCTCCGGCAAGGTTACTTATTCTCACGCCGGAGCTTGGTCACGGATCCCCCCACCCCCCGGGGGCCTCTGTGGCGAGGCTAACGGTGTTCTTTTTTGTAGGAATACGACGTCAGACCTTTGCAACGTTGACGAGCCTCGTTGACTCTCAACCGGGATTCAGGGACTCGACATTGACGCCATCCGTGGGACACTATCCGTGTAGTGATCTCACTAAGAACCTGAGACGTTGTGAAGGATTATCTCTCATATAAGGCAACATGACTACACCACCACCCCCAAACTCTCAGATAACGAAGGCAGTTCAAAGCACCAACAAAGTGGTGACTGTTGAAGACATAACTCATGAGGAAGAGACAAGCGACAGAGTCGGACTGTCGGTGAAAAAGGATGCCATCACACCCGATTTCGTCTCCATGCACAGGGACGAGCTAAGGAAGCAACTCGAAGATTTGGAGAGACGGGAGAAGCTGGAAAACTTACGGGCTAGACTCTCATTTGACACACCGTCTGATAAAGACAACACCGGCTCCCGTGAAGGTAATAATGATTCAGACTCGCTAAATGCTTTTATGACTGCCTTAAGGCAGATGACACCCGAGAAAAGGGAAATGTTGATAAAAGGAAAGGAGCATATGGAGAAAAAAGGAAAAGGCAAGGATGATCAGGACGGCGGCATGTTAAACAAGCCTTACTTTCCTAAGGACTTAGCTGAAGTCTCGAAGTTTACCAAAATGATTGCCGAGGCACCCATGCCTCCCAAGCTTAAACCTCCACTAAACCTGGACAGGTACGACGGGACCAAACACCCGGAGGACCAACTGCATGCCTTTTGAGGTGCCGGACGGGTGGGGTGATGGTCTATGCCCACGTGGTGTCACATGTTCATTCAAACATTAACCAAAGGGACTAGACTTTGGTTCGATAGCCTTCCGGCTGGGAGCATAGACAGCTACGAGGAGCTAAGTGAAAAGTTTCTCAGGAACTTTAGTCAGCAGAGAAAGGTGATAAAGAATTCCAATGAGATCATTCACATTCGCCAGAAGGATAGTGAACGAGTGGACCAGTACATGGAAAGGTTCATCAAGGAAAGTATGAACATCAAAGGTGTCCCAGAAGTGATAGAGATCAGTAGCTTCATAAACGGACTAAAACACACCCAATTGTGTGAAAAACTGGGGGAGGAGTTCCCTGAGACCTTCGATGGCCTCGTGGACAGCGTCAGAGCCTTTGTCAGAGGAAATGACATAAGCAGCAAGGCCATGGAGCTGGATCTTGCCCCCAGGAAAACCACTCCGGTTCTCAAGTCACAAGAAAAAGGTACACTCTACCCTCGGAAAATCATATTCGATAAGTTACAGTATGACAGGCCAAAACCAGCATATTCACCCTATAAGCCCCGAGGCAGGGGCAACCCCCTATTGTGATAGTTTTACCCCCTGACCAAAACCTCAAGTGAAATATTGGCCATGGAGAGAGTGAACAACTCCTTTCCAAAGCCTTCTCCCATCAAGCTAGGGCCGAAGACCCACCCGAATGAGTATTGTGAGTTTCACAAGGGCTTCAGCCACAAGACGGACGATTGCATGTACTTGAAGAGATAAATAGAGTCGGCAATGAAAACATGGAAGATGTCTCATTTAGTGAAAGAGATTAAGGAAGGGGGGACAGGAAACGAAGAGACGTCAGGGGGGAGAACCAGACAGAGGATACGTGGACATGATTAGAGGAAATGAAGAGTATGATCCAACCAAGAGTGTCAAGGCTCGGGTACTAGGGCCATCATGCTGCATGAGGGCTCCAATACTAATGCCCCATTTGGAAGAGCACGAGGTACAAAGACTCCCCTTTAACATTTCTGTTATAATAGCCGGACATAAGGTGGCCCAGATACATGTAGACGGGGGGAGTGAGGTAGAAGTGATTTATGAAAACTGTTTCCTAAGGTTTGATAGAGATATGTACGGGACAGGTTGGAGGAGGATTCCATACCCTTAGTGGGTTTTAACAACAACGTCTCACACCCCCTGGGGAAGATTAGGCTCCCCTTCACGACGGGGGTAGCAGGAAGTAAACACATAAAACACATACAAAACTCACGAAATAGGCACTTTAAAGCTTAGGTTTCACCCTCTCCATCATGGAGCAGCCTGGCACAGGAGAAGGATTCTTGTGGATGAAAACAGGAAGTTTGTTTTGTTAATAATAATAAATAAAACAAAAGATAAAAAAACTAAAAAAATATAAAAACATAAAAATGAAAAAAATTGTTTGTTTTTTTTAATTGTTAAAATCAATAATTTTGAAAAAATGTTGAAGGAATATGCCGAAACCCTCACGGCTGAACAAACAAAACTTGGTACAACAAGTTCTTTCAAGTGGTTAAACAAATATGCTTTACACTATCAAAAATCAATGTTTTGTTAATCATGGGGGTGTCTAAACAGAGCATGTGTTGCAGAAAATGGATGGCGAGATGACGCTATCTGCATCGGTTTGTCAAATTTTCTTTAAATGTTTTGGATTTTAGGGGGAGTAAGAATTTTGAAAATACAAAAACATCTGAAAATTTGAAAATGTCAAAAACAAGAAAAATTCGAAAAGAGTTTTATGTAAAAAGAGGAAATAATAGTACAGCAGTAGACAATCACGGTATGCTAAAGAAATGGAAAGTCAAAATGTGATAAACGGTCTCACTGATGATATGCCAGTAGGTTTTTACACATTTAATAAATTGATTTCGAGATATAAACCTAAAATCAATAAGTTTCTTATCTCGTGGGGAACATTTCTCGGATATATGGACTTAGTACTCCGAAATTTTGTTTGAGAGATTGCCTGATTCTGAGATACTAGGTCTTTATACTTATTGATATTTGGGGTATTATACTTGTTCTTCTAATTTTGCGTCAGCAATGGCCTAGACCCGTATAATGCTTTTGCACTTAAAACTTTCCCTCTGCATAAAAATTGAGAAAATATCGAAAGATATATATCAGGTGCAGTTGTAAAGAAGATTCCTAAGTGGAACACACCTTAAGTCGAGCCTTCATCTCTTTGACTGAACGGGATTTCTAACCTGAGCTCTCAAGGTCTCGCACTAACCCAAAGACAGATATCAATCAGGTATACTCACCTGTAAGACTGAATCTAAGGAATCTTGATACGGGAGTATATTCTGAGGTGGGACACGCGATTAAGATTAAGTTCTTAAATACTAAACTCGTATCTTGAATCAATTGAACTTTGTGTGAAAATTTAAGTGGATCAGTATACTGACAATTTAAGTGAATCGTTTAAAGCTTAAAGTTTATAAAGATAAACGGTGCCAGTGATGTGTCATAAACTGATATGATCCTCTGATGTAAACTCAACAAAAATATGTCTGTGAATATTTCTTTATTGCTTTTCTTTTTAGAAAAATCACAAAAAGATTTTGAGTGTGTTTTAGCATAAACTTTGTAAAATACAAAAAGATTTTGTTTCACTTTATGTTTCGATAACTAATGTTGGAAAGTTGAGTTTCAAAATCTTAGTATGTTGAACATGTCTCAGAAAATAACAAGTTCATTAATTTGAAATTTGAGGTTTTTAAATGTAAAATCCAAAAACAGTTTGTGAAAGTCTCCAAGGTCATTAATTTGGACTTGGTAGATAATCAGATGAATCAAGATCATTAAGTTGAACTTGATTATCTGAGAGGGTTTGTGAAGTTGGATATTTTGAATGTCAAAAATAGGTAGTTATTTGATAGGGGGAGTAGAGTCAGGTTATCCTGGTTGATTTTGACTACTTTTAATTGTTGAATGATTTGTGTTAAGAGCTAGATTCCTAATCTTGGAAATCTCAAATGAGCTTTAATTGTCAAATAAAGTTTAGAGAGAGCCAGGTTCCTGATCCTGAAATTTGGTTAGAAATTCTCTCAACTGGTTTGAATTGTCAATTTTTTCAGAAAGCCAGGTTTAGATCCTGAAAGCTTAAAGCAAGGGGAGCCTGGAGAGAGAGAGAGAGTCTAACGAAAGGGGGAGCTGAGGATTCAGAGACGTAAAGGGGAGTCTAGGGTGCTGAATTTGTCAAAGCTTTTTAAAGACTTAGAGAGGTGATAAAGACTAGCTACGAGATTGACTGCAACAATATCCAAGGGGGAGTCTGTGAGTGCATATGTCTATCGATTCCTTAAATCATGTATCATAGCTAGCAGATGAAACAAGACTGGGTTATGAAGTAAAAAACATGTTAGAGTATTGTGCACATCCGCACGGATCAACACACATGTTGATCCGCACGAATTAAGTCCTTGCGCCAAATTAGGGTTTCATATGTAAATGCTGGTCTGTGCGCACCAAGACAAGTCCATCCGCATAAAGCTTATATGCGCAGGAAGTCCATCCGTGCGGACCCAGTAGGTCCTCAGTTGTTGTGCGTCCGTGAATGGCTTGTATGTGCGGATCTACTTGTAGTATAAATAGGTTGCTTGTTGTCTTGTTTCATCAGAGAACTTGGACTAGAGAGCTGAAACTCTGTCCGTGTGGTTTCGTGGTATTGTACTGATAATCAATCAATAGAAACCAGCTTATAATTACTTGTTCTTGTTCAATCCACTCTCGTACTTGAATTCCACACAAGATACGAGATCTACGCAATCAACGAAGCATTCAAGTGCATCAGAATCGATCCTACAACGCACTCACTACAAGAAAGTCGACCAATAGCGGCGACAAATGTCGCCGCTAATAGTCCATATTGTCGCCGCTAAAGATAATAGCGGCGACATATCGCCGCTATTGAGTCGCCGCTAAAGATTGGACGCTAAAGGCCTACGCGTCGTCGCTAATGGTATGTGTCGCCGCTAATGATCAGGACTTTTAGCGACGACATATATCGTCGCTAAAAAAGTCTTCGCTAATAGTTTCAATCAATAGCGGCGACATATGTCGCCGCTAAAAGTCAATTTTTTTTTAATTTTTTGCTGCATTTGCAGTGTTCTCCGTTATGTACAAACCTGCCAATTTCCAAGTTTTACGCAACACAGACAGACTAAACAACCATAATGCTTTACATACTAAAATCGCATAAAACATTTCCGTACAATAAACATCCTAAAAAATCCGAAAAATAACATCCTAAAAAAATCCGAAAAATAACATTCTAAAACATCCGTACAAAATAGCCGCAAGAAAGGATTCATGTTAGGTCGTCATCGTCATACTCATCGTCGGGTGCGACTTGCTTTCCCCTCGCCGCAAGAAAGGATTCTAGTTGGTTTACGAATGCCGGACTTTGGAACAAAGTCGAAACGTATTCCTACATTAACACATATCAAACCCAATATTATTAGCAAAAACATATAGTTGGTTTACTATATTTTTGAAGTCAAATTGTATAGTTTACCTCCGAAAAGGGTTGTGCGGTTTGAGGTTGCGCACTACAAGTGTTCGATGGCTTATTCGAAGGTTTAGGCCCAAGCCCCCGGAACCATCCTCGTCGATCACCCAAAACGTTTTGAAACACGGCAGCCTCATTCGGCTGGTTAGAACCGCTGCTTTCTCGGCCCATAATCTCGCGTTCTAGATTAAGCTGCATTTTACCAAGATGATTAAATATAAATACAAATAGAGTAAATTACAACTGGTGTCCTTTACGTTTCTACCATATTACAACCGGTGTCCTTTAACTAAAGATATTACAGGCTCCGTCCTTTATGTTATTAGTTTTTAACACCCTATGTCCTTTAGTGCTAAACTAGTTTAATTTTGACAACAAATTGACCCATTTTTAACTGCATTTAACAGCAATTCAAACCCCCCTTTTTAACAGCAATTCAAACCCATTTTTTACAGCTTTGACTCTCTAATATCTTTAGTTAAAAGGGTACAAACGTAAAGGACACCGGTTGTAATTTACTCATATAAATATAAATATATGTATATATATTTAGATAGATACTTACATAATTCTGCTCGGCTACCGGGTCAACAAAATTCCCATCTTTATCGGTGTGAGTTTTGCGGTACGTATCAAGACGTTTCAAACCCTGTTCAACATTAAAACTTAGATGAGACGTTAAATAAACATAAACATACAAACACACACATATAAAACATTACATGTTTGTAGGCGGTGCTACTGTATGATGATGTACCCCCACGGTTTGGGAATTTTTGAAGTTGGCGGACTCTTGTGTTTGCCTCACTTCTTGCAATATATTTGGGGTCCAAGAAGTGATCAATGGTTCTCAGCCAGTTTTCATAAGGCATATCCTTGGGGTGGTGTGCCCTTGCACTTTCGACATCGGCATAACCTCCATTATCACGAAATTCTCTCTTAGCGTAGTTCTTGCGGTCGGAGTACCGCTTCATAAGCACTTGTCTAATGCCGCCTTTTAAGTCGCGCGCCTCCAAATCCTGTTCAACTTCATCGAAATTGAAACTCTCCTAGGAATTAAATACAATTGTTAAAACATTATATAAAAACGTTAAAACATTAACCTAGCGTTTACGGCTGCAAACGCGGCAGCAAACGGTGGCGTTTTTATACCCGTTTGTTGCTGCGTTTGCAGCCGTTTAACGTCACGTTTACGGCTACAAACGGCTGCGTTATTGCACCCGTTTACGGCTGCAAACGCAGCAGCAAACGGGTGTAAAAACACAGCCGTTTGTTGCTGTGTTTGCAGCCGTTTAACGGCGCGTTTACGACTGCAAACGCATCAGCAAACGGCTGCGTTTTTACACCCGTTTGCTGCTGCGTTTGTAGGCGTAAACGCGCCTATAAACGGCTGCAAACGGCTGCGTTTTTGCACCCGTATGCAGCCGTTTAACACCAATAAATGGCCTAACTTATTTACCTTTAGGTGGTTCATCACGGCCTCCTTATAAGGAGTCGGAACTTTCCCCCAACCCATTCTATCAAAAGGGATGGTCCGCCACATGTACAAACCCGCCTCGCGTGAAAATAAGTCGCTCGGTACACCAACAGGGGTATACGTTACATCCCTATCGAATGTAAGAGAGACGCGCCCCCCCGCTTTGACCATCCTGCGAAGCTTTTGATTTTTGGCTTTCCCCCTAACTTTCCTTGGGGGAACCGCTGCAATTAAAATAGAATTAAATATAATTAGTGACAACATTTATAATAAATGTAATAAAAGTACTAAAATAATAATTGATAATTTACCGTCAATCTCATGCGTCCCTCTCCGAAAAGGATCCGGATTTGGTGGATCCCCAGCTCCGTCTCCCCCATGTCCTTGGGGCATCACATCCGCCATCAGGTAAACAAATACAAACCACAAAGAAAACATATTTCCTAAAAAGTTACAAATGTTAAAACAAGTGTATCAAATAGAAATTAGTAGAAAGTACAACAAGTTTAACTAATATGCAGATAAATATTTCAACAAGTGTTTTTCAAATACTAACTAATATAAATTACAATAAGTTTTCTCTTAATCAGACTCGATGTCATAATCGGGATCGTCCTCATCAACATCAGTCTCGACCTCCAACACTTCATCGACGGTAGTCGTTGGGGGACCAACTTCAGTTGCAGGCTCACCTGAAGTAACATGAGAAGACCCAATTTGAAAGTATTGGGTGAGGTCGATGACAAGTGGACAGTCAGATGAAGAGTTGTTGTGGACAACGTCAATATCTTCTAAGTCGTCATCAGCATTTTTAACCGGCTCGACGCGGTTATCATTTAATGGCCGATCCCAAATTTTTCGATGATTAATGTTCTCGACTACCCATCTAAGTTTATTTTTTTTGTTTCGAGACGGTTCTTGGATGAAGAACACTTGTTTGGCTTGCGAAGCAAATATGAGTTGATCATCTTTGTCCCATTCACGTTCAGTGCTTATACTGGTGATATTATTGTCATACTTTACACCCCTTCGAGTATCAAACCACTTGCACCGAAATAGGACAGTTGAATAACCATTTATATAATTCAACTCAATAATTTCTTCTAATTGGCCATAAAATTTCACACCGTTCTCTCCGACCACTTCTACCCCAGAGTTTTGCGTTGCGCGTTTTGCATCACGTTCTAGTGTCATAAACCTAACACCGTTGACTATGCAACCAGCGTAAGTTTCAGCATTTATTTTCGCACCAATTGAAAGGGCATACAACTCTGGGTGGAATTCTGGAGAATTTTGTGTTTTCATCGAATGGACCTAACAAATATAGAGTAAGAATGCTTGTTATATATGTATTACATAACCGATGTAGAGTAATGCATGTTATATATGTTTTATACCTTATTAAGAAACCACCCCGGAAATTTCGTTTTAAGATCATCTTGGGGATGTGTAGATATGAACTCACTACATTAATGACATATATAAGCAAGTAAGGAAGAGAAAATAGTAATTAACATTAACATATTGCGAAAAGTAAAGATAGGAACACTCACTTCATGTACTCCCTGACTTCTGCGCAGTTTTCGAGAACAAACCATTCCAACTTGCTTTTTTCAATGGTTGAAAGATATTTGCTCTTCGTTGCGCTTGCCGGACGACATTTAGACTCAAATACCCAAAACTTACATTTTTTAACAACGACATCCTCGTTTCTATCTGGGCGATTGAACTTAGTCTGAACATCTTGAAGATACATTGAACAAAATGTTAGAGCTTCTTCAAGCACATAACCTTCAGCTATACAACCTTCCGGCCTTGTCGGGTTTCTGACATACTTTTTTAGTTTTTTCATGTACCTTTCAAATGGATACATCCATCTGAAATCTACTGGACCTCCCGCAATCGCTTCATCAGGTAAATGCACAAGTAAATGAACCATAATGTCAAAAAATGCCGGAGGATAGATCATCTCTAACTTGCATAGGATGGTAAGAATGTCATCCTTTGCTTTCCTCATATCTTCAACTAATAGTGTTCTGGAACAAAGTTGCTTAAAAAACATACAAAGGTCTACCATTGGTGTAGATGTATCTTTTGTCAAAAGCCCTCTAACCCCAATCGGTATCAAACGTTGCATGAGAATATGACAGTCATGAGATTTCAACCCAGTAATGTTAGAATTGTTATCTGTCACCCTCTTGCTGATATTAGATCCAAACCCATCTGGCAGTTTAACATTTTTTATAAATTCACAGAAAAGCTTTCGATCATCGGACTTGAATGAGTACTTTGGGTGGGGACTTAAGAACTTGCTACCCGATTGTTTCAACCACTGTGCCGGCCGGATATTTAGTTTTTGCAAGTCGTTTCGTGCGTTTGGTGTGTCTTTGGTCTTCTCATTCATTAAGAGAGTACCAAGCAAGCTGTCGCACACATTTTTCTCGATATGCATTACATCTAAGTTGTGCTTCAGCTGCAAAGAAGACCAATACTCAAGTTCGAAAAATATGCTTTGTTTGGTCCAGTTTAGCTCAAAATCTGCTCGGTTTATCCTCCCACCTCCAAAAGATGGATGCTTTCCTGGTAGACGATGAGGTAGACGACTGTGTTGAGCTTCTATGTCAGCAGGACTAAACTGTCTTGGAGGGCCTCGTGTCTCGGGTCTCCCGTTAAAGTCGAGACTTGTTCTCCATGGATGGTTGGCATCTAAGAACCGGCGATGACCAACATACACACATTTACCAGTTACACGAATTGAAGGAGTGTCTTCGTTGCAAGTCGGGCATGCCATGTGGCCCTGCCCGCTCCAACCTGATAGACTACTACGGGCTGGAAAGTCGTTTATGGTCCATAACAACGCCGCCTTCATTGTGAAGAATTGGTTTGTTGTTGCGTCTTTAGTACGTACACCTGAGTGCCACAAATGTTTAAGCTCATCCACTAACGGTCTAAGGTAAATATCCATGTCTTTCCCAGGTGATTTAGGGCCAGGAATCAACAAGGTCAACATGAATGTGGACTCCCGCATGCATAGCCATGGAGGTAAATTGTATGTGGTGAGTATAACCGGCCATGTGCTATGAGTCGAGGGTCCGTTACCGTTAAACGGATTAAAACCGTCAGCTGCAAGCCCCAAGCGAACATTTCGTGGCTCCATCGCAAAGTTTGGGTACTTCCTATCAAAGTCTTGCCATGAAGATCCATCAACTGGATGCCGCATGGTCCCATCTTCTGAACGTCCGGTACTATGCCATATCATATCTTTTGCCGTGTGCCTTGAACAATACAAACGCCGAAGTCTAGGCGTCAAAGGAAAGTATCGTAACACCTTGCGAGCTACCTTCGTGCCTTTTGTGTCTTTATCGACCCAACGACTCTCATTACAAACGGGACAATTTTGCAACGACTCGTGTTCTTTCCAGAAGAGAGCACAATCATTTGCGCACGCGTCTATCATCTCATAATCTAAACCAATCTTCTTAAATTTCTTCTTAACTACATAATGCGTAGAGGGAATCTTGTTGCCTATTGGCATTGATTCTTGCAAAATCTTTAGTAGACGATCAAATGAACTATTAGTCCAATGGGACGTCTCCTTTAGATTCATAAGCTTTGCTAAGAAGTCAAGGCAAGAAAACTTAGTACAACCAGGATATAATTCAGATTCAACATCCTTTATTATGTCTTCAAAATCGTCATCAACACCGTTAGATTCTCCACCCGACATCTCCAGGTTACGGTCTGTATCTTCTTCCATACGCTCCCCCCTAATGTCTTCAATAACGTTTTCCATACCCTCTTGTGGCACAACATTATCTACTTCTACAACTGCAGGCTGAGATTTTTCGCCGTGATAGTCCCACCTTATGTAATCTTTCCAAAAAACCGTACGCCCCAAATGGAGTTTCATTTTGGTGATGGTTGTTAAGCCGGAACATTTACATTTGGAACATGGACATCTAACTTCATTATGGTCGGGGAGCACTCTTTCACACATCGCGATAAAAGACCTGAGTCCTTGCTGGTAGTGAGCTGATTGAAGTGGGGAATCAATCCAGCTTTTATCGATAGGCATTATGCAACTGAAAGATAATTTAATTTAGGGTTTGCAGGACAAGGGTAGGCTGCTAAACCCACTTTTTGAACACTTTATCTCATATATGAATGTGTATTACATGGTTGTTTGTTTAAGAAAAATTCGGCAGCATTTCCTCTTAGCTCCCAAGTATATATGTAAGAATATATATACCCGAGGAGCAAAGAGAAAATGATAACCGAATCCTTCTTAAACAAACAATCATGTAATACACATTCACATCCTAAATGAGATAAAGTATTCAAAAAGCAGTCCCAAATTACACTGGGACAACCCGAAATTAATTTCTAAATCAATTTCGGGCGGGTATTTCTAAGCTCATTATGGTTTAGGAATGAATTTTCGAAAAGAATAGAGCAAATATCATGCCGGTCAATGGGAAGAGGCTATTTGACGTATTGCTCATCACACAACTAAAAGTGTTGCTTATAGAAAACAAGAATATAAATAGTAGTAATTTAATGGAATGATGACAAAATACATATATTGTGACATGTAAAAGCTTGTTCAATAAGGATAAAAAAGATATTAAGTGAAGTTAATTACCCATACGGCTAAGAAATACGCATAATTATGTCATCGATAATGTATGGTATGCAGAGCTGACTGGACTTATTTTTTACTTTTTTTGTTATAAATTTATACGTAATTTTATTTGCCAAAAAAAGTACCTATTCATTTTTATATTTAAGTGCGCTTTTTTTTTTCTCGGGCCCACGCTTTTTTTGCGCCTATCGCCTAGGCCCTAATCGGTGCCTATGCATCTCTGCCAAATGTCAATCGGTCTCGTAAATATTTATTGTTCAAACTAATCCTTTAAGCTCATGCTTGTCACTTGTGCGTCGGTTGTATATTCGAGTTTGGTTTGTTTCTTGAATATGTTGGGCAAGGTTATTTACGCGACGAGTTTGGTAAACCTTTAATACAATGTAATTTTAAAGAGTTTAGTGAACCTTTAATACAATGTAATTTTAAAAAATCAGTATTTTTTATATAACTTTATTATATAAAGTAAGATGGTTTGTTTCTCATAAAAAAATCGTTCTAATTTAATATTTTATAATAATAATTGAGTATCTTTGAATGATTACACGAAGAACAAGTTTTCAAGGAACTTACTAGTCTAGCGTTTTCAAGAAACCATTATTAAAAAAATATATTTTGAACATCATAACTTATGAATTTTTTTTTTAATCATATTGGAAGCACACGAGTTGTTATTCAAACATTACTAGCCCAAATAAAATTTACAGTTGCAATATTATTCATTAAAACCAACAAACATAATGGTAGCCCAAACTTTCTTTTATATTTTTAAAATTAATGACTTTATAAAACATTAATATGCTTTTCGGGTCATTTATCTTCTCAAGACTGTGGAACTTCAAAATTAATATCCTTTGACTTTACCTATCATTGTTTACGAGACATTTGTCAATTACAAAATAACACATTTATTTCTTCAAAAAAAAAACATACTACACATATCATCTTCTTCGTTTCATCACACACACCTGCAACCCTAATTTTTTTTTATCAAACATTTCTTCTTTTCCCAACTAGAGCTAATGCTTTCATCCCCAAACAGATTTAAAACAAAAAAAAAGAATCATGTATAAACAGATTTACACAAACAATGTTGAGAAAAACAACAAGATCAACTTTTTCCCCTAAAAAAAAAAAAAAAAACAGATTTAAAAGCTAATATAAACATAAACTAATGCTTTCATCCCCAAACATAAACTAACCTTGTTATGCACGAGGAGAAGAGGTGTTGACAGTGGTGGCCGAGGAGACGAGGGGTGCCGGTGGTGGCCGTGGAGACAAGACGGTGCCGGAGGAGAAACTACATTGACCAAGAACCATGAAATTAACAACATATATAACAAAATACACAAACAAATCAACATAAAACTAACCGATTATGCCGATTTTGGAGAGATTTGGTCGACTTTTTCGCTAACCGGAGAGAGGAGGTGAAAAGATTTGGGGGAAATTAGGTGGAGGGAAGAAAAGGCGCTGATTCTTTGCTTTATTCGTCGGGCCAATAG
Source organism: Helianthus tuberosus (assembly GCA_030545235.1). Classification (NCBI taxonomy): domain Eukaryota; kingdom Viridiplantae; phylum Streptophyta; class Magnoliopsida; order Asterales; family Asteraceae; genus Helianthus; species Helianthus tuberosus. The sequence goes on along the minus strand of CM060398.1, from coordinate 8,817,091 downwards.
GGGCGACAACATGTCGCCGCTATTGGTTGTACGCGTCGCCGCTATTACTCTGGGCAAACCCCAGCCGTTGGATGATGATATGAATCGTGTGGCTAGGGTTTAACTTGGGACACCGGATTGCGGATTGGACCAATAGCGGCGACATATTGGATGTCGCCGCTATTAATGTCGCCACTATTAATCGTTATTCTTGTAGTGACTCTCAACTCCTATAACAATTCATTTTTAAAAAGTAATTGGAAAAAAAAACTAAAATCTGTGATTAGTTCAAGTAGACCGATTAGCATAGACACTGTATACATGTTTTGAGAATGTAACTTAGTTTTTGCCTCGTCCGTAGTGCGGGTTACTAAGCCGAATATTTCTCTCTCATAATATGTATGTCCGTGTTTCGATTACTTGTACATACTACTCATAACACGATCTCACAAAAAAAAAATACATTGAGTCAAACAATCAAAACAAAACACTACCATACTTTTGCTTAAAAAAAAAACTAAAACGATAGAAATACTATTATTTTAAACCGGGGGAAATTTATATCTTTTCAGGACAAATGAGCATGATGGCAAAATCGTAATTAGGCTGAGAAAAAAAAAACAAAATCAATAGAAAGCTATAAATTTAAACCGGACAAAATCGAAATTTGGCTGGATCAATAGGGAAATGTCAGGTAGCTCCCTGGCACTATTCCCCTTAATGGAAATTGTAGTGTATATAAATATAAATATAAATAAGAATAAGAATAGTAAGAAAAAATAAAAAAAAATCTTATATTACCTAAAAGAAAAAAGAAAAATAAATGAAAGAAATTTTAAATTAAAATCTTTGACCACCCATTTTTTAAACTGACCAACAAATACTATACAAGCCCAGTTATCCGGGTAAACCTATTGGCGAAACGCTACTCACGCCCTACAAACCGACGGTTGTGAGCATGCTCTCGCCCACCGTTCTAGGAAACCCACATCATGAAAACCCACGGTGATATTTCTTCTATATGCCTTTTTGGATCTGAAAACCTAACGTCTTTAGGCTATGTCCATTGGTGACCTAAAGTTGGGTTGGTCACCAGTAAGACAAAACTTTGAGTAATTAATAAAATAAAAAATGAAATTAAAATCGGCAACCAAGTTGGTGGAGCAACCTTGGTTGCAACCCAAACTAATTACCCTATTAGTTGAATTACTCAAATAACTTATAATATTCAAACATTTAAAAAAAACTAAATACATAGTATTTCTTATTTTTTTGTGAACATCCTTATATAAATTTTATTAGAAACCGAGTTCGTTAAAAAAACATATTTTTTAGGTTGGGATGGGTTGTGAATGTGTGTTAAAAATTGAGTAAGGTTGGGTTGTGTAGGTGGAAAAAAGAGATATTAATTTTTTAATAAAAGGTTGGGTTGAGTTTGGTCACGGAGATAGTCTTATCATCCTTTTATGAAATTTCTTCTATATGCCTTTTTGGATCTGATTTTCAGTGCTTGCTTTTATACTAATTTTTATTTAAAATAGATTTCATCATAATTTTAAGTTGATCACATTGACGATGTAGTTCTTGAATCTTGATAAAAGATTAAACTTTCATATTATATTATATTATAGTGTAAATGTAAATTGCCATAGAGTAAATTGCCAAGGACCTTCCGACTAATTTCATCCGCGTGATGTGGTAAAAGACACAAAGAAGTTGATAGCTGGGACAACTTTTGTACCTACCTAAACAATAATAATGTCTATATGTATTTACTCTCACACACACACACACACTAGGAGACTCTGAACCAGAGAAACAAGACCATCAAAAGACTCATCATCAACAATGGCTGCTGAACTTATGGAGACTCTGAAAGAAGCCATCACCGGACTCTCTCCCTCTACTTTCTTCACTGTTCTCGCCGCCGTTATCGCCGTCTACTACAGGGTTTCCGTTTTCTTCATGAGAGGCTCCTCCGATCACCGTCAACAACACAGCCCAATGTCTTCCGAACAAGACAGGTGTTCTTTCCTCGATCTTTTAGTGTTTGATTTAGTATTACTTTAAATGTATTCCTTTTTGAAAAATATAGCATTTATACTTCACTGATTATAACCTGGTTTTTAGACTAAGTTAGGCAATGTGATCAAAATGGCAAGAAAAAAGGAAAAGTCAGGGACCCGGGACCCAGAGAAGAAAAAAAACTATTTGGACTAAAATGGTAATTTAGACAAAAACTCAGGGACTAAAATGGCAATTTACTCTATATTATACTTATTTTCCATATTCACTCTCTAACTTTCAGTTTTACTTTAAACTTACATTAGTTAATACACAGTTTTTACCCATGGTGATTTTGAATTGTATTACATGTTTTTAATACCGTAGAGAGGTAAATTCTATAAAACTTGTTAAAACATGTGTAGTTGATAAACGATGAATTTGCGTATATGTACTATTAATTTCAAATGTGTCAACCATGCAGAGGCAGAACCACAATATAATCAGCCGTAGCACGGGCTACGGCTCAACCCCGTATTCGCAGTGTTATTTTTTTCATTTTTATACAAAGAATACCCCTTAAAAAATACAAGGATACCCCTAACCATAAAAATAAGATAGTATAAGAGTGTAAATCTAATTCTTTTTACAAGAGGGCAACGCACGCTATTGACATTATGGGGCACCTTCCCTTGTTGCGGGATCCTCAAAGCGAACTTCTTTTGCTTAGATCTTGTATGGGGGTTGCAAAGTTGCTTTTCGGTTTGCGAACTTGCCAGCCTCCCTTTGTGGATGATGCTGTTTCATGTTTTGATAAAGGTCTTCGGGAGGCAATAGAAGACATTGTCGTATGTGGGGGTCCCTTTTTTGGTGAACTACAGTGGCGGATCGCGACCTTGCCAATGCGGCTTGGTGGGTTGGGCCTTCTCTCGGCCCGGGATGTGGCTGCCTATGCCTTTGTGGCTTCCAGGTCTCAATCTTGGGAGTTGCAGGACCACATATTACGTAACAGCGAGGTTGCTAACATTGATCCGGATTATGCCAGCGCCTTGGAACGCTTGCATGAACCTCTACCTGACTTTGATCTCGGCGGTTTCTCTAACAAGGACACCGCCCCCAAAAAAGCCACAGAAAACTTTGGCGAATGCCCTTTGTTGTCGAATCGCACAAAGTTTGGGAGAAGATTTTCATTTGTCCCCCCGCCAGAAAGCCGTCATTGATTGCCTACAGAGGCCTCACGCTCAAGATTTCTTAACTGTTATTCCTATTGAAGGTTTGGGTCAACGTATGTCAGCGGTGGAGTACCGGTCAATCCTTAAGTACCGTTTGATGATCCCCATGTTCCCGAATGATGAAACTTGCCCAGTCTGCCGTAAAGCATGCCTGGATAAATACGGGGAGCATGCGTTACACTATAGAGAGTTGCCGGGGTTTAAGTATCGCCATGACTTTGTTCGAGACGCGTTAATGGATATTCTCAGACGAGCAGGGATCTCGGCAAAGAAAGAGGCACCGGTGAATTTTCTTACAGACCCGTCGGAGGGGAGATCCACTCTACGCCCGGCTGACGTGCTAGTTTTTGGTTGGGAGGGCGGGAAACATGCTTGTGTCGATCTCACAGGTGTATCCCCCTAGCCGGGTTTCGGGAAAATAGGTTTGTGGCGGGCCAAGAAGTACTGAAAGCAGAGTCGAAGAAGGTGGAAAAGCACGCGAAAGCTTGTGAGGATAATCAGCATGCCTTTGTCCCCCTAGCGTTTGACACGTTTGGCTCTTTGGCGCCAGAGGCAGTTCGTTTCTTGTCCAGAGTTCAGCGTGTAGTCCACAGCAACTTTTCGACCCCTCAGGGGCGAGGCTTTGTTTTTAGTAGATTAGGGTTTTCTATTCAGAAAGGGATGGCGGCGCAGTTTGTTGCTCGTCTACCTGCTATTCTTATGTAATTTGCCCTGATGATTGGAATGAAAACAGTAAATTGACAAAAAAAATATATATATATATATTAGCCCAAACATAATTGTTAATAGCCTATTAAACTAGTTCATTAGCCCAAAACCCAAAATAATAATAAAACAAGCCCATTTCATAAAGTAAAAGTGGATGACGTGATGGAACAATTTAAGCTATGAAAAAAGAAGAGGAAAAATCTATTAGATATTTGTTTTACTTTATTTATTTATTTATTTATTGTCGTTAATAGTCAATATGCTAGTCAATATAATTGTATATATTATAGGAATAGATATTCCAGAGGATTCCATCCATATCTCTCCAAAGAATAGGAGATATTGTTTGTAATTATATATACGATTGTTATGAATGAATGAAGCAAGCAATTACAGAACTCTTTCATGGTATCGAGACCATAGCCCTACTGCCGCCGATCCTAACCCTCCCATCACCTCTCTTCCGTTTGCAACTCTCTATCCTTTTTACTCTCCTTCAATGGCTTCTAACCTACACCCTGCAGTCACCGTCTCAAACTTCAAACAACTGTTTCCCGTCACCCTAGACATCAAAACCGGCCACTACACCACATGGTCGGAGCTCTTCAAAATACAGTGCAAGGCTTATCAAGTCTTTGATCACCTTCGGCCGAAACCTGCAACTTCTTCTTCCGGAACAGACAAAGGCACTGACAAAGACACGGCTCAAACCGAGTCTTGGGAGCAGCTCGATTCTTTAGTTCTGCAGTGGATTTATGGTACTATTTCTACTGATTTGCTCCACACTATTCTCAAACCTAACACTACGGCTTATGACGCTTGGACGGCACTCGCCAATCTTTTTCAAGATAATAAAGCCACTCGAATCATTGATCTAAACAACAAGTTTGCTCAGACCCGACTTGACCAGTTTTCTTCAATGTCCGCCTACTGCCAGGCCATGAAGGTCATCTTCGACCAATTAACGAATGTCGGATCTCCGATAACTGACGAGCAACTCGTTTTACAGATTCTCACCGGATTGACAGAACAATACGAAGGAATTGGCTTCCTCATACAACAAACCAAACCCCTACGGGATTTCTATGAAACCAGGTCTCGTTTGTGCATGGCCGAAACCCGGAAAATTAGTCAGGCAAGACTCGCTGCACAGGCAGCAGGCACTGCTCTTAACACAGTCACTGATCGTAATGACTCTTCTCAACGCACTGAACGGACGACAGATAACGCAGAGCGGGGCAGGGGACGAGGCCGCATGAATGAAGCAAGCAATTACAGAACTCTTTCAGTCGTTTTACTATTGTATGATTGCACGGTAAAAAATATTTTGGGATACCTCTAATTTAATAGGCTGGTTTCGCCACTGCAACCATGTCTAACCGTGTGTCTATTAGCTTTTAAAAGTAAATTAGAGTTGATGATTATCAACAAAAAAACACAGTTATACACTATTCTAGCAGCTAAACTGTATGATCATCATAAAGTTAATTAATTCAAATTAGATAGCATCATTCAAATTCGCTGGTTTAGTTCTAAATATGAGCTTCATATATATATATATATATTTATTCTTGATGGCTGGTCAACAAAATACAAAGAAAGATAAAGGAATGCAATCTTAATTGTTTCTGTTTTCAGCCTTATGATAAACTGGTGACTTTAGCATTGTTTGAATATTATGAAGTTTCCTCTGTATGAATTTTCTTGGAGGAGAAAATTTCTCAAGTATTTAATATAGATATGCGCTTGTATGATGCTCAATGACACATCTCAGCTACTCAAAACCACATCTTTACTGGCGATCGATTTCCATTGCTTGCTTTTATGATAATTCTAAACAAATTCAATCCACAGATCAATGGCATCTTCATCACGCTCATCTCACTTCATTCCTGACTCTGTTTCTAAATCATGGAGTTATGATGTATTTCTGAGTTTTAGAGGAGAGGACACTCGCAAGAACTTTGTGGATCACCTCTACACTGCTCTTAAACATGAAGGAATCCACACGTACAAGGATGACGAAACACTTGATCGGGGTAAGCCAATCGGTCCAGCACTCTTGAAGGCCATCCAAGAGTCACGGATCTCTGTTGTTGTATTCTCTGAAAACTATGCAGATTCATCTTGGTGTTTGGCTGAGCTTGCACATATAATAGAGTGCGTGGACACGAGAGGGCAGATCTTGTTGCCCATATTTTATCACGTAGATCCTTCTGATGTGAGAAAACAAAAGGGGAAATATGGAGAAGCATTTTCCAAACATGAGAGAGAAAATAAGGAAAAAGTTGAATCATGGAGAAAAGCGCTGGAAAAGGCTGGCAACATTTCTGGATGGACCATCAATGACAGGTAATTTTATCTTTTTTTAATTTAAAACGCCTTTATGCTTAAGATATTTGCATTCTATAACGAGTCAATTTAGTTTTGTTTTTATCGTTCACAGGTTAAATGAGGTATTTAAAAAAATGATATAACAATAAAGTGGGTCACATAAGTTGAAAGTAGTCGGGTTTACTCATGGTTTTAAAAAACGCTTGAGGCATGCGCCTCGAGGCGCGCTTCGAGGTGAAACGGCTAAAAAACGAGTCTGAGGCGCGCCCTATGGGGTTTTTATTGTATATGCGCCTCAGAGGGGCTGAGGCGCTAAGAAAGGCTGCGCCTCAGGGGATATTGATAGTTGTTTTTGACTTTTGTGTCAATTTCAAGCATTTCATGTCTTTTTTATGTGTGTTTTTGATGATTTTGATGAATCTGATGATGAAATTAGTTAGTATTATTATTTTTATAATATATATAATTTTTATATTTATTTATTAATACCCCCTCGACCTTACGCCTCATTTCGCCTCGAGGCTTACGCCTGGTGAGGCGAAGGGAAAACGCCTCGAAACTCGTTTCCGTTTTTTTAAACCTTGGGTTTTCTAAAAAAAATAGTTACTGTCATAAAAAAATTAGTTTTTAACATATTTAATTAGATCTAACACATTAATAATTTGTAGGATGGTAAAAGAAAGTGTTAAAGGGTGTTTAATATGGTGCCAAGTGCCATCCCACCCAAACCAAAGTGTTACAATAATTACCTGACACCAAGATGTATAAATTTTCAAAGGATAAAAGACGTTCTTTGTACAAAAATGGTACAACCAATTTTTTTACAAAACATGTAGTCAAATACCACGGGGCTTACATTTGGACAAGTATTATGTAAAAATGTGGGTATTATAATATTTGGATATACAAATTCAAAATGTAGGTATTAATGTATTATAATATATTGTTTTGTGTTACTCCCTATTTTACTTTCACTTGTATTGTTTTTGCCTCTTTTTTAACTTGAAGTTAAATAAATCTCATATTCAACATTTAGCAATTTAAATCCAATTTCAGTTGTATAATTGGTAATTTTAAAATTAAATAAGTGAGTGGGAACCAGTTCTAAGTATCCTTATGTACCCTTCGTGCAGCTATGAAGCAAATTGCATCAGGGACATTGTTGCTGCAGTTTCTTCTACGCTTTCTTCACTAATTGCAGACAACAATAAAGAATTGGTTGGAATAGAGACCCGCTTACAAGATCTGAAATCAAAGTTGGAAATTGGGTCGGGTGGTGTGCGCATGGTTGGAATATGGGGAGTTGGGGGTGGTGGAAAGACTACTCTCGCATCTGCTACCTATATGGAAATTTTTCACCAATTTGAAGATCGTTGTCTTCTTGAAAATATTCGTGAAGAATCAAGGAAGCACGGTTTGACTAAGTTGCAAGAAAAATATCTCTCACTTGTTTTGAAAACAAATGTGGTGGTAGGGAGTGAGACAGAAGGAAGAAGAATGATAAAGAGAAGGCTATGCAACAAAAGAGTTTTAGTAGTTCTCGATGATGTTGATGATCTTGAGCAACTTGAGGCGTTAGCGGGATCCCATGATTGGTTTGGTGAGGGGAGTCGGATAATAATCACAACCAGAGATAAGAATGTGCTATCCGTTAGGGCTCACACAATTTATGACATGAGTTTGTTATCAAATGACGAGGCAATCAAGCTCTTGAGTAGACACGCATTTCATAAAGAGAAACCTGTTGAAGATTATGAGACGCTTTCACGGGGTGTAGTTTCTTATGCAGGTGGGCTCCCGTTAGCACTTAAAGTTTTAGGTTCTTTTCTACATGACAAAGACAAGGATGAGTGGAAGAGTACCATGGCCAAGTTAAAATGCATCCCCGAAGACAAGGTCACAAAGAGACTTAAAATAAGTTATGATGGCCTTGAACCTTACCAGCAAAAACTATTCTTAGACATTGCATGTTGCTTTAGGAGACAGGATAAAGATAAGGCAATGATGGTGCTTGATGCTTGTAGTTTTCACCCTGGTATAGGGGTAAAGGTGTTGGTACAAAAGTCTCTCATAAAAGTTTCAAATGGAAGATTTGACATGCATGACTTGGTAGAAGAAATGGCCCACAACATTGTTAGAGGGGAATACCCTAAAAATCCAGAAAAGCATAGCAGGATTTGGAATGGGGAAGATGTTGCATACCTCTATGATATGGGGGCAGATGCACCGCCAATGGTTAGTTTAACTTTGCAATAGAATATTTCATATATATCTCATAAGATGACCCTTGTGTATCATGTTACTGACACAATTTGGTTACCTTGAATAATTAACGCAGGAAACTGAAGTATTAGCTTTGAGAACAACTACTAGCCAACATCCAGGTCTATCTCTATCTGATGTTGTTGCAAACATGAAGAAACTTCGGTGGATTCATTTTAATGAGTATCCAGCATCTTCATTCCCATCAAATTTTCACCCAAAAGAGCTTGGTTGTCTAGAGTTGCCATTCAGCCAACAAAATAAACTCTGGCATGGGTATAAGGTAGGTAAATATTGCTGTTCCACAATTCATTTCAATAAAACTGTGGAATGAATTTTAGAATGAACATAATTATTTTAGTGAATAATGAGTTAATTGCATTTAGTTAGTTGTTTGTTAGACGGTGGTTATCGAGTTTTTGACATCTCTATAATAGAGGTGTAAATTATATATTTACTGAAAGGAAATTGTTGTATACTTACTGATTTATTTAACTTTTCCTACTTGTCTTGAAACAGCATCTACCAAATTTGAAAATTCTTAATCTTGGGGGCTCTGTAAACCTAATCATGACACCAGATTTTGATGGCCTTCCATGTCTCGAAAGATTGATTTTAGAGGGTTGTAAGAGTTTAGAAGAGATTCATCCATCAATTGGAGATCACAAAAGGCTTGTTTTCGTGGATATGAGCGACTGTTCAGGACTTAAAAGCTTTCCACCCATCAAACAGATGCAAATGTTGGAGACTCTTGATCTCTCTTATTGCAGTAAACTTCAACAGTTTCCGGATATCCAGTCGAACATGGATAGATTGGAAACCCTTGATTTGAGTTGGACTGGTATAGAAATAATCCCACCGTCAGTTGGACTATTTTGTACCAACCTTGTTTCCTTAGATTTTGGTGATTGTAGCAAATTGAAAAGCATAGAGGGAAACTTTCGTCTCTTAAGAAATTTGAAATACCTTGATCTTAGTGGGTGCAATTTGGGAGATGACATCCCATCTGATATATTTTGTGAGTTACTAAACCTACAACGACTAGACCTAAGTAATAACGACTTTTCAATATTACCTTCCGGCCTCTCTCAGATCCCGTGTCTCAAGCACCTCAATTTGTCAGACTGCTGGAACCTTGTAGAATTGCCAGAACTCCCATCAAGCATAACTATTCTCCATACGTATCGTTGTGGCTCACATTGAGATTGTAAGAGATTAAATAAGTACCCTTCATGCGGTCATCAAGCAAAATGCATCAGGGACATTGTTGGTACAGTCTCTTCTAGGCTTTCTTCAGTAATTACAAACGACAATAAAGAACTGATCAGAACAGAGACCCGCTTAGTCCGCTTACAAGATCTGAAATTAAAGTTGGAAATTGGGTCGGGTGGTGTGCTCATGGTTGGAATGTGGGGAGTTGGGGGTGGTGGTAAGACTACTCTCGCATCTGCTGCCTATATGGAAATTTCTCACCAATTCGAAGCTTCTTGTCTTTTTGAAAATATCCGTGAGAAATCAAGCAAGCACGATTTAAAAAAATTGCAAGAAAATTTTCTATCACTTGTTTTGAAAACAAAGGAGGTGGTAGGGAGTGAGATAGAAGGAAGAAGAATGATAAAGAGAAAGCTATGTCACAGAAGGGTTTTTGTTGTTCTCGATGATGGTGCTTGATGCTTTTGCTTCTCCAACATTATTAGGCCCACATTTTGTTACCATTTCCAGTTTGCTTTTGCTTCTCCAACATTATTGGAGTCTACAAAAAAACTTGTAATAATTTGTTGTTGTTGTCGTCGTCGTCTCATAAGACCACATTCTATACTTTGTTCATTAATCATTACCAGATTTCATATAGCGTTTTTGTTGGTTGTTGCTCCCCTTTATGCATACTATCGTATGTGAAGCTACAAAGGTATGTTATTTGCAGAGAAGGATACAAGGCGGGTCAAAATAAGTTAAAGAGTTGAAACGACATTTTTATACATGCCAAAATAGGGTTGGTTCTCTGCAAACACTTTTTTTCTTCTTTTTTTTCTTTGTTTTTTTCAATTTTAGTGTCTTGACTATCATACAAAAACATCGCTGTTACAAGAATATTGATTAGAAAACACAAATCAAATCGATTAGTCGGTGATAAAAGCGGCTCGTGATACCGAACAAACATCCGGCACCTACCACCCATCGATATTTTCTTTACGCTTGTTTCCTCTACAAATCAATTCCCAAATGCTGATTATTCTCTTTATTTTCCGTTTCTGTTTGCAATTGTAAACGAAGATATCCGACCCTCTCCTTGGAACCTTAGTTTATGAAGCTCATGAATCGAGTTTGTTTAATCAAGCTCCATCAGCACTTTCATTTAATCAAAGTCAATAATTGGAGTCGTTACATGTTTTTTTGCCTAATGATTTTGGGTTAACTGATATCTCGAAGGGAAATATTGATGTACTGTATGCATTTGGGGCTGGTGGATTAGGATTTGATCCATGTTTACGTTACTGAGATTAAAAGGACTCTTCAAGCTGGGTTCTTGGTGTTGTTGGGTCGGTTGCGGCAAAAGTTTGGATGCCAGAGATAAGGAAAAACACAACTAAAAAGTCAAATTATAAAAAGATTCACTTGTGCTGGTGTCAATGGGTGTTTAAATTATTACTAAGTTTTGATTTATTGATAAATACGTTTTAAATTATGATTACAAACAGGTATATAAACTAAAAAGTATAATCTATTTTTAGTGAATAAAACAATTTAGGTAGTTCTAAACATGAGTATACTTTGAATGACTTTGAAGTTTTACCCGTATGCTTTGTTTATTTTTTGCTATTTACTTCTAATGTTACAAGTCTGGCCGTTTGTGTTCCTTAAGTGTAGATTTTTTTTTTTCTGTTTGATTGGACAAAGCCAACGGGAAGATGATGGGACATCCCGCTCTGAACGGTTGTCATCCGTTGCAGGCATTATTAATATTGTTATTTCTCAATGGTTTTGTCTACTTGTATTGTTATTTCTCAATGCTATAAATCCATCCTTCTTTACTCACCAAACAATGCCTCAAGCTTCCAACAAGATATGTTTGCTGCAACAAGTTTGATAAACAAGTATTTATTCTGATACACCCAATTTGCAGCCATCAGTTGTCAAACCGGTCAACAGAAACAAAAGGTCATACACCGGACACTCTTCAGTTCACTGCTTTGCACACTTTACGGTCTCGTCTCACCCGGTCAATTACCTATCCACTATCCAGTTCAGTCCATGGAGGCATGGACTCTGAAGAATCCTAACAGTCCATGCTGCAAGAAATATAAGAGTTTGTTGCTACATACCAATGATAGAATTGTACTATTTATATGTATATGTATATATACAATGTTATAATGTTTTGGCTTCGATTATAATTTATTTACTATTTCGACATCTTCAAGTTAGGTGTATTGATGATAAACTTTTAATATTTTGTCTATTATTTTTTATTATGTTGATGATCAACTTTTAATCTTATATAGTGGTTAACAAGTTTACAAATAAACTTTCAATTTTGTATACTAAGTAGCATTTTAAAGTTTTAAAATATCTTAAGTATTTTTTTTTAAATCTTATTTTGCTTCATGAAGTTCACGGGTATCAGCACTAGTGTGACTGTATAATAGTAAATTGTGTTAGAAGTTAGAACATATAATAAAGAAGACTTTTTCAAAAGTCGGCATCTTGTACAAGAAAGTTAAATGGATTAGCCACAAAAATATGATATGTAAAGAATGAGTGACATGAAAAACTCCAAGAGCCATACGCATTTATATATTATTAATTTGAAACAATTGTGTGCATATTTGGTTGTAAGTTTTGTTTAAATGGTTGTACATTAATCAAATATAGGTTGTAAGTTGTGCTTTAAGTGGTTGTACCTTAATCAAATAATAGTGGTTTCATTACCTTACCAAATTCAATCTGTTTTGTATGCATGTATGGTTGTAAATTGTGTTTAAGTGGTTGTACCCTAATCAAATAATGGTTTCATTATCTTATCATATTCAATCGGTTTGATCCATTCAAAGTTGTGTTGTTTTATTTGTAAATTATTATTATTTATAATAATCTAATTAATTTATCCAAAATCTTGTATAAATATAATTTGCAACATATTGATGCAATGGTTGTTGTAATGTATGCATTATGGTTTGTATAGTGGTAAAGACATATATTATATATAGATTACGATAAACCTGTCAAACAAGAAAAAATTGACGCGGGTTCACCGTAATGCGCGAGTCCTAGATCAACTTAGTTGTTTTATTCTACGTTTTACGTTTCGGTTTAATTTTTCGCATTAACATCGCAACTTCAGTGTCAGTGGTCGCTGACAGTAGTGTGGCATTAGTGCTCGCCCCCGCCGCAACGCGGGGGGTGCTTAATACTAGTTATTAAAAATTTACATGGCACTTTGGGCGGTAATTTTATAACATCTATAAATGTTTGACCCATCACTTGTCAGTCTTATATTCAACCATTTACTAAATCCATTAAACATGCTTTGTTTTTATTATATACAAATCTAACTTATTATACATAACAAATTTGCATTTTGTAAACAAACAAATGGTTGGTCTTAACTCTCAACTCTTTTGAATCTAAGCTGACTTAACAAATCCAGAACCAAGCTAGTAACTAATTTAACAGTTTTGCTACAACGATTCATCAGGTTGATCTTGGCTGTTGGTCGGGTTTAAGCTAAGAGATGTAAAACAATACGACAAGTCAAGTCGATGTTCAAATTCATGTGTATAATGAGCTTGTTCATGTAAATGTGTTGTGTTATATGTATGTGAGTGTTGAGGAATATATTTATCAGTATAGGTATCAATCGTGTCGGTTTCACATGTTAAAATTTTAAAGGTTAACGGATTGACGGGTGACTAAAAAAATCCTCATATAACATAGGGCCATAGGGGTAGAGGTGCACAAATCGGGTATTTTTAATAACCGGTTCCAGTTATGTAACCAGTTTATGGTTTTAAGAGTTGGAACCAGTTATTTGTAACACCTCGAAAATTCGTGTTGAATGAAATAACGACACGTGTCATGTAAGACAAAAGTATTATAAACCCGGATCCAATTAAAGATGTATGGCAGGATTTAAAAGTTTCGTCATGTTAATTCATACCTCTGAACGACCTCATTAAGAATCCCAAGACCCTAATATGAATAATAAACATCTGGTATACATTCAAGTCCGGTGATTTCTAGTAATAATTGATTCTAAGTGCAAGAGTGGAATCCTATGAAGAAATGCACGATAAACCTTCGTTTGTGGTTTTTCTTTAAAGTTCAAGAAAACATCTCAATATGGTAGGGTACATAACTGTTCAAGCATGGAGTAGAGGCCCCAAACTGATAATTCATGTCCCAAAATCGTTTCACCTAAGTTGCCCTTTCAAAGCTCGAAAGAACAAAAAATTTTGCCTTCTGCAAAGGTCTTACGGTCCGTAAACCTTTGCCAGCGACAGTAAATCGGGCTGTTGACTGTTTTGAGCTTGTAACCGACTTAAAAACGATTTTCCTCATCCATGGACGACCCCTACATGTTTTTTAGACCCTAGGGCACTTGTTGATGATCAGGGAACAAGGGTAGACTTGGTTGTCAATGATCTAAATGAGATTTAAGCACTATATAAAGCCACAATGTTGCAACATTGTGATCACTCATTCCTTCTGCATTTCTGGAGCTGTTGGAAGTTCAAGAGCAGACCCTAAGCATCCCTAATCGTGCATAGGACTTCTGTAAGTATGCTTAACCTTTCCTAGTTGAGTTTTACTTAGTTATTAGCTTAAAAGTCAAACCGTCGTAATTAACGGTTGACATCGCGATTAATCATTAATGGTCCAGTGATTAGTCGAATTGAAGGTAGTTATAAGTTGGTAATTATGTGGGCATTAAACCCTTAAAAGGGCACCCTCTGATTCCCACTCTAACTAGACCATTTGTCAGGTCAAAGTTGATTAGAAAAAGTCAACAGAATGCTAATTTTTGAATTAACGCATAATTAGCAATGTAGAAGGCATGTAACCTATTTTATCACTCATATAACTTGGTAATAAGTATAATAACTGGTCTAAGCTTGTTTGATCCGACAATTTTCTGTTTGTCGCAAAACTTTGACTTTTGCTTTGACTTCAGTTCTTGACCCGTTTTAGTATGATTTGGAAATGCCTTAGAGCTTCCTTAAGACCAGGTTACATGCTAGTATAACCCTCTGTGATTATACACCTTGGTTCATTAGTTATCCAATTAATATGCATGATTCCGTTAATTGCTTATATGTTGACTATTATGCCCTTTTCACCATAAAACGTGATTTTTGAAAATGTAAAAGAGTAGAAACTTTAGTTACTGAATTATAAACTTGTACCCAAAATTTGACATCAGTTTGAGGTGTAGATTGAGAGTTATGCTCATTAGCGTAATTAGAAAATCTTTTAGCGATTAAACGGCATAATTAGCATATAGCCTATTTAAACCCACTTTTTGATATCAAACTTTTTACCCACTGATGTAATATAATATTTTGGGATTTTTGAAGATTTTTGAAGATTTTTAATTAATTTTAGGCTGAGCATAACTTAGAGTTATATGCTTGATCCGGTAATTGTCGGTTTTGCCCTTTTGGGCTATAAAAATGAGTTTTACATATCTTTTTGACCCCAAACCTT
Source organism: Helianthus tuberosus (assembly GCA_030545235.1). NCBI lineage: Eukaryota > Viridiplantae > Streptophyta > Magnoliopsida > Asterales > Asteraceae > Helianthus > Helianthus tuberosus. Next base: position 8,801,867 of record CM060398.1, on the reverse strand, counting down.
TTGCTACTGATTTTATATGATAAATACATTATTTTAAACCTTCTGGAATAATAAAAATATCAGCTTTCTATATAGAACCCGAAAATGGCTCCTAATCGCCTTTTTAAGCGTTTTTAACTCATTGTATGTACTAAAACTATTTTAAACATATAAGAGTTGATACCTACTGATATCTTAGGTAAATTATAATATTTTAACAGTAAGCAAAAGTTGTTAAACTCAGATTTCTGATTTTGACATTTTAAGCTTATGTGAAATTACCAAAATGCCCATACGGTGCATAGTTTGGTTATAATTGATAAATTTCACATATATGCAATACCCTACTGTTATAACTTATTAAATTAAGTATTTTTGCTGATTATATCAGACCTGTAACTCAGGTTAATACTTGAACTCTTTTATAACCTTGTAAATGACCAAAATACCCTTACGGGGCATAGTTTGAGTTTAAATTCGTTTCGGGCATAATAAAAGATATCTTACTGATGTCACAACATATTTGAGGCATATTAACTTAGGAAACCTGTATATGGATCTTATGGTTACCCGTTTCGCATTCTTCGCGTTCGGTTCGGTTTATGTAACTAGTTTACGTAAATTAGCCGAAACGGGTCAAACCTTATTGTTTTTATCTCAAAATCCAGAATGTGTTTAGATTACCCATATAAGACAAGTATTCAAACTTGTCGGGTCTAAATCACATTCTATTCCGGTCTTCGCTTAATCGTGCGTTTGAACCGTATCTTTCTTTAAAACTAACCGGTCTAAGTTTAGGCTTAATTAAAGACCCGTTAGGATTCTAATAGGTTATTATAAACCTTCGTTCCAGAATAGGAGACCCGGTAAAAGCTACTTGCATTTGCTGTTTGTGAATTATACTTGCTCAGGTAAATACTTTTAACTTATTTTCCCTTATACGGGCTTGGGGTACGGTATATAAAATACCGCTTGGTCGGGCGTTCGACCTTAATTGTTTGGTGGTTAAGTATTATCGAGATGACCCGTTTAAAAATATGTTTTGTTTGCTTAACGCCTTTGGGGGGTTAATGACCATGTCCCGGATATCCTTGGCATCATTTTACGAAATGGCCACGACCTAAGCGCGGAGTGTAGGCGTACACTTGTCAGTTCCTAAATAAATAATGTGGTGTGTCTATTGATCTTTAACCCGGCACGAACCGGGCTACTGAACGCATAAGGAACATGTAATCCTTTTACAAGTTTATATATTCAAATAATTATCCCAAGTTATAAAAAGTTTGTGCCACGTGCATTCAAATCAATTTTTATTAACCCTTTTCAAAATGAGTCAGTTAATTGTATTTACCAATGTAAACTGACGTATTTTCCCAAAAAGGTTAAGTGCAGGTACTACGCGAACTAGGCTGGCTACTCCTAGCATCAATAAAGAGTCTCGCAAGCTTAAGATGCCTAAAGTCTGTTGAACTACTGTTTCCATTTTATTTTGATCCACCTGTGGATAAACTTTCGACTGTTGTGATACTTGATATTACAATTATATTCGGTTGAAATATATCTTTCATTTGCTTCCGCTGTGCATTTAAATATTGTGTTGTTTGACTATTATGTTACCAACCACGTCACGATACTCCCCACCGGGCCCACCGGTAATACGTGGAAAGTCGGGGTGTGACAGGTTGGTATCAGAGCCAACATTGAGTGAATTAAACACTAGCCTTTTGTGTTTAATCTCAATAACACAATTGCACATTCCTAAATTTTCGAGTCTAGACAAAGAACATAGGAATAATCCAAAATGTTTTTGTTTTTATCTTAACTTTGTCCTTTATATTTTGTTGCTATCTTATGTTATATTGACAGGTCTAAATATGCCGCTAAGATTTTTCAGACGAAGAGGACGAGGCAAGGGGCCAATCACCGCCCCCAATGATCACGAAGCTGGGCCTTCGCACAGGCGAGCTCCTTCTACCACTGCGAGTGCCGATCCTCGAGAGAACTGGAGGACCAATGTGGAGCCCGCTAGACGGTCTGTTTCACACAGCTCAACACCTCCTTACCGCCATTCCTACGGGCCACATTCGGAAAACGAGCCCGATAACCCACAGCCTTCATATATACCTCTCCAGAGATCTCTTTCGCACAACTCCTTTGGCAACCCTACTCCTGTTTTTCGGGGCCGGTTTAACCCGGCAAATTATATTCAAGAACCAGTGGGTTTTAACCCATTGGGACCAGAGGACCACTTCTCCGAAGACAATGCGATGGACATGGACGAGGACACGAATCCCGTCGAACCTGCAAGCGGTACACCCAACCATCCCATCGAGATCTCAGATGGTTCATCCTTCCACGGATCACCCTATGGTGGTCCAGACAGTTTCCAAGCGAGGTTTAACCAACATGAATGGTACTTCACACCTTCTCACCATTCATCACCTCACCAACAGCAGCAGCAGGATCCCTCTGGGGATTCACGTTTCGTGGCTGTCACGCCACAGCCTCCACCGCCGCCAGTTCATCAAGCACCTCCAGAACCACCAAGGCGTAGGAGAACGGGCGCACGTATATCTGCGCGCGCAGGGGATTTTCACTTTAGCTCTCCCCATCACTCAAGTGGCAGTCACTACCCGCCACTGCATGAAGACCCACAAATGGGTGGGCCCTCAAACCCAATTCCAGGAGGGAACTCTGCACCAGTTGCACCACAGCCGCCACCATTTGGTTTTGATAACCCGATCCCTGCATACGCCGGTTCAACGGCGTACAATCCGTTTGAACAGCCGGCTCACACTCAGTATAACTATGCTGAGGCCGACCCGTATCTTGTAGCGGCAAACTACAACGCCCTTCATCCGGAAGGACCGTATAGAGCCTCTTGGGGGGTAGGATACCCAACTCATCGATATCAAATACCTACTCGACCCCCGTTCCAGCATCAACTGCAGCCGCCACGGTTCTCCCCACCAGAGCATGAGGAAATCCTTCAAAGATTGGACCAAGTTGAACGGGTAGTTCACAGGGATCGCAGGGAGCGACAAAGTTTCTTTCAGGGATTGACAAGTTTAATAAAAGGGAAGAGCAAGAAGGGCCATTGAATCCTTCAATTATTGATTATATTTTCCTTGTTTCAGTTGAGCCCCTGCGTGGGCCTGTCTTGCTGTTTTGACCCCTGCGTGGGTATGGTTGTCTTTTGAGCCCCTGCGTGGGCCTATCTTTCTGTTAACCCCTACGAGGGTATGTTGTTTGTTTAAGTCCCTGCGTGGACTAATATTTCAGTTTGACCCCTGCGTGGGTAAGTTGTTCTGTTAAAAAGTCCCGTTTAGGGCGATGTGTAATCTTTTTAATAATTAATGGAATGTTAAGTTTATAAATTTCATTTTGCCATTATATGCATAAATAAATTATATGTGAAATAAATAGATCAAAATCATTCCTTTTAAAATAATCTGCCTATTAAATATTAAATGAGAATCTTAAAGGTATAACCTAGCCTGCATGTCATTATAAGACTTGGCCAAGATGGTAAGACCTGTTTAAAAGATTCGGGTCCCTGTTAACATCTGTAAACATGTTAACGCTCCTGGCAGACGTGATTCGTTAAAATCACACGCGTCATTCTTATATAAGGATTCTTCAAAAGATTCCCAACCTAACTTAACCTAATGATCTATAAATCATGGGTTTAAACCATTAATTAAGATGATCACATGTTGACCATCCATTTGTAGTATAGTGCCTACGGGCCATGCTCATTGTCATATCAGACAAAAGACAGTAGTAGTCTACGACTCCCTGTCAGAAAAAGGTAGTGAACTTTGATTCAAACCTTAATGCCTCGATTCCATAAAAATCTGGGCTTATAAATTAAACTTGTCTACGGGGCTAGGCCTTTTTGTGCTACTAACAAAACTATTATTGTTTTATAATTAGGATAAATTATAATAGAAATCCTAAATAAATGTGAGTAACAAATTAACTGAATATGGTCTGTGTTTACCATGGTTAATGAATTGCCATAAAAGACAATTCCATAATAAACTCCCAAATAAATTAGTGTCGATGTCTTATGTAACAGTTAAAACTACAATGGCTGACTCTGACGAGATCAACAGTCATCCCCTGGAGAATAATAAGAATGCCAGAATTAATATAACCAGGGAAGAGCTTCGTACACTGATCGATACAGCAGTATCTAAAGCTATGGAGCGGCAGTATAGTGAAGCTAGCGGGACTCGAAGCAAAGCCTCATCTGTACCCCACTCTAAGTCTGTCCCTAAGACTCATTCTGAGGCTCACAGCAAGCCACCACCCTCTAAGAAGGAAGAACCAAAGAAAGTTGATGACGATCGTCAGTCCTCAAATCAACAAAGTGTTCCATCTAAAAGAATTGTACTGAATCAGGAAACCCGTGATAAGGGTTGCTCCTACAAATACTTTGTTTCCTGTAAACCCCGGGATTTCACTGGGGAGAAAGGGGAAATAGACTGCATGTGGTGGTTAGATGAGATGGACACAGTGGTTGACATCAGCGGGTGCGCTGATAAAGATGTTGTAAAGTTTGTATCTCAATCGTTCAAAGGTGAGGCCTTAGCCTGGTGGAGATCATTGATTCAAGCTACCGGGAAGATTCCCCTGTACAATATGACATGGGAACAATTTGTTACCCTCATCAGGGAGAACTACTGTCCTCAGCACGAGGTCGAAAAGATTGAGTCGGATTTTCTATCATTGGTAATGACAAATCTGGATTGCCAAGCTTACCTTATGAGATTTAATACAATGTCAAGATTGGTTCCGTATCTGGTGACCCCGGAACCCAAACGAATAGCTTGTTTCATTGGGGGTTTAGCCCCAGAGATCAAGGCAAGTGTAAAAGCCTCTCGGCCAGCTACTTTCAGATCTGTAGCTGATATATCTTTGTCCCTCACACTGGACGCGGTCAGACAAAGATCGCTGAGGAATAAGGATGCCGAGAAAAGGAAACGTGAAGATGACAATTCACGAAGGTCAAACAAGAAGCACCGAGGAAACAGTGACCACAAGAAGGGGTCTGAATCTAAGAAGGATGGGCATCAATCTGGAGATAAGCCCAAGTGTAAGATCTGCAAGAAACAACACTTCGGCAAGTGCAGATATAAATCGAACTCACAGACACAGTCGAGAACTTTTGCATGTGGGATATGCAAGTCCAAGGAGCACAAGACCTTGGATTGCAAAAAGCTGAAGGACGCAACGTGCTACAGTTGCAACGAAAAAGGGCATATCAAGTCCAACTGCCCAAAACTCGCAAAGAAAGCTGATGAAGGAAAGAAGACCAATGCTAGGGTCTTTAGAATGGATGCAAAGGAAGCTGTGCAGGACGATAACGTGATCACAGGTACCTTTCTCATAAATGATGTCTATGCAAGAGTACTTTTTGATTCAGGCGCTGATAAGTCATTCGTAGATAATAAGTTTTGTAAATTGTTGAATTTACATGTTAAAACCCTAAGTGTGAAGTATGAGGTGGAATTAGCAGATGGCACCTTAGAAACCGCCTCAACCATATTAGATGGATGTTTTATATCCATTAAGAACCACTCTTTTCCTTTGTCCCTACTTCCTTTGAAGTTAGCCGGTTTTGACATCGTTTTAGGCATGGACTGGTTATCTCATAACCAGGCCCAGATTGTCTGCAATAAGAAGCAAGTGGTGATCAAGACTCCGTCTGGTGAATCACTTACCATTCAAGGAGATACCCAGTATGGACTGCCTGAGCAAGTGACTATGCTCAAGGCCTCTAGGTGTTTGAAGAAGGGTTGTGTCATCTACATGGCACAAGTGACTATTGATGAGCCGAAACCCAAGATTGAGGATATCCCCGTCATTTCTGAATACCCTGAAGTTTTTCCTGAAGAACTACCTGGTTTACCACCAGATAGGCAAGTGGAATTCCGAATTGACATCATCCCTGGAGCAGCACCAGTAGCAAGGGCACCTTATAGGTTGGCACCAACAGAGATGAAGAAATTGAGAACGCAACTAGATGAATTGCTAGCCAAAGGTTTCATTAGACCTAGTTCGTCTCCTTGGGGAGCACCAATCTTATTTGTCAAGAAGAAGGATGGATCGATGCGTCTGTGCATCGATTACCGTGAGCTTAATAAGGTCACTATCAAGAATAGGTATCCATTGCCCAGGATCGACGATCTGTTCGATCAGCTTCAAGGGCAAGCTACTTCTCTAAGATTGATTTAAGGTCAGGCTATCATCAACTGAAGGTTAGAGATGAGGACGTACACAAGACTGCATTTAGGACTCGTTATGGTCATTACGAGTTCCTAGTGATGCCTTTTGGACTCACTAATGCACCAGCCGCGTTCATGGATCTCATGAATCGCGTCTGCAAGCCTTACTTGGATAAATTCGTCATCGTTTTCATCGACGACATTCTCATCTACTCGAAGAACCAAGCTGATCATGAGAAGCATCTTCGGTGTATTCTTTCACTACCTCAGCAGGAGAAGCTCTATGCCAAATTCTCTAAATGTGAATTTTGGCTTCGAGAAGTCCAATTCCTTGGACACATTGTTAGTGAACGCAGAATCCATGTAGATCCCGCTAAGGTTGAAGCTGTCATGAATTGGCAAGAGCCAAAGACGGCCACAGAAATTCGCAGTTTCTTGGGATTGGCAGGATATTATAGGCGTTTCATCGAAAATTTTTCAAGGATTGTTGCGCCCCTAACTTTTTTGACTAGGAAGGATATTAAGTTCAATTGGGGACCCAAGCAACAAGAATCCTTTGATATCCTTAAGCAGAAGCTAAGAAATGCTCCTGTACTGACATTGCCTGAAGGTACTGAAGAATTCGTGGTTTATTGTGATGCATCACACACTGGCATGGGATGTGTGCATATGCAGAAAGGCAAGGTTATTGCCTATGCTTCACGTCAGTTAAAAGTGCATGAAAAGAATTACACCACCCATGACTTGGAGTTGGGTGTCGTTGTATTTGCACTGAAGCTATGGAGGCACTATTTATATGGTATCAAGTGTGTGATCTATTCTGATCACAAGAGCCTCCAACACCTGTTTAATCAGAAAGACCTAAACATGAGGCAACGACGTTGGATGGAAACTTTGAACGATTATGATTGTGAAATAAAGTACCATCCTGGCAAGGCGAATGTAGTTGCCGATGCCTTAAGTCAAAAGGAAAGAGTGAAGCCAATTAGAATCAATGCCAAGAGCATTGAGATAAAGAATGGATTGATTGAAAGGTTGTTAGCTGCACAGAAGGAAGCTGTGCTGGAAGCTAACTATCCTAACGAAAAGCTAGGAGTAACTGAAGAACAGTTATCCTATGGCAAGGACGGAATTTTGAGGTTAAATGGACGAATATGGGTTCCAGTTTATGGAGGACTTCGGGATGTTATCCTCCAGGAAGCCCACAGTTCTAAATACTCCGTTCATCCTTGGGCTGACAAGATGTACCAGGATTTGAAAGCAAACTTTTGGTGGATAGGCTTGAAGAAGTCTATAGCTACCTATGTAGCGAAATGTTTGACGTGTGCGTAAGTCAAAGCTGAACATCAGAAGCCGTCAGGTTTGCTACAACAACCTGAACTTCCCACCTGGAAGTGGGAAATGGTGACGATGGATTTCATTACCAAATTGCCAAGGACAAGGAAAGGAAATGATACGATATGGGTGAGAGTAGATAGACTGACTAAGTGATATTCGCTAATTTACACATATTTTAGTCCCCCGTTTTACCCCTATTTTATGCGTTTTCAGCCGTAAAACCTTCATTCGGATGCTTAATCATCTACACTTTTGTTTACAGGCCTAAAACTGCATACCAGACAAGATGATAGCGAAAACGAAGACTTTCCGGACAAAACGACGAAGCTGCGAACCTTCTGTTAGAAAACTGACCTGGGCGTGTGGAACGATCGTGCGACCCAATGCACGACCGTGCATCTCCGACAAATGTTGATCAGCCCGGAAAAGAACGAGGGTGCGACTAGGCGTGCAAGGCACACAAGGGCCAGCCCGGTGACGAACGGACGTGCCATCTGAAGAACGACCGTGCGGATCCGATGATCAGCCAAAACCTCGGTGATGAACGACCAGTGCAGCAGCTCGTGCAACAAGAACCCGGCATTGAACGACCGTTCCATATGAAGAACGGCCGTTCGATATCGAATCTGGTCAACGATCTGATGACGTCATGCAGTATGGTGCACCATACCCAATAATTGCTTAAAGTGCACGGTCGTGCCATAGGAAGAACGACCGTGCAACATCGAAAAAATATAAAAAACTTGCAGAAACATTCTGCTCGATATTCTGGAATTTTGGGAGCTTCACAGGCGATTTTACAGGCTCCGGAGGCTATGCTTTTGACCCGGATTCAAGCCACATTGTGCCGTTTAGCTCCATTACTATCCGGATTCTTAGTCTAGTGCTTGTTTATGGTTTGGTTTTCTAATCTTTCCATGTTTTTGTTAATCTTTCAAGCATTTAGATTAATGTTTATGTATTATTGTAGCCTTTGGGCAAAAACACAACAATCTCTTGCTTGATTATAGCCATTAGTGTGTTAAGCTTTGTTTGTAATGACACTTGAAGTATTTTCTATGTTAATCTTTGATGATTAGTTTGCAACCTTGTTATTGATATTGATTTCTTGATTATAAGTAATTATGTTGGATGATTGATGCTTGGTTAGTTAAGATAGTTGAAAAATGAAGCTTGATTAATCTTGTATTAGTAAACTTTGAATTTGGTTAACTAGTTTAGCTTGGTTTAAATGTATGCAACATGATACTAGAAATGGTTAGTGATTTAATAAAATGTAATTATTGTTAATCAAGAGAGCTTGCCGTCACGTAAGGACCTTAACGGGTTAGATGGTGTCGTTATAAATTCTTGCCATGATTTGTTAGCTTAGTTAGTAGTTTAGGCCAAAATTGCTATCTTGGTGAATTATTGTGTAAGATTTGTAAAATGAACTCGGTTGTGATTTAATCTAGTTTATGCTTGTCTTGGTGGTTGCATTGTGTTTATCGGTGTCTCTTTCCTTGATTAAGTGCGGTTAGAAAACTCCTAACGGATGACTAACTTATTTTTAAGAGATTTTCATAGACACTTATCAATTGCACGTTAAAGAACAATTTTAGGTGGTTAAAGTGTGTTTATCGTTTTAGCTTTCCGAATGATTGTCATGTTAGGATTCCCGAAAGGGATACTAATTGTCTTAAATTGGAAAATTGACCGAATGCTTCTAGTGCCAAAACCGACTTAGTTGACATGCTGTGGTTGTGTATTAAGCAAGGCTTTTTATCTATTATCTATTATGTTTTTATTATGTATTTGTTTACGCTTACGTTAGTTTAATTAAAATCAAACAAAACTTATGTTTTTACGTGTAGTTTAGTGACAAAGGTCTAGTATTATTTCTCCGCCCATTTCCTTGGATCGATACTTGGTTCTTACCGATACTTTACTACATATATGACGGGGTACACTTGCCTCTTTCGTGTGTGTTTTGATGTAAAAGTAATAATCACTTTTATAAATTTAAAACCAAATCGTGTGTAAATTCATTGCAAAATTATGTATATATACGCACACGTCACTAAGTCAGCACATTTCCTACCCATCAAGGAGACCTATAGCTCCGACATGTTAGCACAATTGTACGTCGATAAGATTGTATCTCTACATGGCGTACCAGTGTCTATTATCTCTGACAGGGATACTAGATACACGTCACATTTTTGGAAGAGTTTCCAACAATCTTTGGGCACACGCTTAAATTTTAGTACAGCTTACCATCCTCAGACGGACGGCCAGAGTGAGTGTACTATCCAAACTTTGGAAGACATGCTTCATGCATGTGTGATTGATTTAGGTGGTAGTTGGGATAACCACCTGCCATTAATCGAGTTCTCGTACAACAATAGCTACTATACGAGCATCAAGGCCGCGCCTTTCGAGGCCTTGTACGGTAGAAAGTGCAGAACTCCCGTTTGTTGGGCGGAAGTTGGAGATGTCCAACTGACAGGACCGGAAATAGTCTTTGAAACGACGGACAAGATTGTCCAGATTCGTGACCGCCTGAAAGCTGCCAGGGATAGGCAGAAAAGCTACGCGGATTTAAAGCGTAAACCTTTTAACTTCGAGGTAGGTGACAAAGTACTGCTTAAAGTATCACCCTGGAAGGGAGTGATGCGATTTGGTAAGAAAGGCAAGTTAAGCCCGAGATACATAGGACCATTCGAGGTCATCGAGCGTGTCGGATCAGTTGCCTATAAGTTAAACTTACCTGAAGAGCTCAGTGGTATTCACAATGTATTCCACATCTGCAATCTAAAGAAGTGTTCCGCTGATGAATCACTAGTCATACCACATATGTGGTACCCGCGGAAAATCCACAGTCATCCTGAGTTAACGTAACGTTTTGCTGTTTCGGATTACTTGTCAAATTTCGGGACGAAATTTCTTTCAAGTTGGGGATGATGTGACAATCTGAGTTTTCAAGGTTTTTCCTTCGTACGTTACTGGTTTACAATACTGTCTTTGTATTTTGAGTGGGGTTGTAACTTGTGCACGGTTTAGTGAAATGTCCTACTATACGATACGATCCTTGTAAGTGTGCGAGCCCACATATGTTGTGTGATCCAATTACAAATGTGCGATATGATTAAAGTGGGCTGCCCAGTCTCTGTTTGTGGCCCAGCTTCATGTGCAACCATTAAACAACTTTGGAACAGACAAGTTTGGCAGCAGACTTTATTAATTTGGGGGCCACCATCCATCGAAATATAGGGGCAATTGGGATTGACTTTTTGGGAGGCCTATAGTAAAACATCATCATCATTTTCGAAGTTTGGAGCCATACATCATGAAAGTCACGTGAATAAGAAGTGGAGGCAGACAATATGGTGAGATTAATGATTATGTTAGCTGGTGAATTAGAAAGCATGCACATGGGCCCAACCTCTTCTCCTTATATGCAAGTGTATGTGATTTTTATGTGCACAGGATAATACAAACACTATTATCTCCTTCCTGTTGTGCGATGGCCCAGATGAGTGGGCTTGAGCCCACTTCGGCTAACAACATAAACCGCCCCACCCTCACATTCATATCACATTTATATGAATACGTACTGTGGTTTTGATTAGACTAAACTTAAATCACAAGTCAAAAACCCTAAGGCTTTTCCCCCTGTACACACGATCTCGGTAGCAGACCCCCCCCCCCTTTCGAAGATATCATTCCAGTTATTTGATTGTGGTTAGTACATTCATGTTCATATTAATATTACTCGTTTGATTCTTGTTTATAGGTGCCTGATTAATACCAAGTGTGTACGCATGATCCGTGATAATTATGTGCCTGATTCTTGTTCATATTATGTGAGATTGGTTGTTTCAGTAGAAGCCGATATGTGCATGTCTTTCTTGGAATTTATGATTGGAATTAGATAGATAGTGGGATGCCATAAGGGTTGGTGTACTAAGCCGAAATCATATAGTTGTAGGTTGTTGAATGATGCATGATTAAAGGTGTGTTTATGTAACCGGTGTTATGACACTCTATTCATGGGGATCCCTAATATAGTTGTTAACAGAATATATATGTGAATTATTGATCTAGATTATGTAAGGGTAGGATTATAATGATAATTGTCATAAATTATGGTGAAAACATAACTGGTAGCATGTTACCTTATTGTTTTAGTGGTGGATGATATGTTTTGGGTTGGATTTAATGTATTGGGTCCGATTGGGTATATTTTGAATTTGGGCCACACTGTTGTAACCTGGGGCAGCCATACAATACTTTTGGACTAATTATGATGGGCCGAGTAATAGGGTGCACAACCACCTTCAATCTTGGTAGTTAAATTTGCACAGTGGGCTGGAGGTTTGTTAAACATTGGGCCGATCGGTTGTATATGTGTGTATATGTAACATGTTAAACTGAAAATCTATTTTGGTCGGTGCACATTTTATTATGTGGTTATGGGCTGCCAAGTATGATGGGCTTTATACAATGTTGGTACAAGATGGTTTGCAACCAAAATGATTATTGAATGTTAAGAGTTATTGATAATATATGCATGTTCAATTGATTGAGGACTTGACTTTACTACGTGCTATTGTGACATATGATCCTGTAATGTGAGAGTACTTGTGGCCCGAATGCTCGTTATAACTTGCATGATTTTATACGATGCCTACTTGTGTAATGTGCGTGTAGAATATAAAGATTTAAGTGATACCCAACTAAATGTTAATGGTATCCATGTTAGGATCGTTTAGAGCAAATTGATCACGTAGCGAATCTAACCGAGCAACCAAAGGTGAGTTCACTGCTCTTTTCCAAGCATGCATCCCGGGAAGGGATATCGGGTAACGTTCCAGGGAGGAATGCAGGTTAATGGGATGTTTGTTATTACTTAGTTTCTATTATGTAAGACCCCCTACATCTACCGATTGTTGCCGGGAAGGCAACAAGGTATTTAGTTGATAGCGCTATTAGGATTGGCACCCTCACACCGTGCCGAAAGGACGGGCGTGAACTAATTACCTTGCCCACTTGACCAATGCCTAGATAGAGGCATTGGGGTTGGGCATTCACATCGTGTATATATAAGACCCCTTACATCTACTCGAGGTTGTTAGTTGAACTAATTACCTTGACCACTTGACCAATGCCTAGATAGAGGCATTGGGGTTGGGCATTCACATCTAGTAGCCACATACGGTAATCGAGTTAATAACATCATCAAAACAAAACGTTGAACTGTTTTAAGCACACAACTGGTAACTAAACGCGTTAACAAAACTTTGAACTCACCAGCGTCGTCTGACACACTTGTCTGCATGCTTGCAGGTTTATAGGGTTATATCTTGTGGAACTTGCTGTCTGGAAGGCTGGAGTGGTCATGGGTCGAGAAACAAAGAATCTCCATACAAGCTTAATGGTTTATGTACACATGGTTTACGAAATACTTAACAAATGAATTATGCTTCCGCTGTATACAATGAATGACATATAACATTTGTAACACTTTATGTTAATGAATGAAAGTTTATTTAAATACATTTATGAGTTCAATGTGATTGGTGGCTTGGATCCTGGTACGACACACGCCTCGCGGGGGTTTCCGCATGTGGTATTTTGGGGGTGTGACAACATACAGATGTGCACATAGAGGAGAGCTTGAAGTTTGTTGAAAAACCTGTGTCGATCGAGGATCGACAGGTTAAGAAGCTTCGAAGGAAGCATGTGCCTATTGTAAAGGTAAAATGGGATGCCCGTAGAGGTCCCGAGTACACGTGGGAGGTAGAGTCCACAATGAAAGAAAAGTACCCTCATTTATTTCAGTAAATCTCGTGGTCGAGATTTCTTTTAAGGGGGTGAGGATGTAACACCTCGAAAATTCGTGTTGAATGAAATAACGACACGTGTCATGTAAGACAAAAGTATTATAAACCCGGATCCAATTAAAGATGTGTGGCAGGATTTAAAAGTTTCGTCATGTTAATTCATACCTCTGAACGACCTCATTAAGAATCCCAAGACCCTAATATGAATAATAAACATCTGGTATACATTCAAGTTCGGTGATTTCTAGTAATAATTGATTCTAAGTGCAAGAGTGGAATCCTACGAAGAAATGCACGATAAACCTTCGTTTGTGGTTTTTCTTTAAAGTTCAAGAAAACATCTCAATATGGTAGGGTACATAACTGTTCAAGCATGGAGTAGAGGCCCCAAACTGATAATTCATGTCCCAAAATCGTTTCACCTAAGTTGCCCTTTCAAAGCTCGAAAGAACAAAAATTTTTGCCTTCTGCAAAGGTCTTACGGACCGTAAAGGACCCCCTTACGGTCCGTAAGCCTTTGCCAGCGATAGTAAATCGGGCTGTTGACTGTTTTGAGCTTGTAACCGACTTAAAAATGATTTTCCTCATCCATGGACGACCCCTACATGTTTTTTAGACCCTAGGACACTTGTTGATGATCAGGGAACAAGGGTAGACTTGGTTGTCAATGATCTAAATGAGATTTAAGCACTATATAAAGCGACAATGTTGCAACATTGTGATCACTCATTCCTTCTGCATTTCTGGAGCTTTTGGAAGTTCAAGAGCAGACCCTAAGCATCCCTAATCGTGCATAGGACTTCTGTAAGTATGCTTAACCTTTCCTAGTTGAGTTTTACTTAGTTATTAGCTTAAAAGTCAAATCGTCGTAATTAACGGTTGACTTCGCGATTAATCATTAATGGTCCAGTGATTAGTCGAATTGAAGGTAGTTATAAGTTGGTAATTATGTGGGCATTAAACCCTTAAAAGGGCACCCTCTGATTCCCACTCTAACTAGACCATTTGTCGGGTCAAAGTTGATTAGAAAAAGTCAACAGAATGCTAATTTTCGAATTAACGCATAATTAGCAATGTAGAAAGCATGTAACCTATTTTATCACTCATATAACTTGGTAATAAGTATAATAACTGGTCTAAGCTTGTTTGATCCGACAATTTTCTGTTTAGACCCAGTTCGGAACCAAAAGTCGCAAAACTTTGACTTTTGCTTTGACTTCAGTTCTGACCCGTTTTAGTATGATTTGGAAATGCATTAGAGCTTCCTTAAGACCAGGTTACATGCTAGTATAACCCTCTGTGATTATACACCTTGGTTCATTAGTTATCCAATTAATATGCATGATTCCATTAATTGCTTATATGTTGACTATTATGCCCTTTTCACCATAAAACGTGATTTTTGAAAATGTAAAAGAGTAGAAATTTTAGTTACTGAATTATAAACTTGTACCCAAAATTTGACATCAGTTTGAGGTGTAGATTGAGAGTTATGCTTATTAGCGTAATTAGAAAGTCTTTTAGCGATTAAACTGCATAATTAGCATATAGCCTATTTAAACCCACTTTTTGATATCAAACTTTTTACCCACTGATGTAATATAATATTTTAGGATTTTTGAAGATTTTTAATTAATTTTAGGCTGAGCATAACTTAGAGTTATAAGCTTGATCCGGTAATTGTCGGTTTTGCCCTTTTGGGCTATAAAAATGAGTTTTACATATCTTTTTGACCCCAAACCTTTTGCTACTGATTTTATATGATAAATACATTATTTTAAACCTTCTGGAATAATAAAAATATCAGCTTTCTATATAGAACCCGAAAATGGCTCCTAATCGCCCTTTTAAGCGTTTTTAACTCATTGTATGTACTAAAACTATTTTAAACATATAAGAGTTGATACCTATTGATATCTTAGGTAGATTATAATATTTTAACAGTAAGCAAAAGTTGTTAAACTCAGATTTCTGATTTTGACATTTTAAGCTTATGTGAAATTACCAAAATGCCCATACGGTGCATAGTTTGGTTATAATTGATAAATTTCACATATATGCAATACCCTACTGTTATAACTTATTAAATTAAGTATTTTTGCTGATTATATCAGACCTGTAACTCAGGTTAATACTTGAACTCTTTTATAACCTTGTAAATGACCAAAATACCCCTACGGGGCATAGTTTGAGTTTAAATTCGTTTCGGGCATAATAAAAGATATCTTACTGATGTCACAACATATTTGAGGCATATTAACTTAGGAAACCTGTATATGGCTCTTATGGTTACCCGTTACGCATTCTTCGCGTTCGGTTCGGTTTATGTAACTAGTTTACGTAAATTAGCCGAAACGGGTCAAACCTTATTGTTTTTATCTCAAAATCCAGAATGTGTTTAGATTACCCATATAAGACAAGTCTTCAAACTTGTCGGGTCTAAATCACATTCTATTCCGGTCTTCGCTTAATCGTGCGTTTGAACCGTATCTTTCTTTAAAACTAACCGGTCTAAGTTTAGGCTTAATTAAAGACCCGTTAGGATTCTAATAGGTTATTATAAACCTTCGTTCCAGAATAGAAGACCCGGTAAAAGCTACTTGCATTTGCTGTTTGTGAATTATACTTGCTCAGGTAAATACTTTTAACTTATTTTCCCTTATACGGGCTTGGGGTACGGTATATAAAATACCGCTTGGTCGGGCATTCGACCTTAATCGTTTGGTGGTTAAGTATTATCGAGATGACCCGTTTAAAAATATGTTTTGTTTGCTTAACGCCTTTGAGGGGTTAATGACCATGTCCCGGATATCCTTGGCATCATTTTACGAAATGGCCACGACATAAGCGCGGAGTGTAGGTGTACACTTGTCAGTGCCTAAATAAATAATGTGGTGTGTCTATTGATCTTTAACCCGGCACGAACCGGGCTACTGAACGCATAAGGAACATGTAATCCTTTTACAAGTTTATATATTCAAATAATTATCCCAAGTTATAAAAAGTTTGTGCCACGTGCATTCAAATCAATTTTTATTAACCATTTTCAAAATGAGTCAGTTAATTGTATTTACCAGTGTAAACTGACGTATTTTCCTAAAAAGGTTAAGTGCAGGTACTACGCGAACTAGGCTGGCTACTCCTAGCATCAATAAAGAGTCTCGCAAGCTTAAGATGCCTAAAGTCTGTTGAACTACTGTTTCCATTTTATTTTGATCCACCTGTGGATAAACTTTCGACTGTTGTGATACTTGATATTACAATTATATTCGGTTGAAATATATCTTTCATTTGCTTCCGCTGTGCATTTAAATATTGTTTTGTTTGACTATTATGTTACCAACCACGTCACGATACTCCCCACCGGGCCCATCGGTAATACGTGGAAAGTCGGGGTGTGACATTATTGTTATAACTAGTTCGTTTCCAGTTCCGGTTATTTGACCAAAAAAACCATAACCTATGTGCCGGTTCCGGGTAGGGTTCGGTTCCAGTTATTAAGAAACCAGGTATTAAAATACCCTATTTTCTAGTTTTTTATACCCTATTTTTGAGTTTTTTAGTTCTATATTTTCATATTTTTTTAATACTTTATTGCGTTTTTATTACCCAATTTTCTCGTATTTTTTTTATTATTATTAAATATGCATTGTATAATATAAGAAAATTAAAATAAATGCACTAACATAAATTTAAAAGAAAGATATTTGAATCATGTATCGGGTATAATCGGTTCCGGTTACGGTTCTTGTCCGGTTTCGGGTATTAATCGGGTATGATCGGTTCCGGTTCCAGGTATTGAGATCAAAATGCATACCCTATCTATACCCTACGGGTAGGGTCGGTTCCGGTTTCGGGTATAGAATACCTTGGTATTAAAAAAAAAACTGGTTCCGGGTTTTTTTACCAGGTACAATTTTTTCATGCACCTCTACATAAGGGGGTCAGTTGAAGCCCAATAGGCCCAACATGTATAGGTAAATGGATTGATGGGTGTCTAAAAAAAATCCTCTTAGACTAAAGGGTATGGTTTGGCCCATCCCCACGAGGATGAGCCTCCACGTAGGCGCCACGTAGGCGGCTCGTGGGGGATGGGCCTCCATGAAATTTGAGGGGATGGAGGCTCGTGTGGGATGGGGCCCCACCTCATTATTTTATAATTTTCTAAGTTTTAATTTATTAACTTAATTGAAACTTTATAAAAATTAAAAAATACAACATAAAACAACATAAATAATTTCATTTCATAACATAAAAAAAATTACATTTCCTAAAAAAAAATTACCAAAAAATAAAAATAAAAAATTACATTTCCTAAAAATAAAAAAACAACCTACGACGACCATTTTTTCATCACTTCTTCCTTCATCCTCCGATAAACCACTCGTTCCTCCTCCGAAACCGAGTCGAGATCCAACCTCATAATCCTAAAATCCTCCGCTCGAGCTTGGTCGGCCGACACGGTTTTCTTGTGAGTGTATTTTTCGGCCGCGAACTGTTTGAACGAACGGAATTCGTTTATCAACTCGTCCATTTTCCCCGATGCCTTCGAGCCGCCCCCTCCACATGAGCCGCCCCCTCCACTCGAGCCGGCCCCTTTGCGCTTTCCGGCCGCCTCTTTTTTTGCTTTGTCCCTCCCGGGTTGTTTGGGTTGAAAGGATTCATGATTTAGAGAAAAAGGTATAAAAAATATGGAGTGTTTTTTATAAAAAAGGAAGAGAATTGGAGAAGAATGGGAGTAGAATGGGGTTGAATTGTATAAAAATGGATGAGATATAGGTATTTAAATTGGAAAATGAATTTTTTTTTTTTTTTAAAGAAAAGTGCCGTTTGTAAACGGCTAGTTTTTGAATGTGGGGCCCCGTCTAAGTCGGCTGAGGGGAGTCGATTGGGCCGAGCCGGGGCTAAGGGGGCGGTGTGGGGGACCGGCGCCGGTCCTAGCCGGCCCCCATACCCTTTAGTCTTATGGTGATGCAATACATCACCTCCCATTAACTTAAACCCAATTGCATTATCTATTTCAAAACAGTAAAGTAAAGAATCTTTGTCCTCTAGCTGTGTTAGGCTTGTCAATTAAAAAGTCAGAATCAAAATCATTATATTAATTAAAGTTAAAGATTGTACACAACCTTATATTTGTTTCATAGTAATTTTCTTATAAATGTGTACGTATCAAATACATTGATTGCAATATATGAAAACCAGTGTATGTAAATCATCATTACTTGCTGAAATTTCAATGATGATATTGAAAGAAAATTTCCATGGATAACATTTCATTCTTCTAATCTCATCTAAAATTTGGATTATTTTCTTGCGAGTCTTGAAAACTAAAGGCAGATAAATAATAACAACCCATTACTAATTACTAAATTAAATTAAACTTAGGATAACCTTTAAAAAAGAATATTAATTTTTGACGATTGTTTCCTTAAATTCTCAACATCATCCAGACTACTACGTCTATTCTCTTCATGCTCGTCACTGTGAACCAGCATCATCCGTGATCCCACTTGAACCCGAAGATGATGAAACCGGTGCCGAATTCAAATCAGTTCTTCTTTTCTTACTAGCCGACATGAAATCGTAGAAAACTGGTTTCGGTTTTACCGAGTTACAATCGCTAAATATCTTGATTGTCTCTTCATTGTACTTGCTAATTTTCCATACCCTGATACAACAAAAACAAATTGTTAGCCAGCTGTGTTTGTGTACTCGAATCAAAACCGTATCAATCTGGAAGAAACCTGAGTCGGGTTCTTGGGTTGAGGGGTTGCGAGTGTGTACTCGTGCATGATCCAATCGGTTCGTGACCCGTGTGGGGGTTTTCCTTTGTAAACTACGCACATCAAGTCCCAATCGACAATCAAACCGAATAGAAAAGATGAAGAAAAGAATTTAGATCGAATAACTCTCAATCTTATTAATTAGAAAATAACTCAAAACTGATTACAGACTCTCAAACCATAACTCAATTTCTCTCTAGTTTTTTCTCTCTTGTCTCTTCTCTTTTATCTTAATAATGCCTAACCCTAGTTTGGTTTATATAGACTAACCCTAACTTGGTTGTCAAGACATTACCAAATATAATTATAACATAACTAGGAAACTTAACCAACTATGACCAACTTGTCAACATTGATCCCTCAAGTTCACCGACTTGTGACTTGAACTCCTTTGTCACCCTTTTCCCATCACCGACTTGTGATGAGTCGGGAATTACCGCCAACAATCACCCCCTTAATTTCCGACTCGAAATAAGTAGGCTCTAACATGTTTTCTTTGTCTTAATTCTCATAGAACTCATCTTGATCTCTAGCTATGTTTTTCGGCTCTTTCCAAGCTCGAACATTCTTGTGACCTTGTACTCGACTAATCTTTTGTCCACGACTTGTCCTTTGATCATAAGAACTCGCACCACCATTGAGTCGGATGCGATCTTGAGCAAACACTAGCTTTCTTGGATCATAGTGCGTTCCCTTAGAATTTAGGCTCATCTTGATTCAAACCTCGCGACTAAAACATGGGTAGCGACTTCTAGAAGAAACTCAACCGGCCCTTTGATCTTCTTACCAATCCTCTCGTCGGTCTTGATCCTCCTGGTTGGTTCTTCCTTGCCAACTCTAACCTCTGTTTAATCCTCGGTCAAACCCAAACTCGTTCAACCAAAAAAATATTCCTTAATTAAACCAACTTGTTTAACCCTAAGACTTAGACCTTACACGTTCAATTATGATAATAAATCAACCTGCGTGTCGATTTAATACAAACGTAGCAGCAACCAAACTTGTTGAACAAGAAACTTGTTTGAATTAGATATCCTCTAACCGACTTGTTAGAAAGTGCCAAATTTACCCTCTCGCTCCAGTCCGTCGAAACGAATACCAACTTATTAGCCTCGAACCCGGTCAAAAAGAATCCTAAATTGAACCCGCTTATTCAACCCAAATAACGTTCAATGGTTAAACCCAAACTTAGTTTAAACCAACAAAAAAATAATTAATATACCAACTTTTTATTATTACTTTTTGCTTCGAACGTTGTTCCAAAAATCCTTTTAATTGCTTTTCTTGATTTTTAAAGTGCAAAAATAATCCTTCAGATATATTGTGTTTTTCCTATGCAAAGCCCTTTTGTGACACTTTGTAATTCTTTAGTCACAAAACAAAACCATAAAAACGATAAACGGAAAAATCCGATGCTTCTTGCCGCCCATGAACTGTTGATTGCCTTTGATAACTGGAAATGATGACTCCGCTCCGTCGATAGAATCTTGCAATCCAATCACCGACTTGTAACTTCTCAGCAGACGATTAAGAACCTGGGTACTCGTTTGATATCGACGATTGAACTTGGCTCTGATACCAATTCAAGTCCCAATCGACAATCAAACCGAATAGAAAAGATGAAGAACAAAATTTAGATCGAGTAACTCTCAATCTTATTAATCAGAAAATAACTCAAAACTGATTACAGACTCTCAAACCATAACTAGGTTTCTCTCTAGTCTTTTCACTCTTTTCTCTTCTCTCTTATCTTAATAATGCATAACCCTAGCTTGATTTATATAGACCAACCCTAACTTGGTTGCCAAAACATTACCAAATATAATTATAACATAATTAGGAAACTTAACCAACTATGACCAACTTGGCAACATTGATCCCTCAAGTTCACGGACTTATGGCTTGAACTCCTTTGTCACCCTTTTCCCATCACCGACTTGTAATGAATCGGGAATTACCGCCAACAGCACACACCTACACTTCATATAAATTCAGCATTATACCATTTACCTCTTTTATTCTTCTACAACATGATTTCTAGGTTGCAGGGTACGAGAAGAGGCCAAGATCACGGCTTTGATCGTCATAACCGAATGAACAAAGTATCTTCTTCAAACACTAAATTTAATCCGCAGAATGGTAAACCTGAAATAGATGAAAGCTGAGCACGGAAAGTATCCGATTAACAAACAACACAATAAACTGACCCGTCAACTTGACTAGCAAACTGTTGGTGCCCGTCCCTGACCCTCCTTTGTGTTTGGTTGCTTGAGCCACATCACATGGATGGTCATAGCTTGTCAAGGGTAATAATAAACTAGAACTTATTCCTAAGAAAAGTATATTAGGTGGTTCAAGGCCCATGGCATTATAGTCTAGTCGCATCTTAAAATTCATTATCACTAGTTTTAAATTTGAATGTAGAACATGATAAATGCCTACAAATTTAACCAAACAAATATTATTAGTATCACACAGGCCCAATTATAACAAATAAATAATATTATACAGGCCCGATTAATAATTTTCTGTGTACATGCCAGTGTAATTTTCTAGTTCTTTAATGGAAATATTGTATACTATATCAATGGAAGAAGATTATTATTTATAATACAAGTTTAACAATCTACTACATGATTAATCCGAACCACCTTTGTTACCAAGAATTTAGCCCATTTACAAAAAATATATCACAGGCCCACTTGATGTCCAAAGGTTCAGTTCGTGTGAGAAAGGCGTTTTGCATTTTAGTCCAAACTGACAGACACCAGATCAGGCCCAATTGCAGCCACTAGCCCACTACTACCGATACTAAAGTTTTAGCAAAATTATACCCCCATAAGTTAACGAAAATCGTAATTTACTCTGAACTTAAAAAAATTAAAACTTTGATAAAGACAAAAAAAGGTTCAGATTTATTTCGCCCGATCTCTATAAATTTAGTATGTAATTGTTGAAGGGCTAACACATACCCTCGAAACTAGAGGTGGCAAAATGGATAGGTTGGATTGGATTGGTTGTTGGGTCAGGATGGGTTTGGGTTATAATGGGTTTGGGTTAAGATGGGTAAAAGAAAGAAGAAGGTCAGGATGGGTTTGGGTCAGGATGGGTTTGAGTCAGGATGAGTTCGGGTCAGGATGGGTTTGGGTCAGGATGGGTTGAGAATAAATCAAATAATCAATAATAATAAATTTGAAAAAAAATATAAAAAATGAAAAAAAAAATTATAAAAGATAAAAAAATTAAAAAAAACGAAAAAATTAAAAAAAAAATTTTTAAAAAAATTTAAAAAAACGATCTGCAGCTCTGCGCTTTTCCTGCATAACATACCTGATGTTATGATGTACCTTTGATCTCTGTTTGATGAGTCTACTACTATATTTATTGATAACCAGTGTGCTATGTAGTTTATAAAATGTATATCGCTACAGCAACAATCTAAACTTTCTCTTTTATAACACTTGAATACTTTCTTGATGCTCCTCAGTCTGTTTGGGCGCCTGACCTGTTTGACGTGTTTCACTGTATTTAAATCTTTTAGCTTAATACATTTGAACAGTTAAAGATATAAGCAGATTAGTATGCAGAATAATAAAACAGGTTGTTTCATTGTTGTCTGTTTTCCTTTGCAGTTTCTCAAATCGGACACATGTAGCATTCCAAGCTATATTCCGAGCCGGCCCGACCAGTGGAGCGGTTAAAGTTAAAGAGAGTCCACATCTGAGAAACTGGAAATAAAAGACGACGTTGACTCGGACATGGACGAGCTCAGACGTCCCACTTCTTCCGTACGGTCAATGGGTGTTCTTGTCCAGAAACATCAGCAGGCTTCTCTACTGGCTGCAGTTAGCATCAGCGACCGCCTGTATTGTTCTGTCGCTAATAAAGCTTGTGAAACAGAACTATGGGGAGATACAAAAAGGAGATACTGATAAAAGAAACAGAAAGTCAGCGTTGACCATATTCTATGCATTGGCATTGGCTTTGGCAGAGGCATTGTTATTTCTTTTGGAGAAAGCTTACTGGGAATGGAAGGTAATGTGCAAGAAGATACTGGACCGCGTTAATGACGAATGCGAGCTCGGGCCGGTTGGGGTGGTTTTAGTTAGGAGGTTTTTCTATGATGCGTACTCGAAATGTGTTAACGGAAGCATCTTCGATGGGTTGAAAATGGATTTGGTATCATTTGCAATGGAACTTTTGGGTTCGAACTCGTCCGATGAGCAGCTGATTGGTGTTCGAATCTTGGAAAAGTTCACGAAATGTTAAACTGGAAAGACGTGCAGCAGGAAGAGATGAGAAAATCTGCAGCAGAAATCTTGGCGAAACTAGCTGGCAAGAAACAGAACTCGCTTCGGGTTGCGTTGCGGGGAAATCAGCCATGAAAGCAATAAAATCATATGTCGACAACAAAGTGAAAAAGAAACCAAATTTAGGATCCTAATGTGATCCCATCATACTAACCAACATAGGGTAAACCAAACACTGGAACAGTAACTCCATTTTCAACCATCAACAAAAGTTAAAGCAAATTAGAGGCCAGAACATGTAGAAACTTGCTTAAAGCAACAACCACATTAACCTCAATCAATCATACAGTTTCCCAAAACAAGAATCTAAGTATCCAACAACTCGGGTAGTACACATGTGAATCCATCAAACAAGACAACATACAACTCAAACCAGGGGCGAAGTATAGAAGGGGCGGGGAGGGGCGCCTGACCCCCCGAACTTTTCGCTCAGTAGTGTTATATATGTAGTTTTCGTATACACGTTTTCGACCCCCGGTTCTATAGAATTTTTTGGGTATATATGTTTTCGACCCCCGGCCATTCGGGTCAAGCTTCGCCACTGACTCAAACGACATCTAAATCGTCATGAATGAATATTCACATAGGATTCCTAACTATGGTTCGATGTGTATTTGAAATTGAACAATTAAGAAATGCATAGTGAATTTACAGAAAATAAATCAACCAAACATACCTTTCAATCGATCAAGAAGTGTAGAATAGATTGTTAATAGGTTGATTTAAGGGAGTATTTGGGTAGAAATTGAGAGCGTACTGGTAGATAGTAGAAAAGATGAGCGTAGATGAGTTGTTTGGCTAAAAAAGATAATGGCCCATCCTGACCCATTCTCTTTTTCTTAATGACCCATCCTAACCTGATCTCTTTTAATTCTGATTTTCTTATTACCCATCTAGACTCATTAATAATTTTCATCAGTCCAAAATGACCCAGCAGCTTAAAATTAAAGTCCAAATTGACCCAAGTTTAGGTATTTGGATAGAAATTGCCATGCCTACTCGAAACCTACTTTTAAATATACTCTAATGTCCACAATGAGACTATAACACTCAACCACTTACATAGAAAAACCTTTATTACATATATTATTACTGGCCTACAAGTCATATAGTAAAAGTTCACTAAATATAATTCCTCCTCTATGTCTGTGAAAGTTACTTGTGTATCCCACTAACTGTAGATAAATTGTAAGTTGCGTCAAACTTTATCTCTGAATTTTAACAAATAGAACGTCACAAAGTAAAAAACACCAACAACTTTGGCTTCATTTGAAAGCATTAGGTATTTTCTTTATATTTCTTTTACCGGTCTTCCTTTTATACTGACTAGAGTTAGAGGTAAGCACGCACTTCGTAGCGGGAGGCGACTTTTCCGTACTAAGGCGACGGCGATTTGATTGGTATCGTTTTAGTTCCTTGCAAATAGATAATGCACTGTTTAATTACGATATCGGGACCTGGTACAACACCAACCATAAGAAGATAATGTAAAAAAAATACGTAAATAACAAAGTTAAAAAAGAAAAGGTTAAAAAAGGGAAGGTAAAAAAAAGTAGAAAAGAAAGGTAAACAAAGTTTAAGAAAATTAAGTAAGATAAAGGTTTAAAAAAGGGGGGAAAAGTATAAAAAAAAGATAAAAAAGCAAAAAGATAGGCAAAGACATGTATTGGTAAAGTAAAAAAAAAAAGGATACGGAAGCTAAAAAATATTAGTTGAGTAAAACAAATTTTCTTTAACTCATTTGGTTACATTGATAATTTAAAAAGCGAGACTTTTGATTCTTAAAGGTACCCAACACTTTGTTATGCCAAACAAATTAACTCGTCAAAGACAGGAAGCTCCACTTCAATTTTGCGTGCCCTTACCTTGCGTATTGTTCATTTTCTCTGCCCTTACCTTGCGTATTGTTCATTTTCTCTATTTACCAACTATATGTTAGGGAAGAGCTCGTTACCGGTATCCAAAATACCCATCTAGAAATTGTCAAAATTGGGTACCATTACGGTAGAATATTTAAAGCTAAAAATTGGTAAAATACAGGTATTGTACCATACCGAACCGAAAATACCGATCCAAAAACATCAAAAAGTGAATACCGTATTTGTACCAAAATGCTCATCCCAACAATATATATATTATAATACAGATTGCAAAATAAAAGATAGACATTCACTAATTGGTCAGATGTATCTAGCATCAACACATTATACCCTTATACAATTAGCAACTTAAGACACCAACCCTTTCAAACCGTTTCAGATTTAAACCAGCCACCGTTTCGCCACCGCATGTCATACAGATTTAAACCAGCCACCGTTTCAAACTTTCGAAATTACTTTTCCATCACGCAACCATTGGATATCACCGTTTCAAAACTGTTACACCACACAACGAGCGGATGCCACCATTCCAAAGTTATTCCACTGTTTCAACCGTAACCAAAATTTCAATTTATATTTGGATTATATACCATTTTACATATCATCCAACTTCTTCAATATTTCATAACAATGAACTCCACCACTTCGCACAGTAAACCATCACCGACAAAAACATTAAAAAAATCTGGTCGTGACTTTACGGCTGACAACCAAACCGTCATTCGGAAAAGAAGAATAACCCAATCGACACATCACTTACAACCACCGTTTCCTCAAACCGACGCATCTCCTCCAATCATCGTTTCCCCCCATCGTTTGCCACTCCTATATAACCCCACCACCCCCAAAAATCTTCTGAAATGGCTCCCGCAAAAAAAAAAAAAAAAAAAAAAAAAGACTTTAGACGGTTAAGGAGGGCATCCACAAAACATCAACGTTTTCGGTACAGCGTTGGCGTGGTGGTGAGCGGTGGCGTGGTCTCCTTCGTCTACAACCTTTTATCACTACTTTTGCATTTGATTAGAGAAGAGAAGAGAGATGATGTTATTTATGATCTCCTTTATATTGATAAATGATCATTATTTGTGGAAAATGAAATTGTTGGAAAGCGTAACATATTACCAGAGTAGTTGAAAAGTTTGAAACTGTGGGTTTTTTTAACTGTGGGTGAAGTTTTCATTTTTAGACTTAACGTTTTGCATCAATTTTAAATATATTTGTTTGGCTTTCTACGTTGTACTATAAGGGTGGAGGGTATGATTCAATCATTATAGAGTGTTTGAGTTATTCTATGCCCAATAATATTATGTCATGTCAAGTCCCTATTTCACTTCCCATTTTGCACTCAATCAGAGGGTATTGTTCAAACACCTAGAAAGTGGTAAAGAATTTAAAAAAAATTGTGATTGGTTGAAAGGGGTTGGGACCCACCATTAAACCTCCCTCTCTTCTCCTTCCCTTCTCTTCCCGCATCGGTGACTATACACCGAAAACATTCAAACAATCGGTGACTCAAACAAGTGGGGGTGGTCACCGATCGGTGAACTCCATTCACCAAATGGTTTACCGAAACCACACCGAGCACCCTAATTTTGTTTTCTATTTCATGAACTATTTTTATAAATGTTTGCATCAATTTCGTGTAAGAGTTTCATGAATTATTTTTATAAATGTTTACATTAATTTAGTGTAAGAGTATTCGTTAAACTTTAAATGTGTTTTAACTTTTTAAGTAATGAAGTCACTTTTTAATTAACGTTGAAAAAATTACGAATGAAACTTATGTTATAAAATGAGTTTCAATTGACATCAAACTTGATGCACTTCATACCATATGATTATAAAATTGTGTAAAATTTTCACATATTAACATAATATTCACTTTAAATATAAAGGTTTGACCCATAATATTGTATGTTTGAAAAGATTAAGCAACTGGACATACTTGATTTTGAATATTTTCAACGAACTTTCAACAACATGATAGAGTTACGTATGTTATCAACGTTTTATTAGTTTAACTCTAGAACAAAAAAATGATTTTTTTACGCCCCGCTTGCGGTATGCTCATATAATGTATATATGCGTGGGCGCTCGGGGGGCAAAAGTGAAAATGCACTAATTTTAACGTTATTTTACTAATTTCGTGAAAATAACGTTAAAAGAGGGGGATGGTTATTCATGCATCATGTGGTGGCGTTGATAGCCAAAAGACAAGGGGGTACATGCACTAATCGGTGTTTGTCTCAATTGTTGAGTGTTATGTGCCTTATGTCCAAGGCTTGATGCAAAACTACAATCGAGCCGGGGGTCTCATTGGAAGCAGCCTCTCTATTCCTCCGGGGTAGAGGTAAGGCTGTCTACATCTCACCCTCCTCAGACCCTACCTTAGCTTTGCTATTGATGGGATATATACTGAGTATGATGATGATGATGTGTTAAATTCACATGAGCTTACTTTTAATAAAGTATGATAATCATTTTTTTGTTCAAAAGTGTCTTTTTATTTTATTATATCAAATGGGGCATTTGTTCATAAAATATGCGTTGATTCATTTTAAGCAAGAAAGGCATGAAGCGGTTTATACCTTGGTTCATTTTAATTATGGACACATACGTAAATTGCATATGTCGGTTCAATAATAAGAAATGGTTTAAGGTTAGCAAATGAGAAATTGTAGTCAACATGCCGTAGCAGGGCTGAACCTATGGTATAATTAATCTAGGTTTGAGCCTTGGGCTTCCAATAAAATAGGGCATCCACTTAAAAAAAAATATGCTAACTATCTATATCTATATACCTATATATCTTTATTAAGAGAACTAGGTTTTCTACCCTTTTAGTAATTTTGCAAACGTACACATCTTCAAGCAACATGTACAAAAGAGACAAACTATTTTAGAAGGGGTAAACTTGCAAATTGTTCAAAAACGAGTTAACGTCAACCCGCGCGTTGCAGTGGGACCGGTAAACCAAACACAAATTAAAAGTTAACACGTTGAAAAGAATAACTAATTCGAAAGGATAACATTGGTTCGTTATGACCCGGACACTCGCTTCAACATAGAAAACCCAAATGTCGAAAAAAAAATAAATCGATCCATCGAGAACCATAAAAATAAATGTTTTTTTGATTTTTTTATATGTAAATGATAAAAATATTTAAACATACACAACAAATATTCATCTATCTCCTAGAAATGTTCTAGCATAATATATAACAAATAACAACTTTTATATTTTTCTCTTTGAAGATCAATAATTAGATTAACCTTTTATTATGAGGAGAGATGTTACGGTTTGCGCATTTTAAGGTAAACATCGTATTTGTTAAGTTAATTTAAAGCAAAAATCATATGCCAATTTTTATACATATGTCAATTTATTTTTTCTAGAATGATATATTATATGTTTGGTAAACCAAAGCTTGTTGTAAAGACGAAAGTTTGGCAAGTTGGAAGATAGGCAATGAGTGAGGTGGTGGTGCTAATCGATTCAGGTATCTTTCATGTTTTAAGTTTGTCATTCAGAAGGAATATAAGATTGTTAACTTTGAACATATTATTGCTAAAAATGTAAACCCGATCGGTTCAACATTTATAGTTTCGCTAATCAGTTAATTGTATAAAACAAATTTAATACATATTTGAGTCTAGACTTTTAGACATTACAAATACTCAAATACTTAAAGATTATTTAATCTCAACCAAAACAACAAAATTGTCACATTATATCAAACAAATCGTTTTAATTGTTTGGTTATCTAATGTTTCAATTCAATTTTGAAATATCATACCCTATTAAAAATCTTTAATTAGTTCTAACGTAAACCAACACAATAAAATTATGAAATAATCATACATTCATCTAAAAAATCTATATAATAATTGGGTTATCTAATGATGGTGTTTCGTTTATAATATATAGATGTATATACACAAAGTTGGGTAGATGTTAAAACTGTGGGCTGCAAAGTACCAAATAGTCAAACTCAATTCAAATACCACCATACCAAATCTGTACAACCCAAATACATTCAAGAACAAAGTTGACAGTTTCTTCTACACACTCAAGGAACCAAGAAACGCCACGACAACCACATAGCCGAAACCACCACATCACCACCATCAAACCGTCGCTACCCCCTCAACAGCACCAACGCTGAACCACAACCATCACAGCACCGTCGGCGATTCACCGCGACCACCGTCGTTCAATTTTGTAAATCCTAAAGTCTTCATCAACCATCACCGCCACAACTGTCGGCCATGACGATCTCTCTCCATTTCTCCGTAACCGCCATGGCAGGAAAACGGTAACCGCCATGGCTGTAGATTTTTCGCCGTTGACATGTTTTCCGTTGATAACCGTTTCTTCGCCGTGTTCTTTGTTGGGTTTCATCATCGTCTAGGATTTGTTGCTCTTGTGTTGTTTTTTCCATTCGGTACATCATATGAATATGAATTGGGTGTATGGTGAATTTACTTTGTATGCCTTTTCATTTACCCGGATGGGATGATTTGTATGGAGGTTATATACTTATATACATTGCATGGCGGTGCGTCGTTTTGTTTTAAAAAAAACAGACGGTGGGGTTGTTACCTTTTCAAAGGGTGCGTCTGTTACTTCTTCCGGCCGTGTCTTAAGGGTATAATGGAACGCTTCGGTGGCATCAAATTGAAACGGTGGAAGTTTGGGTTTTTAAACGTCACGTCTTTCCATCCTTATACAAGCAACCCAAGTTGCTAATTGTATAAGGGTATAATTTAAGACACTTGAGGGATATTTTAGTGATTTTGGTACCTCAATGTCATTAATTGATTTTTTTTTCATGAATATTATCAATGTAATCTTCCAGAACACAAACTGTCCAAATTCTAAACCGACTTTGATAGTTATTGAGGATTTATGATGAAAATTAGATGTTCAAGCTATTAAACGGTTCTTATACAATCGTTCAATTGTCTCCCGCAAGCCACAACACCCACCCACTGTGGCTCCCTATATTACAGAGTAGGTGATCTTCGAGCTTTCCTGCCAATCTGTCATTAGTTGCTGGTGACGGTAAGGGTTTTGCACTTTCCGGTCATTTTTAATCGCGTGATTCTAAGATTTTATGTGATTTCCGTTTTTCACTTGCAGGTATCAATCAGTTTGCTTGGAAATTAGGGTAAGCTATCATCATTGAACTTCTCAATAATTTGTAATCTACCTTGAAGGTGTTTTCGGGAATTAGGTTTTCATTAGTTGGTAAATTCTTCTTTTAGGTTTTCATCATTGTATTCTTTTGTGTATTCATTGAAACAGGGCTTGTAAATGTGAACTACAACTTTGATTAATCATTGGTACATGAGGATCGCCTTCTCGAGATCTCCGAGAGGGTTTACGGTATGTGATTATGTGAATTTTACTCAATTTGTTGTACTTAAGTTGTTTTAGGTTTGAGAAATGTTTGACAATGTTTAGACTTGAAGTTAGTGGGAAATTGGTCAATAAGTTTTAATTATTAGGATAAGGTGATGCATATTATATACATATATATATGAATGTAGGATCTGATTTTTGGTTTTCTATAGCATGGTGTCGCCTGAATTTGGGTATTTCTGGTTGCTGATAAAAAAATGGGGATGAATCCTTATGTAAAGTTGTTAAAGTCCAATTATGTTAGCTTCATCACTAAATGAAGAGTGATGATCACCGAACTTCAAGTTTCGTGTTGATATTTGGAGACGATAATGTAGAAAATTTCGGTATATTAAGTTTAAGAATTTGATATTCCATTGTGCTAGATTAAGAGTTCACACTGCAACAGGTGTTTTGAGAGACCACATTGCCTTGTTTTGTTATGTTATTTTTCTATTGGTTCATGGGAAGAACAATTTTGTTTGTGAAATTTATTTGCTCTTCTGATTGTGTGTTATCTTGTTTTGTAGCCATGGGATACTTATGTTGGGTAATAGGTCATAATGGGTCACATTTATTATGGGTTGGGGTTTATCTGGAACACTTCTATTTTATTCTATTTTTTAAATGAATAAATAGATGTAGAAAAGTAGCCGGGTTGGGTAACGGGAGAAAATGGGTAACCTTTAGTACAGAATGGGTCGTGTTAACCCGAAACGCTTACATTTTTGTATGCATATAAGTAGAAGGTTTTGGATTTTAAAGCTGAGTTAGTATTTAAACAATGGGCCTAACTCTCTCCTGCATCATATGTATACAGTCTGTATGCATAGAGTCGGTTATGATTGTTGAGTTAGTCAGCTTGGATTTATAGAGGATCTATTGTACACTTTTTTCACATTGATTCATGATAGAGAGAGCGCATAGTAGTGCATGATATTCTCTTTACATCGTCAGGATTGATGAAATGTCTCATCTCCAAAGTGCCTGATTCTCTGTTCAGACCCGAATTTTATCATTTAGAGCTATGGTTGTTCCCCAATTTTGATTTATTTTCTTTTTATCATAAAACATGTGAATGTTTTTATTATTAACTTTTGTGCGATTTATTCAGGAAACCTGTATCGGGGTATAAATTAAAGGAGATAACCGGAAGTGGTATATTTGCAGCTGGCGAAGAGAACGGTTAGAAGAGACTGATGCTGCAACTCGCACCCCATCGAACCCAACTAGCATACGCATGTACCAGGTTAACCATTTTCCAGTTTTGATAACGAATAGACACATTTTACTTTTTTTCCCTCTAATTCTAATTATATGTTCATGAGCAAGCGATCGGAAGCAAGGTTGAAGAAACAAATTTCGGATGCAAAGAACAAGGAACTTAGAGGTCATAATATTTTTGCAGCGCCGCCTGAAATCCAACCCCGCCTGTTGGCTGCTCGTGCATTGGCTTTAAACGAATCTATAACCATCGGTCAACCTGCACATAATGTAACTATTTACTTCCGTCATAGTAGCTTATATTACTTGCAATATATTTTATATATGTCCATAGAAATAGCACCGATGGTGTAGATCATCTACTACCACATATATATTTATTAGAATCATTCTTATTGAGACCTTTAAAATGAGCTAATATGAATATATGATTTTTAAATTTTTTCATGAGTAAAATGCCATTTTCGGCCCTGAGATTTGGCCAGTTTTGCGACTTTCGTCCAAAGGTTTATTTTTCCGCATTTGGATCTAAAAGGTTTGAAATCTTGCCATTTTCATTCGGCTCGTTAACTCCATCCATTTTTCTCCGTTAAGTCAGAGGTATTTCGGTCCTTTTTGTTAGCTTAAAGTGCAATTCGGTCTTTTTCACTTTATGTACAAGTAGTTAAAATACCTTTACTTGATAAAAAAGACGAAAATACCCCTGGCTTAGCGGAGAAAAATGGATGGCATTAATGAGCTGGATGAAAATGGCAAGATTTCAACTCTTCTGGATCCAGA
This sequence comes from Helianthus tuberosus, assembly GCA_030545235.1. Taxonomy (NCBI): domain Eukaryota; kingdom Viridiplantae; phylum Streptophyta; class Magnoliopsida; order Asterales; family Asteraceae; genus Helianthus; species Helianthus tuberosus. Next base: position 8,769,108 of record CM060398.1, on the reverse strand, counting down.
TGTGAAAAAACCAACCTTTGGACGAAAGTCACAAAACTAATCAAACCTCAGGGACAAAAACGGTCAAATGATGATGGTGATTTTACACTTTTTAGTTATAAATGGGTCAGACTTGGTTGGTTTTAGTCTTAAAAATGTCAAATACATGAATCGAAGATTTTTTTAAGCTAAAAAAATGGGTCAAATGGTTTTTTTTTTCATACATACAGTTTCTTAAAGCGTCTTCTGCACTAGAGGTCGGGTTTTATCTGGAACACTTCTATTTTATTCTATTTTTTGAACGAATAATTAGAGGTAGAAAAGTAGCCGGGTCGTGTTAACCCAAAACGCTTACATTTTTGTTATCTATTGTAAATGGTATAATTAGTTAATGGGTTAATCATGACTATTACTGCAGTATGTACACTTCAGACAAGTTTGGACCTTTTTTTGTGGTTTTTTTTTTAAATTGTATTCTTTTAAACATGTTATGATGGTTTTATTACATTAACACAAAGCAAAGAGAACGCTCGGTTCATGAAGTGGCCACCACTGTAATTTGCTATTCTTTTTATTAAATATTAGACGCTTTTTCTTTTTTTGGCAGACGATGGTATACTTCTGTGAGCCAATAGATGTTGAGCAGGATTAGGTTATTGATGGTTTTATTACATTAACACAAATCAAAGAGAACGCTTGGTTCATGAACATTCATCTTGAATACGCGTGAGTTATTCATTTTGTAGACAGCTTCTAGAACTTAATATTTTGTTAATGTAAGATTATCACAAATTCACAATATAAAAATTGTTTATCTAAGCATAACCAATGAATTAATATCTGCAAATATATATTTTTAAGACAAAATGATGTTTGCTGTTCAACCCAGCCCATTCAAACATGCACTAAAACAGGATATGATTCTACTTGTAACTGTTTTGACCCGTGTATAACTATTATTTGTGTTGATCTTGTTTCTTGCAGGTCGGGTGGGTGGTCCTTTGTAAAACAAAGAGTGTTGCGTTGACCATACCCGGATTGACATTGTAGTTTATGGGCTAAATTGTTTTTAACCATAAAGCCTTGAGGGAATACCTTGAGTTGGTGTTTGTATTTTTAGGTAGGTAGAAATTGTTGCGAGTGTAAGATTTTGTATGGATTAATAGGTGGATTTAAGCTTTTGGTGTTTGTAGTAATGTGGGCTTAAGGTGCCATTCTCATTTGTCACCTTAGTTGGTCGCGTAACAGCACTGATGTGGGCATCCCATGTAGTTTTTCATCATATCAAATCATATTTCGTGAAACCGGCCACGTAACGTGCGCCCAAAAAACATATGTACCCGTGGCAACGCGCGGGCAACACAAGAAATGGTTTAAGGTTAGCAAATGAGAAATTGTAGTCAACATCCCGTAGCAGGGCTGAACCTATGGTATAATTAATCTAGGTTTGAGTCTTGGGCTTCCAATAAAATAGGGCCTCCACTTTAAAAAAAAAATATGCTAACTATTAATATCAGTGCAAACTTATTGTTTAAGATTTGTTTGATTCCTTATACAAGCAAGCCACTATTTGTTAAATTGTGTTAGATTTTTGTTTGGTTTCAAACACGGATAAAGGGGTATCGTTTATAATAACCAAAGAGGAAAAAAGGGTCTCAAAATTTCATTTCGCCTTGGGCCTCCAAAAAGCTTGGAACGGCCCTGTCCCGCAGCAACGCGCGGGTTAACGCCCACTCGTTATTAACACTTTTTTCTTTAATATAATTTCTTATTACAATATACATGAAAACGTAATTCATGAATTAACAATACAAAACTTGTGCGAAAATCAATTTAACTGTTATGGTTTTGATTGAGATTGCATGTGACTTGGTATAAATATCAATCATCAATTTAAAGTGAAACCATTTATGTATAAAGATTTCCCGTTAGAATTATAGGATTATTAAAAACTAGTATAACGATTCCTACGAGATGAACTCATGTCTGCACGTATACAAATATGGTTTAAGTTACTTACGAAGTTGATCATGATTTTATACTTTGAAATGTTATAATGATGAAATAATGTTAAAAAATATAATTCAAAAGTGAGCTTCAAGAAAATTCAAAGAAATATCTAGGAATCAAATGTGAAATGTTGAAACCTTACCTTGCTAGTACACAATTTCCTTTTACTTTAGAGAAAATTCTAGGTGGGTGATAAAATATAGTAGTTTGCAGGCAAGAAGTGAGATAAACAACACTTATTTAGGGAACTATACGATAAATTAATTAAAGTGTAAATTATAGCTTTCCTCCATGTGGCTTACTCTAATTAATACGTTTTGTCCACCTTAACGCCTCTTATTCCTAAAGTTTGATCTTTTCACACTTTACGTCCTTGTACCTTAACACCGTTAACTTTGTGTTAGTTTATGTATGAAATTACACGTGTACCCTTCCACTTTCTTCTCCAACCAACCACTACCCCCACCTACCACCAACATCATCCAATTCATATTATGACGAACAAGGATACTCGTCTTCCATGTGTTGTCGTCGGTATCAATTTGATTTACATTTCGTTAACTGATAAATTGCAACATTTCAAATTAACAATCCCAAACCGTCATGTTCTAATGTTCACATTTTCGACCGTTAGAGCCAACCAATGTTTATAAACAGACCCTCACTCACATCTCCATTTGCAACATTCCAAACTCTCTCTCTCTCTCTCTCTCTAATGTCACCAATTATTACTGATCTCTCCTACTGCTGATAAAATGGCTTACGATAGCGCACTACAATTCGCAATCGCACTCGTAGTTATAATGATTCCCATCACCACGGTCCTTGGTAGAGAATAAGTTGAGTTCTCATTAGCATCGGCTCCTACTCCAATGGAGGCCGGTTTGGATATTCATGCGAGTCTTTCACTTGCTAGTGTCATCTTCAGTTAGAGACGGTGAACGGGAGAGAGACATCTATGGAATTCATTTTTTGTTGTAGATTGTATTTTCATACAAATTACACATATCAAAAACTGAACTACATGTTGAGAAAACGAGGAGAAGATAAGAAAAGCAAAAAGTGAACCGATCAAAATCAAGATGATTAAAAATATATAAAATCCCAATTGGATTAATTCCAATTAATCCCGATTAATCGTTAGTCGGTACCCAACTGGCCGATTTGCGCCTGGCAATTCTTACAACATTGGGTTTTTCTAATATTTTGTTTGTATCACCAATCAATATTAGTCAGCCTTAGTTGATGCCCCATAATGTGGATGATTTTTATACTACCTCCGTCCCATTAAAAGTGTCATATTTTGAATTTTCAAAGTCTTTCTTTATAAACTTTGACCTTAAATAATTTTGTTTGTATTAGATAATACTTGATGAAAGTTATATGATTTGAGTGTGTTTTACAAGTGTTTTTATCGGGTTAATTTTCATCAAGTTTTATGTAACACAAAATATATATAATTAAAGTCAAAGTTTATAAATAAAGACTTTGAAAATTCAAAATAAGACACATTTACTAGGACGAAGGGAGTAGTTTTTAAGTTAGACTTGGCTTTCCAACATTTTGCATCCATCTTCGTTTGTTGTTTTGAAAATAATATAAACACCTTGGTACCATCCTAAACAGAAAATGACATTTATTGATTTTTTATTTTTTTTTTTGTATTTTGATAGCCTTAGTTGAAGATAATATGAAATTGCCACTCACGTTGAATTTTTATGTTGACCTACCTACCTCCATCTATATATTTCTTTTAATGTTAAACTAGTGGGAAGTAGGTAATAAATATGATGGAGATGTCAAGTTGACCTACCTACTTCCATCCATATATTTATATAATATATAAATTTGTAACATTTCTAGGCATATAGTTAGCTTAGTTGGTGTCTCATGCTTTAGTTAGTTGTACCCTTAGTTTAGAAGGTTGTAATTTTTGGTTTATTATTATATAATAAGAATTGATGTATTACCACTTTGATTTTTTATGGTTTTTATATTGTAGTAATTTTTTTTTCTTTTATTGTTTTTTATCTAAAATGGTTTATATGGTCTTAAAGTTTTGTGTTTTTTTTCGTTATGTTAAAGCTTTTTCTGTATAATTCGAGTTTATATATATTTTATGCCAACTCGCAATATAACTTTGTATTTATATTTGTCTACGTTTTACGTCACATGACGGTATAAATTCATATTTTTGTTTTACAATTTATACCCTACGTTTTACGTCACGTGTCAGTATAGATTAGTGTTTTTGTTTTACACTTTTTTGACGTTGTTTGCTTACTACTTAGCACAATTTTACTACGTGCCTGCAACACGGGTGTTAAACACTAGTTTCTTTTAATGTTAAACTAGTGGGAAGTAGGCAATAAATATGATGGGGATGTCAAGTTGACCTACCTACCTCCATCCATATATTTCTTAATGTTAAACCATAGTTATCAAATGCGCTAGGCGTACTTAAGGCGTATAGGCCTCGTATGGGGCCTAGGCGCAAGGCGCAAAAAAAAAACGATGGCCCGAGAAAAAAAAGCTCACATAAATGAAAAATAATAATAAAATGTATTATGTGTTGAAAAAGATATAAATATATCTTATAGGTGTATAAAATTAATATTACTCTCTAAATATATCTATACAACAAATATAATTAGACTTTAAAATCCTCCAACTAGTTTCAAAAAAAAAAAAAAAAAACCTTTTAAGATAATTTGAATACTTGCTATAATAACTTAAAATATTTGGAAAGAAATATGAATTTTGGTAACTGTTGACACAGTCTCCTTTCTGCACAGTACCTAGTTTTTTTCTGCAAAACACTGTTAAAGTAAGTTTTTAAGCAAAAATTCTGCTCTCCTTTTCAAAAGTCAAAACATAGTCTCCTTTCTTGCAAGTCATGCTGTATCTCATTCTTTGATCTTTTTCTTCCTCTCCTCTTCAAATTTCTGTCTCTGATGATCCATCCAAAACCACAAATTTGTCCATAAGGAAAGTGACACTAATTTGTAGAAGTTCGCCGGTATCTGGGCATGAATCTGGCCGGATAGTCGCCAGAAAGTCGATTTTTGGCCGGAAGCTTACCAGAAGAGCGCCTTTAACGGCACAAGGCGGTATGGTTGCGCCTCGCCTGAAAATTGCGCCTAGACGCACCAGGTGAGCGCTTTTGATAACTATGTGTTAAACTAGTGGGAAGTAGGCAATAAATATCAGGGGGATGTCAATAACAACAATGTGATTGGGACAATGGAGGACAATAAGGTTTTTATTCTCATCCCTTGCATTGAGAAAATCACCAAAATAGAACAACCATTCAACCAAAATAAAAATTGACTCTAAGATGAGATATTGACACGTGAATAAAATTTACTATTCGTAAGAAAAAGGGTGACATTTTAGTGAAAATTTAAGGGTATGAGAAAAAACTTAGCCTCAAATAGTGACATGCGACTATTAAAACTTTATATTTAAAAAAAAAAAGTTTACCATAAGTGGGGTCGCCATGTTAACTAGGGATGGGTCGAGTATCCATCTCTAGTTAACATGTCTACCTTACTAACCAAAATACATCAGTACCAATACTCAAGTTTAGGGGCTTTTGTTATTCGGTAATAACGGGTACCGAGGTTAATTTCGGTATTCTCGCTTGGAGTACCAAATTTTGTATACTAGAGTTAGATTTTACTACGTATGTTGGTATATAAAACAAACCAAAACTTTCCTTTTATAAAAAAATTGTGATAATTTTATAAAGAGTTTAAACTTTATTATTCCTTGCAAACAATGATATCAAAGTGAAAACCGTTAATACCGTTAATGAATTTGCGCTCAAACTAATGTTTAAAATTTAGCAATATAGCAGTTTCCTCATGAGTAGGTTTTCATTTTGAATTATCAATAATTCAAGTTGTGTAAATGGTAAATCTTAACTTATGTATTTATTGGTAATTAGAAATAATTATCTGTGTTTTAAATTGTGTAAATTTATAAATTATTATGTTTTCTTTTAAATATCAAACAAAGAAGTGAAGAACTTGACATTTTCTGATTGTGGATGGTTTTAAGCATTTTTATGTCATATTTTCCATTTTTTACTTTACATGAGAAATTTCCTTTATTCAACTCTTGTAATATGCGGGTCTATAACCCTAGTATAGTATAGATATATGTGTGTTTGTTAATTAGAATTGTTGGAGACTCTCAAAGAAACCATAACCGCCTTCACCGGCTCTCTCCCATTACTTTCTTCACTGTGCTTGCTGTTGGTGTCACCATCTACTACATCATCTCCGTTTTGTTCAGTGGATCCTCCATCACTACTTTTAAAATTATTTTTATGGTTTTCAGTGGAGGTAAAACATGTGTAGATATTCTTTTGAATATATTTTTGTTGTTGCTATACTGAACCAAAATAGATATCGATTGAAACCTCGCAGCGTAGCGTGGATAATCTTGCTAATTTAGTATATTAAGTAAAAGTGAAATAAATAATAGGCTCATCTAAACTTGCAAGACGGCTGGAGCTAGCTCCATAAGTGAAATCAGGCTTGTGCTCATATACTAAACAACCTTAGTTTATAGGTGATCTTGAATAGCTAACGAGTAGTCTAGCTTGTCTACAACTCTAGTTTTAAACAAGTGATAAGCTTTTTGTGATAAAAGTTAAACAAGAAGCATTTTGAGATATAATAATAGTTGGTCAAAAAAAGTTGAAGAAAAATAAAGGGTTCCATTTCCAAGAACCTTCCGACTTTGGCCGTTCAAAAAAAATAAAAACCTTGCGACTTATTTAATCGAAATGATGTGTAAAAGACACAAAGTAGTTGTACCTACCTAAACATAATAATATCTTTATATGTATTTACTCACATACACATTACACACACACACGGAGACTCTGAACGAGAGAAACAAGACCATCTCAAAACACTCATCATCAACAATGGCTGCTGAACTCATGGAGACTCTGAAATAAGCTATAACCGCCTACACCGGACTCTCTCCCACTACTTTCTTCACTGTTCTCGCCGCCGGTATCGCCGTCTACTACATCGTTTCCGTTTTCTTCATGAGAGGGTCCTCCGATCACCGTCAACAACACAGCCCAATGTCTTCCGAACAAGACAGGTGTTTCTATCCTCGATCTTTTAGGGTTTGATTTAGTATTGCTTATCTATTCCTTTTTGAAAAATTAATATAGCATTCATGCTTCCCTTTTGGGGAAATTGTTAAATTTAGTGTTATACCACATCTCTGTTTCTTTCTTTGACCTAATTAAGTTCCACTGCTTTCTTTCCAAACAAATTCGAGTTACAGATCAATAGCTGATTCTTCATCCTCCTCTTCTCAGTCGATTCATCATGAGGTCTTTCTGAGTTTTAGAGGAGAAGACACCCGCAGGAACTTTGTGGATCATCTCTACAAGGATCTTGTACAACAAGGAATCCAAACATACAAGGATGATGAAACACTTCCTCGGGGTGAGCGAATCGGTCCAGCCCTCTTGAAGGCCATCCAAGAATCACGCATCGCCGTTGTTGTATTCTCTCAAAACTATGCAGATTCATCTTGGTGCTTGGACGAGCTTGCACATATTATGGAGTGCGTGGACACCAGAGGGCAAATAGTTGAGCCCATATTTTATTATGTAGATCCCTCGGATGTGAGAAAACAAAAGGGGAAATATGGAAAAGCATTTAGAAAACATAAGAGGGAAAATAAGCACAAAGTTGAATCATGGAGAAAAGCTCTGGAAAAGGCAGGCAATCTTTCTGGATGGGTCATCGATGAAAACAGGTAATTTTCTCTTTTTTTATTTTTATTTAAAAAATTTTTTAATGGCTCAGCGGTACACACCCCTCAAGAATTGAACCCCCACACGAGTTCAAATCCCAGGCCCCCCCTAAGGTCCAGCCGCACTGGAATTACCCAATATTGGTACCAGAGTGGACTCGAACCCGCGACCACCCGGGCGGGAACCCACGCAAGCGTGTTAAACCCTCCCACCTCCACCACTGGGCTGTGGCTTCATTGGCATTTAAAACATTTTTATGCTTAAGATATTTGCATTCTATAACGAGTATATTTAAGTTTTGTTTTTTATTGTTTACCTTTGAGACGGTGGGTCACATAAGTTGAAAGTAGTCGGGTTTACTGAAATATAGTTACAATCGTAATTATTTACTTTTTAACATATTTAAATAGATCTAACCAATGTTGTAAAACAAGGTCGTAATCACATAGGTTGCTCCGGCGATTTCCTTTAACTCCACCTAATTACTCGTGCTGGCACGTGCCACCCCACCCACCCAAACCAAACCAAACCGTTACAAAAATTCCCTGACGCCAAGATAGAAAAATACGTTCTTTATACAAAAATGCTAGTCATATACAACCAGTCTTGTCTTTTACGAAACATATAGTCAAAATGTAGGTTTTAAAATATTTTGCTTTGTCTTACTCCCTATTTTAATTTCACATGCATTGTTTTTGCGTCTTTTTTAACTTGAAATTAAATAAATCTCATTCTTGACATTTAGCAATTTAAATCCAATTTCAGTTGTACAAATGGTAATTTTAAAAGAATAAGTGAGTGGGAACTAGTTCTAATTATCTTTATGTACCCATCATGCAGCCATGAAGCAAAATGCATCAGGGACATTGTTGGTACAGTTTCTTCGAGGCTTTCTTCAGTAATTACAAACGACAATAAAGAACTGATCGGAATAGGGACCCGCTTACAAGATCTTAAATCAAAGTTGGAAATTGGGTCGGGTGGTGTGCGCATGGTTGGAATATGGGGAGTTGGGGGTGGTGGTAAGACTACTCTCGCATCTGCTGCTTATATGGAGATCTCTCACCAATTTGAAGCTCGCTGCCTTCTTGAAAATATTCGTGAGGAATCAAGCAAGCATGGTTTGAAAAAGCTGCAAGAAAAAATTCTATCAGTTGCTTTGAAAACAACTGTGGTGGTAGACAGTGAGATAGAAGGAAGAAGCATGATAAAGAGAAGGCTATGTCACAAAAGGGTTTTAGTTGTTCTCGATGATGTTGATGATCTTGAGCAACTTGAGGCGTTAGCGGGATCCCATGATTGGTTTGGTGAGGGAAGCCGGATAATAATTACTACCAGAGATAAGCATTTGCTATCCTCCAGAGCTCACACAAATATTTATGCAGTGAGTTTGTTATCACATTACGAGGCAATCAAGCTCTTCCATAGACACGCATATAATAAAGATAAACCTGTTGAAGATTATGAGACGCTTTCACTGGATGTAGTTTCTTATGCTAGTGGGCTTCCGTTAGCGCTTAAAGTTATAGGTTCTTTTCTATATGACAAAGACAAGGATGAGTGGAAGAGTACCTTGGCCAAGTTAAAATGCATCCCAGAAGAGAAGGTCATGGAGAGACTCAAAATAAGTTATGATGGACTTGAACCCTACCAGAAAGACTTATTCTTAGATATTGCATGTTTCATGAGGAGTTGGTACTCATATCAGATGGATGATGCAATGATGGTGTTTGATGCTTGTAATTTTTACCCAGTTATAGGGTTAAAGGTGTTGGAACAAAAATCCCTCATAAAAGTTTCAAAAGAAGGATTTGAGATGCATGACTTGATAGAAGAAATGGCTCACTACATTGTTAGAGGGGAACACCCTAATAATCCTGAAAAGCATAGCAGAATTTGGAAGGAGGAGGATTTGGAAGAGTTTTGTGCTATGGGAGCAGCTGCACCCTCAATGGTTAAATTAACTTTGCAAAAATAAATTTATATGTGCATCTAATGACGTTTGTCTATAGCGTTACTAACACAGTTTGGTTCCTTTGATTAATTAACACAGAAAAATGAAGTATTAGCTAATTTGCCAACACTTATCAGCCATCCAGGTCTATGTGATGTTGTTGCAAACATGAAGAACCTTCGATGGATATTGTGGAATCAGCATCCGGCATCTTCATTCCCAACAATTTTTCAGCCAACAAAGCTTCGTTGTCTAATGTTGAGACGTAGCCAGCAAAAAAAAACTCTGGGAAGGGTGTAAGGTAGGTAAATATTGTAGTTTCACAAACCATTGCAATGCAACTGTGAAATGAATCATAAAATGAACATAATTAGTTATTAGAGTTACTAATGAGTTCATTGCATTTAGTTAGTTGTTTGTTAGATGGTGGTTATTGAGTCTTAGACATCTCTATAAATAGAGGTTTATATAATTACATTAACAAAAATACATGGCATGCTTTCTCTACGAAATTAGGAGTCAATTAGCTTAGTTTCGATTTCCTGAATAGTCAACATTATACGCATGCCAAATGCTTTAAGGAAACTTTTGATGATATTGCCAGAGGTAATAAATTTAATATTACAAGTTGTCTATAATATAACAATATTCTGAGCGTAGATTTTTGGGCGAGGATCGAGGAGACTTTTAGACTGTATGATGTTTTAAGCAATTGGAATATACTTTGCATGTTACAGAGCAGAGGTTGTTATTATAAGATGTTTATATCATATGCTAGTTTAAGTTTGTGTATAAATTAACAACTCATGTCTGCCTAATGATCGATCAATGGTCCATGGGCAACAAGTATGCCAAATGCTTTAAGGAAATTGTTGTATACTTAATTATTTATTTGACTTTTCCTACTTTTCTTGAAACAGAGTCTACCAAATTTAAAAGTTCTTGATCTCTCTGATTCAAAAAACCTAATCAAGACACCAGATTTTGAAGGCCTTCCATGTCTTGAAAGATTGATTTTATCACGTTGTGGGAGTTTAGAAGAGATTCATCCATCAATTGGATATCACAAAAGGCTTGTTTACGTGAACCTGACCTGGTGTACAACACTTAAAAGGTTTCAACCCATCATACACATGAAAAAATTGGAGACTCTTGATCTCTCTAGTTGCCATGAACTTCAACAGTTTCCGGATATCTGGTCGAACATGGATAGCTTGGTAACCCTTGATTTGCATGATACTGATATAGAAATAATCCCACCGTCAGTCGGACTATTTTGTACCAACCTTGTTTCTTTCGATTTCCATGGTTGTAGCAAACTGAAAAGGATAGAGGGAAACTTTCATCTCTTAAGAAGTTTGAAAGACCTGAATCTCACCTATTGTATGGGGTTACAATCTTTTGATCAAGACCGGTTGGTGAGCCTGAAGCTACCTCGGTTTCCACGTTTTTTAAAGAAGTTGGATCTTAGGGATTGCAATTTGGGAGATGGAGACATCCCATCTGATATTTGTGAGTTATTAAACCTACAACTACTAAACCTACGTGGAAACAACTTTTCCCGATTACATTCCAGCATCTCACGACTCCCGTGTCTCAAGTTCCTCAATTTGTCATGGTGCAAGAACCTTGTAGAATTGCCAGGCCTCCCATCAAGCATAGCTATTCTCAAAGCAGATGGTTGTGACTCACTTGAAATTGTAAGAGATTTATCAGAGTATAAATGGTTGTGGAAAGTCTCACTTTGGAGGATGATTGGTGGTGAGAGGGTACTACTTTCTATGCTTGAGGTATAACTCTTATCTTGTTTTTTGAATTTCAATATTTTTTTTTTAAACTTTCAATATAAAAATAGTATTCATAATAATTGGAATGAAAACATGGCAGGAAAATGCAGTTAAAGATCGCTTTATGAGTGTGTTGAGTCCCAATGTTCAACCATCAAAAATTTATACCGAACTTGTCACATTGCAACTTCCACACAACTGGTACAGTGACTTCAGTGGATTTTTATTATCATTACGTGCTCGTCATGGGATGTATCGCATAGTTATTAGGCAGGAGATGTCCACGGATCAATCTGAGAAGTTTGATAAAGATTGTAGGGAACCATATGAAATGGTGGGTTATGTACCCTTTAGTTCATTGAGGCACATCCCATGGTTCAATCCTACATACACTAAAAACATTTCATTTCAGACTAATTACGGTGGTGGTCTTAACGTAGAAATTGTTCGTAGTAAAATTAAAATAGGTGATTTAAACGAACACCCAATCGATTACTCTGAGTGTTGGGATGAAGAATACGAACATAGAAAGACATTTGAGATCATATATGTTTCAAAGTCCTCTGAAATTCAGATTTCATGGGAACATTGGTAGTCGATCTCACTTTCAAATTTCAACATTTGCCCACATTTTGTTACCGTTTTAAGTTTGCTTTTGCTTCTCCAACATCATGGCAACCTAAAGAAGTTGTAATAAATTTTCCTGTATTATCTCTTAAGACTTCACATTCTATACTTTGTTCATTACCAGGTTTCATATCGTTTTTGCTGGTTGTTGCTCCCCTTTATGCATACTATCGTATGTATAAGCTACAAAGGTATGTTATTTGTAGAGGATACAAGATGGGTCAAAATGAGATAGAGTTGAAACGACATTTTTATACGGGCCAAAATAGGGTTGGTTCTCCACAAAGACTATTTTTTTTTCTATTTTTTATGTTTTTTTTCCGATGATAGTGTATTGGCTATCATACAAAAACATTATTTTTACAATAATATTGATAACAAAACACAAATCAACTTGACTAATCGGTTATAAATGGGGCTCGTGATACCGAACAAATATCTGGCACCTACCAGGCCATCGATATGGTTACTTATTTCCTCAACAAATCAATTCCCAAATGTGGTATTTTTATTTATTAGAAACCCAATATTCTCATAACCAAGTATATACTTGGGTGAGGATGAAATAACTCCGAGTTATATATAGCATTTAAGGGTGCTAGTTTCGAAATTGATTAACTTATATGATTAACTTACCGTGGAATATCCCCCCCACCCCCCCCCCCCCCCCCCCCCCCCCCCCCCCCCCCCCCCCCCCCCCCCCCAATTGATTAACTTATATGATTACTAAATCTATTTTCTGCATACTTTATGCAACATTTTTTCATGTTTGAGTGAATAATAACTTGTTCTAAGTTGATACAAAACGAGATTGCAATACATCACATATCACGTAAAATAGAAGCTAAAAAAGGCTAGATATTTATGTTTTAACAAATGTTTACATAAAATTAAAATGAAAAAAGACTATTTATAAACTATTATTATCACATCATAAAGTTCTATCAAACAATACAGATAAGACTATTTATAAACTATTATGATAACCTTCGGTTACGTCAAATTAGCCAACATATATATGACTAGAGACTTAAATAAAACATAAACGAAATTAATATTTTGGTCAAATTAACTAATAGCTTAAACTTAATTATGATTAAAAGTATAAAATAAAAACTAAATTGCCAGAAGACTTAACAAGGACCTTTTTTTTGGAGTTATACAAACATGTATCTTCATTCTTTTTCCCTATACACCCATCCATATACGAATCGGTTTATTCAGTTTATCAGTCCCACTCCAAAGTCAATATGTTACCACAAAGTCCTGATATAGGGCTATGTATATTTGAAAGGGATTCTTAATGATCAATGACTCTATTATTACAGCAAATACATATATCTCTTGTATGTGAAGTGTGTCGGGTACGTAAGCCGTTTGAGACAAGACTTGAAATCTATAAAAAAAAAATGCCAGTTATTACATTTATGTAGTAGATATGGAGAAGATTCTTAAAATTTGAATTTTTATAATAAAGATGAAGTTAGTGGATTTGGATGTTAGGGTAACTTTGGTGATAGATGGTTGTGGATTAAGAAAAACTAGTAATGAAGTTAGATCAGTTGTTGGATTTTTGTAACCCCATTATTACCAGTGTGATTATTTTTAAGTAGGGTGAGTATGAGTTGATTTGGTTTGATTGTTGTTATTTGAAGACCATCATTTATTGGCTATATTGGTTATCAAAAGTTGATTTAATTTTTTGTTCGACCAAACCATTTAACGGAAACTATAAAATTATTTTCATTTTTAATTCAATTGTCTTTATTTATTGATTAAACTAGGTTTAAAGAAGTTCGCCGCGTTGCGGCGAATTTCTTTTGTTATTTAGTCTGTATTTACATGTGTTTTGAAATCACTACGAACGTGTTGCGAATGAAACTGCTGACAAGAATAAAAAGAAAATGTAAAAAAAAAACACTAAAAGATAACCGAAAGAAAATCAACCAAAAAAGTTGTATGGTAACGATGTTGTTTGTATGAAATCCGTGGTCAGGAGATGAGCAAATTGTTCTGGGTACCGATACCAAATTTTCCGAACCGAAAGATCTTGAGTACCAATTCGGTACCGACTTTTGGCGTTCCTGGTACCGTTTCACTGCCGTTTTTTACCTTCATATACCGGTACCGTAACCGGTATTTTTGATATCAGTACCGATTCTGTATCGGTTAGCACGAGCTCATCCCTACCCCTGAAACTAAAAAAAGAAAAAAATTAAAAGTTGAAGAAAATTAACAAAAAAAAAGTTGTACGATACCATTGTTCGTACGGTAACCGTGATCAGGGATGAGCAAACGGTACCGGGTAGCAGCACTGAATTTCCCGAAACAAAAGATTTTCAATATCAATTCGGCACCAACTTTTGGCGTTTTCTGTATTAGTATCGGTTTTTACCTTCATGTACTGATACCAAACAGGACCGTATCGGTATTTTCGATACCAGTACTGGTTCGATACCGGTTGAAACCAAGCTTATCCCAACCCCTGATATTAAAAAAAAAGATTAAAGTTAAAAAATAAAGAAAATAACTATTATTATAATATTAAAATAATAAAAGTATTAAAAAACTATATATTATTATAATATTAAAATAACTGTTCATTTCAATTCATTTATTAATATATAGTAAAGTAATTATTAATATATAGTAATTGACTTTCTATTTAGAAATACATAGGTGAAATAATTTTGAGAACCCAATGTTTAACATAGAAGAATTTGGAATTTGATTAGAGAAAAAATTGTTTTAGGGATTCTTTAACAGAATGACGTAGCTATGATTTCGTATAGAAAACTAGATGTTTAAAACCGTCATATTTAGTTACATTTTAGTATAATTTTTAATATTGGTTAAAGATTCATGGAGTGCATTTACCGCAACTGATGACGTGGTTGGGGTTGTGTTAAGAGTATGCGTGTTGGACCTCACTAAAATAATGCTCGCGTGATGCAACAGAGAACACAGGTAATCACGTAACATGTTAATTTTTAAAATAAAAATCTATAGCAATATCATACTCAATTAAAAAGGATTAAAATGCTCCTTTTTATGGTGTAATTTTGTTAAAAATATATTAACATATGAAAAGGCATCATCGTTTAAAAATCAAGGGGGTAGAACAATATATTTAAGCTAAGTGATGTAAAATGATACCACAGGTCGATGTTCAAATTCATGTGTATAATGAGCTTGTTCATGTAAGTGTATTGTGTGTTACATGTATGTGAGAGTTAGGGGATACATTTACCGGTATAGGTATCAATCGTGGCGGGTTGGCCTATTAAAATATTAAAGGTTAAAAGGATTGACGGGTGACAAAAAAACCCACATATAAGATAGGGCCAAAGGGGGATCAGTTGAAGCCCAATAGGCCCAACATGTATAGATTAATGGATAGCCACCAACTTATATCCAAGTGCTTCATATATTTCCAACCAGTAAAGAATGTTTGTTCTCTAGCTGTTTTAGGCTTGTTTGAATTAACAATTTCGAAACGATTAATGTGAATTAAAAAGTCGGAATCAAAATCATTATATTAATTGAAGTTAAAGATAGTGACGCAACCTTATGTTGTTTCACATAAGTAGTTTTCTTATAAATGTGTACTTAACAAATACATTGACTGCAATATATGAAAACCAATGTATGTAAATCATCACTACTTGCTGAAATTTCAAGGATGAAACTGAAAGAAAATATCCATTGATGACATTTCATTCTTTTATCTCATCTAAAATTAATGGCAAATAAATAATAATAAAACATCATCCAGGTTATGGCTATTCTCTTCAAGCTCATCACAAGAACCGGCATCATCTGTGATCCAGCTTGAACCCGAAGATGATGAAACCGATGTCGAATTCAAATCAGTTCTTCTCTTCTTACTAGCAAACATGAAATCGTAGAAAACTGGTTTTGATTTTACTGATTTACAATCGCTAATTATCCCAATTGTCTCTTCATTGTACTTGCTAACTTTACTTCCTCTTTTCTTCAAGAAAATTTTGCAAATAATCCAATTTTCCATACCCTGAGACAACAAAAACAAATTGTTAACTAAATGTGTTTGTGTATTCGAATCAAAATTGTATCAATTAGAAGGAAACCTGAGTCGGGTTCTTGGGTTGAGGGGTTGCGAGTCTGTACTCGTGCAAGATCCAATTGGTTCGTGACCCGTGTGGGGGTTTTCCTTTGTAAAATACGAGTGTTTTCTTCATGCCCACAACTTGATTGTTGTCTGAAGAAACAATTTTTTTATCTAATCCGGTTGCTTTCCAATACCCGGATAAAGTAGCCCGATTCGATCGGTTCCCATTCGGGTATTTGACTTCTTTTGTGCTGAAAAAAAAAAACCTTTTCTTGCTCGCAGTCACCTGAATTGAGTATACAACACAAAAAAGGCTTAATGTAATGAATATGATTTGAAATTAAGAAGAATACATTAATAATCGAACAACTTCTATGACTCCAGGTGTAAACGAGCCTAGCGTGAGCTAATTTACACTCAAGCTCGACTAATTCAAATTTACTTGAGCTCGAGCTCGGGCCATGGGTAGTTATTTAAGCTTAAGCTCGCCAACAACTTGACTCGCTTATTATTTATTAATTTTTGTACTTTGTATATATTTTACTAATAACTTTTATATACAACATAATATATGTTATTCAGTTATTTTTATCATAAATTTATAAGCAATAATATTATTATATAAAATACTAGACTCGTTTAAGCGGGATAAATGAAGCTCGGACTCTGTTGGTTTATTAAAAAAAAACTTAGTTTTAGGCTCGAGCTCGTTTAAATTCGGCCATATTCGAGCTTTTAGCAAAAACATCTCTAGTAACTCACAAGCGGCTTGACTAGTAGAGCCACCGGTCTTTTGTATAAACAGGGTATAGCTAGATAACAATGGAAGTAAATACATAACCAAATAGTCATGAAAGCAAAATAAATAAAAATAATAATGCAATCATATCTATTATCTGTTATCTATTATTATCTATAATAAATGAAAGAATTTGGGCTGATTTGGAACAATATTAGAGCTCCCTGGATATGGTTTAGGAGGGAAAATTTTTGGGTTTATTTTCATCAATGAAGCCCCATTTTACTAATCCGACCCGTTTTATGACCCGAGTATATAAGCAATCTAAAAAACCTAAATTCCTCTGTCGCCTTATTCTCTCCTTTCGCTTGAATCTTCTACAATCTAAGAGGTTCCACAATCTAAATGATTCACCATCATCATCCTCCCGATTTCTTCTCTCAATGATTCAAGAGATTCCACAGGTTTGGTATTGGAACTTAACTATTTTTGCCAAACCCTAAAATCAACGGATTCAGATTGATGAATCTTCGCTTAAAATGATGACCCATTAGATTAAAAACAACCAGAATCTACCTATAATATTTAACAAGTCTAAAACGCCACCTCTAAACTGATAAGTGAAATTTTACTTTACTTACAGCAACTCATTTTCAAGAAAAACAACGGGATCAGGGTCTCTAATTGCAGCTTTTAGAAGTCCACGAGCATCTTCGGATGAGTAAGGTACCAGCACCTTCAAACCAGGGACTGACCCGTACCATGCACCATAACACTGTATCGCAAATGCAAAAATAAAGGCATTATAATTCTTTATGTTTATTTCTTAGAGAATAAAAAACAAAAGACAACGGTTTTAGTCTTTTTGATGCAAGATGTGGAACAAAGAACCTAATATTAATGTTGGTAACATATGATAAACATATTAGTTAATTACTTCCTAAACACCAGTATTCAACAAAAAGCCTAATATTTTCCAAAGTGTTTATGATATGCATGATGCATCTTATTTCAAACATTATTGGTATTTATCATCTATACCATCTAGTATCTTCAATGTGAAATTAGAAAATGAACACGAATAAACTTTATGATATCACTCGTGTCAGGACCACGCATGAAAGATATGAGAAATCATGAAAAAATAGTCAAAGAGTCAAAAAAAAAAAAAAACAAACAAACCTGGGAATGTTGAGCACCAACACCGGCAGCGGGCCCATTTGGTCCTCTAAAAACAATGGGTACATTAATCTGCCCAGGCAGACATGTAGTTTGACTTTGCTGCAGAGTTGATAACATGGTCAATCGCCTGCAAAACATTACCAACAGAATGTTAAAACAATCAAACACATACATTGAAACAGACGCTAGTAATATGTAGATGATGTAACCTGCATAGAGAAGTTGAAAGTCATAAACTATCACTGGCTTCAGACCATGATATGCAGAACCAACTCCAATACCGGCAAACCCAGCCTGAAAATATGAATAAGTATTTTTAGATATAGAAGCTGTAAAAAGGTATATATATAGTAAAAAAGTGAAACTGAATAGAATAACTTCCGAACCTCGGTAATAGGGGTATCAAGAACCCTTTCAGGTCCATATTTATCCAATAAACCCTTGGTTATCTAGCAAAAAAATATGTACAATGAGATAAAAACACACAAAGATATCATTTTGGCCTGCCCATTTTACCACCTCTAGTTATTTCTTTTGTGGAAATGAAGAAGAGCATGAAATTCTAACCTTGTATGCACCTTGGTATTCTCCAACCTGCACACCATAAAAAGGTGAGCATCATCATATAAATGATAGAGAAGCTTTGAACTTTTATATAATACACTTACCTCTTCACCCATAACGAAAACATTAGGATCAGCAGCCATTTCCTCATCAAGAGCAGAGTTCAAAGCGTCTCGCACTGTCATCTGTATAAAGTATAAACTTAAAACATAAATAAAAAAACAACTTTCTGAAGAATATTACGTGCGTTACAATTGGTCCCATGTTTCCTGATTCAGTGGTCCTTACACCTTTGACTTTCAATCTGTCCCTATATAACTATACCCGATGGTTCTTAAACTTGCTAAATAACGTTTACATCCTGTATTTGTAACTTTTTTTTTAATTTCGTCTGCGATATATTGAATCTAAACTATGATCCTAAACTTTTTTTCTCAAACGATTTCTTCTCATAAGTGATAAACCTTGCTAATCGAATTAACATTGTTCACAAAGTGCGATTCATTATTCATATCAACCTTAGCTCACTAACTAACTAACCAACAGTCTAATACTCTCAAGGATAGTTATGTATCGAAAATAAATACAAACTTAAGAAAATAAAATGATAAACGAGCATAGAAATTAAAACTCAAAATCACCTCTTTGCCTCCAGATGAGTAATTCCTCAGGGCTGCCGCTACAGGTCTTAACCTCATCATATAATTCCCGAACCCCTGAATAAACACAAAACATTAACCCGTTTTCGTTCCAACAATATCTTTGCTTGTTAAACCAGATGCCACATCATTTCATTTACCTGAGAGGATAAGCCGCCGCCGCCGCCGGCACCCGCAATGTTCCGCCTTACAATCCCCAACATATTCTCTGCCTTTTAAACCAAATCTTCAAAAACAAAAACAAAAAAAAATGAAAAAAAAAACAACAAAATAAAAAAACGAATATTATTAACAGTTCCTAAACAGCTAAACAGATAATTTTTTGTTAACTAACTCACAATTTACAAACACAGAACGTTATTAAAAGTTACAAAATTAAAAAAAAAACTTTAATTTAGGTTTTAAAGCAAAAAGTCATGGATTCGAATATGCAATTGATGAGGCTAACAGATGATTTATCAGCAAACCGATTGTTACAATATCAGATCTAAACAATATAATGAATCTACCAACCGAGTGCTAGTGATGTCGTAAAAAAACCTAATTAGGACATATGAAATAGGGTGAAGAAGGAACAATAGAATGATGTATTTAAGATGTTAGAGATACTTACAAGTTTCCGATCAGCGGGTGGAGAAGAATGAAAGAAAAGAGGCGATGCCGATAGCTCAGAAAGAAATGTCGTCCGCTGTCCCTTCGCTCGTATATAAGGGCGGCTCTAAGATTCGCAAAAAATATTATGGCCCAAGAAATATGGGTATAAATTTTTCAGGATTTGATTAAAAAAATAGTAACCAAGAAATATGTGTAAGAAGTGTTAACGGGCTGTTTGTTTACCTTTTAATGAGGCTCTTAATGGTTCAGACCTCTTATTGGTTCAGGACTTAATGGTTCAAAGTGTTTGTTTCACGAGCAGATGTCTGAATGGTTCAGACATTTGCCTCTGAATGGTTAAAATTTATACAGAGTCTGAATGGTTAAGACCTATAATCTGAATTTGTCAGACATTTGACTCTGAATGGTTAAGCATTATACATGCTCTTAATGGTTCAGACCTCTCTCTTACTGGATCAACACTTAATGGTTCAGACCTCTTACTGGTTCAGCACTTAACCATTCAGATGTTGACAAACAACCCCTTAGAACGGTGTAATATATTTGTACTTACGGGTTGTTTAACAACTTCTGAATGGTTAATTGATTAATCAGTAAGAGCTCTGAATCATTAAATGTTAAACTAGTATAAGGTCTAAACTATTAAGAGCCAGTAAAATGCATAACCGTTCATAGGAAAATGTCTGACTCTTTCAGATTAGATGTCTTAACCATTCAGACTTAGGGGCTGTTTGGCAACCTTTGAATGTGTAAGTGTTAAACCAGTAAGAGGTATGAATGGGTAAGAGACTCTGAACCAGTAAGTGCTGAACCAAAAAGTGTTGTTTGGTTGGACCTCTAAATGACTATACACAATGACTACTTTACCCCTCTGAACTATTTTATGTTGAATGAAATGTATCTGTTTTGTCAGTGCTCTGAATTACAGTTCTGAAAGATTAATAATTATAAAATGAAAATACATAACATTATATGAAATCCAAATTACATATAAATCCTTCAAAATTCTTAAAAACATACTAAAATTCAACTAGAAATTAATAATTTGCGTAGAATTTTAATTTTAAACATTTCAAATTAGTTGACTAGCTATCTAGTTACGCAAAGTAGTCATATACTCGATATCTTGTGAACCCCATTCTATGTCGTGAACGACAATGTCTCCGCGGTTATGGGGGAAGGTAGGGAATACGAAACGAGAAGAAAGAACTGGGAACAGGAACACCAAGCCTAGTTGCAGGTTCATTGGGATATCGAGGATGCTCACCGGGCTAAGGTGGAGAAGTATTGGGAAGACCAACAGTTGTTTCAAGCTCAGCAACAATCTCAATGGGAGCTAATGGAACAACAGATGGTGCAAGAGGAAGCTCGAAGACGAGCGTGGGAGGAAAAACAAGATAGGAACCGAATCGAACAAAACACACGAGAAGATAATCGTTAGGGTGCTTTGTACATATCTCAAGAATTGGCAATTAATAATGCCAAGGTCATCCATGATCAAGAGCGACATCATCGGGACTGGTTAGCCGGTTTCCCATACATCGAGCACTTGGGATGGACCGATTATTCAAACCTTCCCGTTCCTCGAGGCCCCTCCGATCCATCGCCTCATTGGCCCGAGGCAGTGGGGTCTAGCTTCATCCCACCCCAGTTTCAACCGCCTGCAGAAGGAGAGTCGGGACCCTAGACAACTACAGGAAGATGTTTGAAGCTCTTACGGGGTACCAATACAACCCGAACCCACCAGTCGACCCGAACGAGCGATACCAGCGGTGATGGTGAGGTATGTGTTTTGTTGTTGTTGTATATTTATTTTTGTTAGTTTTTTTTATTTCTTTAGTGTTTTATTTTCCTAGTTAAATGAACGTTGTGAGTGTGTTCCCTATATAACCCTCACGAGACCTACTCGTCCTCCCGAGCTATCGGGAGCTTTAAAAGGGCTTGTTGCATACGCTAAATGCAACCGTGATTCCTACGAAAGTGAGTTAGGCTTGTTGTTGTTATAAATTAATTTTCCACGTAGATCATGGTAAACTAACGTATGACTTGGTAATATTTTCATAAAAGTGGTAGAACTGGGTAGCTAACAAATTTTAATGGTTGTGAGAAGCATGCTTCTACATAAGGGTTAAGATTTGTAGGTACATTATGTTCATGGGACGGCCACTTTCTTGAAGAGCACATGAGCCATTAATGAGAAAATCAGGTGCATACGTTTCCTTTTACCTTTGATTCTTAGTTAGTAATAAATGGATTGTAATTGTACTTTAGTTTCCGGGGTGAATTTTTTGGGAAATTAGCCATGTCACATACCTTGTGCGATTTAAAAAATCTAGTTCTTACACATTGAGTACAATGTTTACCTCAAGTGTGGGGATGTGGGAGTAGTAAAAGTTTTTGATTTTTGACCCATTCATTCAGACAATACACATTGAGGACAATGTTTACCTCAAGTGTTGGGATGGGGGAAATTTTCAAAAAAAATTCAAAATGTCTTTGTTCGAAAGTGATCTTAAAAACACAAGTAACTAAGTCAACGAGGGATGGCACAACCCATTTGGTATTTTGTCATGGTCAAGTTCGAATTAATAGCATGACGGGTATTTAGCGGATGGTAATTTGGGAATAATCCGTCTTAGAAACTTGCAATTTATGTATATCATTTTCCATACCATTATACGTGAGATTTTGAGCCACTTGTATTGTAACAACCCGCTTTTCGGAAAGTCAAAGTACAGGTCAAAGTCAAAGTCAAAGGAAGAAAAGATTGCAAATTGCGATCTGTCACTCTTTGCTTAACTACTGAATTGTGCTTTTTGACTTGTAATCGAATTCTATTATTTAATCGCTTTAGTTGTATTATGTGGAGTATCTATTAATAATCGAGGTTTAATCGCATGTTTAATCACTAACCGACCAATCGCTAATCTGTAACACCTCGAAAATTCGTGTTAAATAAAATAACGGCACGTGTCGAGTAAGACAAAAAAAAGCATTATAAACTCGGATTTATAAAAAAAATTTGTTTGACAGGATTTAAAAGTGTCGTCATGTTAACTTTTGCACCTCTGAACGGCCTCGTTATAAATCCCAAGACTCAAATCATATTAAAAACATCTAGTATATGTTCAAGTTCAGTGAATTATAGCAATGAATGATTCATAATTTAATTGGTGGACTCCTACGAAGAAATTCCTACGGTAACCCTTAGTTTTCGGTACTTTTATAAAGGATCCAAGCAAACAAATTCAAATGGTAGGGTATATAACTGATAATTGAAGTCCCATGTTGTAAATAAGAAGTCCACAATTCGTTTATACCCACTTGCCCCTTCAAAAAGTCAAAGAACAACAACTTTTCGTGTCTGACCAGAGGCTTATGGACCGTAAGCCAAACCTTTACGGTCCGTAAAGTAGTGCCCAGTGACCAGAAACAGGCTGCAGCCTGTTTTGCGCGATTTTGACCGATCTCACTGGTATTTCTCACTATTGGGCGACCCCTAAAATGTTCCTAGACCCCAGGGACACTTGTGGGACAATTGTGGTCACTTGTAGCCTTAGTTGTCAACATTTTATGGTGATTACAACTAGTATATAAGGCCTTCAAGTTTACAAACATTCTTGCACTCACTTCTGATCATCTCTGGAACTCCAAAGCAGATCCCAAGCCTTCCTAATCATCCATTAGACACTTGTAAGTATGTTTAACCTTTTCTAATTAAGTTTTAGCCTAGTTTTAGCTTAAAAGTCAAACCGTCGTAATTAACGGTTGACTTTAAGATTAATCACTAATGTTCCAGTGATTAGTTGAATCAAAAGTACCTTTAAGTAGGTAATTATGTGGGTAATAAAACCTTAAAAGGGTTCCCCCTGATTCCCACTCTAACTAGGTCAAACGTCAGGTCAAACTTATTAAGAAAAAGTCAACAGAATGTTTAAAATGCAATTTATGCATAATTAGCAATGTAGATCATATACAACCTATTTAATCATTGTTATAACTTAGTAATAAGTGTAAGAACATGTCTAAACATGTTCAACCCGACAATTTCCTGTTTAGACCCGGTTCGGAACCGAAAGTCGCGTAGTTTGACTTATACTTTGACTTTCAGTTCTGACCCGTTATGGTGTGTTTTAGAAATTCCTTAGAGCTTTATTTGGACCAGGTTACATGCTAGTATAACCCTCTGTGATTATACACCTCGGATCATTAGTTATCCAATTAATAAGCATGATTCCGTTAATTGCTCATATGTTGACCATTATGCCCTTATTACCTTAAAACGTGATTTTTGGAAATGTAAAAGACTAGAAACCTTAATTACTGATATATAAACTTGTATGCAAAATTTGACATCAGTTTGAGGTGTAGATTGAGAGTTATGCTCATTATCGCAAATTGAAAGCTTTATGTTAATAAAATGGCGTAATTAGCATATAGCCTAGTTAAACATACTTTCTGGTATCAAAATCTTTACCCACTGATGTAATATATTATTTTGGGAATTTTAAATATTTTTAATAAATTTTAGGCTAAGCATAACTCATAGTCGTAGGCTTAATCCGGTAATTGTCGGTTTTGCCCTTACGGGCCATAAAATGAGTTTTACACATCTAAACGACTCCAAACCTTTTGCTACTGATTAGATATGTTAAATAAATTATTTTAAGCCTTCTGGAAGTATAAAAATATCAGCTTTATGTATCGAACCCGTAAACGGCTCACAATCGCCTTATTAAGCGTTTTTAACGCATAGTATGTATTAAAAACTATATTAAACATACCCGGGTTGATACCTACTGATATTATAGGAAAATTATGATATTTTAACAGTAAGCAAAAGTTGATTAACTCAGACTTCAGTTTTGAGCTTTTCGGCTTATGTGAAATTACCAAAATACCCCTACGGGGCATAGTTTGGTTATAATTGATAAATTTCACATATATATTTTATCCTACTGATATAACTTAGTAAATTGAGTATATTTTCTAATTACATCAGACCTGTAACTCAGCTTGTTACTTAAACTCTTTTATAAACTTTTAAATGACCAAACTACCCCTACAGGGCCTAGTTTGTGTTTAAACACGTTTCGGGCATAATGAAAGACATCTTACTGATGTCACAACATATTTGAGGCATAATTTACTTAGGAAACCTGTCTATAGCTCTCATGAATACCCGTCACGCTTATTACGCGTACGGTTCGGTTTATGTAAAAAGTTTACATAAATTAGCCGAAACGGGTCAAACCTTAACGGTTTTATCTCAAAATCCAGAATGTGAATAATAAAACCATATTAAACAAGTCTCCGAACTTGTCGGGTCTAAATCACATTCTATCCGGTCTTCGCTTAATCATGCGTACTAACCGTATCTTTGAAACTAGCCGGTCTAAGCTTAAGCTTAATTAAAGACCCGTTAGGATTCTAATAGGTGATTATAAAACCTTCGTTCCAGATTAGGAGTACCAGTAAAAGCTACGTGCATTTTGCTTATTGGGATTTATACATTGCTCAGGTAAATACTTTTAACTTATTTTCCCTATACGGGCTTGGGTTACGGTATATAGCATACCGCTTGATCGGGCATCAAATCTTCCATCGTTGGGTGGTTAATTGAATAATTTGATCGGCTCGTTTAAACAGTCTTGTTACTTAAAGCCTTTGGGGGGTTAATGACCATGTCCCGGATATCCTTGGCATCATTTTACGAAATGGCCACGACTTAAGCGCGAGGTGTAGGCGTACACCCGTCAGTGCACAAAAGAATAATGTGGTGTGTCTATTGATCTTTAACCCGGACAAGATCCGGGCTACTGAACGCACAAGGAACATGTAATTCGTTCACAAGATTATATATTTTAAATAATTCTCCCAAGTTAAATAAAATGTTTATGCCACGTGCATCCAAACCAATTTTCAATCATTTTCCAAAATGAGTCAGTTGAATGTATTTACCAGTGTAAACTGACGTATTTTCCCAAAAAGATTAAATGCAGGTACTAAGCAAAATTGGCTGGGATTTCTCCTTAGCATCATTAGAAGTCTCGCAAGCTTAAGATGCCTGAAGTCTGTTGAACTATTGTTTCATATTTTGTTTCCGATCCATCTGTGGATAAACTTCCGAATATTGTGACATTAATATTACGATATTAAATTCGGTTGTATTATATCTTTTAAATTTGCTTCCGCTGTGCATATTAAATATTGTGTTGTTTGACTATTATGTTGCCAACCACGTCACGTTAATCCCCCACCGGGCCCACCGGTGACACGTGGAAATCGGGGTGTGACATAATCGCATCGCTATCGCATCGCAACCCGAATTATAGGTTATGGATATTGTGTTACGTGTGTGTGTGTGTGTGTCTTTATGTGTTACTTGTTCATGTTATGTTTGTGTTGAGGTGATTAATCGCAATCGCAACTCTATCGCATTGCAATCTAATCGCAAACGCTAAACGCAAGTTATTTATAGTGATTGTATGTTAGATATAGTAGTTAGGTTATTTGTGTAACTAATGGATAATACTATCGCATCGCTCGCTCGAAACGCATCGCAACGCTCAACACACGAAACGAAAACACGAAAACTGACTCGTCGGAGCCACTCGATC
This sequence comes from Helianthus tuberosus, assembly GCA_030545235.1. Lineage (NCBI taxonomy): Eukaryota > Viridiplantae > Streptophyta > Magnoliopsida > Asterales > Asteraceae > Helianthus > Helianthus tuberosus. The sequence goes on along the minus strand of CM060398.1, from coordinate 8,742,491 downwards.
GAATGGTTATCTGAACGGATGACCATCCGATCGGATGGCCATCCGATCCGACACCTGTGCTCCCTTTCCTCTTTTGGAAACCCTATAAATACCCCTGTCACATCACCAAAGTGATGTGACAGCTCTCTCTCTCGACCAGCGTGCTCCAGCCCACTTTTCTCTTGATTTCTTGCGATTCTTGTAAATTTCTACCTCAAATCTTGTACTTCTATGATCTACACACATTTCCTCATCATTTTCACCTTTGAATCTTAACTTTTAACTGTGAAATCAGTGGATATGAGGTGCTCTAGGGTGATGTCATCATGGAGTTCTTATGAACTTCAAGATTTGGCTTCATTCCACCAAGAACAACTTAGATCTGAAGGATTTCTATATGATTTAACACTATTTTCACCTAGATCTAAACATTTCCAGAGTTAAAAGGATTGAAAGATGCTTTTCCAACTTTCTTTTAACTCTTTTACACTCAATGCACTCAAAACCGAGAGAATATGAGCTCATCCAGGTCTTCTACTCAATTCGTAGTGAAGTGTCGGTCTGAGATCTGATTTCTAGCAAAGAGACAACTGATTTCGGGTTGAACATGAACAACCGTCAAGAATAGTTAACTGATTGGATTTGGGTGATACCTGTTCGATCGGACGACCTGAGGCTTGACGAGGTTCCGTTGTTTAGCACGTTGTCATACCGTCTCATGCAAACCGCAAAACTTTACAAAATTTCAAGTTATAAAATGGTCAGATTGTGGGACGGAGTGTCGTCCGATCGGATTGCATTTGAACTTCCACACTTAAACATTTTACAATTTTCAAAGATTATTACTTCCTAACGGATTGCCATCCGATCGATAGACCATCCGATCGAATGGCAATCCTGCTGTGAACTTGTTCTCTGGGAAATACCTTGCCGGACGATCGAACTACCGTTCATCGAACAGCCTGAAAGGGTAGAGATACTTCTCTGTTTTCAAAATACTACAACGAAAACTTCAAAGCCATCATACACAAAAACATCCATCCCAAACGAGTGTCAATCCGACCGAATGGCCATCCGAACGGATGACCATCCGAACGGATTGACATCCGATCGAATGGCCATCCGTTCAGATTGCCATTCGACCAGATGACCACTCGTTACCTTTCTTTACTTGCATCGTTTTATGCGCCGCTCATCGCTTATACTATCGTTCTGATCAGGCTAATCTCACACTAGCGCTCCCTTCAATCCATTAACTTCCATCGCTGTGAGTATACTCGATCCCTTTTTGCTTTAAGCACTTTTGGGTGTTACATACGTTACGTATTCTAAATCACATCGACACACAACACAAACACTATTTATACGATGACCGTTATTGCATGCTACTTGTTACTCGATGAATGCTTGTATGTTATGTTAACATAGTGATTGTTGCCTGACGCCTTAGCAACGATAGTACTATTTGTTTGGACTCAGTACCTGTCGTGGACAAGGGTTGTTAAGGTTACCTCTTCACGTGTCACGGTCGTGATATGTGTTGCGCATTCTACAACTCGCAGTCTAGTCTGTGCATATTTCATTGTCGATAACCAACTAGCTTCACATTATACATGTTACATGCTGGTTATGCGTAAACACTTTCGAACTCTATTATTACTATTAAACTTGTATGCTCACCTTTACACTATGTGTATTGACCTTTATTTTAACGTATGTGACAGGTGTCTAGGATGCTTTGCTTGTTACCTGCTTTTGTGGAATCAAGTAGGAGTGAGAGTCTAGAAACATACTATTTAAATCTGAGTTGTCGGAACAGTACTTTATTTGCCTTTGAGAACTACTTGTCTGTAATAACTATGCTACTTATTATGTCATGGTATGGGACGTGATGCTTAAATAATTGGTAATCGTAGTTGTTATGGAAACTCATGGACAATCTGTTTCGCTCAGTGCCGCGCCCCGATGTTTCCGCCATCGGTTGGGGTGTGACATGTATACATTATATATACACATATTTCTTTGTTTGAGTGGACCATTAGTCATGTATTGTAGAACTTGCATCTTTTGATATGTTTGAGACCATTGACAGAATACAAGCACGAGAATGATTAAGGTATTAGGTGAACCTTTTCCTTTAAAACCATTTATCTATCCTTACCTAGATAAATCCCCTAGTCGCCCACTTTGAGCCTAAACCTTTCGTTTGATCAACCCATTTAACCCATAACCTTAAGCCTTTTCTTTTAAACCCGTGTGATGAAAATTCGATTATAGGAGTTTAAGTTTGCATGTTGTGATTTGTCTCTATATATGAAAAAAATTCAGAAAATATTACGAAAAAGAATGAAAAAGCATTGAGAAAAACACAAAAAGATATGTTAGTAGTTGTTAAATAAAAGGTGAAAGTTGTTGCCTCATAGTTGATGTTTATATTTAGTTTTGTTTAGTTTAGTGGTTTATAATAAAAATTGGATTTTCATCACCTTAGCCACTTTAAATATCCTACTTCATACCCATAGCCTAGCCCTGTTACAACCCTTACAAACACCTTTTGACTTGTGCTTAGTATTAGTGTTCGGTGATGGAGAATGATTGGGTTGCAAGCCTATGCAGGTACGTGTTCTAATCGTTTAGAGTGATTGCTTTTTAAAAGTGCTAATACATCATGAAATTAGCTAATTTGTAAACCGAGGGGAGTGAACATTGGGAGGGATATGTATGAAATGTGAGTTTCACGGGCGGTTTAATCTTAGATAACCACTTCTACATGATTAATCAATTATTGCTAAATATGTTGAAAATTGTAAAAAGTTTGAACTTGGGCATGACAATTGACCTTAACCTTAGTCTCAGGAATGGGGAGTGTATTTTTTGTTCGACCCACGTGAAATTGAAAGACAAATTTGCTTGAGGGCAAGTAAAAGACAAGTGTGCGGATGTGATACGTGGTCGAATAACGGTGTTTGTAATCGCATAACTTGATGTTTTTACATGGGTTTTAATTTTGAATAGCCTACTTTTAATTAAATTTGTGTTTTGTAGGTTTAAGTAAGTTTAAGGTGCTTTTTGGGAGCTTTACGGGTCACCGGGACGAAGAACGGACCAACGGGACGCGAAACGGGTCAACCGGAGCTAAGATTTGAGAAAAATGGAAAGTTAGAAAACCAAGCACCGTCTCCGACGCCCTCCTGGACCGTCGGCGACGCCCCGTGGATATTACCGTCACTCGGATTGTCCGTATCCAGGAGAATTAGTCGTCGCTGAGTTTCTGAACTTCAACATATCGTCGCCGACGCCAGGTATGGCCGTCGGCGACGCCCCTTGTAACAACAGATCGCGAAAAATGAGTCTTGGGGTTGTTGGAACGACTTTAAAGCGGTTTTGGCCTATCAATTCGGGGGTTACACTTGTTCTTGAGTTTTGAATTCACCTTGGAGCCATTTTTCATCACGAACTTCACTCTCAATCAGAACCATCACTCACTATCATTCGATTTGATCATCCGAATCATTCCATCCATCATCGAATTCATCATTATCTCCATCTTCCAAACCCTAACCATTCCACCATCCATTCAATTCCACCATTACCAAACCCTAATCACTATTCCATCATTCTCCAAGCTTCAAAGATGATCAAGATCAAGCTTCCAACATCCGGTGATCAAGTCTTTCCGATCATGCGTGGCTAATTTCTTGGAGGTTTCACCCCGGTGTAGACTTGTGTAAGATATAGGTTTTATTATGTGTTGATGTTTGGTTTGTGACAACTTGAATTGCATTTGAATCTTTAGACAATTGTCCTACGTTTGTATTGAATTTACGAATTGTCGAGTGAATCATTAAATTTGACTTTGTGAAACGAATACACGTATTTATGCCTTGTCTTTTGATAGGATTTACAAGTCCAAGGTAACGAAGTGCATCGTGGTCCGTTGTCTATAACGTTCATAGCGATTGGCACCTAAGCTTTGTGAATTTTGACCTATTAATGAACTAATTCGATTAAACCAAATTAAAACGTGTAGTAACCCTAGGTCTTGCATTTGTTGAACCGGGTGTGAACCTTGTTTGGTTATCCTATTTTAAATCGTTAATTATAATTTCGTGCAATTGTTCAAGCTTTTGTTAGTTTTAAATTACAGTCAAACTTGTTAGTTCAATTCAACATCTTTATAAACAAACAAAAATCATAAAAATAATTTAGCAAGCTTCATAAATTGTGACAGCCGTTAAAATCAATCAAGTCCATTCGCAAACCACATACTCTTCATGGTTCGACCCCTTACTACCACTAGCTAGTTGTTAAGGGTAATCTGGGTATATAAATATTATCTTTGACCGGAGCACGACAATCCGATCAGCTACAAAGTACATTTTTTCTACAAAGTGTAAAGCGTCTTAAAACACCATAATGTCAACCATAAAACACACTCAAAACCCACAAATAACAAAGTGAAGATTACTAAAATGCCCTATTTGTGGGTTTTGTGTTGTGTTTTAGATGATAAGGCTTTGATTATCGAATGACTAACATCAGTGTGTTTTATTTGTGTTTTATATTTATAGTTAGGGCTGCAAACGAACCAAATGTTCGGCGAACAGTTCGTGAACCGTTCGGCGGGAAGTTCGTTTGTGTTCGTTCGTTTATTAAACAAACGAAGACGAACAAGAAATTTCGTTCGTTTAGTTAAATGAATAAACATGAACAGAGGTCGTGTTCGTTCGTTTATGTTCGTGAACATTCGGTAAAGTGTTCGTTTGTGTTCGATACTTCATTAGTGTTTTTAGTTTTTGTATTTATTTAAATACTTCAAAACTCCGACAAATTAAATATCTAATAAGTGTCGGTGTATTATATATTATGTTCATGAACGATTGTTTGTGTTCGTTTGTTTCCATTTGTATTCATGAACATTAGTTTGTGCTCATTTGTGTTCGTAAACATTCGTTGACTAAAATTAACAAACAAACACAAACGAACACGAACAAGTTCATTTCCTTAACAAACGAACATGAACAGAAAATCTCGTTCGATAAGTGTTCGTGAACGGTTCGCGAACACATATATTTCTTAACAAACGAACATGAACAAGTTCTTGTTCGTGTTCGTTCAGTTCATTTACAGCCCTATTTATAGTTCTACGATGGTATGTTTGAAGTTTTTATGGACCACTAGGGTTTAGATATTGTGTTTTACTGATCTTCACTCTGTTATTTGTGGGTTTTTAGTGTGCTTTATGATTGAAATTGCGGTATTTTATAACTTTGTACACTTTGTAGAAAAAATGGACTTTGTAGTCGAACCCCACCCTTTCAGTATTACTAATTAACATAGGTCGGGTTTTATGATATAGTCAAGTTAGTTGTATGAACTGTCATATGATAATAAAAGTGTCAGTTATACAAAGTTTTTTACAGATTATATAAGATTATATAATTATATGGTTTTTATTGTATAACACTGTGTAATACACAGATTTATAACTTAATTCATTATATACGAGTATATTATGTTGTTCTTATAATTCCCTATGTATTGTTTGTTTTAAAAAAAGTAACCGTGTAAAAATGACAAATTGGAGAATTAGGGAAAAATAAGATGAACCAAATTGAATTTTATTTCAAATTAATGAAATTTCTTTTGATCAAGGTATATTTGTTGAGAATTTTGGATCAATAGGTTTAAATAAGTTATGACATTAATCCAATTTATTAGTATATTTAAGTTGAAAAGGCTATCTTTTTGACTTATAAAACCTAAACTACCCGATTCTAGATGAATTAGTCAAAATCGCACCTCTTAAGTTTTGGATTTCTAAATTTTTATACTTTTTAACTTTAGCGGTGGTGGAATGGCTACAAAATTTGGGTGGGGGTCATGTAATAGTTTAATATGGGTTCGTATTGGATTCAGGCAAAACATATGGTTTTTAAAAGTATCAATTTGGTTTGGGTCATTTGACAAAAAAGATTGGAAAAAAATTATACAAAAAGGGTTTGTCTGCTAAATCTGTTTTTATGGCGGTTAGTAGTAAAGATGGTGACGACGGAAGCAGTGGCGGTGATAGGGCGATGTGGGGGCAGTTGCGATAACATGTTGGTTTTACGTGACAATGCATTTTACATACGCTTTATTTCATTTTATCTATTAAATAAATGCAATATACATCGCTTTGATTTGTTTTTGGATTTTTTGTAAGTTGAGGAGATATTTGAGCTAATAAGTTGCAATCAATCTATTAAAAGGACAAAAACATGAAGAATAAAAGAATACTAGTTTTTTTATATCGCGAGTTGCAGCGAAACCGAGCAAATGATAATGTAAAACAAACGTGATTTGAAAATAAAGCATGTTGTTTAGAAAGTCAAACCATTAGAACGATTTAGTTTATCATCGTACCATTTTATGATACCAAATAAATACTTTATTTTGAGTAAAAATTCGTTTTTAACAAAACTTATAACGGAATGTCAGGAAAAGAAATCAAGCACAACTACGTACTTAAGTTTTTAGAAAAAAAAAGTTATAAACGTAAATTATTAAAGAAGTGTCAAATTAATGGATAAATTTATGTATGTTCAAAAAAAGAAAAAAAAATAATTATTAAAAAAAGGTAAAGGAAATATATGTTTTAAAAAAAGAAAAATATGTTATTAAAAGTAAATATAATAATACACTATTATAATATATTAAATAATAAAATAATAAAAAACTATATATTATTATAAAAATAAAGTTACTATTCATCAGCTCTCGTTAACAATATATATATAATGGTTCAAATTAAATTAAACAAGGGTTAAGATCCACCCGCATTGCGGCGCGGGTAAATCGTAAACATTGAATGTATTAGTCCAAACGTTATATGATGCATTAACGATTTGAAAACACACATTTCGACGTATCCAGTTGAACTCAATGTAACCTGTATAAGCATTGTGATAGGATCAAACGTAAAGTAAATCAAATTCATATCGAACAATTATAACGTATTATATGTGACCCAACTCATACATAGAAAACATAACGGTATGAAGGAAAATATGCACATGTAATCGAAAGAGATTAATTAGAGCTTTCGAAAAAAGGGGAGAAAAAGAAACCATAATTTGATTTCACTCGGTTCGAAACAAACTTTACGAAACATACATAAAATAAACACGAAAACATATTATATTTGACATGAATCATTTCCTAAAAAAGTCTACGTCGAAACGTAGAACAACTTGAATTTATATGAAAACGCACATAAATATACACGTAAAAATGATTTCTTTAAAGGAAAACATATTATATTTGACCTGACTCGTCTATAAAAACAGGTTACGTCGGGATGTAGAACAAATAATATTTATACATACCCGTACATAAAATATGCACGTAAAAAATAGTTTTTAAGTAAAGGAAGTAGAGGGGTAAACCGAAACAAAATATTAGTAAAAAATTTAATAGTTTAAAAACGTTCGTAAAACCGTGCCAAGTAGCACCAGTGCCACAACCACATCGACTTTTAACATCGTAAAAATAAAATAGATAAAATGGTAAAAATTACACGAAACGAAAAGCAGACTAAAATCGTTGACCCACGCACACCCGTTTCAGTGTGTTAATGCGAAGAAATTAACCAGAAACGTAAAAGCTAGAAAATAATAACGTAGTCGATCTAGGACCCGCCCGTTGCGGCGAACTTTCGAAGGGGAAAAAATGGACGCGTTGCGACGGATCTGTCAAATATGAAAAAATAGAGCAAAAAACGTTGAACCTCACATGCATGCTACGACATGTTAACTCACAAAATTTAGAACGAAATGTAAAACGAAAAACTTGCGAAAGATAAAAAGTATGGGGACCCAAAGTTGTAAATAATAAAGTGTTGTGTAAAATTACGAAAGATGAAAAACTTTGAGTTAAAAGTAAAAATTTCAAATGGGTTAAAATGTAAAGGATAAAATTTCTAGGTTTAAAGTGAGATATCAAAGTTTTTTTTTTCTTTTTTCAAAAACTCTCCAAACTTCAGGTACAACTCCTAATGCATAAAAAAACTTGCTAATTTATATATGTAATAACTTTGTTATAACCCCGTGTATTACACGGGTTGAATAAATATACTAAATAATAAAACAATATATCTTTAAAAACCTCCTTTATTACACAAGTTGAATAAATGTAATTTTATATATTCAATAATAAAAAGTTATATCTATAAGAACCATATTGTACGGGTTAAATAAATATAATTTTATATACCAAATAATAAAAAAGTTATATCTTTAAAACCACTGGTTGAATAAATGTAATATTGTTTACCAAATAATAAAAAAAGTTATATCTTTAAAAACCCTCGTGTATTACACGGCTTGAATAAATATGATTTTATATTCGGCTACAAAGTCCATTTTTCTTACAAAGTGTACAAAGTCATAAAACACCACAATTTCAGCAATAAAACACACTCAAAACACATAAATAACAGAGTTATCCTTTTTACCTTCCAAATATTATAATATCATACTTTCTCTTTAGATACACCAGTTGTATAGTACCATGTAATGTTCTATCTCCGACAAATAAAAAGGGTTAAATTGAAAACTTGCCTCCAATCGTGCTTTCAGGCATAATATACATATAAACATTTAATCAACGGAACTATGATTTTTGGGTTTTGATCGTGATGTATTTATTTTTTATAATTTTTTCCTTACTGATATGCTTCAGTTTTGCTAATCCGTTTGTTATTAACAATGTTGCCAAGACCCATGGTCCACATAGTCCGCACTTTTCTCTGAGTGCTACCCGTTTTATACATTTCTAAAATCATAATTTAATAGGTTGAAACACGAGTCAAAAGGTCTCCAATTTATGTGTTTTTTCATAGTATTAAATTTGAACATAAGTAATTGGTTTTGGTTGAAGCCGTGTTTAACGCGGACATTAGCCTAGTAATAATAATAATAATAACTATCTAAAGATACAAAACGGCTAATCCTTTCTTTCGATGAAAAACGACATCTTGAATTTTGAATTTAAATTATAAAAATACATTTTCTAGTTTCGTAACACCATGTTCAATAATTAGAATTAGTATTTAAACAAATGTTGAAGCGTGTTTGAATAATTTAATATTATTATTTATTTATATGTTTCAAAAATTTGGGGTGTTACATATTTTTTAATTGATATTAATTATCTATAAAAAATAGATGACTTCAATGAATGATATGTGTCATTCCAATGGTTTTTTTATTATATAGTATAGATAGATATAGATATATCAAAGTAAAAGGAAAATTGAGTGGTGTCCATAACTCAATATTACATATGGGATTGGGCTCACATATAGGAACATCCGAACATGGAAAACAATTGCAATAAAAGATCAAATGGGCTGAATTTAAATTCGACCATTCTTTTGTTTGAGCTGAAAGCCCACCAGAGGAAAAAGGAACGGTGTTACTTAAAACTTAGAAGGAAACATCAAGCAATTTTTGGACACTTGCACCTATGGGTGGCAAAGTGGGCAAATTTGGGTGGGTTTGGGTTAGGATGGGTTTGGGTCAGGAAGGGTATACTAAAAAAAAGTCAGGATAAGTTTGCGTTAGGATGTGTTTAGGTCAGGATGAATTCGGGTTATGATGAGATGATAAAAAATACAAATTAAGAATAAAAAACGAAAAATGTAAATATAAAACTAAAAATAAAAAAGGTAGAAAAAATTAAAAAATATATATAAATTTAAAAAGTAATAAATATAAAAATTCCGAGCAACTCGAGCGTGACTCGAAACAAGCCGGGCTTAAACGAACCGAGCCCTCGTTTGCAATTTGCAAGGTTTCTAGAACCGGTGTTGGATTGGATGAGGGACCTATGTGGCTTTTAGTTATTGTAAATATGGTCATATTTGATGTAACAACATTGTTATAATACAATGCAACTAAAGCAAAAGCTCATAATCACATGATTTCCTGTTTTGCATCTATAATTCTCTAAATGCCTTTTGTTGTCTCCAAGTCCTAGCAGTTATGACCTGAGGTTCCACAAGTCAAATTTGCACCAAAAAGATACGAGAAAACAGAATCATAACATATTAATTTAATATGCTGTCAAACAAGGGCAGAAGTTAACAATCTTTAAATGTTAGAACGGTAAAGGAGACACGAGAAGAACGGTAGTTAAGTGATTAACAAACTCAGCCAACTGTTTGTGAATCCTTTGTGTTAAAGGTTGCTGAATCAATAAGAATGGTATTGTATTGTTGAAACAAACCTCTTTCTCTAAGTTGTCTATTTGTTAGTGTTGTTTGGTATAGAGAGTAATCTTTGATTTGGGTTTGAATTGTATTGAAAAATTGTATTGTGTTTCAAATAGGGTTACACAAAGATGGTGTTTATATAGACCACCATATTTCACACTAGCCCCTATACTATTTTGTTTCCTTCTTTCCGACACTCCCCCTCAAGTTGAGTAGTGGGATCTCCAATACTTAATTTGCTCAAACAGCTACTAAAAACATTTTCGTTGACTGCTTTTGTGAGAATATACGCGAGTTGATCTTTTGATGATATATACGGGAGCTCTATGATTCTTTCCTCCAGTTTTTCCTTGATGAAATGTCGATCTACCTCCACGTGTTTTGTTCGATCATGCTGGACTGGATTTTCTGAGATTTGTATTGCAGCTGTATTGTCGCACATAATTTTATTGGGTGCTGCCCTCTGGGAGAAACCAATGTCTTCTAGAAGTTTCCTGATCCAAAGAACTTCGCTTAACCCTCGAGCTATGCCTCTGAACTCTTCTTCTGCACTCGACAGAGCGACCACCTTCTGTTTCTTACTCCTCCAGGTAACAAGGTTTCCACCAACCAAGGAGAAGTACCCTGATGTTGACCTTTGATTTCCCTTATCTCCCGCCCAGTCGGCGTTAGTGTAGAGCTCAACATTAAAATGTCCATTTGCTTTGAACAACACTCCATGGCCTGCGGTTCCCTTTAGATACCTTAGAATTCTCTGAGCAGCTTTCATGTGGGCAACTTGCGGTTGATGCATAAACTGACTTACCACTCCAACAGCATATGCTATATCAGGGCGAGTGTGAGAGAGATAAATCAACTTGCCCATGAGCCGTTGATACCTTTCTTTGTCTGCAAGCTCGCCATTAAGTTCCATGTGAAGATTGTGGTTCACCATCATTGGCGTATCTGCTGGTTTACAATCAATCAAATCAGTTTCCGCCAGGAGATCAAGGACATACTTCTTTTGGCAGATGAAAATCCCCCTTTTAGACCTGAGAACTTCTATTCCGAGGAAATACTTAAGATTCCCAAGGTCTTTCATTTCAAACTTTGAAAACAAATTCTTTTCCAGCCGTGCTATCTCTTCTACATCATTTCTGGTGATAATCATGTTGTCTACATATATGATTAGGCAAGTTACGAGGCCGTTTCTTCTTTTGAGGAACAGGGTATGATCAACGTTACTTTGGTAATACCTGTATTCTTTCATGGCCAAGGTGAACTTTCCAAACCAGGCCCGAGGTGACTGTTTTAGCCCGTATAGAGATTTCTTCAACCGACAAACTTCCCCATCTTTAAAACCCCCTGAAAAACCTGGAGGTGCTTCCATATAGACTTCTTCCGCTAGGTCTCCATGGAGAAATGCATTTGTAACATCAAACTGATGGAGAGGCCAATTCTTATTGGCTGCCACAGAGAAGAGGACTCTGATGGTGTCCATTTTTGCAACCAGAGAAAACGTCTCAGAGTAATCAATCCCATACGTCTGAGTGTACCCTTTGGCTACAAGTCGAGCTTTGTATCTTCCAATAGAACCATCTGGTTTATACTTAATTGAATACACCCAACGGTAGCCAACTGTTTTATTTCCTTTTGGGAGAATGCACTTTTCCCACGTATTGTTTTTCATAAGAGCTTGCATGTTCAGAGTATAGAGAGGTGACAAATGCTTTCGCACTGTTAGATAAGTTCCCATTAACTATATTAGCTACAGGATACCTTGAAGTTCTGGTTTCCCTGTAACAACTCTCATCAAAAAGTACTATTTAGTATTTTAATTATCCAATAGGAAACCCTAATTGAGAAACCCAAGTGATTCTGAACAAACCCTAAAATTTTCATAATTTTCAGAATCAGGATTAGGGCCCCTAAAACTCAGGGGGGGGGGGGGGGTTAAACCCTATGGACGATTATCCACTTAAAACGTTGGCAGCAAGGAATTTTCGAAAACTGTCAAGTCAGCAAGCCTAGTCCCAACCGTGGCAACCCTATGCTAAAAAAATAGGTCTCACGCGGCCCGCTTTAGGTTAGCTTAATTCTCACGCGGGCCGCCTCAGGGTCAAAATTCACCTATAAATAAAGGGCCTTGGGACTTGAATTCTGGAAGAAAAACGACGTAAAAATTCACTATACACACTGAGTTACGTTCGAATTACTATATAAAGTTCACAAATCGCTGCCGCAAAACAGGGTATTAGCACGATCGCTGCTACGATTCATTTTCCGATCGATCAATGTACTCAACGGGTGTTTAAGTGCTGCCCACATTAGGGTGATGCTTTGTCATTAGTCGTTAATTCGACAGATGTTAAGCATAACACTTTGTCACTCGTTGTGATGGTTGATCTCGTGAGTTATCGTAAATGCTGTATTGATTACTAACCCAGTTTTGTGTGCATTGTTATCTAAATTAGGTTAATCAGGCTAATTCATAGAATAGACTCTGTCCGTATTAAATCAGCAAGGTGAGTCATTCTCTTTTTATCAAATCTATTTACAAAAGCATGTTTTATTTCAAAGTTATAATTACGGGGATTAAGTCTTTGTAATCACCAAGTTACAGCCGGTATGTGGGGTTTTGTATACATTACTTGATAATCGTCACCATTGGGGCAGCCAATGGAGGATATGACCATAGTCACAGATCCGGTCGAGTGACAAATACCGTGGGTAGTTGGTTTGATATCAGAAACATTATAATCGCTCTTAATACTGTAAATTATAACAAATGTGTTATTTTAGTAAATAGAATGATTCACTCAGTATTTTCCGCTGACAAAACCTTTTTCAAACATGTTTCAGGTGATCTGTTGTAATTCAGGAAAAGTGTTGAGGAGCATTTCAAGCTTAAGATAGTGGCTCATTATAAAATAAAGAAATAAGTTTTGTAATATCACGATTTCATAGTAAAATCATAATATTGTAAATTACCGGGGTTTTATCCCGAATTGTGAAATAAAATAAATCGGGAAAATTTAGCTTTAAACGATCCTGATGATAAACTTCCACTGTTAAACTCAATTAAATAAATACCACAGGATTTCTGTCCCGCGGCTCCTGAAACGGGTCAAACCGGGTCGGGGGCCGTGATAGAAAAAGGTGGTATCAGAGCCACTGGGTTAAGCTAATTAAGTATTTAGAAATACTTAATTTTTCCTGATTACTATTATGTGTGTTATTAACTGATTATTTGTTAGTTACAGTATGGGTAAGCAAAAGCTGTCAAGCATCTATCTTAAATTAGATAGATCATCCAATGAGAAGGGAAGTTCATCCCAAACCAAATCCTCGAATCAGGCTGAAATTCCTAAAGAAGGAATATTTGTGCGAAAGGCACAATATGAGGAATCACTTTCTCCAAGAAGGAGGTAGATAATTATTAAGAAAAGTAAAGAGAAAATCCGAGAAAAGAAAATTAAACAGGAAACCCAGGAAATAATTGATAAATCACCTTGGGAAGATAAGCTAGATAAGAAATGGGCAAATTTATATATGCTAGCCACAGTAGCAGAAAATATAAATCTTTAAATATTGTAAAATTTTAACACCTTACCCTTAAAATCTAGAAATTCTGTGTAATAAATAAAATTTCAAAACCTAAGTGTGTTTTCCAATTATCTTTGTAATAAATTAGTACACAGTATGTAATAAATTAAACGGTTATTTATAAATTTTAATTTAGTATTTTATACATTTTGCATATATGCTACATCAGCATGAGTGGAATATCTGAAGCCTTTCAGAACCTTAATCTTTACCCGGTGAATATCGAAGTTTCCAAAGAATATACTGGATATTTTCCTGATATAGAACAACCCGTAGAATTCAATGCTCCACCTTTGAAAAAGCCAAAACCCAAGAAAAGAAGGAAGTACGTTTGGGGGAGTCGTCTACGTAAGAAAAAGCCAGCTACCAAACTTCCCAAAATAAACAATCCTTTGAAAAGGGGAAAAGAAATTATAACCGGAGAGAGTTCTAAACAACAGGAAATGGAAACTGAAGACAAAGAAGAGGTTAAAGAGATAGGAATGCAGATGGAGGAAGGTATTAAAGAAATAGTAATGGAAGTTGGGCAAGGCTCTAGACCAACTCAGATAGAAATCGGAGAAAGCTCCAATCAAAACCAGGGAAGGACCTTTCAAGATGAGATAGATTTCTTATTTGCAAGCTGTGAAACTATTCAGCCTGTCAATACTAATATTTTTACCTATCCTCTTGAAAACCAACTCCCTATGAATTGGGAACCAGCAATCCCAGATCCAATAGTCCACTCCCAACCCATAGGAATGGACGAATGGTGGACAAACGATTGGCAATTTCAAAATATTGTCAACGATCCTTATTCCTTTCTTCCACAATTCGATCCAGAACCCCTACCTAATCCACCCATGAGTAATGAAAACATGGCTGAACTTCGCCACTTTGGTGAAGAGTTGTTTGATGCTGGAACTAGAATCAGGGAGATAGGGGGACAAATTGCCTGGAAGTATGATGAGAGGGAACTGCGTTTTTAGGACAACAAGTGACGAAGGATAGTAGGGTGGTAAAACGATGACTGTATAATAGTAATATTAAAATTAGTCTGTAAATACGAATAAAACTTTGTAAGATATGTGTGAGTAATGATGCATACTATACTAGATATAAAATGAAATCGAGAAATCGATTGTTTTGATTATACCTGTATTATAAGATTTTCTGATTGTTGGTATATAAATTGTTATTTAGCAGATACTAATAAAATTTATATATATTATCAGATGGCATACAGTGGTAATGAACCTGTAAATGAAGTTAATCAGTCTGAGCAACATTCAGGAGATCAATATATGACTAGAAAAGATATCGAAAACATTGTTGCTCAAGGGATAGCTAATGCTATTCCAGCATTCGTTGCTGCTATAAAGAATCCAATCGAACCGCAACAAATTGTTCCTAGTAAACAGATTACTGAAGATAACTTCAGTAATAGTGTAAATGGAGGCAATAATCATGTTAATCATAATAGGGAACCACATCAAGCTCCATTACCCAAGAAAATGAAAACTGCAACGCCTGGTTGCACTTTCAAAGAATTCCTTGCTTGTAAACCCACTGAATTTGCAGGCAATGAAGGAGCAACTGCATCACTGCGTTGGTTAGAGAAAACCGAAGCAGTCATTGCAATAAGTAAATGTGGTAAAGATGATCAGGTCATGTACGCATCAAATCTCTTCAAAGAAGGAGCACTCGAATGGTGGAACACTGTGTTACAATCAAAAGGAAGAGTAATAGCTTATGCTATGACTTGGGAAGAATTTAAGGGTTTTGTGGAAAGAAAATTCTGTCCGGAGTATGAAAAAGAACAAATGACGAATAAGTTTCTAAGTCATCGGATGATGGGTGTGGATTGTCGCGGTTATACCTCGACATTCTTTGAATATGCTAGAGTGGTACCAACACTGGCTTCGCCAGAACCGGTACTCATTTCTCGCTATATTTGGGGGCTAATTAGTGAAATCCGCAATATTGTTAAAGCTGCGAGACCTCGCACTATTGATGATGCGGTAGAATTAGCTAATACTCTAACCGATGAACTGGTGCGCACAAGAGATGAAGATAGGAAAAAGGAATTAGCTCAGAAAATTACCCAAGGATTTCGTGTGGGTAATAATAACAGTTTCAAGAGAAAAGGGACAGGGCAATCTCCAGCTCCATCATTCTGCAGGAAATGCAAAAAGAAACATTATGGAAGATGTGATATCACTTGCAATTTTTGCAAAACTGTAGGACATCGTGAAGAAAACTGCAAAAAGAAGACCGTAATTTGTTTTAATTGTGGAGAAGCGGGGCATTATAAAACAGAATGTCCTAAATTGGTTAAACCAGTAGATAACAAACCCAAGGCAACCGAAGGAATTACTAAGAAGAATGCTAGGGCATTTCAGCTGACCACTCAAGAAGCAGAACTCATTCCGGATGTGATAGCGGGTACGTTCTTAGTTCACAACGTTTACGCCAAAGTATTATTTGACTCTGGTGCAAACCAAAGTTTTATAAATACTTCATTCTGCCAAGCTCTTAGTTTACCTTTAACCAATATTAGGCAGATTTTTACAGTTGAAACAGCAGACGGAAATTCAGTTAAAATAAATAAAGTTTTGCCAGAAGGAAACATAGAACTTTTAGGACATAAATTCTCTGCAAAATTATTGCCGATGAAATTGGTTGAAATTGATGTTGTATTAGGAATGGATTGGTTAGTAGCCAACCATGCTAGAATCCTTTGTGATCAGAATTCCATAGAAATCCAAACACCTACCGGAGAAGTGATTAGGATTTCAGGAGATAAACCACGTAAGCCCATGAAGTTCATATCAGTAATGAAAGTTGCTAATTATGAACGAAAACAAGGAATAGTGTATATGATTTCGGTAATCATTAGCACTAAGGGTAAAGATCTTAAGGAAATACCAATAGTCTAAGAATATCCTGATATATTTCCAGAAGATTTACCGGGATTACCTCCAGACAGGGAAGTAGAATTTAGGATTCATCTAATTCCAGGAACTACACCGATAGCCAAGGCACCTTATTGGTTAGCTCCTACCGAAATGTTAGAGCTCAAAAAGCAATTAGATGAATTACTAAGTAAAGGATTCATACAACCTAGCTCATCCCCTTGAGGAGCGCCAGTGTTGTTTGTAAAGAAAAAGGATGGTTCAATGAGAATGTGTATCGATTATAGAGAATTGAATAAAGTCACAATTAAGAATCGATACCCATTACCTAGGATTGATGATCTTTTTGATCAACTTCAGGGGGCTAGATATTTTTCTAAGATAGATTTACGATCTGGATATCATCAATTGAAGGTACAAGAAGAAGACATACCTAAAACTGCTTTCAGAACTAGGTATGGTCATTACGAGTTTACAGTCATGCCCTTTGGGTTAACGAATGCACCTGCAGCATTCATGGACATGATGAATAGGATCTATAAACCGTACTTGGATAAATTTGTAATTGTCTTCATAGACGATATACTTATTTATTCCAAAAGTCAGGACGAACATTGTCAGCACTTGCATGCACTCTTAACTTTGTTAAGAAAAGAAAAGTTGTACGCCAAATTATCGAAGTGTGAATTTTGGTTGCAAGAAGTACAATTCTTAGGCCACATGGTGAATCATGAAGGTATTCACGTAGATCCTGCTAAGATAGAGGCAATTACCAATTGGAAGGTTCCACAATCCGCAATGGAAATTAGAAGTTTTATAGGATTAGCTGGGTATTATAGACGGTTTATTAAGGATTTTTCCAAAATAGCCGTACCATTAACTAAGCTAACTTGTAAAGCCATTAAGTTTGAATGGGGACCTAAACAGGAAGAAGCCTTTAGGATTTTGAAACAGAAATTAACAAATGCTCCAATCTTAGCCTTACCAGAAGGAACTGAAGATTTTGAAGTATACTGTGATGCTTCAAAATTAGGATTAGGATGTGTGCTTATGCAACGCAAGAAGGTAATTGCGTATGCATCAAGGCAATTGAAAAAGCACGAGGAAAATTATACAACTCATGATTTAGAGTTAGGGGCCGTAATTTTTGCCCTTAAAATTTGGAGACATTATCTGTACGGAAGTAAGTTTACTATCTATACAAATCATAAGAGTTTAAGATATATATTTGGGCAAAAAGAGTTAAATATGAGGCAAAGGAGATGGATGGAAATCTTAAGCGACTACAACTGTGATATTCAGTATCACGCAGGAAAGGAAAATGTAGTTGTAGATGCCTTAAGTCGTAAGTATTATGAGAAACAACGACGGGTTCGTGCTCTCAGATTAAATCTACAAATAGATTTAATGGAACAATTGAAGAATGTTCAAACTACAGCAATCAAGGATGATGCTGAAGGAATGAAAGGACGAATCAAAGAATTAGAGCAAGGAGCAGATGGAATTTGGAGGTTCCACAAAAGTAGAATTTGGGTACCTAAGCAGGGAGATTTAAGACCTAAGATTTTAGAAGAAGCTCATAAATCTAGATATACAATGCATCCAGGAAACAATAAAATGTACCAAGATTTAAGAAAGAACTTTTGGTGGATAGGAATGAAAAAGGACATAGCCAAATATGTTTCTAAATGTCTTACTTGTTCACAAGTTAAGGCAGAACATCAGAAACCTTCAGGATTACTACAACATTTAGAAATGCCAGTATGGAAATGGGAACTTATAACAATGGATTTTGTTACTAAGTTACCCAAAACCAGAAAAGGTAATGATGCGATTTGGGTAATTGTGGACCGATTAACCAAATCTGCTCACTTTCTACCTATGAAAGAAACCTTTAGCATGGAAAGTGTCACGGCCCCCGACCCGGTTTGACCCGTTTCAGAAGCCGCAGGACAGAAATACTGCGGTATTTAATTGATTAAGTTTAACAGCGGAAGTTTATTTAACAGGATCGTTTAAAGCTAAAATTTTCCCCGATTATTTTATTTCACAATTCGGGATAAAACCCCGATAATTTACAAAAGTATGATTTTATAAAATCTTTATGTTACAAACTTATTTCCTTATTTTTATAATGAGCCACTATCTTAAGCTTGAAATGCTTCCCAGCACTTTTTCCTGAATTACAGCAAATCACCTGAAACATGTTTGAAAAAGGTTTTGTCAGCGGGAAATACTGAGTGAATCATTCTATTTACTAAAATGACACATTTGTTATAATTTACAGTATTAAGGAAGATTACAATGTTTCTGATATCAAACCAATTACCCACAGTATTTTGTCACTCGACCCATTGGCCCATTCGTCCAATGGTGTCTGTGACTATGGTCATATCACCCCTTGGCTGCCCCAATGGTGAAGATTATCAAGTAATGTATACAAAACCCCACATACCGGCTGTAATATGGTGATTACATAAACTTAATCCCTGTAATTATAACTTTGAAATAAATAGGGTTTTGTAAAGTAATTTGATAAAAAGAGAATGACTCACATTGTTGATTTAATACGGACAGAGTCTAGTCTATGATTTAGCCTTGTTAACCTAATTTACATAACAATGCACACAAAACTGGGTTAGTAATCAATCCAGCAATTACGATAACTTACGAGATCAAATTCTCACAATGAATGTAAAAGTGCAATACTTCATCCATCGAATTAACGATGATCCGTCAAATTAATGACGAACGACAAAGTATAATACTTTATCCATCGAATTAACGATGATCCGTCAAATTAATGACGAACGATAAAGTATAACCCTAATGTGGGCGGCACTTAAACATTCATTGGATATATTGATCGTCGGAAAATGAATCGTAGCAGCGATTGTGCTAATACCCTGTTTTGCGGCAGAATTTCGAGACCCGTGTGTGTTTGTATAGTAATTCGAACGTAACTCAGTGTAGAATTAGAATTTGAACGTCGTTTCAGTGCCCAGATTCCAGTCCCAAACCCCACTATTTATAGGAAAATTTTTACCCCCCTCGCGTGACGCGAGGGGTCGGGCCCTTGGCTTCGCGTGACGCGAGGCCACCTATTCTACCATAGGGTAGCTACGTGCATGGGTAGGTTTGCTGAGTCAACAGTTTTTGTAAATTCGGTTTCTACAGCTCACAATTTGGATAATCGTTACTAAGGGTATTACCCCCCCTGAGTTTTAGGGGCCCTAATCCTGATTCTGAAAATTATGAAAATTTTAGGGTTTGTTCAGAATCACTTGGGTGTCTTAATTAGGGTTTCCTTTTGGACTAATTATTTTAATAATTATGACTTTTGATGAGAGTTGTTACATTCTCCCCACCTTAATAAAAATCTCGTCCTCGAGATTTACTGGAATAAGTGAGGATACTTTTCTTCATTTCTGATTCCAGCTCCCAAGTGTATTCAGCTCCTCTCTTTGAATCCCATCTGACTTTGACTAGAACTAGTCGTTTGTGCTTGAGAAACTTGATCTTTTGATCCTCAATTTGAAGAGGTCTTTCAACGAATTTCAACTTTTCGTTTACCTCTATATCTCGAAGAGGTACTACCAGTGATTCATCTGATAAGCATTTCTTGAGATTGGATACATGAAATACATCATGTACTCCAGATAATTCTTCTGGTAATTGTAAACGATAAGCTACTGGTCCTATACGTTGGATCACTGGAAATGGTCCTACGTATCTTGGACTTAGCTTTCCTTTCTTACCAAATCTAACAACTCCTTTCCAAGGAGAAACTTTCAATAATACTCTGTCTCCAACTTGGAACTCTAATGGCTTGCATCTATTATCAGCATAGCTTTTCTGGCGATCTCTAGCCGTCTTCAGCCTTTTTTTGATTTGAGTGATCTTATCAGTTGTTTCTTGCACAATCTCTGGACCTGATAATTGATTTTCTCCTATTTCTGCCCAACAAACTGGAGTTCTACATTTTCTTCCATATAATGCTTCAAATGGAGCAGTATCAATGCTTGAGTGATAACTATTGTTATAGGAGAATTCAATTAATGGTAAATGATCATCCCAACTTCCACCAAAGTCTATCACACATGCTCGGAGCATGTCTTCTAGAGTTTGGATCGTTCTTTCACTTTGTCCATCTGTTTGGGGATGATATGCAGTGCTCAAATTTAGTCGAGTTCCCATAGCTTGCTGGAAACTTTTCCAGAAATGGGAAGTAAAACGACTATCTCTATCCGAAACAATGGAGAGTGGAACTCCATGTAAGGATACAACTTCATCTACATATAATTTAGCCAGTCTTTCCATGCTAAAGGTTTCTTTCATAGGTAGAAAGTGAGCTGATTTGGTTAATCGATCCACAATTACCCAAATCGCATTATTACCTTTTCTGGTTTTGGGTAACTTAGTAACAAAATCCATTGTTATAAGTTCCCATTTCCATACTGGCATCTCTAACTGTTGTAGTAATCCTGAAGGTTTCTGATGTTCTGCCTTAACTTGTGAACAAGTAAGACATTTAGAAACATAGCTGGCTATGTCCTTTTTCATTCCTATCCACCAAAAGTTCTTTCTTAAATCTTGATACATTTTGTTGTTTCCTGGATGCATAGTGTATCTAGATTTATGAGCTTCTTCTAAAATCTTAGGTCTTAAGTCTCCTTGCTTAGGTACCCAAATTCTACTTTTGTGGAATCTCCAAATTCCATCTGCTCCTTGTTCTAATTCCTTGATTCGTCCTTTCATTCCTTCAGCATCATCCTTGATTGCTGTAGTTTGAACATTCTTCAATTGTTCCATTAAATCTATTTGTAGATTTAATCTGAGAGCACGAACCCGTCGTTGTTTCTCATAATACTTACGACTTAAGGCATCTGCAACTACATTTGCCTTTCCCTCATGATATTGAATATCACAGTCGTAGTCACTTAAGATTTCCATCCATCTCCTTTGCCTCATGTTTAACTCTTTTTGCCCAAAGATATATCTTAAACTTTTGTGGTCTGTGTAGACAGTAAATTTACTTCCGTAAAGATAATGTCTCCAAATCTTAAGGGCAAAAATTACGGCTCCTAATTCTAAATCATGAGTCGTATAGTTTTCTTCGTGCTTTTTCAATTGCCTTGATGCGTATGCAATTACCTTCTTGCGTTGCATAAGCACACATCCAAATCCTAATTTTGAAGCATCACAATATACTTCAAAATTTTCAGTTCCTTCTGGTAAGGCTAAGATTGGTGCATGGGTTAGTTTCTGTTTTAAAATTCTAAAAGCTTCTTCTTGTTTGGGTCCCCATTCAAACTTAGTAGCTTTACAGGTTAGCTTAGTTAATGGTACAGCTATCTTAGAAAAATCCTTAATAAACCGTCTATAATACCCAGCTAAACCTATAAAACTTCTTATTTCCATTGCTGTTTGTGGAACCTTCCATTTGGTAATTGCCTCTATCTTAGCAGGATCTACATGAATACCTTCATGATTTACCATGTGTCTTAAAAATTGCACTTCTTGTAACCAAAATTCACATTTTGAGAATTTGGCATACAACTTTTCTTTTCTTAACAAAGTTAAGAGTGCATGAAGATGTTCACAATGCTCTGTCTGACTTTTGGAATAAATAAGTATATCGTCTATGAAGACAATTACAAATTTATCCAAGTACGGTTTACAGATCCTATTCATCATGTCCATAAATGCTGCAGGTGCATTTGTTAATCCGAAGGGCATGACTGTAAACTCGTAATGACCATACCTAGTTCTGAAGGCAGTCTTAGGTATGTCTTCTTCTTGTACCTTCAATTGATGGTATCCGGAGCGTAAATCTATCTTAGAAAAATATCTAGCCCCCTGAAGTTGATCAAAAAGATCATCAATCCTAGGTAATGGATATCGATTCTTAATTGTAACCTTATTCAATTCTCTATAATCGATACACATTCTCATTGAACCATCCTTTTTCTTCACAAACAACACTGGCGCTCCCCACGGGGACGAGCTAGGTTGTATGAATCCTTTACTTAGTAATTCATCTAATTGCTGTTTCAGTTCTAACATTTCTGTGGGTGCTAACCGATAAGGTGCCTTGGC
This sequence comes from Helianthus tuberosus, assembly GCA_030545235.1. Taxonomy (NCBI): domain Eukaryota; kingdom Viridiplantae; phylum Streptophyta; class Magnoliopsida; order Asterales; family Asteraceae; genus Helianthus; species Helianthus tuberosus. The sequence goes on along the minus strand of CM060398.1, from coordinate 8,719,679 downwards.
TATCGGTGTAGTTCCTGGAATTAGATGAATCCTAAATTCTACTTCTCTATCTGGAGGTAATCCCGGTAAATCTTCTGGAAATACATCAGGATATTCTGAGACTACTGGTATTTCCTTAAGATCTTTACCCTTAGTGCTAATGATTACCGAAATCATATACACTATTCCTTGTTTTCGTTCATAATTAGCAATTTTCATTACTGATATGAACTTCATGGCCTTACGTGGTTTATCTCCTGTAATCCTAATCACTTCTCCGGTGGGTGATTGAATTTCTATGGAATTCTGATCACAAAGGATTCTAGCATGGTTGGCGATTAACCAATCCATTCCTAATACCACATCAAATTCAGCTAATTTCATCGGTAATAGTTTTGCAGAGAATTTATGTCCTAAAAGTTCTATGTTTCCTTCCTGCAAAACTTTATCTATTTTAACTGAATTTCCGTCTGCTGTTTCAACTGTAAAAATCTGCCCAATATTGGTTAAAGGTAAATTAAGAGCTTGGCAGAATGAAGTATTTATAAAACTTTGGTTTGCACCAGAGTCAAATAATACTTTTGCATACACATTGTGGACTAAGAACGTACCCGCTATCACATCCGGAATGAGTTCTGCTTCTTGAGTGGTCAGCTGAAATGCCCTGGCATTCTTCTTAGTAGTTCCTTCCGTCGCCTTAGGTTTGTTATCTACTGGTTTGACCAATTTAGGACATTCTGTTTTATAATGTCCCGCTTCTCCACAGTTAAAACAGATTACGGTTTTCTTTCTGCAGTTTTCTTCACGGTGTCCTATACCCTTGCAAAGGTTGCAGGTTAAATTACATTTTCCGTAATGCTTCCTTTTGCAATTTCTACAGAAAGGTGGATTTGAATATTGCCCTGTTCCTCTTTTCTTGAAATTGTTATTATTACCCGCCCGAAATCCTTGGGTAATCTTCTGAGCTAATTCCTTTTTCCTATCTTCATCTCTTGTGCGCACCAGTTCATCGGTTAAAGTATTGGCTAATTCAACCGCATCATCAATAGTGCGAGGTCTCGCAGCTTTGACAATATTGCGGATTTCGCTAATTAGCCCCCAAATATAGCGAGAAATGAGTACAGGTTCTGGCGAAGCCAGTGTTGGTACCACTCTTGCATATTCAAAGAATGACGAGGTATACCCACGACAATCCACACCCATCATCCGATGATTTAGAAACTTATTTGCCATCTGTTCTTTTTCATACTCGGGACAGAATTTTCTTTCCACCAAACCCTTAAATTCTTCCCAAGTCATAGCATAAGCTATTACTCTTCCTTTTGATTGTAACACAGTGTTCCACCATTCGAGTGCTCCTTCTTTGAAGAGATTGGATGCATACATGACCTGATCATCTTTACCACATTTACTTATTGCAATGACTGCTTCGGTTTTCTCTAACCAACGCAGTGATGCAGTTGCTCCTTCATTGCCTGCAAATTCAGTGGGTTTACAAGCAAGGAATTCTTTGAAAGTGCAACCAGGCGTTGCAGTTTTCATTTTCTTGGGTAATGGAGCTTGATGTGGTTCCTTATTATGGTTAACATGATTTTTGCCTCCATTTACACTATTACTGAAGTTATCTTCAGTAATCTGTTTACTAGGGACAATTTGTTGTGGTTCGGGTGGATTCTTGATAGCAGCAACGAATGCTGGAATAGCATTAGCTATCCCTTGAGCAACAATGTTTTCGATATCTTGTCGAGTCATATATTGATCTCCTGGATGTTGTTCAGACTGATTAACTTCATTTATAGGTTCATTACCACTGTTTGCCATCTGATAATATATATATAAATTTTATTAGTATCTGCTAAATAATAATTACATACAAACAATCAGAAAATTTTATAATACAGGTATAGTCAAAATAATCGATTTCTCGATTTCATTTTATATCTAGTATAGTATGCATCGTTACACACCAATATCTTACAGAGTTTTATTCGTTATTTACAGACTAACTTTACTATTACTATTATACAAATACCGTTTTACCATCCTACTATCTCTTGTCACTTGCTGTTCTAAAAATGCAGTTCCCTCTCATCGTACTTCCAGGCAATCTGTCCCCCTATTTCCCTGATTCTAGTTCCAGCATCAAACAACTCTTCACCAAAGTGGCGAAGTTCAGCCAGGTTTTCATTACTCATGGGTGGATTAGGTAGGGGTTCTGGATCGAATTGTGGAAGAAAAGAGTAAGGATCGTTGACAATATTTTGGAATTGCCAATCGTTTGTCCACCATTCGTCCATTCCTATGGTTTGGGAGTGAACTATTGGGTCTGGAATTGCTGGTTCCCAATTCATAGGGAGTTGGTTTTCAAGAGAATAAGTAAAAATATTATTATTATTATTATTATTATTATTATTATTATTATTATTATTATTGACAGGCTGAATTGTTTCACAGCTTGCCAATAGGAAGTCTATCTCATCTTGAAAAGTCCTTCCCTGGTTTTGATTGGAGCTTTCTCCGATTTCTCTCTGAGTTGGTCTAGAGCCTTGCCCAACTTCCATTTCTATGTCCTTATAGTATTCCTCAAACTGCCTTTCCATTTGCCTAGAAACTTCTTTAGCTTCAGTCTCCATCTCTTGGAGTCTAGAACTTTTCCTGGTTACAATTTCTTTTGTACCTTCCTCCATCTGAATTCCTATCTTCTTAACCTCCTCCTGGTCTTCAATTTCCAATTCCGGTTGTTTGGAACTTTCTCCGGTTATAATTCCTTTTCCCTTTTTCAAAGGATTGTTTATTTTGGGAAGTTTTGGAGCTGGCTTTTTCTTACGTATTTTCCTCCATCCCACATAACTTCTTTTCTTGGGTTTTGGCTTTTTCAAGGGTGGAGCCTTAAATTCTACTGGTTGTTCTATATCGGGAAAGTAGCTAATATATTCTTTGGAAGCTTCGATAGTTACAGGGTAAAGATTAAGGTTCTGAAAAGCTTCGGATATCCCACTCATGCTGATGTAGCATATATGCAAAATGCATAAAATACTAAGTTAAATTTACAAATAACTTTGTAATTTATTACATACTGTGTACTAGTTGATTACAAAGATAACTGAAAAACACACTTAGGTTTCAGATTTTATTTATCACACAGAGTTTCTAGATTGTGAGGGTAGGGTGCTAAATTTTTTTAGAGATTTATATTTTCTGCTACTGTGGCTAGCATATATAAATTTGCCCATTTTTCATCTAGCTTATCTTCCCAAGGTGATTTATCAATTAATTCCTGGGTTTCCCGTTTTTATCTTCTTTTGTCGAATTTGCTCTTTACTTTTCTTAATAATCATCTCCCTCCTTTTAGGAGAAAGTGTTTCCTCGTATTGTGCCTTTCGCACAAATATTCCTTCTTCAGGAATTTCAACTTGATTTGAGGATTTGGTTCGGGATGAACTTCCCTTCTCATTGGATGATCTATCTAATTTAAGATAGATACTTGCTAGCTTTTTCTTACCCATACTGTAATTAACAAATAATCAGTTAATAATACACAAAATCACATAATAGTAATCAGGAAAAATTAAGTATTTTTAAATACTTAATTAGCTTAACTCAGTGGCTCTGATACCACCTTTCTCTGTCACGGCCCCCGACCCGGTTTGACCCGTTTCAGAAGCCGCAGGACAGAAATACTGCGGTATTTAATTGATTAAGTTTAACAGCGGAAGTTTATTTAACAGGATCGTTTAAAGCTAAAATTTTCCCCGATTATTTTATTTCACAATTCGGGATAAAACCCCGATAATTTACAAAAGTATGATTTTATAAAATCTTTATGTTACAAACTTATTTCCTTATTTTTATAATGAGCCACTATCTTAAGCTTGAAATGCTTCCCAACACTTTTTCCTGAATTACAGCAAATCACCTGAAACATGTTTGAAAAAGGTTTTGTCAGCGGGAAATACTGAGTGAATCATTCTATTTACTAAAATGACACATTTGTTATAATTTATAGTATTAAGGAAGATTACAATGTTTCTGATATCAAACCAATTACCCACAGTATTTTGTCACTCGACCCATTGGCCCATTCGTCCAATGGTGTCTGTGACTATGGTCATATCACCCCTTGGCTGCCCCAATGGTGAAGATTATCAAGTAATGTATACAAAACCCCACATACCGGCTGTAATATGGTGATTACATAAACTTAATCCCTGTAATTATAACTTTGAAATAAATTGGGTTTTGTAAAGTAATTTGATAAAAAGAGAATGACTCACATTGTTGATTTAATACGGACAGAGTCTAGTCTATGATTTAGCCTTGTTAACCTAATTTACATAACAATGCACACAAAACTGGGTTAGTAATCAATCCAGCAATTACGATAACTTACGAGATCAAATTCTCACAATGAATGTAAAAGTGCAATACTTCATCCATCGAATTAACGATGATCCGTCAAATTAATGACGAACGACAAAGTATAATACTTTATCCATCGAATTAACGATGATCCGTCAAATTAATGACGAACGATAAAGTATAACCCTAATGTGGGCGGCACTTAAACATTCATTGGATATATTGATCGTCGGAAAATGAATCGTAGCAGCGATTGTGCTAATACCCTGTTTTGCGGCAGAATTTCGAGACCCGTGTGTGTTTGTATAGTAATTCGAACGTAACTCAGTGTAGAATTAGAATTTGAACGTCGTTTCAGTGCCCAGATTCCAGTCCCAAACCCCACTATTTATAGGAAAATTTTTACCCCCCTCGCGTGACGCGAGGGGTCGGGCCCTTGGCTTCGCGTGACGCGAGGCCACCTATTCTACCATAGGGTAGCTACGTGCATGGGTAGGTTTGCTGAGTCAACAGTTTTTGTAAATTCGGTTTCTACAGCTCACAATTTGGATAATCGTTACTAAGTGTATTACCCCCCCTGAGTTTTAGGGGCCCTAATCCTGATTCTGAAAATTATGAAAATTTTAGGGTTTGTTCAGAATCACTTGGGTGTCTTAATTAGGGTTTCCTTTTGGACTAATTATTTTAATAATTATGACTTTTGATGAGAATTGTTACAGAAAGACTGGCTAAATTGTATGTAGATGAAATTGTATCCTTACATGGAGTTCCACTCTCCATTGTTTCGGATAGGGATAGTCGTTTTACTTCTCATTTCTGGAAAAGTTTCCAGCAAGCTATGGGAACTCGACTAAATCTAAGCACTGCATATCATCCTCAAACAGATGGGCAAAGTGAAAGAACGATCCAAACTCTAGAAGACATGCTCCGAGCATGTGTGATAGATTTTGGTGGAAATTGGGACAATCACTTACCATTAATTGAATTCTCCTATAACAATAGTTATCATTCCAGCATTGAAACTGCCCCATTTGAAGCATTATATGGAAGAAAGTGTAGAACTCCAGTTTGTTGGGCAGAAATTGGAGAAAGTCAATTGTCAGGTCCGAAAATTGTGCAAGAAACGACTGATAAGATTACTCAAATCAAGGAAAGGCTGAAGACGGCTCGAGATCGCCAGAAAAGTTATGCAGACAATAGAAGCAAGCCGTTAGAATTCCAAGTGGGAGACAGAGTACTGTTGAAAGTTTCTCCTTGGAAAGGAGTTGTTAGATTCGGTAAGAAAGGAAAGCTAAGTCCAAGATACGTACGACCATTTTCAGTAATTCAACGTATAGGACCAGTAGCTTATCGTTTACAACTACCCGAAGAATTAGCTGGAGTACATGATGTATTTCATGTATCCAATCTCAAGAAATGTTTAACAGATGAATCTCTGGTAATACCTCTTCAAGACATAGAGGTAAACGAAAAGTTAAAATTTGTGGAGAAACCTCTTCAGATAGAAGACAGAAAAGTGAAGTTTCTCAAGCACAAACGACTAGTGTTAGTTAAAGTAAAGTGGGATTCAAGGAGAGGACCTGAATACACTTGGGAGCTGGAATCAGAAATGAAGAAAAAGTATCCTCAATTATTCCAATAAATCTCGAGGACGAGATTTTATTAAAGTGGGGAGAATGTAACAACTCTCATCAAAAAGTACTATTTAGTATTTTAATTATCCAATAGGAAACCCTAATTGAGAAACCCAAGTGATTCTGAACAAACCCTAAAATTTTCATAATTTTCAGAATCAGGATTAGGGCCCCTAAAACTCAGGGGGGGGGGGGTTAAACCCTATGGACGATTATCCACTTAAAACGTTGGCAGCAAGGAATTTTCGAAAACTGTCAAGTCAGCAAGCCTAGTCCCAACCGTGGCAACCCTATGCTAAAAAATAGGTCTCACGCGGCCCGCTTTAGGTTAGCTTAATTCTCACGCGGGCCGCCTCAGGGTCAAAATTCACCTATAAATAAAGGGCCTTGGGACTTGAATTCTGGAAGAAAAACGACGTAAAAATTCACTATACACACTGAGTTACGTTCGAATTACTACATAAAGTTCACAAATCGCTGCCGCAAAACAGGGTATTAGCACGATCGCTGCTACGATTCATTTTCCGATCGATCAATGTACTCAACGGGTGTTTAAGTGCTGCCCACATTAGGGTGATGCTTTGTCATTAGTCGTTAATTCGACAGATGTTAAGCATAGCACTTTGTCACTCGTTGTGATGGTTGATCTCGTGAGTTATCGTAAATGCTGTATTGATTACTAACCCAGTTTTGTGTGCATTGTTATCTAAATTAGGTTAATCAGGCTAATTCATAGAATAGACTCTGTCCGTATTAAATCAGCAAGGTGAGTCATTCTCTTTTTATCAAATCTATTTACAAAAGCATGTTTTATTTCAAAGTTATAATTACGGGGATTAAGTCTTTGTAATCACCAAGTTACAGCCGGTATGTGGGGTTTTGTATACATTACTTGATAATCGTCACCATTGGGGCAGCCAATGGAGGATATGACCATAGTCACAGATCCGGTCGAGTGACAAATACCGTGGGTAGTTGGTTTGATATCAGAAACATTGTAATCGCTCTTAATACTGTAAATTATAACAAATGTGTTATTTTAGTAAATAGAATGATTCACTCAGTATTTTCCGCTGACAAAACCTTTTTCAAACATGTTTCAGGTGATCTGTTGTAATTCAGGAAAAGTGCTGAGGAGCATTTCAAGCTTAAGATAGTGGCTCATTATAAAATAAAGAAATAAGTTTTGTAATATCACGATTTCATAGTAAAATCATAATATTGTAAATTATCGGGGTTTTATCCCGAATTGTGAAATACAATAAATCGGGAAAATTTAGCTTTAAACGATCCTGATGATAAACTTCCGCTGTTAAACTCAATTAAATAAATACCACGGGATTTCTGTCCCGCGGCTCCTGAAACGGGTCAAACCGGGTCGGGGGCCGTGACATTCCCTCTCTGGCGAGTACCGTTTTGGAGGGACCCCTCTATTGGCTCTAGGAGGGAGAGGGTATCTTCCGGTTGTCTCTGCTGCAACTGGTTCCACATGTTCAACGACTTGTTCAACCTCTTCCAAGTCTGGTTCACCCTGTTCCACATCTGGTTCAACCTGTGGAGTTGGTTCCGTTGCTGTCGGTTCTATGTGTTCCCCTGTTGTCTCATGGTTATCAAACTTAGAACATCCAGGGTCCTCAGTATTTCTTACCACAGGTATCATGTTGGATGGACTTTCTTCAGTGGTACTGTGCATGGCATGTTGTGTGGCTGTGTTTGAAGGACTCGTAGTACTGTGATGATTTTCTGTTGTTACTTCTTCAGATGAGGGAAGTTGGGTTAGCCAACTCAGGGTGTCTATACATTCATTCTCCCCCTGACCACTGAGTTGGGTGTCATAAAAGTATTTTGTTTCAAGAAAGTCAGTGTTCATTGTGGTGAACATTTGATGAGTTTTTGGATTATAACCCCGGTAACCTATTTGGTCGATCTCATAGCCGACAAATACACATTTCTCAGCACATGGGCCGAGCTTGTTTCGGTTGATTTTAGGTATGTGGAAAAATAAGGTACACCCGAAGATTCGAGGTTCAAGTGTAAGAGGATGAGGAATACTGGCAGAGTTAGACATACAATCTAAGGGAGTCTTAAATTTAAGAGCTTTTGTGGGAAGCCGATTCAGGAGATACACGGAGGTTGCAACTGCCTCCGGCCAGAAAGATTTAGGAACCTGAGATTCGATTAAAAGGGCTCGAGTCATATCAAGAATAATACGGTTTTTCCGTTCAGAAACACCGTTTTGTTCGGGGGTATGAGAACAAGAGGTTTGATGAATTAATCCTTTGGTTTTAAAGAATTGTTTCATGGATGTATTGACAAATCCCCCCCTATTGTCAGATCGAAGGATTTGGATTTGAGTTCGGAATTGAGTTTGAATCATAACATAAAACGTGATAAATTTTTCGTAAACTTCGGCTTTGTTTTTTAAAAAATATACCCATGTCATGCGAGTGCAATCATCCACGAATAGTATAAAGTACCGAAGACCCTGCCCCCCATCACAGGAGCAGGACCCCACACATCAGAATGGATTAGTGAAAAAGGTGAAGCAACTTTCGTATTGCTAGGTTTAAATGGTTGTTGATGGATTTTAGCACGAAGACAGGTTTCACACTTTATTTTTCCATTTGAAGGGAAGAGTTTTGGAAACAAAAGGTGCGAATAACCATGTGATGGGTGTCCCAAACGTCTATGCCATAGCCAGGCTTCTCGGTTTTCAGTTCCATGAGCTAACATCACAGTACCCTGTTAAGCCACTTCATCCACGTAGTACAATCCGTGGCGCTCAGTACCACGTCCAATAATCACACCCGTCCTGATATCATGTAGGATGCAGAAAGTAGGGTGCATTAGTACCGTGCAATTCAATTCTTTGGTAAAATATGACTAATTGAGAGCAATTTGTGTGATAATGACGGAACATAGAGGCAATTTTATAATTTCATAGTTGATGAAATTTCAATTACTCCTCCTCCTTTCACTTGCATCGTTCCGTTGTTTGCTGTATGGATCTGAGTTTTTTGAGGTTGGGTCATTGAACATATGTCTAATGGTTCAAACGTCATGGTGTCGGTGGCACCAGAATCAAATATCCAAGAACTGTTTTTTTCATTATTGATTTCCATTTTTTTAAAAATAAGATGTCGGTACAGATAAGACAGCAGACCAGTGTATTTAATAAATATGCTGGACACTTGAACTCGCGTTCAAGATTTATCAATTACGCCGGTAACACAACTGGGCAACTTAAATCCGCCAAAATAACGACGCCAAAGAATGGCGTTAGCTTACCCGTGTATTTATCAAATACACTGGGCAACTTGAACTCGCGTTCAAGATTTAAAGTCGTCCGCAACTAACAAATCCGCTACCAATGGACAACAACATTATCAAACCATGCGTATTTATCAAAAAGTAGGTGTGGCGTATTTATAAGGAAAAGAGACAGTGGTGCTTAAGGTTTGTAAAATTCCAAATGGGGCCACCTTATCTCCAAGATCTATACTGACAAAACAAACACGATTAGAAGCTTGATTTTTGTGGGTTTTTTTCAAAGCAATCAACAGGGGTTTCCAAAGAGATAAAAGTCTATAACTTCATAGATCTCTAATTCCTCCGGTCACCAGCGGCGGTTACAAAACCCTAATTCAACAACAAAATTTCTATAAAAAAAACAAAGCAGTGGTGGTTCTCGGCGGTCGTTCGCCGGCCGGAAAGCCGTAGAGAGGATTGCACGGGTTTTGTCTTTTTCGATCGGTACACTAGGGTTTACCAAAAAAGGTTGGATTGGCTGCTGTTGATGTTGTTTCCGGTGTCGACGACGGCTGTTGACATTGTTTCGGAGTTTGATTTCGATTGGATTGGCTGATTTTGATTTCAGGTTTGAGGTTGGGTTGAAGAAAGTTGTAGAATCAGAAACTCTGCTCTGATACCATGTTGTTTGGTATAGAGAATAATCTCTGATTTGGGTTTGAATTGTATTGAAAAATTGTATCGTGTTTCAAATAGGGTTACACAAAGATGGTGTTTATATAGACCACCATATTACACATTAGCCCCTATACTATTTTGTTTCCTTCTTTCCGACAGTTAGTATTACCAATTATGGGAAACTCACTTGTCAGAAAACTCTACTCTATCAAGAGCTGGAAAAGGCGATTAATGATCACGAGAGAACACTTCTACGCTATCGTCGCACCCTTTTTTGTCCACTAACATTCTTCAACATATTCTTCTTCCTCGTTCACAAGGAGCATACTTTGCTCGTTTGTAAGGTCATGTGTTATAGCTTCCCCATAGCTTGCCGGTGGCTGATGTGGAGATCGGCGCCTAGCAGGAATGTCGGACCAGTTAAAGCGACACAGTTAGAATTCTTTTTTTTCTTTTATTATATTTCATTTTACATTTATTTTGATATTTCTCTAGTAATTTGTGCTTGTTAGCTTTAGAAAAACTAAATACAAAGTTTTGTTTTTTTGCTTTTTTTGGTCAAAATTCTCATATCAATTTTAACAAAACTAATTGTGTTCAAAATAAATTATTTTTGGTATCATAAGCGACTCCGGCATGTGGTTGGTTCAAAAATTCGAAAAAATAACAGAACCGGTAACTCTAAGATAATGAAAAGATTTTTTTTAGGGTTATTGGATTTTAATAATCCTAAGTTTCACCTGTTGGCCGATAATAATCCCAACTTTAAAAATTCCCTCCAATAATCCCAACTTGTAAAAGTTTGGACGCCATTGATCCTTTTCTAATATAGCTGCACTTAAATCAATTAAGGAGTCTCTATGTGTAATTGAATCTATTGAGCACACCAAATTCTTATATGTCTGAAAAGGATCAATGGCGGCCCAACTTTTACAAGTTGGGATTATTGGAATGAATTTTTAAAGTTTGGATTATTATCGACCAACATGTGAAACTTAGGATTATTAAAATCCAATAACCCTTTTTTTTACTGTGTTTTTTTTAATATTTTTTAGTATTAATGAAAACTTTTAGCTAGTCTTATCTTTATATTAGATTTTAATTTAGTAAATAGTTCTTTTAAAATTAACTAGTAAACGGCCTCGCGCTTGGATGCGGCTCGTGCCTTTACTCAAACGAATAAAGGCATAATATTGAACTATTTAGTTACCTGTCCGTTGCGATGGTGACTTTAGTATATTGGCAATGGGATGGTGTCCATTGGCAAAGACAAGGTCTTTAAAACACGAAGGTTGGGAAGAGGGAGGTCTTGGGTTCAAGTCTCACAGACAGATGATTAAAGAAATTAGCCGTTAAAAAAAAACTAGTTTTTTTACATCGCGCGTTGCGGCGAAACCAAGCAAATGATAATGTAAAACAAGCGTGATTTGAAAATAAAGCATGTTGTTTAGAAAGCCAAACCATTAGAATGGTTTAGTTTATCATTGTACCGTTTTACATGGTTTTAAAAAGGAAAAAAAATAAAATTATTTTATTAAAGGTAAATATAATAATAAATTATTATAATATATTAAATGAAAAATAATCAAAAGGTATATATTATAATAAAAATAAAGTTACTATTCATCATCGTCCTTCGTAACCATTATATTATATATATAATGGAATGTCAAGGGAAAAATCAAACACAACTACTTAAGTTTTTAGAAAAAAAGTTATAAACATAAATTGTTAAATAAGTATCAAATTATTTGATAAATTAATATATGCTCTAAAATAAAAAAAAATGAATTATTAGAAAAATGGTAACGGAAATATATGGTTTTTAAAAGGAAAAAAATAAAAATTATTTTATTAAAAGTAAATATAATAATAAACTATTATAATATATTAAAGGAATATTGGATTTTAATGATCTCAACTATTCGTCACTTGCCGCCAACAATTCCAACTTAAAAAATAATAATTGGCAGTCCCAACTATTGACATATTGGCCATCAATGGACCCTGACTAACAGAACCCTAACACCGTTTTTGGCCTGAAAAAGGTTTCTAAAAGTATGATCTAAGGTTACAAAGAGGTTTGGGATGAAAATGTTGAGTTTTCCAGCCAAAAAGTTGAGTTTTCCTGCCTAAAAGAAGTTTTCCGGCCAAAAAGTTGAGTTTTCCGGCCTAAAAGAAGTTTTCCGGTGACTTCAACAATTGAGGCTTTTACTAGAAAAAGGTTCCTAAAGGTCCGTAATAAGGTTACAAAGAGGTTTGGGACGAAAATGTTTAATTTTCTGGCAAAAAATGAGTTTTCCGGCCAAAAACGTTTTTCCGGCGACCGGAGACTAACGGCGTTAGGGTTCTGTTAATCAGGGTCCATTGGAGGCGAAAATGTTAATAGTTGGGACTGCTAGTAATTGTTTTTTAAGTTGGAACTAGTGGTGGCCAACGACAAATAGTTGAATTATTAAAATCCAATATTCGTATATTAAATGAAAAAGTAATCAAAACTATATATTATTATAAAAATAAAGTTACTATTTATCGTCATCCGTATCCGTGCTTAGCAATTTCGAGGATGAAATTTTTTTTGAAGGGTAGAATTGTAATATTCGAAAAGTTATATAAATAGATGGGTTGTGCGCAGGCTCAACGATTAAACACGTCTAAGTCCAAACCCATAAACCTAACAAGGTATACCAAAATAAAGACATGTTGACATGTAAATTGTAATGCATACTGTATGTTAGCCTTTATACGAGTATTTAAAAAAAATGAAATTGAAAGACTATTTTTAAGGAATGCAAGCAGAACATAAATTACATTATACGAAATATAATTTAGCTAACATTATTGCAACTATAATATTCGAAAAGTTTAAATAACAAAAAAAAACACACACACAACTTACTAAGGAATAAACAAACAATATATGGAGGTTGATTTCAAATACAATTTTCCGTACATCCACATTTCGTCCTCAGGATTCTGTTGAAAGAATCTATACATATAATAAAAGAAACCAATAAATGGACACGTGTCATTCATTAAAGATGTCTATATTTGTAATTTCCTGCATTTTCATACTTATCTTATATTAATTAATTAAATAATAAATAATCAATTAATATTAAATCTTATCTTACTTTGAATGTCGGATAGAATCATTCTATTTTTTCTAATACTATATTAACTTCAAATTTAAGTTATAAATTAAAGATATTTTTTAAATAATAGCACAAAACAATAATCTTAAACTTAAAAAAACAATAATACGCTCATGTAAATTACAAGTTTTGTCCTTTATGTTTGCATCAAATTTCAGGCGCTGTCCTTTACCTTTAAAATTGTCAAGCGGTGTCCTTTATGTTTCAAAATCTTGCACGTTATGTCCTTTAGGGCAAACCCAGTTAATTTTTTCAGTTAAATGAAGGCATGTGCAGGGCACATGAGGGTAGAAATGTCATTTCATCTCATCAGGGACCATTGTGTTAAAGAATTTATCTTCAAGGACTATTGTGAAACTACAATTATTATTATTACTATTATTTATATATATAAGAGTAAATACAGAATATCTGATTCTCATCTCTCTCTGCAACTCACTCTCTTCTCTGCTTCTCTCTCTATCTCTACCGCCATCAACCACCGCCTCAGCCACTATCCACCACTGCAACCATCATCCCCGTCGGCCACCCTGCAACCACCATCCACCACCCCACTCTATCTCTCTATCTATACCCATCTACCTCCGATTTGCAACTGTGTAAACACATCTCGAATAAACAAACTCAAATCCTCTTTAGCAGATCCAAGAGCAGGATGTGAGAGGTTAGGGAGTAGTGTTAACAGGAGCTGGTTTGGGGACGAATCGAAAGGTTGGTGGCCGGAATGGGGTTTGGGGATGAATCGAAAGGTTAGGGGTTTTGATTTTCCGGTGCGGGGGTAGGTTTAGGTTGGGATTTGAGGGGTGTCGCTGCAGCCGGAGTTTGTAGCCACCTTTACAGCCGCTTATGGATACAGTAAGTGCTCTGGGTTGCAGGTGGGTAATCGGGTGTGGTGGCGATTCCTCTGGTTCTGGTTAATTGTTGTTCTTCATCGTCATCTGGTTGCAGGTGGGTAATCGGGTAATCGGGCTTCTGGGTTGCAGGTGGGTAATCGGGTAATCAGCTTCTGGTTAATTGTTGTTCTTCATCGTCCTCTGGTTCAACAATTGTGTAATTTATGCCGTTTTTTAGTAATGAATGATTTTGGTTTTTGGTAATGGTGGATCGAAGGGGTGGATTGGGTTAAAATAAAAGAAAAGTGGCGGTGATGGTGGGTTGTGTAGGTGGATTGTGTAATTTATGCCGGTTTTTAGTATGTTATTGCAGGATTGGCGGTGGGTGGGTTGTGTAGGTGGTTTTGGTCTAGTTGCAACGATGGTGGGTGGTTGGTAATGGTGGTTATGGTGGGGTTGCACTGTTGCAGTGGTGGGGATGGGTTATGCGGGGTGGTGGTGGTTTGAAAGAGAGAGTGTTTGTGAAATGACATTTCTACCCTCATGTGCCCTGCACATGCCTTCATTTAACTGAAAAAATTAACTGGGTTTGCCCTAAAGGACATAACGTGCAAGATTTTGAAACATAAAGGACACCGCCTGACAATTTTAAAGGTAAAGGACAGCGCCTGAAATTTGATGCAAACATAAAGGACAAAACTTGTAATTTACTCAAAATTTAAAGTACAAACAAAATATACAAAATAACTTATTAGACATTAGATCAAACTTTAAAAGAAACACTAATTAGGAAGAGAAGCTAATAATATAATTCTATTTTTGATTTTTCAAATTTGGGTTATAATCAATTCGAATTAAACTTAACCAGGTTTGTGATTTGATTCGAATTAAACCGAACCAAATTTATGATTTTTTAAACGAATCCAATATCATATTATTTACTATACAAAATTACATTTATTTAACCCTTGTAATACATGGTGTTTTTAAAGATATAACTTTTTTATTATTGAGTATATATTCTCCCCGCTTGCGGTATGCGCATATAATGTATATGTGTGGACGCTCGGAGGGCAAAAGTGAAATTGCACTAATTTTAACGTTATTTTATTAAGTTCGTAAAAATAACGTTAAAAGCGGCGGGCGATTAATAATGCATCATCATCATGTTATGGCGTTGATAACGGGAAGACAAAAGGGAACATGCACTAATCGGTCTTTGTCCCGATTGCTGAGTGTTATGTGCCTTATGTCCAAGGCTTGATGCAAAACTACTATCGAGCCGGGGGTCTCACTGAAAGCAACCTCTACATCTTATACTCCTCAGACCCTACCTTAGCTTTGCTATTGGTGGGATTTACTAAGTATGATGATGATGATTTAGTACATATAATTAGATTTATTCAACCCGCATAATACACGAGGTTTATAAGGATATAACTTTTTTATTATTTAGTTTATAAAATTACATTTATCCAATCCGTGTAATAAACAAGGTTACAAAATTACATTTATTTAAACCGTGTAATACACAGTGTTTTTAAATATGTAACTTTTTTTATTATTTAGTATATATAATTAGATTTATTCAACCCGTACAATACACGAGTTTTTATTATTTGGTATATAAAATTATATATATTCAGTACAATACATGAGGTTCTTAGAGATATAATTTTATATATAAAATTATATTTGTTCAACCCGTATAATAAACGAGTTTTTAAAGAATAATTGTTTTAATTTAGTATATAAAATTATATTTATTCAACCCGTGTAATACACGGGGTTCTAACCTAGTCTATATATATATATAAACATGATAAATAAGGGCGGCTGACGTGGCGCGTTATAAGAGCATCAAAATTGACGTGGCGCGTGATAAAGGCATCTAAATGTGGGTTTGGGAGGGAAAAAATTCGGGTCTTTTTTTCTTGATATGGGCAAACACGGGATCCGGGTTTTCACCCGAATATAAATACGTTCTAAATAACGCTCCTTTTGTAATCCCTGTTCTAAACCCTAGCCTCCCCTTCCTTCCTCTTTCACCACCGCGTCTCTTCGTGCCCTGAAACCTTCCTTCCCTTTTGTTGTTCTACTTCATCATCTTTCTATTATTCTCAGTGAACTATGACATCTCCTTCAAATCACTAACCTTTATCTTCAAGTAACAACCATTATCTAATCGATTCACACAAAAACCCTAAACTCTTCATTTAAATCCAACTCTTTATCCTTCTAAACGGCGGCTATGTACGATCTTTTCCGAATCAAACTCCAATTTCTTCATGTCAAGGTACAGCCTTTCTCATCTTTAGTCTTTAATTCAACGTACGATCTTTCTCATCTTCATTTTTTGAACATCCATATAAACCCTAATTTTGTAACCAGTATGAATTTTCCATTTTCAAGATACGATTGTCTACGATTGTGTGTGGAAACCTAGATGATGAATAAACTTATGATCTGCTAACTACAAATCTGCATTAAACGGGTATATGGATTTTCGCATTATGTTCTTCATCCCGGTATGTAGTTCACTTGCTTGATCAGTGATCATTGTTGATGTTTACTGTGTAACGATTGAATGGATTTTAAACTGGAACATTGAATTTAGGGATAATTGTTTATATTTAGATTTATTGTATGAAGTGAAGATTTGATTAAATAAGTTGTTAAGTTATTGATTTGTTTTATAATTGTGATTTATGGTTGTGTGTTTAGGTTTTAAATCATTTGTTTACTGTGATTTTTAGGTATGGTTATAGCATCAACATTAATGCTTTGGATAGGACTGATGTTTATAACAGGAAGTGAAGCACCAATTGTACAAAACATATTTAATTTTCCTCAAAGTTTATTGTTAATTTTATTGGATTTGGCTCACTATATTTACTGGTCACAGATTGAAAGAGAAGGGAAAGACGTCACAATTACAGCTAGGGGTGGCAACAAAAACCCAACCATAATATTTTGGGTTATTTTGGGCCTCTTTAAAAAAGGAAATAAGTCAAAATGGGTTGGGGATTAAGTCAAGATGGGTTAGGATGGGTTTTAAAATACCCTGCTGTGCAGCTAACTATCGACTAACTTGGGTGATGGGTTTTTAACTCTCTAACCCAAAAACGCGCATCACACTTCATGGATTCAACCCTAAATCACCGTACTCTCTCTATATCCTCTATCGCTTTTTTAAACAGGATTTTTGAACCCGTTTGAATCCTATGAAAGTGCGTTTGAATCGTAGAGGTGAAAAACCGCTTCATGGGTTTTCATAGCGATTCTGAAGTTGTAAAGGAAATTCAAATCCAATTCGATCGCGCTTCAGAATCCGGGAATGAACTAGCAAAGATTCTTGAAGTTGGAAAGGTTCCACACAACCGAAAACACGCAACCTATCAAGGTCCAATTTTTATTGTAAATTGTATTACTTGCATACATATTTTACTTAGAATCATCAAAAGTGCTGACGTTTATCATGATATGTATCTTTGAATCAGTTTCTTCGAAAATGTTGAACAAATTTTCACCGTCACTAGCAGCAGCAGCTTCGAAAAGCTCTGATCCTGCTGATGTCGATGCATAATTATTATATTCATGATGCTGAAATAAAAAATAGGAGATAGTTTTTAGAAGTTATTTCTAGCCTTTAGTGGTCTATGTTTAATCGCTTAATAATGCAGGTTTTATTCACAGGCGAGAAAGTAGGTGTCGGGCTGGGTAAAACCCGAAAAGATGCTCAAGAGCAGGCTGCGGAGAACACCCTTCAAAGCTTAGCTGGTCAGAATCTTTAATAATAAAACTCTTCTATAGAAAATAAAATTGTGTTAGGAAATTGTATCTATAACGTATGCTTCTTGTCATATTATTGCAGATAAATACGTCTCGTACCTCATATCGCGATCCAAACCAGAAACCAAAGATCTTGATACTGGAAGCGAGAACGGGTTTTTGTGGGACTCTGATTCAGATTGATCAGAGGTGAGAATCACTGAATCAGTACTAATGATGCTTCTCGTATACCTTTTTTGACTTAACAATAATATATATTGTATTATGCTAACTTAGCTGTATCATGTCTGTATGTAAAATAATGGTTGTGTAGGCTGCTGAAATGAGGCATTCCTCCAGTTTAGCGTGTCAGCAAGTTCAGAAGTGAGTCATTTTGTCAAGGTAAAGAATGCGGGAAGTCAAACTATAAGTGGTTTTCATCAGCTTGTAAATGGAAAAAAGTTTAGAGACTTTGAAAAGGTCAATTTTGGGTCAACACCAAGAGAAAGTTAAGTTTTGGGGTTTTTGAAGCTGTAAATTACTTCTTGTCAATGTTTTTTTTTTCCTTATTTTGTTTTGGTAGAGGAGATTGAAGTTGTAGATGGCAAAGAAATTGACCCGGAGATTGTGCCGACGGCGATGATGAGGAGGATGGCGTGACGATGTTGAGTGGTGTAACAATAGTGGTGGTTCGTTATCCTGTTCAACCGGTGGTGGTTCGTTATCCAAATGTACATTTTGATCGATCCCGGTAAGATCTTTAACCAATACAAAATCTCAAAATCATGTTGACCTTTTTTGTTTCGTTTTTTTTTTAATATTACATTTTATGTTATAGGAGTCATATATCTTTGGGGACACTCATGCTTTTCACACGGTTTCACAATTTCATGGAGGTATGCTTCTGTAGCAGCCTCTTTACGATTTTATTTTGTTGATTACAGAAAAAGGTCTATTAGAACTTATCAGATTGATATCTCCCAGTTGTTTCACCCTCAGAACATCATAAGGAAAGCGCTATTGGTTTCGCTGAGAAAGTGAGTTTATTACTTATTTATATTTTATATTTTGTAGTGTTATATTATTTTTATAATAAATTTGAGTTGATAGATATTTGCTTAATCGTTTATGTAGACGGGTAGAGCAATGGCTCGTGCTCTTAATGTTGTACAAACATCACATTCGTTTGTCGATTACATGATTCTTTCAAAGGCGGCTGATTCTGGACAGGTATACCTGCTTTTTGTCATGCATGCAAGAATTTAGAACTTTTTTATGTGATTTTTTTTACTGTTTGAAGGAAAATCCATCGCTCTTTGTACATCAGAGAGATATTATGATAATTATATGTAGAACAGAAATTGGTTTGAGACAGTTTATGAAATTCCTACTTTTTCTTGTATGCAAAATGCAAGGATGGGTGCAGAACATACTCAAACGGTCAAGTGTCAGTTATCAACTATTACCATTGCCTCGGATGAATATTAGTGTTTTTGATTATTCAAAACCTATAATTTGTCACCAAGTGCTTGCAACATCTATTTAGGTAATCTTTCATTGTGTGAATTCGGTAATCTATGGTTGGTTTATTGCATTTGAGCACATGGAGTACGCATTTTATATGTTGAATCTGATGTTATTAGGTTGCACACAAGTTGCTCGATAAAATGCTTGAATGAAGTTCTATTCTCACATTGGTTACATTCAAGTGTATGCCACCATAAGGTAAAATACTACAAATTTTTACCTGAATAAAAGCTTACGAACAGGTAAATCAATATTTTTTGTATTTATTACAATATCATTTTTATTCCTTTTCTCATTAAGGGTCACAACGGATCAAGCATATGGAAATTCAACAGAAGGTGACACATTAGTTTTATCAGTTTAATAAGAGAGACTGTGATGTCTTTATTATGTTGATATTTAATTTTTTTTTATTTAACCATTTAACTTGCACAATATTGATGGTTTCAGGTTCATATAGTAGAAGATGGAAGGTGTTGTATTAGTTAGACAAGTGATTCCTTCTGATAATAGTTTCCTCCTTAATGCCGTTAGGTGAAGCTCTGAAACGTAACACATTCATGGCGATTAGCTGGTGTTGCATTTGTTGGATTACTTGGAACCTTAGAGCATAAGGCATACCATTATCAGACGTTGCTAACTAAAAAAATGTTGTTGGAGCTGGAAGGTAATTAGGAAGATAGTTTTTTTTTTTTTTTTTTTTATTTCTTCTTTTTATTTATTGATTAAAACTTACTTGGTTACTTGCTATATGGTTTTCAACGTAGGACTTTGTATTCTAAACATGTCCTATCTAGCAGTTGCAAGAATGGCATGAACAAACGCCAAACCTCAGTTAGTTTTTCCTGCCTAATAAAAATGTATTTTTTTAGTTAACCCATTACCCACTAATAAGAACCGAAGTTTACAAAACTGAATAGAGAGCAACAGTGAAATACAATTGTTCATCAATATCCTAATATGATTGTTTAATTTATTATGAGTTGTAACTT
Organism: Helianthus tuberosus; assembly: GCA_030545235.1. Classification (NCBI taxonomy): domain Eukaryota; kingdom Viridiplantae; phylum Streptophyta; class Magnoliopsida; order Asterales; family Asteraceae; genus Helianthus; species Helianthus tuberosus. The sequence goes on along the minus strand of CM060398.1, from coordinate 8,699,502 downwards.
TTGGATTTAGGGTTTGATTACAATAGAGAGAGTTGGTATTGACTCAGCAGCTGCACCATGTTCCGAGCCTATTGAAGAGGTTAAATCCTTAGGACTCCATGAGGGATCTTATCTTTTTCAAGTGGTACATGAAAGATCTTGGTACATCTTTTTTGTTAGCTTGAATGAGATAATTTTTTTTTAATTTTCATTGTATTGATATATAATGCATATCTATTTCTGGTGTTTTACAGGGAAAAAAGGTCAAACCTCATGTTATTTTTGGTTTTATCTGGGTTTGGAGGTGTTTCCAATGAGCATGTAAGTACTTTTTTTGCATACAGCTGAGTCTTATTTTTTGTTTATCCGGGTTTAGAGGTATTTTTGGTTTTATTCGACTTTATGATACAAGCCTTTTTTTAAAGTTAGTTTCTTTCAGAAAGTGTCATTTATAAATGTTATTAACACAAATGGGTCTTATTTTATGATTTTATCCTTGAAAAAAAAATCCTAATTATAAATTTCTTTTTAAATATATTCATATGACAGTTTTTGTTGTAGGTAGTTTCATCGAAATTCACCCTCAGTTATATAATACAGGTTATATAATTCAACCCTAATTTGTTTTTTCGAAGTTCAGTAATCTATTTTTTGTTGTTTTTCGCACTTAATTAATGATAGTATGTGATGATAGTGGAAAATCAGTTGCAAATGATTCACAATTTTAATCGATATGATACTAATTTAATGATCAAATCATCCTTTACGAGTTAATTGGCTAACACTTTTTGAAACTATGAAGGTTGCAATTTGGTGAAAGCGTTAAGGAAATTATTAATGAACAATTTGGTGATGGCGTGTAAGATACCCTTGTAGTACTCCATTTAATCACATGATCAAACAAAGTTTTAAAATATGCATGTAGTTAACATTTTTTTGCTCTCCAATGATCTATATAGAGGTGTAGCGGTATAGAAAAAATTAGTAAATATGACATGTTTACGAAATGAGATGCTGGACGTATTGCTGCCATGGCTTCCATGAGAAAGGTTTCGGTTGCCGAAAGCATGCTTCAATGTATAAGGTAATTTACTAAGGGAAAGGTTTTGGTAACTCGAAGGATATGCATCTTCAAAGAGACTCGACTATCTTTAAATTGTATATCCACTGTATCACTAATTTATGTAACATGAGACTTTGTATTTTATTTTATTTATACACTTGATATTTATCGTAATAGTTTTCTCCAACCCGGGTAGCACCCGGGTGATAACCTAGTTATATATTATATATACAAAAACCAACTTGAGTCACCTCTATTTTGTTCAAAAGTCGCGTCCCAAACATGTGCCCCTCTAAACTGAGAAGCGTCGAAGAAAAAAACGGTTATGAATACCATGGATCACGTTTGGTATATACTAATTAAATAAATTGAACAAAATTACAAAAGTCAAACGGTTGCGGTGGTAGACACGAATTTTCATTTCCCACTAAATTTGCTTATGAATACTATCTTTTCATTGTTTTGTTATTTCTCTTTTTTTGAAATTTTGCAAAATCCCATTTCGCATGCGTGAAGTAAGATTTTAAATATGTTTTTTTATGTAAAACCGGATACTCAAATAGTTATTTGAACGACGACACACTCTCTTTGAATGATCATAACGTTTCAACGATGACGACAGTTATAAGACAAACTAAAAGATGTTCTTATGACGGTTATTTATACTAAACACACCAAAAGACATGTTTGTTTCATATGTGGTCACCGGTAATCTGTACTTCTCTCTACCGTATAATCCTATGCCTCTTTTCCTCATGTTTCCAGATCCATTCCACTTGGCCCTCAATCTCCCATACTTCTTATTTGATAGGCGACTTTTGCAAACCGTAACTCCTTAATCCGGTCACCCGTGCCAGTGACGACAATTACCTTCTCACCGGAATCGTTATCAGATCACAACGCCGACGATTCCATTGAAATCCACCCTTCTGGAGTTCCGATCGTTACGCACAGATTAGAATATGAATCATACATACTTCAAGTTATATGTTTATCCGAAAGGTGTATCCTTCTATAATTTTCTTTTTGATTCTGCATAAGTAATTTTGGATATCTTGGCTTTCAGGGATTCCAGATTAACGGCTTGATCCACAGATAAAATTAAGACGCCATTTCATTAGTCTCTTTTTATATTATATCATGTTATGCGTATGTTTATCCTTTATGTTGGTATTTGTTGATTACAACTACACTCATGTTTATTTCTATAGTTTATACAAGTACCGCTCAGTTGTTGGTTTACCTTATTGCCATCCGTTAGATATTTCGATGTGTTGGGCTCAGTCTATATTTACTTTTTTACTCTGCTGTTTTGAAAGGTTTTTATATTTGAGTTTTACGCCCTCGATGATATTCTTGCCGGAGATACGGTTGTTTAAAGACATTGTTACACACACGATACGATCATGTGCCAATTATTCGCAGGATTTTTGATCGCGTACTAATTTATACGAGGAACATACATTCGTCACACGGATGATAATAATTTGAGCGAAACAGTCTGTGAGGCGTATGGTAAAGATATGCTATTTAGATGCACAACTAAAACATAATATATTCAATGATGAGTTGGTTGTTAAGGCTTTTTATGAGGCCTAAGAACAGCATTAAAGTTATTTTATTTTAATTTTATTTTTTTTATCGGCAAACAAACTGCACTTTTATTCCACCAAAAATATACAGCGTAATAGCAAGTCACTATCACAGACCACGATACACGGATACATCACCCAAATACATCACCAAAGTTACAAAAATTGCTATAATACATTCATATTACTGGAAGATTAAATGGCACCCAAGTCTCCTAACTCCACCCGCTTTGCTTGAGCCTATGCTTTGAAGTTATTTTATTGATGTTTAGATGCGAGGTAGCAATACCGATTTAAAGTTTTGAAAGGGGATTGAGGTGGCTTAAAGGAGAACAAGGATACTAATAAATTGGTAATTTTATTTGTTGTAATTGAGACATATTTATTTAATTATTTTGTTTAAAAATTGTTTGAATATGATTTGTTTCATGGTATTGTATAAACCTAACAATAGCATATGGTTTCATTGTTCTCATTGTTTTGTAGGCAAGGAATAAAGCAAAAATAAAAACATAATAGATTAGAACCCCGTGTATTACACGGGCTGAATAAATGTAAATTTAATAATTTATATACTAAATAATATATCTTTAAAAACCGTGTTTATTAAGTAAATGTAATTTTATATACTAAATAATAAAAGTTACATCTTTGAGAACTCGTGTATTGTTGTACGTGTTGAATAAATATAATTTTATGCATCAAATAATAAAAATACTAAACAATAAAAAATTATATCTTTAAAAAAAACCTCGTGTATTGTACGAGTTGAATAAATCTAATTTTATATATCAAATAATAAAAAAATATTTTTAAAAACCTCATGTGATACATGGGTTGGGTAAATTTAATTTTGTATAGTAAATAAAAAATTATATCTTAAAAAAACCCCGTATAGTGTATTACACGGGTTGAATAAATGTAATTTTGTATAGTAAATAATAAAAAGAGTTATACCTTTTAAAACGTGTATTACATGTGTTGACTTCTGATTAACTTTAGATTTTGATTTCCTGTATTTTTCTCTCCTATTAAATTATAATAATAAATTTCTTTAATTTGAAAATAATAAAATTACATCTTAATTCATATTCTTTCTTTTTTTATAAAACATATTAAAAAAATATATAATACTTTATTTAAAATAAATATATTTAAAACATATTACTGATTATAAAGAGTCATAGACAATTTGAATATGTTGCTTAAATTTGAATGTAAAAGTATAGAGTAAACTGCAATTTTACACCCTGAGGTTAGGGGTCATTGGCACTCCTACCCCCCCTAAGGAAATAATTGCAAAATTACACCCCACTGTTAACCCTTATGTCTCACTTTTACCCCCCGGCGTTAGTTTGGGTTAACAGTCAACATAATAAGGTAATGGTCAAAGGGTAAAATAGTCATTTTGCTATTAATGTGAAGCTTGTTCTTCACAACACCCCTATAAGTAACATAAAGAAGCAGAATTACCCCCCACCTTCCCACCATCGTCCCCAAACCTGCGATCGGTCATCTTCTCCGGCGATCAGTCTTCACCGGCGGCGGCGATCAGTGATTCTCCTCCGGCGATCAGGGATCTCCTCCGATCAGTCTTCTCCTCCGCTATCTCCTCCGATCAGTCTTCTCTACAAAATGCCGGTTGTGTGTTGGCTAATCCGCTATCTCATCCGCCACACCGCAGGTATAATAGGCCATTGTTAGTTAATCAGGGTCAGATTTAGTCATTATCATGTTATAAACAGGGTTAGGGTCTGATTTGGTTCACTGTTGGTTTTTTTACAGTTGACCTGACGATGAGCTTATCAAGCTCATCATTGGTGGTCCACCTGGTGGTCTCCGTGTTTGGGAGGCATGTCCTCAACTTCCATTATCCACCGGACGCGTGAGCGGATGATAAGATAGTAGTTATGTAGGAATAGTAATGTGTATTTTGTAGGTTAAGTTGTAGGTTAACTTAAATTTGAAGTAGGATAATCCCAGAAGTGTTGATGTTTTGATGTTAACTTAACTTTGAAGTAGGAATGGTAATGTGTTTTGATGTTTTGATGTTTGATTAGGATTACATTTTGTCCATTTGATCAAAATGTGCAGCATGTTTGTTGTTGAATGTGCAGTTGATGACAGTTGTTGTCTAATCTATGATGCAGAAAAATCATACAAAAACAGAAACCTGCTAGCCATATGATGTATATTTCAGGTTGTAGGCTAGTATGCAGATTAATGCAGATTATCACTTGCTAGCCATATGATCATACAGATGATCATATATTTCAGGGCAAATGTGTAAGTATTCACTTGCTAGCCATATGATCATACAGATGATCATACAAAAACAGAAACCTGCTAGCCATAATATGCAGATTACAGTTTGGGCATAAGTCCACAACAGGTATGTGCCTTGCATTACAGTTTGGGTCATAATATGCAGATTAACTGTCCACACAGTTTGGGTCATAATATGCAGATTACAGTTTGGGCATAAGTCCACACATAATATGCAGATTAACTGTGAGCCATGAATTGAATGTGTGTACTGATGCTAATGAATTGAATTGAATTGAATCATGTATTGTATACTGATGCTTGAATGTGCCTTTCATGTGTATACTGATACTTGAATGAATTGATGCTTGAATGTGCCTTTGATGTGTATACTGAATTCATGCTGAATTGAATCTGGGTGCTGTATGTTCACACTGGTTGAACAGATATAACATTATGTTTGAACAGGTATGATTGGTTTGAACACCTTATAGTTATTTTTGAACAAGTATTTTTGAACAAGTATGATGTTTGATCAAAATTAGGTTGTTGACATTATGTTTGATTATGTTTGATCAAAAAAGCTTTTTGGGTAAGCTTTTGAACAGGTATGATTATGTTTGATCAAAAAAGCTTTTGGGTAAGCTTTTGAACAGGTATTAGGTTTTAGATAAAAAACAGGTTCAGAATTTTGGTTTAGAATCATAGAACATGTATTTGATTTTGGCGGGAAGGGTTTTGTAAATCTCAGGGGGTAATTGTGCGACTTAACAGGAATGTTGGGGGAGGGGGGGTAAAATGTAAGGGTAGTATAGTAATTTCAACTTAGAGTTAACAGACTGTTAACCCAAACTAACGGCGGGGGGTAAAAGTGAGACATAAGGGTTAACAGTGGAGTGTAATTTTGCAATTATTTCCTTAGGGGGGGTAGGAGTGCCAATGACCCCTAACCTCAGGGTGTAAAATTGCAGTTTACTCAAAAGTATAAATATACATAAATTTTGATGTTTAAATATAATAAAACTATCATATAACATATCCCTATATCTAACGAAATATATTATAAAAATACTAAATTAATACTAATATATTTCTAAATAAATTATGTATTAGTATATAGTATATTTCTAAATAAATTATGTAGTAGTATGTATATCTTAAATAATAATCTAATATAACGTGAGTCTTTTTATTAGGTTAAAGGGTGTGGGGGTTATGGTTTGGACATGATTTGTCACTTAGTAACATGAATGGAAAGCTATACCACCCCTTGCTTATCCACCATGGTTTGCATGGATTAAACCATGGCAACCAGGCCCTTCTTTCCATTTTTCAACAAATCATTTTCTTTTTCTTTAGATAAAGATAAATTAAAATAAATAAGGGGCTAATGGTTTGGGTCATGAGCACACCCTTATGGTAGTGGTTTTAGATGGTGGATTAGGGGTGTGTTACATGACACTGACGTGGAGAGTCATGGTGGTCATAAGGGTCATGACCACACCCTATAGCCTTATCAGTATTTTTCATAATTATATTTATCCACCATAAAAGGATTTTCTTCGTCTCTCTCATAATATATAATTTCCATAAACAATTATTTAATTTTAATGGATTAATCTCTATACTTATAAATGAAAATAAAGTACACTTGGCATTGTTTTAGCCCTTCCCTTTTTATTTTTCTCTTAAAAATTACATCTAATGCTGCCACATAGGATTTTTTTACACGTGTCATGTTTTGTGCTTTATACGCATCTTTCCTCATTCTAATTAGGTTTTTTTTATGAGACGAACAAACTCCTCCCAAACGGCGAACCTTCATCTCCTACCTTCAGCCGCCTCTGCTACATTCAGCAGATTTTGTGCGCCGATATGAAGTATACCCATCCAAACGCAGATAATACGTATTACAAAGAATGATCTACAGTCGCAGATCTGACCATCGAAGATTCCATGGTTCGTCTCGTGACCCGATCCAAACACAGATCTGTAGGGGTTAACAGATCGGATCCGATTTTTGGTAAAAAAAATTTAACTCACCATCATATCCGATTTGAACTAGGGGTTAACAGCTCTCATTCAACCATATTCTTGGTTCGTATCAACAAATTTCGGTAGCATCTCTGTTTCGGTTAGTCAACTATTAGATTCACTGATCGAATTACAATATGAGGTTTTACAGAGTTCGTGACTCTGTTTTATATTTTATATGTTCGTATTCAGTTGTGTTTAGGAACATGAAATTCAGATACTTAGTCAACAATTCGATTCCCCGATTGAATTACAATTTTTGGTTTTACAGTAGTTAAAACTCCTGTCTCTGTTTTTCATCTTATGTGTTTGTATTCATTTGTGTTTTAAGAAAGTGAAATTAGGATCTGCCAACAATTCAATTCAAAGATCGAATTTCAGTTTTAGGTTTTACAGATGTTAGAGTTCGATTCAACTAAGTTTAGGGAAGTGAAATTAGTGTCAACAATTTGTTTCGCTGATCGAATTTAATTTTAAGTTATACAGAAATTTGAGCCTTTACCTTATTTTATATCTTGTGTGTTCGTATTCCATTGTGTTCGTATTCCTTAAAATATATGTATTATTGTAATAGGTTAGAAACCCATGTATTACACGGGGTTGTACATTAAAAACAATTTCGGGAGGTGCCTAGCTGTGTAAAAGGGTAATTTTACTTGCTTTCGTATGTGCGACTGAACCTATGAATTTAGTGTGGTTATGTGCTGCTTGTGACGATTAGCTTAATGTCGATTTATTGTATCGTTATTACGTTTGGGCTTTTCTTGATGTTGGTTTTTTCCTTGATGAACTTTTTAGTGTGGTTATGTGCTGCTTGTGGCTTTTCAAATCTTTAACCAAACTGTGTAGATCTTGAACCAGCCGAACTAGCCGATTTGAATCAATTTAAATGGTTCGATTAGTGTTAATGGTTTATAAACATCCATGTTTGACAATTTGATTTTAAATAATTCTTTTATGTTTAGGATAGATGTACCATACAGAAGGAGGGCTGATAAGCTTTGAGCATCCAAAGAATAAGATGAAGGAAATTTTAAGGGTTGATAGTGGGGGTGTAATGTGTGGTGCTGTTTAAAAAGTTGATATGTATTCAAAGACCCAAACTATGCCAAGGGACAAGGGTTGGGAGTGAAGTAAATTGGGTTACTTGGAGCATTTGACTTTTCCGTGGTTAACTTCGACATTGCTTTAGAGAAAAAAAGTTATTTTTTCTAATTTGTTGGATCTTTTTTGCATTGTAATTGAATTTAACACTTATTTTACCTAAATACCTATTCACTTCTCCAAACTTCAGTCTCTTAAAAATAGTATTATTGTCTTGAATTTAAAAATAAATACAACTGATATTATGATTATTTTAAGTAAGCATAACACATCAAGTTTTGAAGGATGTATAAACTACCCTTGTAGTATAATGTAGTATCATATCATATTTATTGAAAAAAATAGATTAACATAACATATTATCTCAGGCCGTTGCCTAAATTAGTGTCAACAATTTGATTCAGCAATCAAATTTCATATTTAGGTTTTGTACAGGCTGTTTCGCGTATCACTTTTAGGTCTTTCGTATGGTTCATATTTGGTTTTCAAATCATTGATTATTCTCATTTGGTTATGTGAAGGGTTGAAGGATCAATCTTGTGTTTAATCATCAGTTGATTTTTTTTAATTTATATTTCAAAATTTTGTGTTTAACCATCAATTGCTGAATTTACTAAGTTTGTTTTCGTTTAACATGTGTTTCTTTGGCTGAACTGAACAAAATTGGGCCGGAATCCGCTGTATTGAAAGTATCCACAACCCTGGCTTGATAAAATGTATCCACAACCCTGTATTGAAAGTATCCACAACCCTGGCTTGAACAAAATTCTCTAGCGACAGCTGCTGTTTATGGGTCCATGTTTGCAGCAGAAGATGGCTCCATCCCTGCGACTTTCCAGGTGATTTTTTTAAATCCTCCATTATTGAAAACAATTCCATTTAAACAATTTTCTTTGACTGATTATAGCATACTGTCACATGTTTTGGGTCAAGTGATATATTTTTTTTAAATTCTATATATTGTTATATAGAAACCATAGATATCTAACATATACACGTATATGGCCATTTTATTCAAAATACGTTTGTAGGGAAAAAACTACTATGTTTATAATATGGATTTTTAAATTTTAGTAAGATATATTTAACAATTAAGAAAGACTTCTCGATATAAATAATTCTCTTACCATCAAATCCGATATAAAAACTTAAAAAAATATGTTATATTTAGTAGCTTTTCAAATTTCAATCAATCAGTTTATTAATAGTTAAATCCTTTATATTTGTAAACTATAAGTAAGGAATGGATTAACCTTTTAAATGTAAACAACAATTATTTTTAGAATCTTTTTTAATTTCCAATCAATCATTTTTTAAATTTCGTTTAAACTATTTATATTTAGAAGTTTCTTAAATTTCCAATCAATCAGTTTTTAAATTTTGGTCAAACTATTTATATGTAGAAACTTTTTAAAATTCCAATCAATCGAACTTCTGAAATTTCGTAATTGATTGTTGTTTCTATATAACAACTTTGTAATTTAAATATAAATACCAAATCTTTCACCAGAACACAATACACTTTCACTGTGCATAACAATCTCAAGCATCAACTTATACAACATACCTACGTATGTAGACTTCTTTAGACTTCAACCTTTTCTCATTCTCAATTTTCTATTTCCAACACTTTTTTCTAACATGTGAATGTTATAACACGAAGCTATTCTTTTCTTCTACAGCAAATGGAGCAAGCAAATATCACTTTGTTGAACGACTTGAATGTTTTGATGGACAATGTGACCTTAAAGGTCCGCATCATAAGGCTGTGGACCAGACCATTGTTTTATTCATAGTTTTATTCAAAAATGTCTATTAACATAATAGATTATATCAGCCCGTGTATCACACGGGTAACTAACCTAGTACTTAAATCAAGATAAATGAACATAAAAAACAAAAGAATAAAAGATAAAAAGATATAATTTATGTGATTAAAAGAATATATATAGGAGTCATTTATCTCTAATTTTTTGTTTATCCATTTATTTAAGCGGAAAAAAATAATTGAGAGCACTCTAGAAAGCGCCATGTGTCCTTCAAATGGTTTACTTTATTATATGTATAGATATAGATTAACAATCAACATCCCGTCGCAACGCGCGGGATGATGCGGACTCGTTATCTACAAATTTCAAAATTTACATGGTCATCTTCTTAAACAAACAAACCGACTACTACTCTTTTAAACGCTATCGAATCCTTCTTAAGCCACAAACTCTCATTCACTTCCGATTTACTAACCCTCTGTTCTAGATATACCGCCACACCACCACTACCGCACACCTTAGTTCCGTTCCGCGCGACCGTCCGAAGCGCTTATTGTGTGTCTCCGTTTATCTCCGTTCGGCGCCACTGGTCCCGTCGTTGTAATTCTCCGATCTCGATCAGGTATTAAGTAATCATCTTCTTCGCCTTGTTTTTGATGTTGTACTAATTAAACTCCGGTGATATTGGCAGCCACCACATCCCCACGTTCGATTGACCGACCGCCACTTCCTGTCATAATCGTCGCCGCCGTGACTACGCGTAAACCGGCTATTCCTTCGTTTGGTTCGGTTTCTGTCCGATCAGAAGTGGTAGGTGAGTTGTATATTCCGTTTTTATGTTCTAGTAATTTTGCGTGGTATGGGGTTGGGCTCTCGGATTCCCGGCGACACGTTATTGAAAGAGAGTAAGACTTGTGTTTATATGTGTGTGTGTTTTCTTGTGTGTATTAGTGTGTGTTGAATGCTGGTTATGTGTGTATGCATAATGTGGGCGTCGTGTGTGAGTGTCGTCATGTGTTGTGTGAGTGTAATTGTATGTACGTGATGTTTGTGAGTGGTATGTGGGATGCGTGTGTTTGAAAGTATAAATGTGTGTAGTGTGTGTGAGCAAAAGTGATGTGTGTGAGTTTTGTTGATTGGTGTGTGTGTATGTATGTGTTGGAACTGTGTTTATGTGCATGGAATGAATATATGGTGGTATGTATGTGTGTGATATATTAGCCACATGGTGTAAGGTGCTTGAGTGTGTATGGTAGGTGTACATACATACTTACTTTGACTAAGTAATTCTTTAGTTAGTAAAATAAAAACAAATATAATAATAATTCTTTTATTTCATGTATTAGTACATTTTGCAAATTATTACCGGTACGTTTGCGATCGCCAGGGACAATATGAGAAAGAACTTTCAAAATTAAATAAATATTAAACTGATCTAGAAAAAATGCGGGGTTTAGGTTTGCATAAATTTTGAGAACGACTCGATTAGTGGATTTGGTTTTGCTTGCTCCCTAAACTAAGGTACGGATTCTGTTTTCTTTTCATCATAGTATACTTTTATTTTCCGTTACTCGTTTGTATGGATTCCTTTTCTTGACATCATAGTATTTTTTTGTTCAAATCCGTTACTTTGTAGTACGGATGTTTTCGTCAGTAGTTTCTGTTTCGTATTGTTATATGACTAGAATATATTGTAGCATGCAATAGACCTTATACCTTGTGCTCGTTATTGCATGTTCCCTCTAAACTTATGTCAAAATACAGTTATTTCTGATACGACTTTGTACTCTATCACCCGAGCAATTATATGTTAGACTTGTCGTTGGGGCGTCAACGGCATGACACTCATCGTGACGGTGCGTAACTAAAGTTCACGGCGTCTCTAGCTTGTGCTTGTGTAGCATTTGGCCCCTAGAGACGGATAGATCGATCTTAGCTCTGACTCCTGACTCCTGTTGAGATGGAATAATGTGTGTACGCCTACACGCACCATCTCGGCGCATGGACTATAGCCATGTATGCCTCTGTTGTCACACCCCGATATTTCCACGTATTACCTGTGGGCCCGGTGGGGTATGACGTCGTTGATATCATCATAGTCAAATAATCACAGTTCAATGCACAGCGGAAGTCTAAAGTAAATATATTACAAACCGATTCGAAAGTAACATCAAATATTACAAACGGATTGTAAGATGGATCCACAGGCGGATCTTAAAACAGAAACATAAACACAGTTCAACAGACTTTAGACGTTTAGAACTTGCAAGATTCCCTATTAACGCCCTAAGCTCCCAGCCAATTTACGTACAGTACCTGTCACTTAACCTTTTTGGAAAATACGTTAGTTTACACTGGTAAATACAATTAACTGACTCTTTTGAAAATCTTTATGAAAATTGATTTAAATGCACAAGGCACAAAAATTCTTATATAACTTGAGACAATTATATTAATAACAATCTTGTATCATATTTACATGTTTGTCCAACATTTAGGGCCGGTGAATATACAAACCGATCAAGATTAATCAACACACCACAAATATAACTTACAAGAAGCTACCTCACGAGTGAGTATATCTTTTACATACGCAACAGGAGGTGTTATGCCTACACCTTGTGCTTAAGTTGTGGCCATTTACACTGTTTAAATGAGCCAAGGATATCCAGGACACGGTCATTAACCCCCAATGTTATTTGTTATCAAGCAATACTTATTAAAACGGGATTATGCAATTTAATCAACTTCGATTAAAAGGTTTCTACACCCGACCAAACGGTATTTTTATAATACCGTATCCCAAGCCCGTACAACGGAAAATAAGTTAAAAGTATTTACCTGAGCTTAAAATGCAATTTATACTCAGCCGTATATTCTAATCAGCAAGCACAAGTACCTCTACTGGGGCTCTCAATCTGGAATGAAGGTTTTATTAACCTATTAGATTCCTAACGGGTCTTATTTAAGTTGTAACTTAGACCGGTTAGTTTTAAGGAAAGGTTTACGGTTCAAAACGCAAGATTAAGCGAAGACCGGATTAGAATGTGATTTAGACCCGACAAGTATGGAGACTTGTATAATATGGGTAAACTAAACACATTCTGAATTTTGAAGTGAAGATTATAAGGTTTGAGCCGTTTCGGTTAATTCATGTAAACTAGTTACATAAACCGTACCGAACGCGTAAAGCGCATAACGGGTAACCAAATGAGTCATGAACATGTTTCACAAGTTAATATGTCTTAAATATGTTGTGATATCAGTAGGATACCTTCCAATATGCCCAAAACGAATTTAAAACCAATTTATGCCCCGTAGGGGTATTTTGGTCATTTTAATGTTTATAAAAGAGGTTAAATAATAATCCGAGTTTCTGGTCTACATAATCAGTAAAAATACTTATTTTATCAAGTTATATCAGTAAGATATCTCGTATATGTGAAATTTATCATTCATGGCCAAACTATGCACCGTAGGGGCATTTTGGTCATTTCACATGTGCTTTAAAGGTTAATTTTGGAAATCTGAGTTCAAAAATTTTATTTATTGTTAAAGTATAAAAACTTATTTATAACATCACTAGGTATCATGCTTTAGATGCCTAATATGGTTTTAAACCATACTATGCGCATAAATCACATAAAAGTCGGTATTTGACGATATTCGGGTTAATTAAGGAAATCTGAGATTTTGATCAACCTTTACTGTTTAAATAACTTATTTAATATATAAAATCAGTAGAAAAAGGTTTGGCATGTAAAGGATGTATAAAACTCATTTTATTAGCAAAAAGGGCGTTATCGTTAATTACCGAGCCTATGCGAGAACTCTATGTTATGATCATTTTAAAATTTAATAAAAATTTCTAAAAATCCCAAAATATTATATTACATCAGTAGGTAAAATATTTGATGTCAAAATTTGGGTTTAAATAGGCTTTATGCCGAAAATGCCGTTTAATTAATAAAAAGCTTTCAATTTACGATATCGAGCATAATTCTTAATTTAGACCTCAAACTGATGTCAAATTTTTAGGACATGTTTATAATTCAGTAATAAAGGTTTTTGTCCTCTCATATTTTCAAAAATATTGTTTTAACATCAAAAGGGCATAATGGTCAACTTTTAGGCATTTAACGGAAACATGCAATGAACTAGGATTTCTAAGAAACCAAGTTGTATAACCTCAGAGGATTATACTAACCTATAACATGGTCCTAAAGGAACCCTAAGACCTATCTAAACTACGGTAAATCAGGTCAGAACTGAAAGTCAAAGCAAAAGTCAACTTTTGCGACTTTCGGTTGCGATCCGATCTAAACTCAGAATTGTCGGGTCGAACATGCTTAGACATGTTCAATTAATATTTACCAAGTTATTAAAGTGATAAAACTGATTTTATAGCCTCTACATTATCAGTTATGAATTTTATTCAAAAACTGACCCGTTTGACTTTTATTTTAGTTACTTTGACCCGACAATTAACTAAGTAAACATGGTAATTAGGAGGTACCCTTTTAAGGGTTTATCACCTTCCTAATTATGATCATGTAGCCATGTTCGTTGCGAACAATGGCTTGACCATACAAGGTCTAACTAAAAGTCAAAGCTTTTATCGAAAACGCTTGACTTTTCGGCTTAAGAGCCAAACAAAATAACTAAGTATGAAAGGAACACTTACAAGTGGTCCTTAGGACTGAGATAAACTCAGAAGGAGGTTCCAAATGACCAGGATCCTCAGATTTGAGAAGAGAGAGCAAGAACTAAAAAATGGTGTGAATTATTGGAATGAATTCACCTCTATTTATAGTGTTTGGAGGATGATTGGATGATGACAAGTGTTTAGGGGCCTTCTAAGATCAGTACAAGTGTCCTAACAGGTGCCCAAAACAAGCAACAAGCCCATAGATTCGAATTATGTGAGATAAGGAAGGAAACAAGGGCTGCACACAATATTTCTGTTACTGGAACTTGTATTCGAACCGTATGGGTCCTTGTATATGGTCCGTAAGGACCACACCAGCTCACCACAATTTTCATTTGTTGACAAGTTTGGCCCCTGCACTACCAAACTCTTCCGAAACGATGTTTTTAGCACACAAGGCCTTGTATTTCCAACATTAGGCACCTCCAAGAGTATAACAAAGCATTGAAAACTTCTCGATATATTGAAAGGGTCAGTCAGAGGCCTACTTTGGCATATTGACGCTTTTAACCCTTTAATGCGCGAATTTGCGCGTATTATCGCGAAATGGCGTAAAAGCGTTACAAGGTTAACACAAGCATTCCTAAGAGTATAATGGAGTACAATGGAGTATTACGACACTCCAGTTCACACCAGTTCACTTAAATGGTCGCTCAAAGGTGTAGTTTTAAATATTGACGCTTTTGGTCCTTTTAACGCGCAAACTTGCGCGTATTATCATTTTATTGCGTCAAAGCCCTATGTAATCCATATTGAGCATTCCCGAGAGTATTATCGAACATTACGATGCTTTGGGTTTTTTAAAAGGTCACTCAGAGGTAAGAATTAACATGTTGGCACTTTCAACCCTTTTTAACGCACAAACTTGTGCGTATTGATATTTATCGACATTAAAGCCCTAAATGGCCAATGTTTTGCATTATCAAGAATATGATTAGATATAATAATGTTTTGGGTTCATTAAAAGGTCATTCAGAGGTATTATTAAACATGTTGACGCTTCTAACCCTTTTACCGTGCAAACTTTCGATTTACGCAAACAGTTTTGATTATCCAACAAGTGGCTTAATATGAGAATACGAATATTGTGTGAGGTTATTCCGTGACTTATTTTAAGCATGATATCAATTCCAGTCCTTCCATAATCAAATTTTTTGATCTTTCACAAAATTAGTCCCTCATAGTCAATGTTTGACTTTATTAGGGTTTAATACACGTGTCAACATCATTGGACGTGATTTTACGAGGTGTTACATCCTTATTCCCTTAAAAGAAATCTCGACATCGAGATTTGCTTAAAAGATGGAAGTACTGTCACACCCCGAATTTCCACGTGTCACCGGTGGGCCCGGTAGGGAGTATCGTGACGTAGTTGATGTCATCATAGTCAAACCACACAATATATAAATGCACAGTGGAAGCAAAAGATAAATATTTTACAAACCGATGAGGTGATATCAAGTAATACAAACGGAATGTATAGGATCCACAGGCGGATCGATAAAAAGGAAACATTTGTTCAACAGACTTTAATGCATCCAAGCTTGCGAGACTTATTGTGGATGCTAGAAGACAGCCAACCTATTACGTGTAGTACCTGCACTTAACCTTTTGGAAAATACGTCAGTTTACACTGGTAAATACAATTTAACCGACTCATTTTGAAAAGAGTTGAAAATTGATTTGAATGCACATGGCACAAAACCTTTTTTATAACTTGGGATAATTATGCAATATAATCTTGTAAACGAATTACATGTTACTTCTGCGTTCAGTAGCCCGGTCCGTAGACCGGGTAAAGATCAATAGACACACCACATGTTTATTTACGCACAGACAGGTGTACGCCTACACCCCGCGTTCTGTCATGGCCATTTCGTAGAATGATGCCAAGGATATCCAGGACATGGTCATTAACCCCCCAAAGGCTTTAAGCAACAAACATTTCAAAACAGAGCATATCAATAAATTAACCTCTATTCGATTAAGAATTCAATGCTGAACCAAGCGGTATTCTATATACCGTACCCCAAGCCCGTATAAGGAAAATAAGTTAAAAGTATTTACCTGAGCTAAATATAAATTCAATCCCAGCCGTATGTCAAATCAACAAGTACAGATAGCTTTTACTGGGCTCCTAAATCTGGAACGAAGGTTTTTAATAACCTATTAGATTCCTAACGGGTCTTTATTTAAGCTTAAGCTTAGACCGGCTAGTTTAAAGGACGATACGGTTCAGACGCACGATTAAGAGAAGACCGGATAGAATGTGATTTAGACCCGAAAAGTTTGAAGACTTGTATAATATGGGTATACTAAACACATTATGGATTTTGAGACAAGAATGATAATGTTTGACCCGTTTTGGTCAATTTATGCAAACTAGTTACATAAACCGAACCGAACGCGAAAAGGGCGTTGCGGGCGACCATAAGAGTCATATGCAAGTTCCCTGAGATAATATGCTCTAAATATGTCATAATATCAGCAAGTTATTTTCTATTATGCCCAAAACGGATTTAAATACAAGTTAGGCCTCATAAAGGCATTTTGGTCATTTAAAAGATTATAAAAGAGTTTATTTGTAAATCTGAGTTACGGGTCTGATTTATACAGTAAATATACTTAATTTATCATGTTATAACAGTAGGGTATGACCCATATGTAAAACTTATCATTTAACCAAACTATGCACCTTAGGGGTATTTTGGTAATTTCACAAGGGCTAAAAATGTCAAAATTGGAAACCTGGGTTTATAAACTTGTACTTACTGTTATTTTATAAAAATATGTTAAGAACATCAGTAGGTACCAACCTTACATGTCTAATATGGTTATAGTACATACTATGTGATGGAAACGCCTAAAAAGGCGGTTTGGAGCCGTTTCCGGGTTTGTAAAAGAAAGCTGAGATTTTTATACTTCCAGAAGGCTCAAAATACTTTATTTAACAAATAAAATCAGTAGAAAAAGGTTTGGGGTCAAAAGGATTTGTAAAACTCGTTTTATGGCTTAAAAGGGCCAAATCGGTATTTACCGAATTTTGCTTAAAGACCTATGTTATGCTCAGCCAAAAATTTAATAAAAATCTTTAAAAATCCAAAAATATTATATAACATTAGTGTATAAAAGTTTGATACCGAAAAGTGGGTTAAAATAGGCTATGCGCTAAATACGCTATTTATGTAACATAAATCTTGCAAATTACGATAATGAGCATAACCGCTAATCTAAACCTCAAACTGATATCAAATTTTCGGTGCAAGTTTATAAATTAGTAACAAATGATTCTACTCTTTCACTTTTTCAAAAATCGTGTTTTATATTAGAAAGGGCAAACTAGTAAATTTTAAGCATAATCGGAAACATGCATATGAATCGGTTAAACATGGAATCAAATTGTAAAATCTCAGAGAGTTAAACTTATATAAAAATTGGTCCAAAATATGCTCTAATGCAGATCTCAAACATGCATGCACGGATCAGAACTGAAAGTCAAAGAAAAAGTCAATTTATGCGACTTTCGGTTCCGATTCGGGTTTAAACTGAAAATTGTCGAGTTGATCATGTTGAAACACATTCTAACATTATTTACCAAGTTATTTTGATGATCATACAGGTTGCATGTAGCCTACATTTGCTAATCATGCTTAAACTTGCAAAAACACATTCTGTTGACTTTTTAAGAAAAGCTTTGACTCGACAATTACCATGTTTAGAGTGTGAATCTGAAAATACCCTTTTGAGGGTTTGTTACACTCATAAATACCAACATGTGGGTACCTTCAATTTGAGAAATGACAGAGCTAATCTCGTTTAAACCCAAAGTCAAGTTTAATTTACGATAGTTTGACTTTCGGTTAATACACTAAGCTAGGACGAATTAGAGCATGATATGAACACTTACAATGGTTCTAAACAAGCTTAGAGATCACTATGAAGCAGCCTTGTCGTCCAGAAAGCTCCAGAAAAGTTCTTGTGGGTTTTGAAAGTTCAAGTGTTCATATATTTCTAACTCAAGACCCTTATATGCAGATTTGATCTTGTTTAGAGGCTGCCATGAGAGTCTAGGACTGATATGAGAAGCATATAAGTGTCCTAGCTGCATGAAATTTGATTGGTGAGGCCCTAAAGTCGACAACAGCTGTGTACAGCTCGCAAACAGACCTGGCCTGCAGGTGTCCTGTGTTTTCTGCCCAGCATAGGCCGTCGCGTAGCGCGACGGCTGAAGGCATAGGGCTCGCGCTACGCGAGTGCCTGGATTACCAGCTCAACAAGTTTCAAAGTTTTACATTTCAGTCCCTGGTCTTTTGTAACGTGTTTAGGCTATTTATTTTGCACTCTTGACCCTTATACCTGACTTTTAAGAGTCTTGGGACTTTTATAAACATGGTAAAGTCCTCGAACAACTTTGTACTTACCCGAAAAGTCACGAAATCAACGTTAACGTATTTAACCCTTCGTGTACGGTTTTGATCATAACTTTCTCATACGTTCACGAAACTTCATGAAATTTTTATCACATATTCTTGTGAGTATATTTTATCCTTATAAAGCTTCGGGTTTGCCAAAGGATCACTCAGAGGTATACTTTCAACATGTTGACACATTTAGCCCCTGTAGTTTGTAATTCTTCACTTTCTTTCATTTTCCGCTTGGTATGATCCATGATCTAACCGTTTAAGGTTATAAACACCATGTAGGGTTATTGTAGGGCTTATTTATCCATTGTTGACACTTTGGACCCTTATAATCACATAGTTTCCCTGAATGTCAACTTTAGTCCCTCTAAAGTATGTTTTCACACATTCAAAGCCCATGACACGTGTCGTTACTTTATTGGACGTAAATTTTCGAGGTGTTACATCCTCACCCCCTTAAAAGAAATCTCGACCTCGAGATTTGATAAAATGCGGGAAGCACTTTTTGTCGCATAATGGACTTAACTTCTATAACGTATCTGGAATCTCTCCAAGCTCCCAAAGTGACCTTTATATTTGGTACATGTATCCTTTTGGAGCTTCTTAGCCTATCGATCCTCAATCGATATAGGTTGCTCATCATATCATAGATCTGCATGTCAACATGTGACAATGCTTCTTGCCTTATTGGTGAAACACAACCTCAAATCATTAGTGTATAATGCATTGCATGCTCTGCCAAGCTCCTTAAATAGGTTTTTGCTTATAAGCTATTTGATCTTGTTACATTCGGTTGATTTTGGGTATGTGGACAAATGCGGTACACCGGAAGATTCGAGGTTCAAGTGTAAGAGGATGAGAAATACTCGCAGACTTAGATATACAATCTAAGGGAGTCTTAAATTTAAGAGCTTTTGTGGGAAGCCGAGTCAGGAGATACACGGAGGTTGCAACTGCCTCCGACCAGAAAGATTTAGGAACCTGAGATTCGATTAAAAGGGCTCGAGTCATTTCAAGAATAATACGGTTTTTCCGTTCAGAAACACCGTTTTGTTCGGGGGTATAAGAATAAGAGGTTTGATGAATTAATCCTTTGGTTTTAAAGAATTGTTTCATGGATGTATTGACAAATTCCCCTCCATTGTCAGATCGAAGGATTTGGATTTGAGTTCGGAATTGAGTTTGAATCATAGCATAAAACGTGATAATTTTTTCGTAAACTTCGGCTTTGTTTTTTAAAAAATAAACCCATGTCATACGAGTGCAATCATCCACGAATAGTATAAAGTACGAAGACCCTGCCCCCATCACAGGATCAGGACCCTACACATCAGAATGGATTAGTGAAAAAGGTGAAGCAACTTTCGTATTGCTAGGTTTAAATGGTTGTTGATGGCTTTTAGCACGAAGATTTTCTGTGGCACCCGCGGAGAATCCACAGTCATCCTGAGTTAACATCCTGTGTCGTGCCGTTTTGGATTACTTGTCAAATTTCGGGACGAAATTTCTTTCAAGTTGGGGATGATGTGACAACCCAAACTTCCAAGGTCAGTGCCTCTCAGTCACGTGTTCCTGTTTCTATTATTTCTCTTTCATGTCTCTTGCGATGATGAAAATTGATAAACACTCGTGACTGTAGTGTACTTGCTAGGGGCATAATGTGTTTGAGTATGTGTACGTGTGTTTGACTGTTTAACTACAGGAAACCGTTAAACATTTTTATGTGTAGTATAGCTAATTTAAAGAATTAAGCTAATTGGGCCGCGAACATGTTTAAACCTCACATTATCTGATTGGGTCGGAGGCCACACCCTCGTGATTGTTTCTCGGTCCACACCACTTGAAGCCCACATACTTCTTATGCTATTATACGTAACACATGAGGAGTAGTCCCCATAATTCTCTAACCACAAATAAGATCTCAAACCCTAGTTTCCTTCTACCCCTCCCTTGAATCGCGACGGCAGACAACTCACATCGGATCTCATCATCTTCGAAGCATCATCTATCGGGTCTTGGAATTGATCGGTATGTTAACTTGTTATTCGCAATCATGACTCTTGACTGTTTACGTGTTTAACGATAAGGAAACTAAGTTGAGTGTTATTTGTAAACAATAAGAACAGTGATTGTCGTTATTGTATGATGAGGTTTAGTTTTGATATTATATGATGTATCCGATTTAATTGATCTCATTGGTAGTAACACTTGAATGATAAATGGAAGTTCAGATTGTGCCTCCAAATGATATATATTAACTAAAACTTCACCTATAATCTTCTGATTGTATATTCTTTCAAACAAAAATGATTTCATATACAATTCATTAATGGCCGACATATATTAATTATTATCACATGATTCTGACAATTTAATCACTAAACTCACATGCAAATATTAGTAATCATTCGATATGCAGGACCGACAACAATCAGTTTAGTGGAATGTAGCTTATTTCTTTCAACCACATAGACTTTAGGTGACCTTTTGACTTTAATGAAAAGAATCGATATGATGGCTTCATTCATTGAGATGATGATATAATCACAAGATCATGTGGGTCGGTTATTATGACATGGGGATAAGTTATGTGATGTCAGTCATGTGGGTCGGTTATTACGATAAGTTATGTAATGTCTCTTATGCGAGGATGGGTATCTATTTGTATTGAATGGGGTTGGGCTCGGTTGGTTGGGTGCTGACTATTGGGCCACCAACCGAGAGAACAACATGAGGGAACTCTTGGGCTGTGTGTAGGATTAAGGTCCCTGAAATAAACGGGGTGGTGATTGGGTTCGGTTGTGATCTCGGGCCTAATTACAATTAACATCGGTTTTATTCTACTTGGGCCGCACCATCCGTTAATTGGTATATGCAAGAATGAACTGTTAAGAGTTTTAATAGGACAACAAGCTGATGACATGATCTTGTGTATGGCCACCCCATGTGTTATGCATTATGCCGTGGTTATGTATGAATAACAAACTATTAATAACTGATTGAGTAAACCAAACTTTTAAGTAATCGTAGTGCAAATGAATATGTGACTGGACCAATAATTGCTACTTGTGTGATGCTATGAACTAATTGCTATGACATATGAAATACCATAGATTGGTTATCTGTTACTTGTGCAATACTTGTAATTACACATGAAGGGTAAATTCGCAAAACTGATTGTCTATGTGAACCACGATAGGGAATCACTGATCAACTGTAAACGAGTTTATAATCTAACCGAGCAAACCTAAGGTGAGTTCATTGCTCTTTCTCAAGCATGGATCCCAGGGAAGGGATAACGAGTAACGTTCCGAGGAGGAATGCATGTGTAATGGGATGTTGGTTATCGTACTCAGTTTTCTATCATTGTAAGACCACAATATCTACTGGTACGTTGCTTGTAGGGCAACGGGGGTTATTAGTTGATAGCGCTATTAGGTTTGGCACCCTCACGACGTTCGAGGAGAACGGGCGTGAACTAATTACCTTAAAACATGACCAATGCTTTGATAGAGGCATTGGGGTTGGCAATCACATATCATATGGCCATTCGGTAATCGGGTAATAACAACATCAAAACAGCGAAACGACATATCATCTGGTTAACTGTTTTACACACGTGAATGATAACTAACTCGGTAAACAACACTTTGAACTCACCAGCGTAGTCTGACACACTTGTTTACATGCTTGTAGGTCGTTAGCTGAGGTACACTTGGACTTGCTATCTGAAGTGGCTGGAGTGGGCATGGTCATGACTGGGCGTTTTATTTATGATACTCTATGATACACTGTTGGGTTTTAAACTATTTACTTTTGCTTCCGCTGGTTACTTGGTTTTATTTCACTTGCAAACAGCATTTCCTTTATCAACGAGTACTTTATTATTTTATTGAACATGTTTGATATGATTGGTGGCTCTTTGTTGAATAGTTGCACTCCTAATAGGGACATACCCTAGGTGGGAATTTGGGGGTGTGACATTTTCACACTCTATTTTTCCATTTGAAGGGAAGAGTTTTGGAAACAAAAGGTGCGAATAACCATGGGATGGGTGTCCCAAACATCTATGCCATAGCCAGGCTTCTCGGTTTTCAGTTCCATGTGCTAACATCACAGTACCCTATTGAGCCACTTCATCCACGTAGTACAATCCGTGGCGCTCAGTACCACGTTCAATAATCACACCCGTCCTGATATCATGTAGGATGCAGAAAGTAGGGTGCATTAGTACCGTGCAATTCAATTCTTTGGTAATATGACTAATTGAGAGCAATTTGTGTGATAATGACGGAACATAGAGGCAATTTGATAATTTCATAGTTGGTGAAATTTCAATTACTCCTCCTCCTTTCACTTGCATCGTTCCGTTGTTTGTTGTATGGATCTGAGTTTTTTGAGGTTGGGTCATTGAACATATGTCTAATGGTTCAAACGTCATGGTGTCGGTGGCACCAGAATCAAATATCCAAGAACTGTTTTTTTCATGATTGATTTCCATTTTTTTTAAATAAGCTGTCGGTACAGATAAGACAGCAGACCAGCGTATTTAATAATTATGCTGGACACTTGAACTCGCGTTCAAGATTTATCAATTACGCCGGTAACACAACTGGGCAACTTAAATCAGCCAAAATAACGACGCCAAAGAATGGCGTTAGCTTACCCGCGTATTTATCATATACGCTGGGCAACTTGAACTCGCGTTCAAGATTTAAAGTCGTCTGCAACTAACAAATCCGCTACCAATGGACAACGACATTATCAAACCAGGCGTATTTATCAAAAAGTAGGTGTGGCGTATTTATAAGGAAAAGAGACAGTGGTGCTTAAGGTTTGTAAAATTCCAAATGGGGCCACCTTATCTCCAAGATCTATACTGACAAAACAAACACGATTAGAAGCTTGATTTTTGTGGGTTTTTTTTCAAAGCAATCAACAGGGGTTTCCAAAGAGATAAAAGTCTACAACTTCATAGATCTCTAATTCCTCCGGTCACCAGCGGTGGTTACAAAACCCTAATTCAACAACAAAATTTCTAAAAAAACAAAGCAGTGGTGGTTCTCGGCGGTCGTTCGCCGGCCGGAAAGCCGTAGAGAGGATTGCACGGGTTTTGTCTTTTTCGATCGGTACACTAGGGTTTACCAACAAAGGTTGGATTGGCTGCTGTTGATGTTGTTTCCGGTGTCGACGACGGCTGTTGACATTGTTTCGGAGTTTGATTTCGATTGGATTGGCTGATTTTGATTTCAGGTTTGAGGTTGGGTTGAAGAAAGTTGTAGAATCAGAAACTCTGCTCTGATACCATGTTGTTTGGTATAGAGAATAATCTCTGATTTGGGTTTAAATTGTATTGAAAAATTGTATTGTGTTTCAAATAGGGTTACACAAAGATGGTGTTTATATAGACCACCATATTACACACTAGCCCCTATACTATTTTGTTTCCTTCTTTCCGACAGTTAGTATTACCAATTATGGGAAACTCACTTATCAGAAAACTCTACTTAATCAAGAGCTGGAA
This sequence comes from Helianthus tuberosus, assembly GCA_030545235.1. Classification (NCBI taxonomy): domain Eukaryota; kingdom Viridiplantae; phylum Streptophyta; class Magnoliopsida; order Asterales; family Asteraceae; genus Helianthus; species Helianthus tuberosus. Next base: position 8,675,043 of record CM060398.1, on the reverse strand, counting down.
AAGGTGATTAATGATCACGAGAGAACACTTCTACGCTATCGTCGCACCCTTTTTTGTCCACTAACATTCTTCAACATATTCTTCTTCCTCGTTCACAAGGAGGATACTTTGCTCGTTTGTAAGGTCATGTATTATAGCTTCCCCATAGCTTGCCGGTGGCTGATGTGGAGATCGGTGCCTAGCAGGAATGCCGGACCAGTTAAAGTGACACAGTTAGAATTCTTCTTTTTTTCTTTTATTATATTTCGCTTTACATTTATTTTGATATTTCTCTAGTAATTTGTGCTCGTTAGCTTTAGAAAAACTAAATACAAAGTTTTGTTTTTTTGCTTTTTTTGGTCAAAATTCTCATTATCAATTTTAACAAAACTAAGTTGTGTTCAAAATAAATTATTTTTGGTATCATAAGCGACTCCGGCACATGGTTGGTTCAAAAATTCGAAAAACAACAGAACCAGTAACTCTAAGATAATGAAAAGATGTTTTTTACTGTGTTTTTTTTAATATTTTTTAATTAATGAAAACTTTTAGCTAGTCTTATCTTTATACTTGATTTTAATTTAGTAAATAGTTCTTTTAAAATTAACTAGTAAACGGCCTCGCGCTTGGCTGCGGCTCGTGCCTTTACCCAAACGAATAAAGGCATAATATTGAACTATTTAGTTACCTGTCCGTTGCGATGGTGACTTTAGTATATTGGCAATGGGGTGGTGTCCATTGGCAAAGACAAAGTCTTTAAAACACCAAGGTTGGGAAGAGGGAGGTCTTGGGTTCAAGTCACACAGACGACAGATGATTAAAGAAATTAGCCGTTAAAAAAAAACTAGTTTTTTTACGTCGCGCGTTACGGCGAAACCAAACAAATGATAATGTAAAACAAGCGTGATTTGAAAATAAAGCATATTGTTTAAAAAGCTAAACCATTAGAATGGTTTAGTTTATCATTGTACCGTTTTATATGGTTTTAAAAAGGAAAAAAAAATTAAAATTATTTTATTAAAGGTAAATATAATAATAAATTATTATAATATATTAAATGAAAAAATAATCAAAAGGTATATATTATAATAAAAATAAAGTCACTATTCATCATCGTCCTTTGTAACCATTATATATATAATGGAATGTCAAGGGAAAAATCAAGCACAACTACTTAAGTTTTTAGAAAAAAGTATAAACATAAATTGTTAAATAAGTATCAAATTATTTGATAAATTAATATATGCTCTAAAATAAAAAAAAATGAATTATTAGAAAAATGGTAAAAGAAATATATGGTTTTAAAAAGGAAAAAAATTAAAATTATTTTATTAAAAGAAATATAATAATAAACTATTATAATATATTAAAGGAATATTGGATTTTAATGATCCCAACTATTCGTCACTTGCCGCCAACAATTCCAACTTAAAAAATAATCATTGGCAGTCCCAACTATTGACATATTGGCCACCAATGGACCCTGACTAACAAAACCCTAACACCGTTTTTGGCCTGAAAAAGGTTTCTAAAAGTATGATCTAAGGTTACAAAGAGGTTTGGGATGAAAATGTTGAGTTTTCCGGCCTAAAAGAAGTTTTCCGGCGACTTCAACAATTGAGGCTTTTACTAGAAAAAGGTTCCTAAAGGTCCGTAATAAGGTTACAAAGAGGTTTGGGACGAAAATGTTTAATTTTCTGGCCAAAAATGAGTTTTCCAGCCAAAAAAGATTTTCCGGCGACCGGAGACTAACGGCGTTAGGGTTCTGTTAGTCAGGGTCCATTGGAGGCGAAAATGTTAATAGTTGGGACAGCTAGTAATTATTTTTGAAGTTGGAACTGTTGGTGGCCAACGACAAATAGTTGAATTATTAAAATCCAATATTCGTATATTAAATGAAAAAGTAATCAAAAACTATATATTATTATAAAAATAAAGTTACTATTTATCGTCATTCGTATCCGTGCTTAGCAATTTCGAGGATGAAATTTTTTTTAGAGGGGTAGAATTGTAATATTCGAAAAGTTATATAAATAGATGGGTCGTGCGCGAGCTCAACGATTAAGCACGTCTAAGTCGAAACCCATAAACCTAACAAGGTGTACCAAAATAAAGACATGTTGACATGTAAATTGTAATGCATACTGTATGTTAGCCTTTATACGAGTATTTAATAAAAAATGAAATTGAAAGACTATTTTTAAGGAATGCAAGCAGAACATAAATTACATTATACGAAATATAATTTAGCTAACATTATTGCAACTATAATATTCGAAAACTTTAAATAAAAAAAACACACACACAACTTACTAAGGAATAAACAAACAATATATGGAGGTTGATTTCAAATACAATTTTCGGTACATTCACATTTCGTCCTCAGGATTCTGTTGAAAGAATTATATTATATTATATTATATCCTTATACAATTAGCAACTTGGGTTATGTCTCATTTTGTTTAAGAGTCACACCCGTTACTTCATTTTACTTACACCTTTTCATTATATATTAACTTAAGGTGTGGTTAATCATCGCATCACTTCATCATAACATGAGAAAGGCACCGATTACTTTCCACCGTTTCAATACCACCGAAACGTTTCAAAGCAATACCAACTTGAGTTGCCTTATACATTCAATCGACGCGCCGATATAAGACAACCATTCACTTACCATTTCCTTTTAATCTCTGTATTTATTATCACTTATACTTTACATCCACATTTATTTTAACCCTCCCGCCTCCAAAAATTTTCATATCCAACACCCAGATTGTACCCTACTTACAAACCACAGCCACCATCTTTATTTCCTTCACAAAACGCAACCGATCTTCATTCCTGCCATAAGCAACTTTCCACATTCCTATGAATTTAAGTGCGTACTTGCCTTCCTTGACGAAGCATTGAATAATCTGCCACTAAAACTTGAAGTCGATTTGGTACATGATTGCCAAACGCATTTTATTCACCCAATTTTTGAATTCATATTATGTGATTTTCGTAAATATGTCCAAATACCTTGGGTTGGTGTGTATAGGAGATTGCGAATACAATAAGGAAATAAAGATGGTGGCTGTTGTTGATTTGTAATTAGGGTAGAATGTGGGTGTTGACTTATCAAGCATTACGTTGAAGAAATATTGAGGGTTGAAGACCGAAACGTTTGATAATTGCTTGACTTATCAAGAAATATTTCTTCAAGAGATTTGTATATAGCAGCAATGGTTTGAACGAAATCTTGAACCAATTATCAAGAGATTTGGTTCTTCGTATAAATCTTGAAGTTTAGTGCCATCGCCGTTGAATTCAAGGAAACGGTGGCTTTGAGGGCTGAAGAACGAAGCGGTGGTTATGGTAATTGTGGTTTTTTTTTTTCCAAACGGTGTGTCAGTTTCTTCATTGCATCAAAATTCTATGTTAATTAGTCTTTGGTTAATTAGTTGTAATTTTTTATTTTTTTTCCTCCATTGCATCAGAATCCAATTTGTGTACATTTTTTCTTAGAATTGGAAATTAGGGGATGTTAGATCAAACGTCTTTTTTTTTTGCTTCATAAGGTAATCCATTTTGTTTGGAAATTATGGGTTTTTACCGACTACAGACTTATTTTAGTGTAAAATTTTCATGTGTTGTCAACTTTTTGTTCTTTCTGTATATTTTTTATTATAAATAAATTACAACACTATCTAGATATTGTATGTGTTTATCCTAAGATCAATTTAACACTCTGTTTATGAACCGTTTTCCGTAGATATTTTGATTATTATGTTAATCTGTTCCAATATGGATTACTACATTTGATGATTGGTTCTGATTAGTTTCGATCATTTTTGGTTTAATCAGATTTGTTCTAGGTCTTTATTTTTTTTTTCTTTTATTATTTAAAGTTAATCGTCATGCAGTTTTTCCAAGACCACTACAAAATTGATAAAGTTGGTATCGAAAAAATAAATATGGTACCAAGTACCTTACACACGGTGCCTTTCAGTTTGCTATTGATAATCCATGATTATAATCCGCTTGGTAGATAAATAACTCTTCACACGTGATAAGATAATGATATAACCAAAGTTTTTGGTAAGCACTGCTTCATTAATTGTTTGATAACTTTGGATATAGCATTAATGAAATCCAAGAACTTTGGTTATATTTAATTTAAATATATATGGGAGATGACATCTAATAGCCTACGACATTCGTTCGATCTAAAACCAAGTCATCTTCATTGACTTTTCCGCAGCAACGCGCGGGTTGCGTCAACTCGTATATATACAAAAACCAACTTGAGTCACCTCTATTTTGTTCAAAAGTCGCGTCCCAAACATGTGCCCCTCTAAACTGAGAAGCGTCGAAGAAAAAAACGGTTATGAATACCATGGATCACGTTTGGTAATATACTAATTAAATAAATTGAAAAAGTCAAACGGTTGCGGTGGTAGACACGAATTTTCATTTCCCACGAAATTTGCTTATGAATACTATCTTTTCATTGTTTTGTTATTTCTCTTTTTTTTTGAAATTTTGCAAAATCCCATTTCGCATGCGTGAAGTAAGATTTTAAATATGTTTTTTATGTAAAATCGGATACTCAAATAGTTATTTGAACGACGACACACTCTCTTTGAATGATCATAACGTTTCAACGATGACGACAGATATAAGACAAACTAAAAGATGTTCTTATGACGGTTATTTATACTGAACACACCAAAAGACATGTTTGTTTCATATGTGGTCACCGGTAATGTGTACTTCTCTCTACCGTATAATCCTATGACTCTTTTCCTCATGTTTCCAGATCCATTCCACTTGGCCCTCAATCTCCCATACTTCTTATTTGATAGGCGACTTTTGCAAACCGTAACTCCTTAATCCGGTCACCCGTGCCAGTGACGACAATTACCTTCTCACCGGAATCGTTATCAGATCACAACGCCGACGATTCCATTGAAATCCACCCTTCTGGAGTTCCGATCGTTACGCACAGATTAGAATATGAATCATACATACTTCAAGTTATATGTTTATCCGAAAGGTGTATCCTTCTATAATTTTCTTTTTGATTCTGCATAAGTAATTTTGGATATCTTGGCTTTCAGGGATTCCAGATTAACGGCTTGATCCACAGATAAAATTAAGACGCCATTTCATTAGTCTCTTTTTATATTATATCATGTTATGCGTATGTTTATCCTTTATGTTGGTATTTGTTGATTACAACTACACTCATGTTTATTTCTATAGTTTATACAAGTACCGCTCAGTTGTTGGTTTACCTTATTGCCATCCGTTAGATATTTCGATGTGTTGGGCTCAGTCTATATTTACTTTTTTACTCTGCTGTTTTGAAAGGTTTTTATATTTGAGTTTTACGCCCTCGATGATATTCTTGCCGGAGATACGGTTGTTTAAAGACATTGTTACACACACGATACGATCATGTGCCAATTATTCGCAGGATTTTTGATCGCGTACTAATTTATACGAGGAACATACATTCGTCACACGGATGATAATAATTTGAGCGAAACAGTCTGTGAGGCGTATGGTAAAGATATGCTATTTAGATGCACAACTAAAACATAATATATTCAATGATGAGTTGGTTGTTAAGGCTTTTTATGAGGCCTAAGAACAGCATTAAAGTTATTTTATTTTAATTTTATTTTTTTTATCGGCAAACAAACTGCACTTTTATTCCACCAAAAATATACAGCGTAATAGCAAGTCACTATCACAGACCACGATACACGGATACATCACCCAAATACATCACCAAAGTTACAAAAATTGCTATAATACATTCATATTACTGGAAGATTAAATGGCACCCAAGTCTCCTAACTCCACCCGCTTTGCTTGAGCCTATGCTTTGAAGTTATTTTATTGATGTTTAGATGCGAGGTAGCAATACCGATTTAAAGTTTTGAAAGGGGATTGAGGTGGCTTAAAGAAGAACAAGGATACTAATAAATTGGTAATTTTATTTGTTGTAATTGAGACATATTTATTTAATTATTTTGTTTAAAAATTGTTTGAATATGATTTGTTTCATGGTATTGTATAAACCTAACAAATAGCATATGGTTTCATTGTTCTCATTGTTTTGTAGGCAAGGAATAAAGCAAAAATAAAAACATATTATAAACATTCACAATCAACATCCCGTCGCAACGCGCGGGATGATGCGGACTCGTTATCTACAAATTTCAAAATTTACATGGTCATCTTCTTAAACAAACAAACCGACTACTACTCTTTTAAACGCTATCGAATCCTTCTTAAGCCACAAACTCTCATTCACTTCCGATTTACTAACCCTCTGTTCTAGATATACCGCCACACCACCACTACCGCACACCTTAGTTCCGTTCCGCGCGACCGTCCGAAGCGCTTATTGTGTGTCTCCGTTTATCTCCGTTCGGCGCCACTGGTCCCGTCGTTGTAATTCTCCGATCTCGATCAGGTATTAAGTAATCATCTTCCTCGCCTTGTTTTTGATGTTGTACTAATTAAACTCCGGTGATATTGGCAGCCACCACATCCCCACGTTCGATTGACCGACCGCCACTTCCTGTCATAATCGTCGCCGCCGTGACTACGCGTAAACCGGCTATTCCTTCGTTTGGTTCGGTTTCTGTCCGATCAGAAGTGGTAGGTGAGTTGTATATTCCGTTTTTATGTTCTAGTAATTTTGCGTGGTATGGGGTTGGGCTCTCGGATTCCCGGCGACACGTTATTGAAAGAGAGTAAGACTTGTGTTTATATGTGTGTGTGTTTTCTTGTGTGTATTAGTGTGTGTTGAATGCTGGTTATGTGTGTATGCATAATGTGGGCGTCGTGTGTGAGTGTCGTCATGTGTTGTGTGAGTGTAATTGTATGTACGTGATGTTTGTGAGTGGTATGTGGGATGCGTGTGTTTGAAAGTATAAATGTGTGTAGTGTGTGTGAGCAAAAGTGATGTGTGTGAGTTTTGTTGATTGGTGTGTGTGTATGTATGTGTTGGAACTGTGTTTATGTGCATGGAATGAATATATGGTGGTATGTATGTGTGTGATATATTAGCCACATGGTGTAAGGTGCTTGAGTGTGTATGGTAGGTGTACATACATACTTACTTTGACTAAGTAATTCTTTAGTTAGTAAAATAAAAACAAATATAATAATAATTCTTTTATTTCATGTATTAGTACATTTTGCAAATTATTACCGGTACGTTTGCGATCGCCAGGGACAATATGAGAAAGAACTTTCAAAATTAAATAAATATTAAACTGATCTAGAAAAAATGCGGGGTTTAGGTTTGCATAAATTTTGAGAACGACTCGATTAGTGGATTTGGTTTTGCTTGCTCCCTAAACTAAGGTACGGATTCTGTTTTCTTTTCATCATAGTATACTTTTATTTTCCGTTACTCGTTGGTACGGATTCCTTTTCTTGACATCATAGTATTTTTTTGTTCAAATCCGTTACTTTGTAGTACTGATGTTTTCGTCAGTAGTTTCTGTTTCGTATTGTTATATGACTATAATATATTGTAGCATGCAATAGACCTTATACCTTGTGCTCGTTATTGCATGTTCCCTCTAAACTTATGTCAAAATACAGTTATTTCTGATACGACTTTGTACTCTATCACCCGAGCAATTATATGTTAGACTTGTCGTTGGGGCGTCAACGGCATGACACTCATCGTGACGGTGCGTAACTAAAGTTCACGGCGTCTCTAGCTTGTGCTTGTGTAGCATTTGGCCCCTAGAGACGGATAGATCGATCTTAGCTCTGACTCCTGACTCCTGTTGAGATGGAATAATGTGTGTACGCCTACACGCACCATCTCGGCGCATGGACTATAGCCATGTATGCCTCTGTTGTCACACCCCGATATTTCCACGTATTACCTGTGGGCCCGGTGGGGTATGACGTCGTTGATATCATCATAGTCAAATAATCACAGTTCAATGCACAGCGGAAGTCTAAAGTAAATATATTACAAACCGATTCGAAAGTAACATCAAATATTACAAACGGATTGTAAGATGGATCCACAGGCGGATCTTAAAACAGAAACATAAACACAGTTCAACAGACTTTAGACGTTTAGAACTTGCAAGATTCCCTATTAACGCCCTGAGCTCCCAACCAATTTACGTACAGTACCTGTCACTTAACCTTTTTGGAAAATACGTCAGTTTACACTGGTAATTACAATTAACTGACTCTTTTGAAAATCTTTATGAAAATTGATTTAAATGCACAAGGCACAAAAATTCTTTTATAACTTGGTACAATTATATTAATAATAATCTTGTATCAGATTTACATGTTTGTCTAACATTTAGGGCCGGTGATTATACAAACCGATCAAGATTAATCGACACACCACAAATATAACTCACAAGAAGTTACCTCACGAGTGAGTATATCTTTTACATATGCAACAGGAGGTGTTATGCCCACACCTTGTGCTTAAGTTGTGGCCATTTACACTTTTTAAATGAGCCAAGGATATCCAGGACACGGTCATTAACCCCCAATGTTATTTGTTATCAAGCGATACTGATTAAAACGGGATTATGCAATTTAATCAACTTCGATTAAAAGGTTTCTACTCCCGACCAAATGGTATTTTTATAATACCGTATCCCAAGCCCGTACAATGGAAAATAAGTTAAAAGTATTTACCTGAGCTTAAAATGCAATTTATACTCAGCCGTATATTCTAATCAGCAAGCACAAGTACCTCTACTGGGGCTCTCAATCTGGAACGAAGGTTTTATTAACCTACTAGATTCCTAACGGGTCTTATTTAAGTTGTAACTTAGACCGGTTAGTTTTAAGGAAAGGTTTACGGTTCAAAATGCAAGATTAAGCGAAGACCGGATTAGAATGTGAGTTAGACCCGACAAGTATGGAGACTTGTATAATATGGGTACACTAAACACATAAACCGTACCGAACGCATAAAGTGCATAACGGGTAACCAAATGAGTCATGAACATGTTTCACAAGTTAATATGCCTTAAATATGTTGTGATATCAGTAGGATACCTTCCATTATGCCCAAAACGAATTTAAAACCAATTTATGCCCCGTAGGGGTATTTTGGTCATTTTAATGTTTATAAAAGAGGTTAAATAATAATCCGAGTTTCTGGTCTACATAATCAGTAAAAATACTTATTTTATCAAGTTATATCAGTAAGATATCTCGCATATGTGAAATTTATCATTCATGGCCAAACTATGCACCGTAGGGGCATTTTGGTCATTTCACATGTGCTTTAAGGGATAATTTTGGAAATCTGAGTTCAAAACTTTTATTTATTGTTAAAGTATAAAAACTTATTCATAACATCAGTTGATGCCTAATATGGTTTTAAACCATACTATGCGCCTAAATCGCATAAAAGTCGGTATTTGACGATATTCGGGTTAATTAAGGAAATCTGAGATTTTGATCAACCTTTACTGTTTAAAATAACTTATTTAATATATAAAATTAGTAGAAAAAGGTTTGGCATGTAAAGGATGTATAAAACTAATTTTATTAGCAAAAAGGGCGTTATCGTCAATTACCGAGCCTATGCGAGAACTTTATGTTATGATCATTTTAAAATTTAATAAAAATTCCCAAAAATCCCAAAATATTATATTACATCAGTAGGTAAAAGATTTGATGTCAAAATTTGGGTTTAAATAGGCTTTATGCCGAAAATGCCGTTTAATTAATAAAAAGTTTTCAATTTACGAAAATATCGAGCATAATTCTTAATTTAGACCTCAAACCGATGTCAAAATTTTAGGACATGTTTATAATTCAGTAATAAAGGTTTTTGTCCTCTCATATTTTCAAAAATCTCGTTTTAACATCAAAAGGGCATAATGGTCAACTTTTAGGCATTTAACGGAAACATGCAATGAACTAGGATTTCTAAGGAACCAAGTTGTATAACCTCAGAGGATTATACTAACCTATAACATGGTCCTAAAGGAACCCTAAGGCCTATCTAAACTAAGGTAAATCGGGTCAGAACTGAAAGTCAAAGCAAAAGTCAACTTTTGCGACTTTCGGTTGCGAACCGATCCTAAACTCAGAATTGTCGGGTCGAACATGCTTAGACATGTTCAATTAATATTTACCAAGTTATTAAAGTGATAAAACTGATTTTATAACCTCTACATTATCAGTTTTGAATTTTATTTAAAAACTGACCCGTTTGACTTTTATTTTAGTTACTTTGACCCGACAATTAACTAAGTAAACGTGGTAATTAGGAGGTGCCCTTTTGAGGGTTTATCACCTTCCTAATTACGATCACGTAGCCATGTTCGTTGCGAACAATGGCTTGACCATACAAGGTCTAACTAAAAGTCAAAGCGTTTATAAAAAACGCTTGACTTTTCGGGTTTAAGAGCCAAACAAAATAACTAAGTATGAAAGGAACACTTACAAGTGGTCCTTAGGACTGAGATAAACTCAGAAGTAGGTTCCAAATGATCAGGATCCTCAGATTTGAGAAGAGAGGGCAAGAACTCAAAAATGGTGTGAATTCTTGGAATGAATTCACCTCTATTTATAGTGTTTGGAGGATGATTGGATGATGACAAGTGTTTAGGGGCCTTCTAAGATCAGTGCAAGTGTCCTAATAGGTGCCCAAAACAAGCAACAAGCCCATAGATTCGAATTATGTGAGATAAGGAAGGAAACAAGGGTTGCACACAATATTTCTGTTACTGGCACTTGTATATGGACCATATGGGTCCTTGTATACGGTCCGTAAGGACCACACCAGCTCACCACAATTTTTATTTGTTGACAAGTTTGGCCCCTGCACTTCCAAACTCTTCCGAAACGATGTTTTTAGCACACAAGGCCTTGTATTTCCAACATTAGGCACCTCCAAGAGTATAACCAAGCATTGAAAACTTCTCGATATATTAAAAGGGTCAGTCAGAGGCCTACTTTGGCATATTGACGCTTTTAACCCTTTAATGCGCGAACTTGCGCGTATTATCGCGAAATGGCATAAAAGCCTTACAAGGTTAACACAAGCATTCCTAAGAGTATAATGGAGTACAATGGAGTATTACAACACTCCAGTTCACACCGGTTCACTTAAATGGTCGCTCAAAGGTGTAGTTTTAAATATTGACGCTTTTGGTCATTTTAACGCGCAAACTTGCGCGTATTATCGTTTTATTGCGTCAAAGCCCTATGTAATCCATATTGAGAATTCCCGAGAGTATTATCGATCATTACGATGCTCCGGGTTTGTTATAAGGTCACTCAGAGGTAAGAATTAACATGTTGGCACTTTCAACCCTTTTTAACGCACAAACTTGTGCGTATTGATATTTATCGACATTAAAGCCCTAAATGGCCAATGTTTTGCATTCTAAAGAATATGATTAGATATAATAATGTTTCAGGTTCATTAAAAGGTGTAACACCTGTGCCTCCACGGCCATTAAACAAATACCGAACCAATGAAATATTATATTTCATACTTGGGATTTGTAAAAATAGATGTATCATTTGCACATATCAATTTTTCTTCAATTCCAAACTCTAAATCATTTTCTGGAAGGTTATACGCGCACCAATGCGTAAATATAACCAGTTTAATGCAACAAACACTCCGGAACAGTGACATAGGCTTAACATACCTTAAATAACCTTTATACAACTTAGAAATAAGTTTTGAAGGCTTTGGTATGGTAAAATCAAGTTAATTCGTCTACAGGGACTAAATTTGACAAACTGCAAAAGTATGCCAATTTGAACTGTAACAGACATTCCGGAACATGACCATAAGTTAAACATACCATAAATATCCTTTACATAGCTTAGAAATAGGCTTTGAGGTGTTCGGTGTGCTAAAATAAACTTTTGGGTCATTCAGGGACTAAAAGTGTCAAAAAGTGCATAAGTTTGCATTTTCGCGCATAACTTACGTTCTGAATACATCTGGACATCCAAAAATTTATGTAAGCACTAAAATATTTTATTTTAGTGTTTGGCATAAGAAAAATCCATTCGTCGCGTCATTTGGATCGTTTTTCGCGCTTATGCGCATTCCGTCGTAATTAAGCGAACATTGCGTTCGTACGACCAAACGAACCAACATCCGACATATTTTTGAGCATGTTTCATGTCCACAATGTTTAGGCATCATTTTAGGGCCTTAAAGTTGGCTTTACGGGCCTTAGAAGTGTCGGAAATGGGCTTAAAACACAACAGGGACTGAAACTGTCATATATGAAATTTATTTTCTGATCAGAAGCCCCAGGCGGCCCGCCTGAGGTTTGGCTGATCCTGAAGCGGGCCGCGTACGCCTCCCAGAACAGATTAGATCGAACAGTCAGCAGATCACAGCTGTTTAACTCACATCCACACATTCTCAACTGCCCATTCAGCTCATTTAGACCCATTTTTAGCTACCATGAGTTTCCGACAAGTGTACGCATGAGATTCGAGCACGGTTTCCATGAAACGATCTTAACGGTTACCCGAAAACTATAAATACCCCACCCCCCATTGCTTCAAAACCACTAGAATCTGATCTTAAAGACTCTAAGTTGGAACCTTTGTTTCATACCTGAGTTATTTCGATCTAGATTAGCATTCGGGGACCCTTCGTAAGTATTCTTTCGTTCTTTTATTGCTTTTCGAGTCTTTTCGAGTCTGAAAGTCAAACTTTGTTTGACTTTCTGCGTTGACCAGTTATGGTCAATGCGAAGTTCGTTTGAACTTCGCAACGTGAGTGTAATCACGTTGGTTATAGTCCCTTGGGACTATGCCTACTGATTTCCACGTTGTCTAGGGTCGTAGGGTAAGCGATCTGATAAATCGCTTATACCTTCGAACCCGACCCATTTGGTCGATCATTAGGATCTGACCAAACACATTAGGTGACCATAGTAGGTAGGGAATAACCTTCCGAGGTTATACCTTATGGTCACATCGTTTAAGTAGTTGTATGATAGGTAGTTTATGTGCCTTAGGTAAATTACCAAAATACCCTTTTCATGTATAATTGGTAATTAAGCATATGTAACCTAAACTTTCGTCATATAACTGATTATGTAACATGTTTAGGCATATAACACTTGTCATAGGACTAGTTGGACGTCTCGAACGCGCTTTGCGCGCACGACGCGTTAAAGTAGCGTATGTTACCTTAATGGGTCGCGATGGGTCGAAAGCACTTAGGTTAGTCTCAATGTAGTATGTAGGCCTTGTTAAACCATATCATATGAGTTTCAATACTCATTTGGTTTACCAAGCCTCATCCTATCCGATCTCCCGATTTAAGTCCGGTTTATTTATATGGTTTTAGACTGCCGATTGATTCCGTGCTCCCTTTAGCTTTGCTTGGTTGTTGTTCAAGACCTCTAAGCATTCTCAGGCGAGTACATTATTCCCCTATTTTACTGCTTTCAATTGTTTTGGGGTGATTCATATGTGCTAAATGTTTTCAAGGTTTTAACGATGGTATCAAAACGATTTTCAATGTTATAACGATGGTTTCAAAAACGACTAAGACGATTTATACAAAACTAATAACGATTTCGATAATGTGAACGAACTTGTTGGTTGGGTTACATAACAAATGACATTCATTAGCAATGATCAAGCCGACCAGTATTAGGTTATGGTACCATAGGATCTGACAAATCCCGTTATCTTACTACACCCGTGGTTATGTGTGGGGGTGGTGGGTAGCGACTGAATCTGTAATTGTTAATTTACCCTTTGGTAAGGGTTTGTTAATGCGAAAACGAGAAGCGACGAGGGATGAGTCACGAATGTTTGAATGTTATTAGCGAGACGACCATATAAGTAGTTTCACGACCTAAAACGAATTTTAACGATTTGGGTAAACGATTAGTTTTCACGCGATGTATTAACGAGTTAAATGATTTGGTTAAACGATTAGCTTCAAAGCGATATACGATTGGTTTTTGGTTAAGTGTTTAGATAACGGGACGGGTGTAATGTGATGAAAGCATGGTGGATACGCCGCTGGTACTTCCTATATATAAGTGGTTTCATCATATTACATACCGTGACGTTAGTTAGTTCACTTGGGTAAACGATTTTTAAACGATGTCACACAAACGAGGTTTTTGATATGATATAAACTATACGAGTTTTTAACGAGATTTATTAACGAGTTTTATTAACGATTTATTTCGAGATGTTTCACAATTTGCTTTACTAAAACAAATGTTTTTGGGTTAAGAGTCATGGCTACGAGGTTTTACAAACTATAACCCGCTTGATTTGAGTTGGTTAATTAAGTTGCAATATTATACTCTTTTCAAAACAAGGTTTTTAAATAAAGTATTGCAACATCTAAACTAGCCATGATTTCGACACTCCTACAAAACCAATGTATTCGCCAGCATTTCTTTGCTGACCTCGTTTTCACATATGTTTCAGGTATTGTTGAATGATGTCGATTGATAGGATGCATGCTCACATAGGACTGGACGAGGCCTTAGTGACTCAATAACAATGATAGACTATGTTTAAATTGTGTATTTAGATTTCCCGACGATGTAAATATTCAATGTTTAATAAAACAAAACATTTTTTTGTATCCATGGTTATGAAACATTAATTCTGTTACAACACTCCCCGACGTTTCCGCCACGTTTTGTATGTTACATGTGGTCGGGGTGTGACAAAAGATCATTCAGTGGTATTATTAAACATGTTGACGCTTCTAACCCTTTTACCGTGCAAACTTTCGATTTATGCAAACGGTTTTGATTATCCAACAAGTGGCTTAATATAAGAATACGAATATCGTGTGAGGTTATTCGGAGACTTATTTTAAGCATGATATCAATTCCAGTCCTTCCATAATCAAAGTTTTTGATCTTTCACAAAATTAGTCCCTCATAGTCAATGTTTGACTTTATTAGGGTTTAATACACGTGTCAACATCATTGGACGTGATTTTACGAGGTGTTACATCTGTTTAGGCTCGTGGGTGCTTCTATATTACGTGACTTATTTTATTGTTATATGTTGTCACGTATGTCTTGTATCTGTTATGATGTGCTTCTATATTACGTGACTTGTTTTACTGTTACATGTTGTCACGTATGTCTTGTCTCTGTTATGATATGTGTGATATGATTATATGCATCTGATTATGTTCAGCATCTGTTATTTGTTTAGTATAGGTTTTGGGATTCAAGTTATATAAGTATCTGTTCAATGCCAAAATCTTGACTTGTTTAACGTCAGTACCGTTCATGTTTCTGTCCGCATGTCTGCCTTACCTTTACTGTTGATTTCTCCGTTACTGGGCAACTTTTTGGCTCAGCCGTATTTTCTTTCTTGTGTTTGTCTTATGTGTTTACAAGTAATCGGGGGAAACAGGGATGAGTGAGAGGAATATGAAGTTCAAGTTATTAAAGTTTTTTGTTTTCTTTTTATTTCAGTAATTGAATAATATAAGACTTAGGTTTTCTGGTGGATTCGAGACTTTTGTTTCTTGTTTTCTATCGTTTATGAAAACTCTTTGGTTTTTGATATCTGTAATAGTGACATGCAAGCCCGTTCCGGGTTGGGGTGTTACAGTTATGGTATCAGAGCCCAGGCTCTTTCTTGTAGAAAACTTAAACAATAATAATTAAACACGTGAGTTAATGGGTAGACGTCGGGTAGGATTCCATCCGTGTCATCTTCCACATACTGTGAAACTTCCCTCTTTTCACACGTATCTTCTTTTCAGATGCCTCCTTGAAGAAATGTGAACAACGACGTCCCTATTGAGACTCTCATTGCTAATGCTGTTATTACAGCCATTGCGGGTTTAGTTCCCAACCTTCTACAACAGTTGCAGCAGAATAACAATAATGTACAACAACCCGCGGGAAACAACAATGGTAACAATAATGCTCCTGTTACTATTCTTGATTGGCTTGAGCGCTTCAGAAAGGAAAAACCAAAATCGTTTAGTACCGCTGCTACACCAGTTGAGGCGGAAAACTGGATTGCTCATATCGAGAAGTTGTTCGAAGTGATGGGCGTGGGTGATGCATTCAAAGTTAGGCTTGCTAGTTATAAACTAGAGAACGATGCTCATAGGTGGTGGAAGACCTTGAAAGAAGCTCGTGGAGGAGATCAATATGCAGCAACACTTCCTTGGGCTGAATTTCGCACTTTGTTTTATCAGCAGTACTTCACTGACGCTAATAGGAGTGAGTATCTGAGAGAGTATGCTTCTATCAGGCAAGGGGATGACGAGCCTATTATGTATTTCAAAGCTCGTTTTAGTCGTTTGGTTAATTTTCTGGTCCCGACAGCAGGTATACCCCAGCAGCAGACCGAGAATTTCAAATGGGCTATATGCGATCGAGATAGGAAGTTCATTCTGAATCTTCGTTTCACTGACATTTCTGAGGTAGTCGATGCTGTCAAGAATTTGAATAATGAGAAGAAGCAACGTGAGAAGAAATCAGATGGTAATCGCAAACGCTCTAGGGAGAACGACCAGGATAATTCTGATAATCAGGGTGGCAATGAGCAATTCCAAGACCGTGAAGACCGTGAGGACCGTTCTGATAGGTATTACTACAATAAATCGCGAAGTGGAAGACACCGTTATCAGAATCGTAGGCTGTACATAATCAGACGCAACAGAGCGAGGACCCTGGAGCACAATCACATAATCAACAAAACCCGAATCAGAATCGTACTGATATTCCTTCTTGTACTCATTGTGGCAAACGTCATGGTGGAGCATGTCGCCTTGCTGAAGGCCGTTGTTTCAGATGTGGAGATGCAAACCACTTGATCAAGGATTGCCCTCGGTCTGATCTAAGGTTACAAAGAGGTTTGGAATGAAAATGTTGAGTTTTCCGGCCAAAAAGTTGAGTTTTCCGGCCTAAAAGAAGCTTTCCGGCGAAAAAAGAGTTTTCCGGCGACTTCAACAATTGAGACTTTTACTAGAAAAAGGTTCCTAAAGGTCCATAATAAGGTTACAATGAGGTTTGAGACGAAAATGTTTAGTTTTCAGGCCAAAAAGGAGTTTTCCGGCAAAAAACGTTTTTTCCGGCGACCGGAGACGGCGTTAGGGTTCTGTTAGTCAGGGTTCATTGGAGGCAAAAATGTTAATAGTTGGGACTGATAGTGATTATTTTTGAAGTTGGGACTGTTGATGTCCAACGACAAATAGTTTGAATTATTAAAATCCAATATTCGTATATTAAATGAAAAAGTAATCAAAAGCTATATATTATCATAAAAATAAAGTTACTATTTATCGTCATTCGTAACCAATATATATATAATAATGTCACTTGCAATAGTTAAAAAAAACGTCGACCTCAAATTTAACATCTTTCTTACAAAATGATGATGCTAGAAAAAGCAAATTCCAATATGTTCTATTGCAAAAGACCAAGCTACCCATTAAATGTAAGCTTTAATATGATGCGATATGATCTATCACTAATGATATACATTCTCCAATCTTAACTTCAAAAAAAGAAAAAAGAAAAAAAAAAAAAAACACAATCTGCAATCTGATTTTATAACTACATAATGCAAGTTGAAGCATTTTTTGTATCTGCCAAGATAGAGATGTGCTATTGGGTTAAAATAGGTGTAAAGCAACTCTTGATCCCAAGGTCACTGCATAATTTCCAAAAAGAAAAAAAAATACAAGAATAGTTGGGAATATAAAGCCTAGAAATCAAGGGCATGCAAAAAGTCATATATTGTAATTCTTTGGTTTTTGTTGGATTTTAATCTCGTGATCATAATCCACATACTCACACACATGGGCTGCACATATGAAAAGTGAAAACTTATTTATATTAGGTTGTGGGTCAAAACACTATTAATGTTACTATTATTATTTGATGTGGGCTGAACTGTTTTTGCAAGCCCAAGTATGTATCGACGGGTCAGTAGGTCGAAAACATTTTGTCGTTTCTGGAGTGGTTGTGTGTAACCAACGACACGTTTCAGTTTAATATGTATGTATGTTGACGATGAAGGCAAGATCATCATCGATCAAACAGTTTCTTCTCCATTGTCCAGTCTTTTCTTGAAGAAGGATGCTTCGAGGGCTTCTTTTTGGAGATACGTGAAACGAAGGGCAGCGAAAAGAATCACTGATAGGCCGAAGTTTCATAGTCAGCAACCAAGGAATGTGTTCACTGATGAAAGCAATGGCCGAAACGCATATTATACAATAGGCACTGATGTGGAACAAGGGACTCAGTGTATTTTTTCTAACATTCATAGTTATTGCTGCAATTTGTGTGGTCATTACGCATACACGTGTCTAAGTAAGTCATTTAACATCGATTTCCCTATTGAAACTAATACACAAGACATCGATTAAGTAGTAAAGGGAAGGGAACTGAACACAGCGATTAGGACTCCGTATGGTATGTTAATCCTAGTGTTAAGAAGCACCAAACAAACAATAGAGACCTGTTTTATGATTTTCAGAGCATTTATAAATCTTGCACATTTCGTCCTTGGCCCTAACTCAACTAATTTTATTTGTTAAATCAAGTCACATAAGGGCAGTTTAGTCATTTAACCCATTTATTTAATTTTTTAATACAACAAACAAAACAAATTTAAAACTTAAATAATGGGTATGTATTATGTATA
Source organism: Helianthus tuberosus (assembly GCA_030545235.1). Taxonomy (NCBI): domain Eukaryota; kingdom Viridiplantae; phylum Streptophyta; class Magnoliopsida; order Asterales; family Asteraceae; genus Helianthus; species Helianthus tuberosus. Next base: position 8,656,404 of record CM060398.1, on the reverse strand, counting down.
AGTACACACTAGAATTACCACCCGCCGCAATGTGGCGGGGGTTTCATTAGTTATATATCATGTTAGCTGAAAGACAAATGTTTCTCACATGACCACGAGCCTATGTGTAAAACCGAGAAAAAAAATAATTAATCGCACGTTGTGACAAATCTATCAAACGGGAAAATAGACACGCTGTGACGGACATGTCAAACAGGAAAAAAATAGATGAAAAAACGTTGAACTCCACACGCACGTTGCGGCGTGTTAACTCGGAAATTTAGAACGACACATTAAACGGAGAACTTATGAAAGATGAAAAGTATATAAGACACTAAAGTTGAAAGTAAAAAAAGTGCTGAGATTAAATTGTGAAAGATGAAAAGCTTTGGGTTGAAAGAAAAAAAAATTAAAAGGGTTAAATTGCAAAAGATGAAATTTTTTGAATTAGAAGTGAAAAATCAAATTAATCAAAGGGGTTAAAATACCAAACATTAAAACTTTAGACTTAAATTGCCAAAGATTGAAACTTTAGAGTTAAAATGGATTTTTGTTTATTAGTATAGAAAGATTAATAAACAAAATCGGTATTCCTTTCTTTCTCACATTTCTCTCTTCCACTTGTGCCCCCATTCACCCCACACCAACCCACCACCACCTCTACCATTGCACCACCCTCACCATCTGAAGCCTAACCACCACCATTGCACCCACTAGCCACCATCATCTCTCCCATTGCATTGCACCACACCCACCATCCGGTAATTATAAATAGATGAACAGTAACACCACAAATATAGTTGGTTATTGTTCATTCTCTATAATAGAAAATGAGATGTGAAGGTGTTTTAGAGCATTCACATTGGAGCCCTAATTCTATAAAACACCAACACATTGAAGTCTTTATAGTAAAGAAAAATATAAAAAAAGAAGTAAAGTACACCTCTATATTTAGAGGTTTATATTAAACCCTCTATATTTTTATTGTGAGTGTATAAGTAAGAGAAAAATAATAAATAAATGTTAGTGAGTAAGAAATAGATAGAGATAGATAGAGAGACGGATATGAGATGTTTTTGAAAAATTAACAAAATTTAGCAAAAAAAAAAGGTATATTTTTTTATAGATGGAGTTGAAGACGTAGAGAAAGTTGATGTTTAGAGAATGGGATGTGAATGGTTTTAGATAACCATACTGAAATGCCAAAGTATTATAGCATAGGAATGTGTTCTTTTTTGAATTTGAGTTTTGCAGAATGGTATAAAGTATAAACCACTTCTACCTAGAAAATTTTTACTACGGTGGGTGGTTATCTAATCACATTACATTTTACACTTAAAAGTTGTATGTACAAGTGAAAGTATCTAATTGCAATTTTCAGCATAAATCTTAATTGTCATTTAATCACTCCCCATACACCATAAGTAGCGAAAGTATGAAAAAGAAAATTTGGATTAAAATTGTGAATATGGCCAAAACACACAACGAAAAGCGTAATATACCCTATACTTTAAATATATAAAGCTTTCATAAAACAATTTGTTCGTATTTGTTTAAACAACTAACTCATATGCCTTCTAAACATACTTCTAAATCTTTCCGAATGTGTACAATGAACCATAACACCCAACCAAACTTTTATTGCATACATTATTGCTGCTAGGCAGCAAGTCGTTTAGTAAAATTTCATTGAAAAATCCTCTCTCAGGGTGTGAAAGTTGATACTTATGTATATCGCTAATAGGAGATAAACGGTAAGTTATTTTTACGTGGTTCAACCCGAAATTTAAACATGGGTAAATTACAATTTTTGTCCTACTATATAACGACTTGCTGTTTATGTCCTCGATCTGTCTTTAATAATTTAATTTGGACATCCTTTAATTGAGAATTTTGCATGTTTTGTGTCATTTTCAATAACTCCTGTTAACTTTTTCTATTAATATGATCTGAAATGACGAAACTACCTTTAATAATTAAAATAAAAAAAATCAATAATTTTTTTTAATAATAATAATAATAGCATTTTTATTTCATTCCAATCAATAAAATGAAAAAAAAAAAAGAAACCTACGACTTGGTCATCATTTGAAAGTATTCAGAAATTTCCTCTCGGTCTTTTATTGGAAGGGGTAGTTTCAGGGAAATTTTATATACCATGTGATCTAAGATGAGTCAATGGCAAGTCTATCAAGCTTACTCTTCTTTTTTTTAAGGGCAAATTCAGAGCCGTCTCTGAAAATCACAAAAAGAATTTTGGCCCAGTGCGAGATAAAAAAATTTGGGCCCTATTCGAAAATCTCCATTTAATATAAACTCATCAATCACTAAAATTTATGTGGATGTAATTTAGATAGTAATTTTTAGCTAAGTTTAGGAAATAATTTACTAATTAAAGGGAAATATGCAGTTGACAAAATTAAGCATTAAATGTCACTAACAAAAAAAACTAAAATAAAGAATTTGAAGACGCTAGCATTAGAACCTGTGTCTCCTTATTGTTAAAACAAGGGAATAACCACTGTTACAATGGTCCATTTATGTTATCTATTGATTCAGTGCATATATATTCTATCTTATACAACATAAATTCTATACACAATTTAAAAGATTTGGGCCTTCAGAGGGTTTGAGCCTTGTGCCATCGTCTACCACGCACCCCCTACGGGCGGCCCTGGGCAAATTGCTTTTATATTAAAACATAGACCACATTAACAAGCTAGTATGGTGAAAGGCCACCACCAATTTACAATGAGAATTACAACATTTATATCACTCCAAACAATACAAATTTCACTCCAAATCATAAAATTTCACTCTAATGACTACTCAAAACCACACACATCTTTTTCGATTTTCCTTATATACTAATTCCCGGTTACGATATACAAAAATGTAACTCACAAAATAACAATATAAAACGTTTTGCAAATATCAATATAAGTTAACAATACGTTATGGTTTTGATTGAGATTGCATTCTACACTGGAGTATCATCGTGCCACTGCCTATACACCAATTCAGGAGGAAACCCAATCATATCCATCTCCACTAGCCATAATGCCTAAACACTAATTCAGGAGGAAACCTAATAGATATGGAAAAACCCCCTTGTGGGAATCGAACCCAAGACCTATTAGTCTCCAAGCCTTATCTAATCTCAAGATGCCACTAGGCTATAAAGCCATATGAATTATAGGATTCTAAAAAGTAAAAAAAAGTTACAATAATGAATGTTACTTTCTATAATTATTTTCATTTTATTGATTGGTAGAGCTTATGTCACATTTTTTAACAACTTTCTACCCTTAATCATCATCTAACCTTACACTTATCAAAATTTGAACTTACATCAATTTTGTTGAGAAGAAGCATCATACCACTAGGCAATACGTAGCTATGTTACATGAATATAAAAATATAAGGTAAGTATCATATATAAGTTTAAAGTTATTACCTACTATTATGGTTCAAATTATTTTGAAGGTGATCATTATAATATATTTGGAATATATGATTTAAAAGTGAGCTTCACGAAAATAGAAAGAACCATCGATGAGACGAGTGTGAAATGTTGAAACCTTCCCTTGCTAGTACACGCTTTTACAAGAAAATTTTAGGTGGGTGAATGAGTGATAAGATAGTTGTCGGCAAACAATAAGTGTGATGGGACAACACATATTACATATGTATATTTTTTTGAACGGCAAGGAATGATGTGTCAATCACCATGACACCGGGTGCTGTGGCCAAGGTCGATTACTCGACCGCCGCCAGCCCCTTGGCTCTCCCAGATGCGCGGAAACTCGTCCTCCACCCGCCCAAAGGCACGACAATGGAATAATCGGTAAAACATCGCCTCCCATCCAAGACGAACCGGCGCCACCCGTATTCGCCCTTACCAGGATGCCGCGGAAAATAATGGGGAGAGTGGGTGTCGAACCTGGGTCACAAGAAACATCAAGTATTTCCCCAACCACTCCACACTACCTCATTGGCTATGTATATTAAATTCTTTTTTTATTTTTCTAAATGGTGAACTCACTAAATTTATGATATTTGTGGCTTAAACTCACATTATTTTACGAAGATATCTAGTTTGTGTGGCTTAAATTTACTCTCACTACCCCAAATGACCATCAACATATAAATATTTAATTAAGGGAGTATACTATAAATTCTTTAAAGTTTTTTATTAGGTTTACGAAAAATATGATTATAGCTAATAATGGATAAATTTACTATTCTATTTTTAAACATGTCAACCAATACACCAACCATAAGAAGATAACGTAAAAAATAATGTAAATAACAAAGTTAAAAAAGAAAAGGTTAAAAAAGGGAAGGTAAAAAAAAGTAGAAAAGAAAGGTAAACAAAGTTTTAGAAAATTAAGTAAGATAAAAGGTTAAGAAAAGGAAAAAAAAAGTATTAAAAAAAAGATAGGCAAAGACATGTATTGGTAAAGTATAAAAAGAAAAGGAACCGGAAGCTAGAAAAGTATTAGTTGAGTGTAAAATAAATTTTCTTAACTCATTTGGTTACGCTCATATTTTAAAAGTGAGAAGACTTTTGATTCTTAAAGGTACTCAATATTTTGTTACTCTTCCCCTCAAATTTTTTGTAAAGCTCTCTCTTCTTTTATCAAATGTTTAATACGGTCATAGTCGACCAAATAACAAAAACAGAAACATGGTCACATAAACCATGACATTAGAGTTCAATTAACAATCTGTTCCAGAAATAGATCATTTCTCATTGGATAATAAATGAAATAATTGATGAGCAAGCAATACCCACCCATGCACGTTTGAGAAGATTTTTTTATTTCTAACATTTTTTTATTTCTAACAAGCAATGACTACATGTTTTTTTTTTAATAAATCAAAATTTAACAGAAAAAATTGGGTAAATTAACAAACTTTTTGGGCAAATTTCTAAAGTTGGGATGCATCGAGAAAAGCCCGGAAATCATGAACGAATAACTTCATTGTTATGTTTTATTTTCTGATTTAAATGTGAAGATTTGAGGTATGTATTTGCATAAAAAAAGTTAAACTTTATTAGAATATGGTAGAAACTATTAGTTATACCATAATTTTATAATTTAGTTAAAACAACGTCGCACAAAGGATTGTAAGATTTTTTTTATGAATTGATAAAACAAAAACTTCAGTTTGACCACACATTTAGTATATCAAGTAAAATCGAAATAAATAATAGGTTCATTTAGTCTTATGAGACAGCTCGAGCTCCATAAGTAAAAATCGTGTTCACGCTCATATTACTTGTACGACTCTGTTTTAATGATGTGATAAGCTTTTTGTGATAAAAGTTAAACAAGAGCATTTTGAAATAGTTGGTCAACAAAGTTGAAAGAAAAATAAAGGGATCCAAGGACTTCCGACTAATTTCATCCGCATGATGTGTAAAAGATACAAAGTAGTTGATAGGGACCACTTTTGTACCTACCTAAACAATTATAATGTCACATCTATTTACTCACATACACACACACTAGGAGACTCCGAACCAGAGAAACAAGACCATCAAAACACTCATCATCAACAATGGCTGCTGAACTTATGGAGATTCTCAAAGAAACCATCACCGGACTCTCTCCCACTACTTTCTTCACTGTTCTCGCCGCCGGTATCGCCGTCTATTACATCGTTTCCGTTTTCTTCATGAGAGGGTCCTCCGATCACCGTCAACAACACAGCCCAATGTCTTCCGAAGAAGAAGACGTGCAAAGCAGGTGCAGTATCATCAGTTTTTAATTTTTATGTGTTTGATTTAGTATTACTCTTATGCCTTTTTGAAAAAAAAAATAGCATTCTGCTTCACTCTTGGGAAAGAAAAAAAAAAGTAAAGTTTTAATGGCAGATTCATACTCTTGCTTTTATACTTATTCCAAACAAATTCTTATCTACAGATCAATGGCATCTTCATCCTCCTCATCTTCTCACCCATTGAAGCATGAAGTATTTCTAAGTTTTAGAGGAGAAGACACTCGCAGGAACTTTGTGGGTCATCTCTACAAGGATCTTGTACAACAAGGAATCCAAACATACAAGGATGATGAAACACTTCCTCGGGGTGAGCGAATCGGTCCAGCCCTCTTGAAAGCTATCCAAGAATCACGCATCGCCCTTGTTGTATTGTCTAAAAACTATGCGGATTCATCTTGGTGCTTGGACGAGCTTGCACATATTATGGAGTGCGTGGACACCAGAGGGCAGATCTTGATGCCCATATTTTATTATGTAGAACCCTCGGATGTGAGAAAACAGAAGGGGAAATATGAAGAAGCATTTTCCAAACATGAGAGAGAAAATAAGGAAAAAGTTGAATCATGGAGAAAAGCGCTGGAAAAGGCAGGCAACCTATCTGGATGGGTCATCAATGAAACTGAAAACAGGTAATTTTCTCTCTTTTTTATGCTTAATATATTTTGCATTCTATAACGAGTCTAAGTTTTGCTTTTATTGTTTGACAAGTCAAAATGTCAAATGAGCAAATTTGATAGATAAAATATAGTTACTATTGTTATAGTTTAAATTTTTAACATTTGTAATTAGATTTAACTCATTAATAATTTGTATTATTTATAAGAAAGTGTTTAATTCATGGTGCCAAGTGGTTACTAGCTAGTACATTCTAAATTAGCCACGAGACCCTCACCTCCTTAAGTGAGTGGGAGCGTGTTCTAATTATCCTTATTTATGCATTGTGCAGTTATGAAGCCAAATGCATCAAAGAAATTGTTGATAAAATTTCTAATAGGTTGCCTACACTAACTACAAACGTCAATAAAAACCTCATTGGAATAGAGAATCGCTTGCAAGATCTGAAATCAAAGTTAAGAATTGGGTCAGATGGTGTGCGCATTGTCGGGATATGGGGGGTTGGAGGTGGCGGTAAGACTACTCTTGCGTCTGCTGCTTTTGCCGAACTCTCTCACCTATTTGAAGCTCACTGCCTTCTTCAAAATATCCGTGAGGAATCAAACAAGCATGGTTTGGAAAAGTTGCAAGAAAAATTTCTCTCACTTGTTTTGAAAACAAAAGAAATTGTGGTAGGGAGTGAGATAGAAGGAAGAAGCATGATAGAAAGAAAGTTACGTAATAAAAGGGTATTAGTTGTTCTTGATGATGCTGATAATCTTAAGCAACTACAGGCATTAGCAGGATCACATGATTGGTTTGGTGAGGGGAGCCGGATAATAATCACGACCAGGAATAAGCATTTGCTAAGTACCCGCTATGCAGATGAAGTACATGAAGTGAGTTTGTTATCACATGACGAGGCTATGGAGCTCTTTAGTAGACATGCTTTTCAAAATGATGAACCTATAGAAGATTACGAGATGCTTTCAGAAGAGGTAGTTTCTTATGCTGGTGGGCTCCCTTTGGCACTTGAAGTTCTTGGTTCTTTTCTATATGATAAAAACAAGGATGAGTGGAAGTGTGCCTTGGCCAGGTTAAAAGATATCCCAGATGATGAGGTCACAAAGAGACTCAAAATAAGTTATGATGGACTTACAGCTGCTGAGAAAGTGTTATTCTTAGACATTGCATGTTGCTTTAGGGGAGAGGATAAAGATGAGGCAATGAAGGTGCTTGATGCTTGTGATTTACACCCAGGTATAGGGATAAAGGTGTTGGTACAAAAGTCTCTCATAAAAGTTGATTCATTTGGATATTTTGAGATGCATGACTTGATAGAAGAAATGGCCCACTACATTGTTAGAGGGGAACACCCTAAAAATCCTGAAAAGCATAGCAGGATTTTGAAGAAGGAAGATTTAGCATACCTCTGTGACTTGGGGGCAGATGCACCGCCAATGGTTAAATTAACTTTACAATAAAATATTTCATATATATCCACATCTAGTGACCCTTGTGTATATCGTTACTGACACAATTTGGTTCCCTTGAATAATTAACATAGGAAACTGAAGTGTTATTTTACCACGAACATCCAAGCCTATCTGATGTTGTTGCAAAGATGAAGAAACTTCGGTGGATTCATTTGTATAAGTATCCAGCATCTTCATTCCCATCAAATTTTCAGCCAAAAGAGCTTGGTTATCTAAAGTTGAAATGGAGCAACCAAAAAGAACTCTGGCATGGGTATAAGGTAGATGAGCATTGTTGTTTCACAAATCAATGCAATAAAACTGTGAAATGAATAAAAAAAATGAACATATCATACTTTCTCTATAGGGTGGAGGGTATGGTTTGGGACTTTGTGTGAGTTAGGGTGTTTGAGTTGTTCTCTCTCTACTCTCTCCTCTCTCTCTCTCCTCCATTGCTTCTTATTCACCTTCGGTGAATACTCACCGCCCACACCCCTTCTCTCCCACTCCCTACTCACCGATCCACCACCCGGAATCATTCCCCGTGCGGCAAACATGGTCCCCGATCACATTCACCGATATGATACCGTCTACCCTTAGTTTCGATTTCCTTTATAGTCGACATTATACGCATGCCAAATGCTTTAAAGAAACTTTTGATGATAAGTAAATAAATTTAGTATAACCAATTGTCTATAATATACTATTCTGACCCCTAGATTTTTGGGCCAAGATCGATGAGAGTTTTAGACGATATGATGTAAAAATGATATAATGTTTAAGCAATTTGAATTGACTATGCATTTATAGAGGTTGTTATTATAAGATATAAAGATGTTATATCAAATGGCAGTTTAAATTTGTGTATAAATTAAGAGGTCCTGCACTCCTGCCTCATGATCCATGGGCAAGAAGTATGCCAATGTGAAAGGAAATTGTTGTATACTTGCCTATTTATTTGACTTTTGCTACTTGTCTTGAAACAGCATCTACCAAATTTGAAAATTCTTGATCTCCGTGCATCAAAGAGCCTAATCACGACACCAGATTTTGAAGGCCTTCCATCTCTTGAAAGATTGATTTTAAGTTTTTGCAAGAGTTTAGAAGAGATTCATCCATCAATTGGATATCACAAAAGGCTTGTTTTCGTGAACATGAGATTTTGTACAACACTTAAAAGGTTTCCACCCATCATACAGATGAAAAAATTGGAGACTCTTAATCTCGGTTTTTGCAAGCAACTTCAACAGTTTCCGGATATCCAGTCGAACATGGATAGCTTAGTAACCCTTGATTTGAGTTGGACTGGTATAGAAATAATCCCACCGTCAGTTGGACGATTTTGTACCAACCTTGTTTCCTTAGATTTAAGTGATTGTTGCAGACTGAAAATGATAGTGGGAAACTTTCATCTCTTAAGAAGTTTGAAAGACCTGGATCTCACCAATTGTACAGGGTTACAATCTTTTCTTCAAGACCGGTTGGTGAGCCTGAACCTACCCCAATTTCCATGTTCATTAAGGGAGTTGGATCTTAGCGATTGCAATTTGGGAGACGGAGACATCCCATCTGATATTTGTAAGTTATTAAACCTACAACTACTATACGCTCTAGAAAAGGCAGGCAACCTCTCTGGATGGGTCATCAATGACACTGAAAACAGGTAATTTTCTCTCTTTTTTATGCTTAAGATATTTTGCATTCTATAACGAGTCTATGTAAGTTTTGCTTTTATTGTTTGACGAGTCAAATGAGCAAATTTGATAGATAACAATAAAACTGGTCAAATAAGTTAGTAGGCGGCTTTAATTAAAATATAGTTACTATTGTTATAGTTTAGTTTTTAGCATTTGTAATTAGATTTAACTCATTAATAATTTGTATTATTTATAAGAAAGTGTTTAATTCATGGTGCCAAGTGGTGACTAGCTAGTACATTCTAAATTAGCGACGAGACCATCACCTCATTTAGTGAGTGGAAGCATGTTCTAAATTCTAATTATCCTTAGTTACTCATTGTGCAGCTACGAAGCCAAATGCAGCAAAGAAATTGTTGATACAATTTCTAATAGGCTGCATACACTAACTACATACGTCAATAAAAACCTCATTGGAATAGAGGCTCGCTTGCGAGATCTGAAATCAAAGTTGAAAATTGGGTCAGATGGTGTGCGCATTGTCGGGATATGGGGGATTGGAGGTGGCGGTAAGACTACTCTTGCATCTGCTGCTTATGCTGAACTCTCTCAGCTATTTGAAGGTCACTGCTTTCTTCAAAATATTCGTGAGGAATCAAACAAGCATGGTTTGAAAAAGTTGCAAGAAAAATTTCTCAAGCTTGTTTTGAAAACAAAAGACATTGAGGTGGGGAGTGAGTTAGAAGGAAGAAGCATGATAGAAAGAAAGCTACGTAGTAAAAGGGTTTTAGTTGTTCTTGATGATGTTGATGATGTTAAGCAACTAGAGGAGTTAGCCGGAGCGCATGAATGGTTTGGTGAAGGGAGCAGGATAATAATTACAACCAGGGATGAGCATTTGCTAACCCGCCATGCAGACGAAGTATATGAAGTGAGTTTGTTATCACTTATCACATGACGAGGCTATGGAGCTCTTTAGGAGACATGCATATCGGAAAGATAAACCTATAAAAGATTACGAGATGCTTTCAGAAGAGGTAGTTTCTTATGCTAGTGGGCTCCCTTTGGCACTTGAAATTCTTGGTTCTTATCTATATGATAAAAAAAGGATGAGTGGAAGTGTGCCTTGGCCAGGTTAAAAGATATCGATGATGAGGTCACAAAGAGACTCAAAATAAGTTATGATGGACTTACACCTGATCAGAAAGTGCTATTCTTAGATATTGCATGTTGCTTTAGGAGAAAGGATAAAGATAAGGCAATGATGGTGCTTGATGCTTGTGATTTACACCCTGGTATAGGGATAAAGGTGTTGGTACAAAAGTCTCTCATAAAAGTTTCAGATGGACTATTTGATGAAACAATATTTGAGATGCATGACTTGATAGAAGAAATGGCCCACTACATTGTTAGAGGGGAACACCCTAAAAGTCCGGAAAAGCATAGCAGGATTTGGAATTGGAAAGATCTTAAATACCTCTGTGATATGGGGGCAGATGCACCGCCAATGGTTAAATTAACTTTACAATAAAATATTTCATATACATCCACATCTAATGACCCCTCTGTATAACGTTACTGACACAATTTGGTTCCCTTGAATAATTAACACAGGAAACTGAAGTGTTACTTTACAGCCATCCAGGTCTATCTGATGGTTGTTGCAAAAATGAAGAAACTTCGGTGGATTCGTGTGTCTAACTATCCGGCATCTTCATTCCCATCAAATTTTCAGCCAACAAAGCTTCGTTGTCTAATGTTGAGATATAGCCAGCAAAAAAAACTCTGGGAAGGGTGTAAGGTAGGTAAATATTGTAGTTTCACAAACCATTGCAATGCAACTGTGAAATGAATCATAAAATGAACATAATTAGTTAATTGCATTTAGTTAGTTGTTTGTTAGATGGTGGTTATTGAGTCTTAGACATCTCTATAAATAGAGGTTTATATGGCAAATGGGTCAGGTGGGGTCATGGGTCAAAGCGGGTCAATTACAAAAAAAAGGTTGTTTTGGTTCGGGTCGAAACGGGTTCGGGTCAAAACGGGTTCGGGTCGGAACGGGTTCGGGTCAGAACGGGTTCGGGTTGAAACGGGTTTCGGGTCGGGATGGTTAAAAATTGCTTTCTTTAAAAAAAAAGAGAGATTGTACTTAAAAAAAACCGAAACGAAACAAAAAACTGAATAGATTGAAACCGATCCGAAACGAAACCGAAAAAAACCATCAAAACGAAAAAAAATCAAAACCAAACTGAATAAACGACCAAACAGAAAGAAAAAAACCGAAACGAAACACAAAAAAAACCCGAAACGAAACACAAAAAAAAAAAAAAAAAAAAAAAAAAACTGAAAAAGATCGAAACAGATCCGAAATGAAATAAAAATACTTAAAAAATTGAAAGCAATGCGAAACGAAACCAAAAAATGGATCAAAACGAAATAAAAAATCAAAACCGACTAAAACGAGACAAAAAAATTCCGAACTGAAACGAAACAAAAAACTGAAAAGATCAAAACAGATCCGAAACAAAACTAAAAATCAAAACTCAACCGAATAAACCGACCAAACGGAAACAAAAAACCGAAACCGAAAAAAAAATAAACCGAAAATATTGAAAATGTTGGCTATGGCTAACGGTCAAAAATGAAGATCCAATCCTGGCTAGCCAGCTCACCCCCCCCCCCCCCCCCCCCCCCCCCCGCGCTAGGCTTCATAACGACGCTGGCTGGGCAACGCCAAACCAACGCTGGCACGGAGTGGGTTAGCCAGCTTTGCCTGGCTTCCCCTGCCCAAGCAACGCCACCACTCCCCACAGTCTAATGATCCATGGGCAAGAAGTATGCCAATGTGAAAGGAAATTGTTGTATACTAACTCATTTATCTGACTTTTGCTACTTGTATTGAAACAGAGTCTACCAAAGTTGAAAATTCTTGATCTCTCTGATTCAATAAACCTAATCACCACACCAGATTTTGAAGGCCTCCCATTGTTGAAATATAAAATAAAGGATCAGACTTTTTGTCATCATCTCCTAGATCTAGATCTGAATGGGCACTCACCAAACATTAACAGCAAACACTTCCATAAGACATTCTTTAGTGGACAGCCCAACAATCCAAACTATTGTATTTATTTTTACTTTGTATCATCATTGTATTGCTATTTAAACCAAGAATGAGTATAATGAAAAAGACAACAGAATACAATCAATATTCCTTCTTTCTCTCTACTGCCTATCATGTTTAACACCCATGTCTTGAAAGATTGATTTTAGAGGGTTGTAAGGGTTTAGAAGAGGTTCATCCATCAATCGGATATCATAAAACGCTTGTTTACGTGGACATGAGTGGGTGTGAAGGACTTGAAAGGTTTCCACCCATCATTGAGATGAAAAAATTGGAGACTCTTAATCTCAGTCATTGCATTCAACTTCAACAGTTTCCGGATATCCAGTCGAACATGGTTAGCTTGGTAACCCTTCATTTGCATTTAGTTAGTTAGTTGTTGTTTTGAGTTTGTTACACATCTACAAACAGAGGTGTCTCTGTAGATTAAAGACAAATTAGCTTAGTTTCAGTTTCCTATATAGTCAACATTACACGAATGCCAAATGATTTAAAGAAACTTTTAATGATATTGCCAGAGGTAACAAATTTAATATTACAAGTTGTCTATAATATAACAATATTCTAAGCGTAGATTTTTGGGCGAGGATCGAGGAGACTTTTAGACTATATTATGTTTTAAGCAATTGGAATATACTTTGCATGTTACAGAGCCAGAGGTTGTTATTATAAGATGTTATATCATATGCTAGTTTAAGTTTGTGTATAAATTAACAACTCCTTTCCTGCCTAATGATCGATCAATGGTCCGGCAAGAAGTATGCCAATGTGAAAGGAAATTGTTGTATACTTAATTATTTATTTGACTTTTCCTACTTTTCTTGAAACAGAGTCTACCAAATTTGAAAATTCTTAATCTTGATCATTCAAGGAACCTAATCAAGACACCAGATTTTGAAGGGCTTCCATGTCTTGAAAGATTGATTTTAGAGGATTGTGAGAGTTTAGAAGAGATTCATCCATCAATTGGATATCACAAAAGGCTTGTTTACGTGAACATGAGTGGGTGTTCACGACTTAAAAGGTTCCCACCCATCATAGAGATGAAAAAATTGGAGACTCTTATTCTCCGTTTTTGCAAGCAACTTCAACAGCTTCCGGATATCCGGTCGAACATGGATAGCTTGGTAACCCTTGATTTCCATCATACTGGTATAGAAATAATCCCACCGTCAGTCGGACTATTTTGTACCAACCTTGTTTCTTTCGATTTACATGGTTGTAGCAAACTGAAAAGGATCGAGGGCAACTTTCATCTCTTAAGAAGTTTGAAAGACCTGGATCTCAGTTGTTGTGAGGGGTTATCTTTTCATCATGACGGGTCGGTGAGCCTACATCAGTTTCCACGTTTTTTAAGGAAGCTGGATCTTAGTTGGTGCAAATTGGGAGATGGAGACATCCCATCTGATATATTTTGTGAGTTATTAAACCTACAACTACTAGACCTAAGTGGTAACAACTTTTCAAGATTACCTTCCGGCATCTCACGACTCCCGTGTCTCAAGCTCCTGAATTTATCAGACTGCATAAACCTTGTAGAATTGTCAGACCTCCCATCAAGCATAGCTATTCTCAAAGCACAAGGTTGTGACTCACTTGAAATTGTAAGAGATTTATCAAACTATAAATGGTTGTGGAAAGTCTCACTTCCGGAGAGAACAACGAATAAGAGGGTACTACTTTCTATGCTTCAGGTATAACTCTTATCTTGTTTGTTGAATTTCAATCTTTTTTTTAACTTTCAATATAAAAATAGTATTCATAATAACGGGAATGAAACATGGCAGGAACATGCAGTTAAAGAAGATCGCTTTATGAGTGTGTTAAGTCCCAATGTTCAACCATCAAGCATTTATACCAAACTTGTCACATTGCAACTTCCACACAACTGGTACAGTGACTTTAGTGGATTTTTATTATCATTACGTCGTGCTCGTGATTGCGATTACCAGAGGTATCGCATAGTTATTAAGCAGGAGATGTCCACGGATCACCCTGCAGAGTTTGGTGAAGATTGGGGAAAATATGAAAGGGTGGGTTATGTACCCTTTAGTTCATTGAGGCACATCCCATGGTTCAATACTACATACACTCAAAATATTTCATTTCAGACGGATAATGATGATGATGTTGGTCTTAATGTAGAACTTGTTCGTAGTAAAAGTAAAATAGGTGATTTAAACGAACACCCAATTGATTACTCAGAGTGTTGGGATGAAGAATATGAAAATAACAAGACATTTAAGATCACATATGATTCACAGTCCTCTGAAATTCAGATTTCATGGGAACATTGGTAGTCAATCTCAGTTTCAAATTTCAACATTTGCCCACATTTTGTTACCATTTTAAGTTTGCTTTTGCTTCTCCAACATCATTGTAACCTAAAAGAAGTTGTAATAAATTTTCCTCTATTATCTCATAAGACTTCACATTCTATACTTTGTTCATTACCAGATTTCATATCGTTTTTGCTGCTTGTTGCTCTCCTTTATGCATACTATGGTATGTATAAGCTACAAAGGTATGTTATTTGTAGAGGATACAAGATGGGTCAAAATGAGATAGAGTTGAAAGAACATTTTTATACGGGCCAAAATAAGGTTGGTTCTCCACAAACACTTTTTTTTTCTATTTTTCTATGTTTTTTTTTTCGATTTTAGTGTATTGGCTAGCTTACGAAAACATTATTGTTACAATAATATTGATAACAAAACACAAATCAAATTGACTAATCGGTTATAAAAGGGGCTCGTGATACCGAACAAATATCTGGCACCTAGGGGTGTAAACGAGCCAAGCCGAGCCTGAGCTCGACTGGGCTCGAGCTCGGCTCGTCATGTTTTTATGAAGCTCGAGCTCGGCTTGGTTCGAGCCTACTTGTTTGAGCTCGAGCTCGGCTCGCGAGTTTAAACCAAAGCTCAAGCTCGGCTTGAGCTATTTTGAGAACAACCTCAAACGAGCTAAAAGCTCGGCTCGAGCTCGCTTCAATATCGCTTAAACAAGCCAAAGTTCGGCTCGAGTTCGACTCGCCAATGTTATCATCATTATTATTATATTATATAAAAAATAAATAAATTTTTGTTTGGGCTCGTTTAGGCTCGCGAGCCTAAACGAGCTTTGTATTTTAGGCTCGAGCTCGGGCTCGATAACTAAACGAGCTCTAATTCAGGCTCGAGCTCGGGCTCGGGCTCGTTAAAGCTCGGCTCGTTCGAGCTTTTAACCGAGCCGATAACGAGTAGCTCTTGAGTAGGGGTGCAAACGAGCCGAGCCCGAGCTTGACCAGGCTCGAGCTCGAGCTCAATTAACTTATGAGAGCTCGGGCTCGAGCTCAGCTCGATTCGATATTTGTTTTCAAGGCTTGAGCTCGGCTCGTTTATTATATATTAATTAATATATTAAATAAAAATAATATAAGTAATAGACTTTTTTGGGCTCGCGAGCTCGACAAGTGAAGCTCGGGCTCGGGCTCGTTTACTAAATAAGCTTATTTTTAGGTTCGAGGTCGGCTTGTAAACATGTTTGAATAAGCTCGGCTCGACTCAGCTCTTTTACACTAAGGCTCGACGAGCCTAACGAGCTTCACATGCAAGACTCGAGCTCGGGCTCGATAAACAAACGAGCTTTATTTTAGGCTCAAGCTCGGCTCGGGCTCGATAAGGCTCGGCTCGTTTCGAGCTTTTTCTCGAGCCGATCTCGAGTAGCTCGCGAGCCGCTCGGCTCGTTTGCACCCTTATTCTTGAGCTTCTGGGCTTGTTTACACCCCTATTGGCACCTACTAGGCCATAGATATTTTCTTTACGGTTACTTATTTCTTCAACAAATCAATTCCTAAATGCTGTATTTTTTATTTATTAGAAAACCAATATTCTCAAAATTAAGTATATACTTGAGTGAGTATGAAATAACTCCAAGTTATATCTATAACATTTAAGGGTGCTGATTTCGAAATTGGTCAACTTATATGATTACCAAACCTATTTTTAGCATGTTTTATGTAACATTTTTTTTTTCATGCATGAGTGAATAATAACTCGTTTAAAATTGATGCATGACGAGATTGTAATCCATTGCGTATCACATAAAATGTAAGCTAAAAAAGGCTAGATATGTTTTAACTAGTGTTTACGTATAATTAAAATGCAAAAACTTTATTAGCACATCATAAGTTCTTCAAACCATACAAGCCAACATACAGGGCCGGCTCTTGGGCCGGCCAATCCGTGCCGTCGCTCAATGCCCAAATTTTTAAAGGGCCCGAAAAGTTTTTATATGCTTTTATAGATATAGTAAATTATGTATTTACTATACGCATTCATTTATTGTACATAAATTGTTGGTGGTGGAGTGAAAAAAAAACCATCTCAAGATAATGATAATGTAAAGGTCTCAAGTTCAAGGCTTGGCTCCACCACAAAGGTTTGATTTTTTTAATTCATTTCCCCTTACCACAATTTTGGTCCCAATTTTTTATTTCGCCCGAGGCCTAAATTATTTTAAGAGTTTTCGGAGACGGCTCTGCCAACATATATATCACTAGAGACTTAAATAAAACATAAATGAAATTAATATTTCGGTCAAATTAACTAATAACTTAAACTTAATTACGATTAAAAGTATAAAATAAAAAACTAAATTACCAGAAGACTTAATAAGGACTTTTATTTTGAGTTATAAAGACATGTATCTTCATTGTAGATTTGAAAGGGATTCTTAATGATCAATGACTCTATTACTACAGCAAATACATATATCTTTTGTCTGTGAAGTGTGTCGGGTACATAAGCTGGTTGAGACAAGGCTTAAAATATATAAAAAAGTGCCAGTTATTACATTTATGTAGTAGATATGGAGAAGATTCTTAACATCTTAATATTATAGTAAAGATGGAGTTAGTGGATTTGGATGTTAGGGTAACTTTGGTGATAGATGGTTGTGGATTAAGAAAAACTGTACGAATCCGATCGTGTAAAATAAATAAAATAATTTATTAACTTGAATACAGAAAAATTACAGAATGTAAATTGAAGTACAATACAATTACAACTGAAAAATTAGGAATACAAGAACTGAAAACACGAACAGACGAAACTGTTCTTGGCTGAGGATCGTGTTAGACACGGGTCCCTTAAAACAAATTTCGTGTCTCCCAGGAGAACACGTTTGTTTCCAGGATACAACAGCCGCAAGCAGTTGCACTGCCGGTCTTGACTCCAACCCGAAGGTGTACCTCGAACTTTTGAAGATGAAGAAGAAAATTCAGTGAAGAGAGATTGTTAGAGCTGGTCAAATTCGGTGTCTTGACTCCAATAGGATGCTCCTATTTATACTAGCTAGACTTGAAGAAACTGAAAAACAAATTTAATGGGAGAATTAAACTGCATTAAACGTCTTCAATGCACCTTAATTCGTCATTAAATTCTCAGTCAAACGCATTAACTATGTCAGTTTCGAATGCTGAAAACGTAACTGCACTGCAGTAACTGCTGCTGGAAGCTTCTGCGCGCGCGCGCGCGCAAGCCACACTGGTGCTCGCGCCCAGGTGTGCACGCCATGCGCGGTGCGTCCTCTTGGCTCACACCCATGCGCGCGTGCGCCTCACTGACTCAGGTCCATGCGCGCGTGCGCCACGTCACCTGCACGACACCTCCGTGCCACGTCACGCGCTTCGAACCTGCACTCCACTTGGTCCCTGCAGCCTATGAGATCCACCACGCGCACGTGGTCAAAAATACAAAGGCGGCTCTCAAGCGGCTCTGCGAAGTGCAAAGTGCGCCATCAAAGCGCCACATTGCGCCTCATCGCCCACGCCACGCGCGCACGCGCGCGAGCGTGTGCGACCCTTCGCGAGTATACTAGTGAGTGCTCCCATGAAACAATAAGGATGGAGAGATCCTACTTAAATACCCCTTTAAGTTCCATCTCTCATCCGATGTGGGACAATGTGCCACTTTCCCACTTTTTTCAGCATTTAAGTTTCAAACACCAAACTTTGAGCATCGATATCTCATTCATCTTAGCTCCGTTTTGGACATGGTTTAGTTCGTTGCGAAGGCCTTCCGACATAGAACACAAACCCACAAACAAATATATAAAACTCGCTCATTGTATTATATTTATTTCTAGTCCAAAATAGGAAAAAATCATTTTCCTATATTTGTGAAAAATGCTATTTTCACAAAATTTCCAACAAAAACTAGCTAAAACTTGATTAGTAGGCAAGAGCTAAAGATGGATGATTGATGATTTTGTAATGAAGTTAGATCACTTGTTGGATTTTCGTAATCCCATTTATTACCCCAGTGTAGATTATTTTTAAGTAGGGTGAGTATGAGTTGGTTTGGTTTGATTGTTGTTATTTGAAGACCATAATTTATTGGCTATATTGGTTATCAAAAGATGATTTAACTTTTTGTTCGACCAAACCATTTAACGAAAAATTTAAAATTATTTTCACTTTTCGTTCGGTTCTCTTTGTTTTTCGAATAAATTGACTTTCTATTTACATATACATAGGTGAAATAATTTTGAGAAACCAATGCTTAACATAGAAGAATTTGGAATTTGATTAGAGAAAAATTGTTTTAGGGATTCTTTAATAGAATGACGTAGCTATGATTTCGAATAGAAAACTAGATGTTTAAAACCGCCCTATTCAGTTACCTTTTGTATAATTTTTAATATCGGTTAAAGATTCATGGAGTGCATTTACAACAACTGCTGACGTGGTTGGAGTTGTGTTAAGAGTATGCGTGTTGAACCTCACTAAAATAATGTTCGCGCGATGCAACAGAAAACACCGGTAATCACGTAACATGTTAATTTTTAAAATAAAAATCTATAGCAATATCATACTCAAACAAAAGGGATTAAAATGCTCCTTCTTATGGTGTAATTTTGTTAAAAGTATATTAACATATGAAAAGGTATCATCGTTTAAAAATCATGGGGGTAGAACAATATGTTTAAGCTAAGTGATGTAAAATGATACCACAGGTCGATGTTCAAAATCATGTGTATGATGATGAGCTTGTTCATGTAAGTGTATTGTGTGTTACATGAGAGTTAGGGGGTACATTTATTAGTATAGGTATCAATTATGGCGGGTTGGCATATTAAAATATTAAAGGTTAAAGGGATTGACGGGTGACCTAAAAAGAACCCACATATAAGATAGGGCCATAGGGGGATCAGTTGAAGCCCAATAGGCCCAACATGTATAGGTTAATGGATAGCCATTAACTTAAATCCAAGTGCATCATATATTTCAAACCAGTAAAGAATCTTTGCCCTCTAGCTATGTTAGCCTTGTTTGGATTAACAATTTTAAAAAGGGGTAGCGGCGCAGCTTGTTGCCCGTTTACCAACTATCTCGATGTAAATTTAGTATCATTTGTATAGAAAAAAATTATTATGAATTAAAAAGACATAATCAAAATCATAATATTAATTAAAGTTAAAGATAGTGACGCAACCTTATGTTTCAAGGATGAAACTCAAGTATGTAAATCATCACTACTTGCTGAGGTTTCAAGGATGAAACTGAAAGAAAATATAACATTTCATTCTTTTATCTCATCTAAAAATTGGATTATTTTCATGGGAATCTTGAAAACTAATGACAAATAAATAATAATAACCCATTACTAAATTAAATTAGACTTGGGATAACCTTTAAAAAAGAATATTAATTTATGCCGATTGTTTCCTTAAATTCTCAACATCATCTAGGTTATGGCTATTCTCTTCATGCTCATCACAAGAACCGGCATCATCCATGATCCCGCTTGAACCCGAAGATGATGAAACCGATGTCAAATCCAAATCAGTTCTTCTCTTCTTACTAGCAGGCATGAAATCGTAGAAAACTAGTTTTGATTTTACCGATTTACAATCGCTAATTATCCAAATTGTCTCTTCGTTGTACTTGCTAACTTTACTTCCTCTTTTCTTCAAGATTTTTTTTTCAAATAACCCAATTTTCCATACCCTAATACAACAAAAACAAGCTATTAGCTAAATGTGTTAGTGTATTCAAATCAAAATTGTATCAATCCGAAAGAAACTTGAGTCGGGTTCTTGGGTTGAGGGGTTGCGAGTCTGTACTCGTGCATGATCCAATCGGTTCGTGACCCGTGTGGGGGTTTTCCTTTGTAAAATACGAGTGTTTTCTTCATACCCACAACTTGATTGTTCTCTAAAAAAACAATCTTTTTAGAGTTAAATGACATTTTAGTCCCATGGTTTGGGTCATTTTGCCAGTTTAGTCCAAAGGTTTCATTTTTCACCCGTAGGTCCAAAAAGGTTTCACCGTTGCCATTTTAGTTCACTGGTTAACCTCATCCATTTTTCTATTAATGAGAAGGCAAATTCGGTCATTTTATATGACTGAATTGTCCTTCTAGTTAACAGAATTACAAATAAAATGACCGAATTGGCCTCTCGTTAACAGAAAAAATTGATGAAGTTAACCCAGTGGACTAAAATGGCAACGGTGAAACCTTTTTGGACCGACGGGTGAAAAATGAAACCTTTGGACTAAACTGGCAAAATGACCCAAACCACAGGGACTAAAATGTCATTTAAATCATCTTTTTATCTAATCCGATTGCTTTCCAATACCCGGATAAAGTAACCCGATTCGATCGGTTCCCATTCGGATATTTGACTTCTTTTGTGCTGAAAAAAAACCTTCTCGCTCGCAGTCACCTAAATTGAGTATACAACGCAAAAAAGGCTTGATAGAATGAATATGATTGGAACTAAGAAGAATATATATTAATAATCGAAACAACTTCTATGACTTCGGGTATAAACATGGGCGGATCTATGTGGACGCCAGGGGTTGCCCGGAAGGCCCCTCAACTTTCTTGGCGAAGTGTAATTTTTTTTTTCCAGTCTTTATGTGTTCGGGTAGCCTAATCAAATATTAGGATACCCCTGAATATAATTTAGAGAGAGGTGAAGAAGAAAAATGGAATAATTTGAAAAAAAAGTGGGGCTTTATTGCCAAAATTAAGTTGAAGACTTCCGAAGAAGAAGGCACTGTTTTCTTTAAAACAAAAAAAAAATGTTTTTTTTTTAACAAGGAATAACGTGTCAGCCACGTGACACCGGGCGCTGTGGCCAAAGTCCATTGGCTCTCTTAGATGCGCGGAAACCCGACCTCCACCTACCCGAAGACACAACAGTGAATCAGTAAAACCTCGTCTCCCATCCAAGACGAACCGGCACCACCCGTATTCGTCATTCACCTGGATGCCGCAGAAAATAATGAGAAGAGTGGGAGTCAAACCTGTGTCACAAGTAACACCAAGTTTTCCCCAACTACTCTACCACTATTGGCTAAAAAAGAAAATTGTTATTATATTGAATTTTATTATCTTTCTTGAAATCTTGAAAAGTGGGTTTCACGTGGGCTCCCCAGCCTACATTTTTATCCTGCTATTATGAATTTTCTATTTTATTTACTATTAATATTAACTACATGGGTAAGATCAAATAAAAAATTTATTTTGTCTAACTAGGATGAGAAAGAATGTTAACCATTCATTTTTCAAATTTTTTTTTGAAGTCCAAATTTCTGATATTTTCATTAAAATGCCAAAATAACAAATTACAAACAAGTGGCAGGTAAACGGGCAACAAGCTGCGCCGCAACCCCCTTTTGAATTGCAAAACCAATTCTACTCAAAACGAAACGACCCTTAAAGGTTGAGAGATTACTATTCACAACCCATT
Organism: Helianthus tuberosus; assembly: GCA_030545235.1. NCBI lineage: Eukaryota > Viridiplantae > Streptophyta > Magnoliopsida > Asterales > Asteraceae > Helianthus > Helianthus tuberosus. The sequence goes on along the minus strand of CM060398.1, from coordinate 8,634,064 downwards.
GGACCCTGTTTAGGAATTCCACAGCCTCTGGGGCAAGGGAACCAAATGTATCAAAAGCGAATGGGATAAAGACATGTTGATTCTCTAAACAAGCCTTCTCATGTTTAGCGACCTTGCTTGATTCCGCCTTCAACGCAGCCTGGCCAGCAATAAACCCATTATCCCTGAGTCCAACAAGAGGGGACACTCCTGTAAGGTCCACACAGGAGTGTTTTCCCCTGGCCCACCCAAACACAAGAATATCAGCTGGTCGAAGAGTAGACCTCCCATCGAGCGGATCCGTTAGAAAGTTCACCGGAGCCTCTTTTTTTGCCGAGATCCCTGCCCGCTTTAGAACATCAAACAGAGTATCCCTTACCAAATCATGCCTGTATTTAAAACCAGGCAACTCCTTACAGTGAACCGCATGCTCGCCAAAAGTATCTAAACAAACCTTACGGCAAACTGGGCAGGGCTCATCAACTGGAAACAGAGGGATCATTAGTCGGTACTTAAGGATTGCCCGGTATTCCACTGCCGACATGTGTTGGCCTAGTCCTTCAATGGGGATGACTGTCAGGAAGTCCTGAGCATGAGGAGACCGAAGACAATCGAACACGGCTTTCTGACGAGGGGATAGACTAAACTTCTCTCCCAAACTTTGGACAGTTCTACTAAATAGGGCACTCGCCAAAGCATTCTGAGCTTTAGGGGGGGCGGTGTCCTTATTAGAGAAACCGCCAAGATCGAAATCCGGAAGGGACATGTGCATGCAATCCAACGCACACACATAATCAGAATCTAACCCGACAATACCACAGTCCCGGAGAATGTGGTCCTGCAAACTCCAAGATTGCGCTCTCGAGGCCACGAAAGCATACGTAGATACATCCTCAGCCGAACATAAACCCAAACCCCCAAAACGGGTCGGAAGGGATGCAAGCCTCCATTGAAGATCCCCAAAAAACGGACCCCCGCAAACCACAATATCCTCGATAGCTCTCCGAAGGCCTTTGTCAAAAACCGAAACAGCCTCCCCAACAAACGTGGGTTGGCACGTTCTGAGGCCAAACAACAACTTAGCAACACCCATGCAAGAGGAGCTCGTATTGAGGGTCCCGCAGATGTGGAAGATAGCTCATCAAATCCACTGCACAAGATGCCTTTTTCACGACCAACCTACTGATAAAACCCACATCCCGACTAACAGCGCCCCCGAGGAGTTTGACACCCGACACCGGCCTTCCAATCCCACTAGGAAACAAACCCTTTTGCGCCTTGACTCCATTGCACGATGGCCAAAAAACTTCTGTTTTCTTAACGTTAAGTTGAAGTCCCAAACAAGGCCCCTTAGTCCTGATGATTTCTAAAGCTTTAGCCACCTCTTTAGCATCTCCTATAATCGTACCATCATCCAAGTACCAAGCATGGAAGAGTAACTGGCATCTATCTCGTATCTGATGAATGAGAGGATGCAAAACTAAGGCAAAGAGAAGAGGCCCCAAGGGGTCTCCCTGCTGAACCCCGGTAGTGGACCAAATATGATCGTCTCCGACATATAATCTAGCAGGTTGTCCATATAGAAAATCCACACATAAGGAAATGGAGGGGCATCGGGTCCGAACTTCTGACAAAAGGGCGGTTCTTTCCACCAGGTTGAAAGCATTAGAGAAATCAACAGTAATCATGGCCAACGACCCATCCGAATGGAACACGTTTGAAAACCTGTTCGCACTATGGAGCACCGCCTCAGCCCCGCTAGGAATACCCACCCCAAATTGAAAATCACCGAGATATTTAGCCATCTCCTTCCCAACGCCCCTCATAGCCGCCTTAGAGACTAACCTCCTCCAAATTGCGCCCACGGCAATAGGCCTAATCCCGTTTTCCGGTTTAAGTAAGGGCGTGAGGGGCGCAGAAGCAACAAACTCCACCAAGACCCTAGGGCACCTCCCACCCAAGCACAAGTTGACCACCTGAGAAATAGCCCTAAGCAGCCCGCAAGCGATCACCGACCCCTTTCCACAAAGAGCATCCAAAATGTGTTGTGCCCTCAACCCATCCCTCCCACAAGAGGTCCCTTTGGGGAAAGATTTAATGCACCCAAGGAGGTTATCAACATCCACAGTAAGGGGTGGCTCCGATAGTAAGGACCCAGGCATAACTGGAGGAGGTATGACAGGATGTTTAGCCACCAACGCTTTCATAGTATCCTCACCAAGAGGTGCAACCCCCGAAGAACATAAAACTTTAACCGCCGCAGTGAAATGGCCATCTGCAACTTTTCGTAAACATTGCTTAACGTTGGTGCCCACCCTAGAATTATTATACCCATGGGGAGGCTCATTAGGGCGCGTAACCACTTCTGATGGTTCGGCAAAAAGTGATAGTATGAGTTCAGCAAAACCATCCCCATTGCCCCACGCTGCCAAGGCCCGCTGAATACTAAGACATTGTAAGGACTTCCTATTCCCTGACCTGCGCTCCTGACGGTTAGAAGGCCTGAAAATCCGCAACGTGCAACGTGGCAACAACAAAAGTCTCACCCACGCCTCAACGTGCAACATTTTCAATGGTTAAGATGAAAATGTAGGAGAAAGGAGGAGTGCAAGGGTATCTTGGAAAAATCCTATTTATGGACTTTCTCTCTCTACATGCAAGACACATGCATGTTCCACCCTTATTTTTTAAAGAGTTAAATGCTTGGTTGGTCCCTGTGGTTTGCAAAAATTGCAGACTTGGTCCTAGTGGTTTACTAATTACACGCTTGGTCCCAAAAGTTGTCAAAAATGCACTCGGTTGGTCCTTGTTACTAACCTCTGTTAAGTTTTCTAGTTAAGTGTGTTTATAATGTCTGTTTTACCCCTAAAGTTAAAAAAAATAAAAATAAATGGACCCACACCATCTCCATCCTTCTTCTTCCCCACTCCAACCTTTAACAGTCATCCTCCAAATCACCATCATCATCTCCCCATCACCAAATCACCATCACGATCATCATAAAAATCTAAAATACAAAGTTCACATTTTTATACAGTTGCATATTACAGCGATGACCAAAACAAAAATCAATGAAAATAGACATAGAAAAAATGATTCAAATCAAGTTGTTTTGGGATAAAGTTTTTCATAACAAGCAGTGATCGTTAATGATCTTTCTTCGTAACAAGAACAAGCAGTTTTTCGTTTTTCAGTTTCAGATCATGAATAACAACTCAAATATTATCGATGAACAAACAAACACGAACAATCAATTCTTGACCAGATTAGATCTGAAATTCAGATTAACACCAACCAAATCTTTCGATTTCAGATCTGAAATCGTCACTACAAACCCAGATCGTTTGAAAACTTGTCGAAATGTCACAGAAATTCACTGATTCAGTCCGGTATTGATTGAAAAAACAAACAGAAATTGATCGAAATGAACAGAATTTGACTCGAAACAAACCAAAACAGTCCGAAACTTTCTGAAAATCAATCAATTTGTAAAAATGATACACTGAAACACAACTGGAGGGGTGGCCGCAGGTGGAAACGAAGGGGTTGGGGTGGGAAGCAGGTGGAGGGGCAGAGCACTCACAGTCACGATGATGAAGAAGATGATGGGGTAGGCCGGTGGTCGCCGGTAGATGGCTGTTAAAGGGTGATTTGGGGAGATGATGATGGTGATCTGGGGAGAAGATTTGGGGAGATGATGATGGTGATTTGAAGATAAAGTTCTGGGTTTTTGTTTGTGTCTACATGTTGAAGATAATGTTCATTTAACATGGTAGGGACAAGGTATAAGCGGCTGATGAAAAAGTGAAGGGTATTTTGGTCATTTAACATGGACTTAACTGAGATATTTAACTGATGTTAGGGCTGGGGACCAACCGAGTGCATTTTTGACAACTTTTGGGACCAAGCGTGTAATTAGTAAACCACTAGGACCAAGTCTGCAATTTTTGCAAACCACATGGACCAACCAAGCATTTAACTCTTTTTTAAACGTTCATAACTTTTTTATACGACATTATTTTTTCATAAAAATTTCACCGTAAAATCGAGTGTCTTTTTATCTTTAATTTGAGTACCATATTGCTATACAAAATATAAAGACTAAAAAACCCTACTAAAATGTGTTGTATTTCTATGTTGTATAACATTTTTTTGTGCTGGATTTTTGTACTATATTTTTGTGTTGAATTTTTTTGTCTTAATTTTTTTTTCTCAATTTTGAATTTTTTGTACTACATTTTTTTGCTCAATTTTTTTGTGCTATATTTTTTGTACTAGATTTTTTGTGCTATATTTTTTTGTACTACATTTTTTGTGCTAGATTTTTTTACAAGATTTTTTTTGTTGTATTTTTAAAAAACAAAAGGGGTGTCACATGTCATTTTCACTTCTATTTATAAGGACCAAAATGCCCTTCATTCCTACTTATTAAGAGTGTCACATGTCATCATCACAATCCTTCTTAGACTACTTAGGCAAAAACCATTTTTTAGTGAATCCTTCCCCTTAATTACATTACGATTTAACTTTAATTAACTCACATATTCTATTAAATGTATGATTTTTAATTAACTTATTATTACCTATTAATTTATTAATTTCTTTTATTTATATTTGAAGCTTACCTTTTTTAGCGTCAAACAGGTTTTATAAAACCTACTTTTTTTTCTTCTCCAACATTATTGCAGTTTAAAAAAAAAGTTATAATAATTTTTTCTTTTTTATCTTATAAGATTTCACATTCTATACTATGTTCATTACCAGGTTTCATATATCATTTTTGTTGGCTGTTGCTCCCCCTTATGTATACTATCATATGACAAGCTATAAATGTATGTTATTTGTAGAAGAGGATACACGGCAGGTCAAATTGAGTTATAGTTGAAATGACATTGTTATACGTGCCAAAATGGGGTAGTTCTCTCCAAACACTTTTTTCTATTTTTCTATATTCGTTTCAATTTTAATGTATTGACTCTCATACAAAACAATTGGTGACAAAAAGGGGCTCCGTATCATTATCCGGCACCTACCAGCCATCGATACTTTCTTTATGGTTACTTGTTGTCACAGCCCCCGACCCCACCCAGGGAGCGAGAGCCGTGAACCAGCCAGATGGTATCGGTGTTTATTAAATATGCAGCGGAAGAATTTTTCTTTTTCATCAGGATCGTAGTTAGGAAATGATTTCAGAGTTTATAAAACACCGAACTTTTAATATTAAACAAATGGACTAAAACCCATATTCAATTCAATTGTTTTTATAGGGATAAACCCAAATAAATAAACAAAAATTTCTTCTTTTATTCAGATATTTATAGCCACTTTATTTAAGCCTTCGGTGCTCCATAGCTAGCTTCTATTATCATTACAGCAGATTACCTGAAACGCATTTTGAAAACATTTTTATCAGTAATAAATACTGGCGAGTTCATTCCATTCTTATAAAATATATTTTTATACCTTACAGTATTAAGGGTTTTTATATTTGTTTATATTTACCCAAAATTCAATCACTATTTGTCACATGGTGGCAGTTCCGATGTGACAGTGGTCATATCACTCATTGGCTTACTTTCGTCCAATAGTGAATTTATCAAGTAATAGATATAAAATATATCTTATTATGATTCAATGGTATCTGTCACTAGGCGATTCCCGTGACAATGGTCAAATCACTGTTGATCATTCTTTCAACTAGTGACTGGGGTTATAGCACTGTTGATCATTCTCTCAACCAATGCCTGTGGTCGTATCACTGTTGATCGTTCTCTCAACTAGTAACTCTGGTCATATCACTATTGATCATTCTCTCAACTAGTGACACTTATCAATTAATGTATACCAAATTTCACATATTGGTAGTAATTGCTGAATACATAACCCAACTATACATGTATAGTAATAGATTTCTATATAATAAATAGAATATAATGTATTACATACATTTCATTTATCTATTAAAATATTATTGTAACATTATAATATTTAATGTTACAATTTAATTACATATAATATAATTATATTATATTATAATGTTATAATACATATAATATATTATGTTTTTTTTTTTGGAAGGAGTGTTTCACCGGTGGAACCAACCTACGCACAACCCCTCGACCCAGGTTCGAATCCGGAACAAACCGGCCCATTGCAACCGCACCTCAAAGAGGAGGATTATTTTACTGCCACACAGAATCGAACCCGTGACCAAGCCCGGTCAGGAACCCCACTACTGTGGGTAAACCTTACCACCTCCGCCTTGGACCACTGGACCAAGACCTCATCGGCCATAATATGTTATGTTTAATGTTACAATTTAATTACATATAATATAATTATATTATGTTTAGCACACAATCCCGAAGCCTTATTCTTTATGTTTTGTCTCTATAACAGTAACAAACTAACTTAGACACTTTATTAACTAATCTTTAAATTTGAAAGTTTTATTTTACTTTACTCTTAACAAAGTTCATTAATCACACTTTTCATTTGAAATTATTTCAAATGTTGCATACATAAATGCAATTTAGACGTGATATTATATAATATAAATAGTTATATTATAATATATCTTAACATAATCTTATATAATTTTTGAGCTATTTTATTTATTTATTATATTTTCTTTAATATAATTAATATATTTTAATAATGATTAATAAAGCTCATTTATATATACACCATTTAGATTTATTTCACTCATTAATATTTTTAATAATTTATAATAGTAATGTACAAATAATATTAGTTATAGGATATGGCTATTGGGGCACAATTCCCCCGTGCTTTTGGTCAGGCTATTATTGGCTAACTTTTTGGTCAATAGTAACGAGTGTCAAGTAATGTATACAAAACCTCCTATACTGGCAGCTATTGCAGAATATAAAAACTTAATCACTGTAAGTATAACTGATAAACATTTAGTATTTTGGAAAAAAATTTTAAATATCACTGTATCACAAAAAAGGTGATAAAAAGGAGAATGACTCACAAACTGTGAGAAAAAAGAATGGACTCACCTTGTAACTTTAGGATTCAACTAGAAAGCCTCCTGGTATAAATCTTGGGTATAACTCCCGAGCTATTTAAATATATATATATATATGCACTCGTGTTAAGTATAGTAACCCTAATTCAACCTTATCCCTACGTCACGAGACAGAACCCCAACGAACTTAGTCGGGCAGAGTCTTGACATGCGTTATGGGGCTCCAGATCAATCGGAAAGGGTATTAGTGATCGGGAGTTAAAACACTTAAAACGGGACATGACTTTATTATTATTAAAGAAAAGAAAGAAAAAAAAAGAAAAATATAAAGAGATTTGAGAGAGGTCGAGACATGGAGGACAAAGAGAAAGAAGCAATTGAGATGTGCTCTATTTGTTCATATATGTTAGGGGAGGATTTTCCAATGATCAGTGATCCTCAATTACTGTCGGGCTTAGGGATCCTCAATTCTGTTTGGATTGGTGATCCTCAGAAAGTATTGTAGGATCAGGATCATGGATCATCATAGTGATCCTTATACTAACGATTATCTACTTTGAATATGAAGTTGTTTTGCATGAGTACGTGCTTGAACTTGGTCTTGGCGATATTCCTGGAGCATATTCCCTATTTATTCCGCATGTGCTTGACTAATATGGACGTTGTGGAGGTCGTGGAAGACTTGCATGAAATGCGGATAGTTAGTTAACTTAGATATTTTCCAAATTTAAAAGGGGATAGCGAGTTAGATTAGAACACTTGGCTATTTTTGGCTAAACACACACACTCGTAACAGCTCTCATTAACTCTCGACAGTTTGCTCGGCGATTACACAGTTTTTTGCACATTACACTCTAGTGATCCTTGTAACTAGCTCGCTATCATCCAAAGTTGTAACACATTTTTTTGGTTAATCTGAGTTGGTGATCGGTAGTTTCCATCACCCGAGGTTTTTTATGCCGGAGATCAACTCTTGATCAAGGGCTTTTTCCTCGTATAAATCATTGTGTCACTTGTTCATTACATTTCTGAGTGATCCTTCATATTGTTCATTGATTCAAGCATCACACCTCACAACAAAAGATTTGGTTGCATTATCTTTGCTTGATTTTTGACCAAAACACCGGATATCTCAGTGCTCGTAGGAACCAATATCCCTCAGGATATTGAAAATCAATTGTCTAACTTTTTGAAATGCAGGATGTCGACATTCGCATGGAAACATGAGGATATGACAGGCATTTCCAAGGATATTATAACACATAAGCTTGGTATTGACAGATCATTTAAACCAGTCCAACAAAAGAGAAGGAAATTTGCTCCGGAACGAAATATGATAATCCAAGAGGAAGTTGAAAGGCTACTAAAGAGCAAGATGATTAGGGAAGTGAAGTTTCCCAAATGGCTGGCTAACGTGGTTGTGGTGCAAAAGAAAAACGGGAAATGGAGAGTATGTGTGGATTACACCGACTTGAATAAAGCTTGTCCCAAAGACCCGTTTCCTCTACCTCATATTGATTCAATGGTGGATGCTACCGCTGGCCACGAGATGTTAACCTTCATGGATGCCTCTTTAGGATTTCAGCAAATCCAAATGGAACCCTCTGATCAGGAGGATACTGCTTTCATGACACCCACATGTATTTATTGTTATACTGCTATGCCTTTTGGTTTAAAAAATGCAGGTGCAACATACCAAAGGCTGGTGAACATGATGTTTAAAGACAAACTGGGGGACACCATGGAAGTATACATCGACGATATGGTTGTAAAATCCAAGAGGGCTGAGGATCACCTTCAAGATATTAAGGGAGCATTTGATATCCTGGACCCGTACAACATGAAATTGAATCCTGCTAAATGCCACTTTGGAGTAGGGGCAGGAAAGTTTCTAGGGTACATGGTGACTAAAAGGGGGATAGAAGCAAGCCCGGAGCAAATAAAAGCCATCTTGGATATCAAGTCACCTTCAAATATGAAGGATGTTCAACGATTAACAGGGTGAGTAGCAGCATTGAATAGATTTATCTCAAGATCCTCTGAAAAATGCAAGGAATTTTATGATATTCTGAAGAAAAATAAGAAATTCGAGTGGGGCGAGAAGCATGAAACAGCCTTGCAGGATTTGAAGCAGTATCTTTCAACCGCACCTCTATTAATGAAACCTGAAGATGGCGAACCACTATCCCTATACCTTACAGTATCAGGGAATGCAGTAAGTGCTGTCCTTGTAAAAGATCATGAAGGTCAGCAGAATCCTGTCTATTATGTCAGTAAAAGCTTATTAGATGCTGAATCTAGGTATTCTCACCTAGAAAAGCTAATATTAGCCCTAGTTATGACATCAACAAAACTTAGACATTATTTTGAAACACATAGGATTCATGTTAAAACCAACTATCCTGTTAAGAATGTACTTAGGAAACCAGAAATGTCGGGTAGGATGGCTAAATGGTCGGTAAAATTAAGTGCATTTAATCTAGTATACGAACCTAGAAATGCCATAAAGTCTCAGGCTCTAGCTGACTTTGTGGCTGATTTCAGTAGTGATATTCAAAATGAAGTAGACCTAGAGGTACAACAGGTAGGAGAAAACTTAGAATCCTGGATATCGTATACTGATGGTGCATCTAATGTAAGAGGTGTAGGTTTGGGTATACTATTAAAAGCGCCACAGGGGGACATATTACCCCAGGCTATTAGATGTGAGTTTCCTGCTACTAACAATGAAGCATAATATGAAACTTTAATCGCAGGATTAGAATTGGCTAAGAGCATGAATATCAAGAGTCCACAAGTGTTTGTTGATTCCTTGTTAATCACTAATCATTTTAATGGATCTTATGCAGTAAAAGGTGAAAAATTGGCTGAATACCTTGAAATTGTCAAAAAATTAGCAGGATATTTCGATGTTTTTACACTTGAACAGGTACTAAGAGAGGACAATGTTGAAGCTGGCGCCTTGGCAAATCTGGGATCATCAGTCAGGATACCAGAAGGGACCCAAATACCAATATTACATATCCTGTATCCTGCGACGGATCCTCAGGGTAAGGAGGTAGTAAGTGTTCAGGATCCTGGTGCTGAGTATCCTGAAGAGGATCCTAGATCCTGGACGGCTCCAATCACAAGATTTCTCAAGGAAGGACACATCCCAAAGGATGAGAATCCTAAGGCCTTTAGGATGAAGGTATCACGATTTACTATTATAAATAATGTTTTATATAAGAAATCTCTTACAGATCCATATCTGAGGTGCTTGGAGGATCCCGAGACCAAAGAAGTGCTTCAGGATATCCACAAAGGGGATTGTGGTAACCACACTGGGGGCAGGTCATTATTCTTAAAAGTATTAAGAACAGGATATTATTGGCCTACCATGAGAAAAGATGCTGCAGAATATGCTCGAAAATGTGATGCATGCCAAAGACATAGCAACATACTACATCAGCCTGCAGAGCCATTATATCCTATTTTATCTCCTTGGCCATTCATGAAATGGGGAATGGATATAGTAGGAAAATTTCCAAAAGCTCCAGGAGGAAAAGTCTTCATGCTGGCAATGACTGATTATTTCTCTAAGTGGGTTGAAGCTGAAGCATTTGTTCAAGTCAGAGACCAGGAAGTGGTATCCTTCATAAAAAGGAATATACTGACTAGATTTAGTGTACCAGTTGAAATAATTTGTGACATTGGATCTCAATTCATAAGTAAGAGGACTACTGACTTCTGTAAGAGTTGGGGAATCAAAATGATCACATCTACACCAGTACATCCTCAAGCGAATGGACAAGCGGAATCCTCAAACAAGATAATTGTCAACAACCTGAAAAAAAGACTGGGAGCCAAAAAAGGAAGATGGGCAGAAGAATTACCCTTTGTTTTATGGGCTGATAGAACGGCGGTAAAAAGTGCGACTGGCCAAACCCCGTTTTCCTTGGTATTTGGAGCAGAAGCGGTGATCCCGACTGAAATGGTAATACCTACAGCAAGATCCAGCCTCCAGGATCCTGAGTAGAATCCTGAAATCCTATGCCAGGAACTGGATACTATTGATGAGACAAGAGATGCAGCAAGGCTAAGGATGGCAGCATATCAACAAAGGATATCTAAAGCATATAACAAGAATATAAGGACTAGAAGGTTCCAGGTTGGAGACTGGGTATTAAGAAAAGCTTTTCAGAATACTACTAATCCTGCTGACGGAAAGCTGGCCCCAAAATGGGAAGGGCCCTATGAGATTGAATCAGAATCAGGGAAATGAGTATACCGACTCAAGAATATGGAGGGGGATATTGTAACGCCCCAAAATCCAGATGTTATATATTCGAGATATGTCCTTATGCGTTATGTTATGAAATAAATAACTAGGCCATTTAACTAGGTTAAATGCCCGGTTTAGACTATTAAAAGAGAAAAGTAGTGCCAAATATGTTTTAAAGGCAAACTCGAGGGGTTAAAGTGTATAAGATGAAATGTTGAGTTAAATAAGAAAATATCACACACAAACACACATTCTGCGTGTGTTCTCGATGGTTCAGGAGCTCCAAAGGAGCTCAACCCTAACTCAACCTTAAAGCTTCAAATTGAAGAATGAATCAAGGCCCAAATTCACAACCGAGCATGAATTAGTGATCACCTTCACAAGGGGATCGTAAGGTATGTCTTAAATCATAGATTGGTGATCATGTGTGAAGTGGGTTATGTTCTAATCCGTAAGTTAATGTGAAATTGATCATGTATAAGTGTTAGAATCATCATATAGAACATAGGTTATGTATGGTTTGTGTTAATTTGATGTTTAGAGGTGAAACTCACTTGTTTTGGTAAGGATGATGACTTGAATGATCATCCATGTTCAATTCTTGTTGATTGTTAATGAAGTATGATGGATATGATGAATTCTTGTGAGTTGAATTGAAAGAAATGTGGTGGTGATATGTTTGATGTTTATGTGTGAATGTTATATGTTGATTACTAGTAGGATTTGATGAATTATATATGAACTTAGAAGATTTATGCATAAATTAGTTGTACGTTATGCTTAAAAGGTAGTACTCACATCAAGTGTATGATGAAATGTATATAGTGTCGTCCGTATAGTCAATTATGACGTTGCGGGTATATGTTGATAAGTCGATTATTACATATGGTTAATAGTTGACTTTTGAAAGTCAACAAGTATAAGAAACATGATTTGACTCGTTGTCGTAAAGGTAGGATTATAGGAAGTCGTTGGGTACATGTTATGTTAATATGCGTTATGTGTGATTACATGATGAATTACATGAGTTGGAAAGAAGATGAAGTTGATTTCTATGTAGTATGCTTGTTAGAAATGACTAAGGGAAGTTAAGTGTGGATTATGCGATTGGTATGATTGTTAACATGTACAAATAGGTATGCTAACAAGAATGTGGTTTCGATGACATGGAAGTGTAGGGACCATGTCGAGACGGCTTCAAGCAAGATGTGTTAACGGGTCAAGAAGGGGCAAGGATCGGATACGAGCGCGGACGCATAAGGTAAGTGATTTCTGTAATCACTTCTTAGTTCGATTAAGTATACGGTGTTTTAATTAACTAAACATGATGATGGAGGTTAACTATGTGACGTAGTCTTTCGTCGTAGATGATGAGATTAAAGTTGACCAAAATGCCCTTGATGGGTATTTTGGGTAATCAATCTTAAAAGTAGTTCAGAAACAAGTTATTCGATTAGTGTAGTGTTTTGGTCAAGTATGAAAGTGAGGAGTATGGTTTTGTGAGTCAGAAACATTTAATGCGCAATTACCCTTAACGGGTCAAAATAAGCTTATGAGCGCAACCGGGTGAAATAAGATGTAAAGTATCCAGGAATGAATCTTTTATGACAAACGACCTTTATATTATCAATTCCTATGAAGTTAAGGTCGAACAAATAAGTTATATGATAACATTATGAATGGGTAGATTCTTGGAAAAAAGGGGTAGTAATCCGAAGACTTAAAAGTCTGGGATTTTGTTAATCCGGATGTCGGATCTTAACTCCCTAAGATGGAAAATTAAATTACGGACGCGTAGGAAAAAGAATCGGGTAAAACGGACCAATAACGAAGGAGTTATGACCGTTTCCGTGAAATGCGGTCGTGCTGGAAATCTGCAGCACAGCAACATCAACATTCTGCTTATTTGAGGGCGTCGCGTGGCGCGACGGCCCGTCGCGTCGCGCGACGGGGTGTCTGTTCGGCAAAAAGTGTTCGGTTGCTCTGTTTTGGCTTGGGAACCCGTTTAAACGCGTTCAAAGTTGCGTATGACTAATTTAACTTATGTTTTATGACCATTAGGGTAAACACACATGTAGATAGGTATGTATGCCTGTTTGTATATCTCCGTATACGTATGTAGAAATGTATGAAAGCCCGTATGTACCTACGTGAGTATGTTTATAAGTATGTGAGCAAGAAAATAAGCGGATATGTGATGGTATGTATGAGAATAGGCATGTATGAGTTTGGTTTGATGCACGTAAGGTTGTATGTATGTAAATGTGTATAATGTCATGTGTGTACTTAATGATGTTGGTATGTGTACATAAAGATATGTATATAATGATGTAGACGTGTGTATATGTAAGTATGTTTGTAGTTTGGCATATACGTGTGTGAGCATGTATGTTTGCATGTGTGTACGTATGTATATATATATAGAGATAATATGTATGAAGTAGGGTATGTATGTAAGACTTTCAGTATGATTAAGTGTTTACGATGTTTGTTCGTGTACCTGGAGTTATAAGTGAAATGCAGGAATGACAAAGAAGCCTCATCACGGATGGTTTGACAGGATGGAAAAGCTGGGATGTAAAGAATTAACGAAGCGAGATGTAAACGTGAAAACCTTGTGGGTTTATAATGTGTACTAATGTTGTGAATTTTATGTGGTGAACGCAGGTATTAACAGTCATGAGGATAACCAAGGATTGGAGATCGAGGATCGAGTCACAAGACGGATTGTACGGGAATGACTAAATATGTAATTTAATGTCGATAAGTTATGTTCTTATATTATAAAAATGAATTTTTTAGAATGTCAAGATGTAGGTCATGAAAGAAATTTTATGGTACGATTTTCCGCTGCGACTTTAGTCAGTTACGAATTAGGGTGTAAAAGATATGCTACCAAGATCTTGGAATGCTATACATTTGAAGCTCTATTTCAAGTGAGTTAGGAATTTAATTTCTAACTCAAGATGGTATGAATATTATATCTTTTAATATGTTTAATATTATTTATTGTTTTGAACCCATTACTGACTTAAGCATCGGAGGGGTGTTAGCCAGGCTAACACCTACCTTAGCTTACAATTGTTTTGCAGAATATGCTTCGGGATATAGCTCCAGGATACACATTCAGGATACTTCGAAATATTAGAGGATTGGCCCCCTCTCTCACGTATAAGGGATCCTGATCCCTTCATAGGTTTAAAGGTATTCACCTTTCTCACGAATTGGGTTTAAACACCCCGCGTGGAGCGCAAGTTGTTCATGGATAGTTCAAGGTGGCGGGACCAGTTCATGTAAAAGTGGCTGACAATTTCGTCACTGTTGGCTATATCCTGGACCCTTAAGGTATATGAGGATTGATCACCCTCTCTCACGAAAGGGTATTTTCATACTCTCTAAGATTTAAAGGTTTTCACCTTTCTAAGTCTTGGAATTTATACACTCCCGCCTTTAGCGCATGAAAATTTGGGATTTTTCCCAGGATACTTGTGGGTTTATCCCAAGATACTAAGGATTTATCTCCAGAATGTTTTCGGGTTTTACCCCAGTAACACAAGAACTGTCTATGCAGTTAAACATGAATCCAAACAATTTTCTAAGTGTTGGAAGATTTCGTGCTCAGGGGACTGTTAGGGGTCATTTTCTTAACATACATATCCTGGCTAATATCCTGCCTTTGTTTGTTTATTTGTGATCAGAATGCTGGAAGAGGATATTGCTAACATCTTGGGCGATATCCTGAGGCTTATTGAATTAACCATGTGCAGGTTAAGGGCTGAGGCTTGCTAACGGTCAAGAGGACTTCTTCTCCTTAAGACTCGGACGAATTTGTTGAGAAAGAGACGTTGAGCCCGAAAGACCAGGTCTACAACGTTCCGAGAAGGAATATTCGGTGGATCCCGCAAGTTTAGGGTAGTTAGTTATTTTATTTTTACTATAAATAGATGAGGTCGGATCAGCTTAGAACACAACAATTCACACTTACACTCTCGATCACTTTCACTCTCTAGCTAATTGCAAACACCACACTTGTATTTCATTTTCATTGTAACACTTAGTCGATCCGTACCACATCTCGCACTGTATCCTGATTTTTGAAGCAATTGAAGAACAAGGCAGCTGCGATTGTCAGCTCCCGAGGTTTTATGTCGGCGATCTAGATTGATCAAGGGCTTTCCTCGTACATCTCGTGTCGTTTACTTTATTTTCGCTCATTGTTTGATCATAGATACAGCTCAATATCCTGAGCCGTATCCTGAATACTGTTTTCCCAAATAACTTAACAAGTATATTTTCAACACACTTTCTAGCACACTACCTCACTTAACTAATTTGATCACTTAATTACTTCGGTAATTTTTGACCAAAACAGGGACATTTCTCCTAAGGCGATTATGGATGGCACAAAGAGTCGGATTTGAACCCAATGCACTAAGACTAGGGACATCTTAGTGGAAGGACTTACAAGAAGGATTAAAATTTGATACTAAGGTTACACTCCACTCCTGGTATGATCTTTCCTTTGTGAATCTTACACAACTTGTTTGAACTTTTGAAACCATGTTTAAGGCTTATGTATCCTGATTAGGATATATCTTTAGGATATATTCTCAAAATATGTTCTCGAAATATGATTCAGGATATTTGGTTAGAATATTTGGGATATATTACTTGGGTCGAAAACTAAAACTCTAGTCAAACAAGTATTATCAAGATTAACTTTGTAAAACCAACTGTCATTTTCTCTTTGTGAATTTTTATTTGAACTTTGAGAAATCTTATTAGACGAAAAGTATCCATGGGATATTACTGAGTATACTGATCAAGATATTTTCAAAAAATAATGGCACTGATTTTGGATACTAAAGTTTAAACTTTGCAATGCATAATAAAAACCGAAAGACAACGGCAAGTAAATCGAAATAAGCAATACTAGTTGATAACTGAAGGCTTCATCCTAAGACCTAGGACCCATCCACCTTCGGCTATCAATTCGTTTTAATGCAAAATTAGAAATTGTTCATAGGACAAGAAGTAAAATTGTTCAAACATAAGCATCAAATTTAAATGAAACGAGTTTTAGGGGGCAACGCCTTCTTCAACCGCATTCGCCTCAGGATCGGCCTGAATATCCTTCTCAGTCTTGTCGCCGGTACCTGATAATTTTTCCCTCACCTTAGGAGATCCTGCAGCTGCAGACTTAACGGGATGTTCTATGGGATGGCCTCCAAGAGTTTTTAGCTTGGTCTCCCAGGCATCGACGTTCCAAGAAGGACATTCGAAGCCCAGGGCTTTGGCCTCGTGAGCCATTTTTAGCCGAGCCTGCAAGAGAGAGATAACAACAGAACCTTTGAGGCTTTCCTGGTAAGTAGCCATATCCTGCTCGTGTTGGGCATGCAGAGCATCCAGTTGGGTTTGGGCTTCGCGAGTGGCTTTTTTGAGAGCGGCTTGGTGCTCCTGAGTCATGGCCTTGAACTTGTCGTCGTAATGTTGAGTTTTGGCCGCAACAATCATGCCTTGATCGGAAATGGTAACCTCAGCTTTCTTCAGCTTGGACTCGAGTGTTTTGATGAGCCCACAGGATTCTTGATACAAATGAACTAAACGCTCGAGGCCCTATATCCAGAAACACAGGTATAATGAAAACTAGAATATAGGTTTGACATATATGTGCAGGATGTGGAATGGGAATTTATACCTGATTAAGAAAGGAGGTCATAAACCCGCTTGCCTCAATGAACCCATGATTCTCATAAGGGAATGTGTCAGAGATGGTGGGTGAATCGGTCTCTTTCCTATTGCGAGAATTTGAACCCCGGGGCTTTGTGGCTGGCGAAGGTTTGGGTATGATGATGGCTTTGGAGCTGCTGGGCTTAGATGAAGCCGTAGCCTTGGGACTGGGTTCCTTCTTGACTTGGACATGGTCGGAATAACTATCCAGCTCCTCAAGATCAAAAACCTCTGGGATCTTGGCTGGTGCTGCATAAAGGGGGAATTCTAAATCCTTATTACTCTTTCGTTATATTGCATTAATTAATTATATTACAAAGTAACTCTTACCAGACATTTCAGATGATGAATATTGGCTGGAACTTGGGATGTGTGTAGAAAAACTCTTGTCACCTTCAGGTAACTGATAGACTGCTTCGATTCTTTTTTCGGATTCTGCAGTAGGAGGAGCTACTTCTTTGAAATTCACTGCATAATAGCCAAAGAAGGAAATATCAGTGAAAGATAAAGGCTCGGAAGAATCTGAGGATATTTAAACTTTAAACCCTACCGGTGGTTAACCACTCCACCGGAAGGTTAGCCCCCGTCCTCATTTGACGAAGAAGAATTTACGTTGCCATCCGTCCTCATTCTTGATGGCGTTAAGTATAAGGGGTTTGCTAGAAGTAGAAAAAAAAGAACCGACTGGAACCATGTGATCGGAGGCGATAAGCAATCGGGATATCCTCAATGCAGAGGTCAGGGCAATGAAGATTTTTTATTTGGTTGAGTACGATCAGTACTCTCCAAACCATGGGCATGGTCTGTGCAAAGGAAATACCAGTGGTTCGGAAGAATTGCATCATGAACTCGGGAAATGGGTACCGAAGACCTAGCGAGAAAGGGTATGCCGGGAAGCAGACCCAATCAGCAGAAGAAACATCCGATCGAATTGATCGATCAAATGGCCTAAAAACCGTGCCATCAGGGAAAGCGCCGGAGGCTCTTAGCGCCGCAATGTCCGCGTTATCAAAAGCACAGATCTCCTTCTCGGGATTTTTAAGAAGATTTTGCTGGACAAAGGTCTCGGACGATTCGCCAGTTTGAGAAAAAGTTCTAGTGGCCATTGCAAGTAAAGGAAAAGAGATTGACAGGAAATGAAGAGGAAGTAAAAAATTACCTGGAGACTTTGTTGATGATATCTGGTTTTCAAACAAAAAGAGAGAAGATATAGGGGCGTAGTAGATATCCATCGAGTGAAAACCGCGTTGGAGGTTACACATTGCTATCTTGACTGTCATCTCGTTTTAATTGCCTCGGTTTGTGAGATAAGGTTTTGAAATATATCCGTTGGATTGGTACACCAACAGATATATTTGGGAACAATTGTTATGGGCCGTTTTCTGAACATATATCCTGGCTAATATTCCGCTTTTGATTGTTTACTTGTGATCAGGATACCGGATCAGAATATTGGTAACATCCTGGAGCGATATCCTAGTATTGACTGAATTAATCACGTGCAGAATAAGAGTTACAAGTCTCCAACGTTCAAGAAGACTTCTTCCCCCCAAGACTCGGGCAAATCAGTTGAAATAGAGACGTTGATCCCGAAAGACCAGGACTGCAACGTTTACTTGGGAATATTTATAGTTGTTTTCGTTTAACTATAAATAGTATGATCGGATCAAGTTAAGGCACTTACTTTCATTCGCACACTTTACTCTCTAGTTACTAGCAATCACTACACACCAACACTTGTAATCAAATCACGTTGTAACACCTAGTTGATCCGCATCATATCCTGCACTGTATCCTGACATTTGAAGTAATAGAAGAACAAGGCAGTTGCGATTGTCAGCTCCCGAGGTTTTGTGCCGGCGATCTAGATTGATCAAGGGCTTTCCTCGTATATCCTGTGTCACCCTTTACCTTTTTTGCTCATTGTTTGATCATAAATACGGCTCTGTATCCTGAGCCGTATCCTCAAACTGTTTTTTGCAAACAACTTAACTTGAATATTTTCGACACACCTTTTGAGCACACTATCTCACTTAACTAATTTGATCACTTAATTGCTTCGGTAATTTTTGACCAAAACACTATAATTCTTGTATATATATATAAAAATTGATATGTTACATCCCCCCACCTTGTTTTACAATCTCGTCCTCGAGATTTGGGCTACGATGTCTCCTTTAGGGTTATGTCACGTCTTAGTTAATAAGAACAATATTAAGGTAAATGACACAGAATCAAGACATGTTCAAATTTGGTGGATATGAGTTTTTCAATAATTAGGACTCAATGGTTCAACTGAATTAGTTTCAGAAATCGATGTTAAATGAACGAGATGAAATAATTTTCAAGGTGACTAGGTTCAAGCCAAAAGAGATATATGATAAATAGACATCTAAATCGAATGTTTATAATTTGTGAATGACTTTTACAAACAATAGAATTCACTGTCAAAAGAAAAATTTACTTTGATTGTCAACTAAGGAAGACTTGGTATCAACAAAATCAAATGAAATAGAAGCACAAAAATAAGTTGTCAATTATCAAACCATGACATGATAAAAATCAAAATGTTGACATTATTGAATTGCAAGGATACACCGAAATACAATAGATTTTAGTGAATCATTGTCTTAATACATAATTGCATCAAGACTACTTTTAATGATGAGTTAAATGAAAGATATATGTGGTTTTGAATGATCCGTATGATTATGATTAGCCCGCTACAAGTTTATATCGACGCCGCAAGGTGTCGTAATGATTAAAATAGTTCAATAATTATGGTGACCGAACAAATTCACCGTGTAATCAACTGGAAGCTTTAATGAAGTAAATTTGGATATTCATTTCGAATAGGATTTTCAATTGATGATGAAAAGACCAAATGAATATCATAAAATTTTCGATCAATGATGAAAGAATCTTTAGAGGTACACCAGAATATAATACGAATTTGTGTACTCTTATCTTAACACATAATTGTATTAAGACTGTTTTAAGATAATGAATCAACAGAAATTAAATAAATAAATCAATCTGTACATTAGGTGTGAGAATGGAATTAGCTCAAGTGTCAAGTTAATGAGAACGCCACCACAAGGCGTCGTAACCAAATAAATGATTCAATGAAAGCGAAGACCAAACAAGTCTATCATGGTTCTGAATAGATGAAGTACTTGACACAATGCATTTATTTGTAAACTTTTATTTGTACTAGGGTCAAATAATAACTTAACTTAGATTTTACATATCCGCGATTACGTCTGGAATCATTTCTGCTTCTTGCGTAATAAGTACTAATGCTTGCGCGCTCTTCTTAGCTCCATCTGTTGTTTTTGCCTTGTTGTCAGGTGATTTAGTCAGTTTTGGGCAATATGGTTTAATGTGTCCTGTTTCTCCGCAATTGAAACAGATATTAGTTTTCCTTCTACACTCTTCTTCTATATGCCCGGTCATCTTGCAGAAGTCACAGTAGGCTGTTCTCCTCAAACGGTATCTTCCTGAATGCTTTTTGTTACAGCTTCTGCAGGCAGGTTGCTCCAATAACGGTTCAGTTCCTTTCTTCTTGAATTCTTGGGAAATTTTATGGGCTAACTCTTTCTTCTTGTTTTCTTCTCTTGTGCGGATTAGTCCATATGTCAGGGTGTTAGCTAGTTCAACTGTTTCTTCAATAGTCTGTGGTCTGGCGGCCTTGACCATGTCTCGGATTTCGTTAACTAATCCCCAAATATAACGAGAAATTAATACGGGTTCTGACGAAGCCAGAGTCGGTACCATTCTTGCGTATTCGAAGAACGTTGTCGTATTCTCCCGACAATTTACATCTATCATTTTATGATTTAGGAACTCGTTAGCCATTCGTTCCTTTTCATAAGGGGGACAAAATTTCCTTTTTATCATTTCCTTGAATTTTTCCCAGTTCATGGCATAAGCCATGTCACTTCCTTTTGCCTGAAGAATTGTATTCCACCATGTCACACCCCGACTTTCCACGTGTCACCGGTGGGCCCGGTGGGGAGTATCGTGACGTAGTTGATATCATCATAGTCAAACAACACAATATATAAATGCACAGCGGAAGCAAATGATAATTATATTACAATCCGAATATAAAGTAATATCAAGTATTACAACGGAAAGTAAAGGATCCACAGGCGGATCTTAAATCATAAATATTGTTCAACAGACTTTAGGCGCCTAGAACTTGCAAGATTCTTTATTAATGCCCTGAGCAGCTTCCAGCCTATTACGTACTTGTACCTGTCACTTAGACTTTGGAAAATACGTCAGTTTTCACTGGTAAATACACTCAACTGACTCATTTGAAAAGAGTTTAAGAAAATTGGTTTAGGTGCTCAAGGCACGAAGATGTTTTGACACTTTGATTAAAATGCACAGAGGCAAAATTTAATCTTTTATACTTGATTAAAATGCACAGAGGCAAAATTAATCTTTTATACTTGTATAATTGGGACAAACTATATTTCATGTTATCAGTTTTACATAACTTGCTCTACATACGGGGCCCGGTTCTATGCCGGTTCATGATTAACAGACACACCACTATTCCCTTATTGGGAATCCCTTATTGGGTATAATTTATTAATAAGCATATAGCATATGTCAGGTGTATGCCTACACCCCGTGCTTAGGTCGTGGCCATTGCATTTAATGAGTCAAGGTTATTTGGATTTCCGACTTATTGGTCTTTGAATCCCATACCTGACCATGCGGTATTTATATTACCGTATCCCAAGCCCGTAATAGGGAAAATAAGTTAAGAGTATTTACCTGAGCTAGCTCCTGTCTTAAATAGCAAGAATTATAATAACTCAGCCGTATTCACTTAAGTAAGCGTAGGTACAATTTACCGGAAGGCTCTAGTCTGGAATGATGGTATAAATAACCAATTAGAATGCTAACGGGTCTTTAATTAAGCCTAAGCTTAGACCGGTTAGTCTTAAGGAAATATACGGTTCAAACGCATGATTAAGCGAAGACCGGATAGAATGTGATTTAAACCCGACAAGTTCGGAGACTTGCTTAATATGGGTATTTCATACACATTCTGGATTTTGAGATAAAACCGTTAAGGTTTGACCCGTTTAGGCTAATTTATGTAAACTTGTTACATAAACCGAACCGAACGCGTAATAAGCGTAACGGGTATTCATATGAGCCATTTACAGGTTTCCTAAGTTAATATGCTTCAAATATGTTGTGACATCAGTAAGATGTCTTTTATTATGCCCGAAACGAATTTAAACACAACTATGCCCCGTAGGGGTAATTTGGTCATTTAAAGGTTATAAAAGAGTTTAAGTATTTATCTGAGTTACAGGTCTGATGTAATCAGCAAAAATACTTATTTTACTAAGTTATAACAGTAGGGTAAGGTATATATGTGAAATTTATTAATTATCACCAAATTAGGCACCGTAGGGGCATTTTGGTAATTTCACATAAGCCGAAAAGCTTAAAACTGAAGTTTGAGTTAAACAACTTTTGCTTACTGTTAAAACATTATAATTTACCTCACATATCAGTAGGTATCACCCTTGTATGTTTAAAAATAGTTCTAGTACATACTATGCGCTAAAAACGCTTAATAAGGCGATTAGAAGCCGTTTCCGGGTTCTATATAGAAATCTGATATTTTTATTATTCCAGAGGGCTTAATATAATTTATTTATCATAAGAAATCAGTAGCAAAAGGTTTGGAGTCAATTAGATATGTAAAACTCATTTTATAGCCCGTAAGGGCAAAACCGACAATTACGGGATTAAGCCTACGACTATAAGTTATGCTCAGCCTAAAATTAATTAAAAATCTTCAAAAATCCCAAAATAATATATTACATCAGTGGGTATTAAGCTTGATATCAAAAAGTATGTTTAAATAGGCTATGCGCTAATTACGCCGTTTAAGTGACATAAAGCCTTCAATTTACGCTAATGAGCATAACTCTCATTCTACACCTCAAACTGATGTCAAACTTTGCATACAAGTTTATATATCAGTGACTAAGGTTTCTACTCTTTTACATTTACAAAAATCACGTTCTAAGGTGAAAAGGGTATAATGGTCAACATATGAGCAATTAACGGAATCATGCGTATTAATTGGTTAACTAATGAACCGTGGTGTATAATCTCAGAGGGTTATACTAGCATGTAACCTGGTCCAAATGAAGCTCTAAGGCATTTCTAAATCATACCATAACGGGTCAGAATTGAAGTCAAAGCAAAAGTCAAAGCTTTGCGACTTTCGGTTCCGAACCGGGTCTAAACAGGAAATTGTCGGGTTGAACATGTTTATACATGTTCTTACACTAATTACCAAGTTATATTAATGATTAAACGGGTTGTATGTGTTCTACATTGCTAATCATGCATAAATTAGAACTTAAACATTCTGTTGACTTTTTATGTACAAGTTTGACCCGACATTTGACCTAGTTAGAGTGGGAATCAGGGGGAACCCTTTTGAGGGTTTATTACCCACATAATTACCAACTTATAACTACTTTTGATTCGACTAATCACTGGACCATTTGTGATTAATCTTAAAGTCAACCGTTAATTACGACGGTTTGACTTTTAAGCTAAAACTAAGCTAAAACTTAATTAAGAAAGGATTAGCAAACTTACTGAAGTCTAATTGTCGACTAGGAAGGCTTGGAGTGCTCTTGTGCTCCACAAATGATCAGATTTGCAAGAATGAATGTGTGAAGCATGTTTGCAACTTAGAGGCCTTTATATAGTGGTTTAATCACCACAAGAAGTTGACACACAAGTCTACATCTCACCACAACTGATTAACAAGTGTTCCTAGTGTTCTAGGGGTTGTTTAGGGGCCAAGAGAGATGTGTAAAATCGTTCAAAGTCGAGCAGAATGCAAAAGGCAGGCAACAACCCAACAAAATCGAACCAGAAGGCCCTCGCGTGGCGCGAAGGCCCCCCCTGGGGCTTCGCGTGGCGCGAGGCCTCTTCTGACCAAATCTGAATTTTTAGATTTTTTGCGTTTTGATCCTTGGCTCTTCAAACTTTGTTTAGACTTTATTTTCTTGCATTTTGAGCCCTCCAAATTGATGTTTAGGGGCTTCAAGACATATACCCATTTTGTTAAGTCCCCGGTTAACTTTATTGTTACCCGAAAAGTCCTAACTTTCAATGCTTACGTTTTAACCCCTCGTATACGAATTTGATCACAACTTACTCATACGATAACGAAACTTTATGAAATTTATATCTTGTATTCTAGTGAGCATAATTAACCGTTACAAAGCTTCGGGTTTGTCAAAAGGTCACTCAGAGGTATAACTTAAACATGTTGACACATTTAACCCTTGTAGTTTGTAATCTCTCATTTTCCTTCATATTTAGCTTCGTATGATCCGTGATTTATTCGTTTGAAGGTATGAGCATCATGTAGGGCTAAAGTACAATATATTTGTTCACTGTTGACATTTAGAATCCGTATTTACACATACTTTCCATGATTGTCAACTTTAATCCTTTTATACATTCTTTCACACGTTCAAAGATTATGACACGTGTCAACACATTATAGGGCGTGAATTTTCGAGGTGTTACATCCTCACTCCCTTAAAATAAATCTCGACCCGAGATTTACTGAAATAAATAAGGGTACTTTTCTTTCATCGTGGATTCGACCTCCCACGTATATTCGGGACCTCTACGGGCATCCCATTTGACCTTTATAATAGGTACATGCTTCCTTCGAAGCTTCTTAACCGGTCGATCTTCAATCGACCATGGTTTTTTTTTCCACAAACTTTAAGCTCTCATCTATATGCACATCTGTATGTGGTATTACCAGTTATTCATCAGCGAAGCACTTCTTCAGATTGCAGATGTGGAACACATTGTGAATTCCACTGAGCTCTTCAGGTAAGTTTAGTTTATAGGCAACTGACCCGACACGTTCGATAACCTCGAAAGGTCCTATTTATCTCGGGCTTAGCTTGCCTTTCTTACCAAATCGCATCGCTCTCTTCCCGGGTGATACTTTAAGCAACACCTTGTCACCTACTTCGAAGTGAAAAGATTTACGCTTTGGATCTGCGTAGCTCCTCTGCCTATCTCGGGCAGCTTTGAGATGGTCACGAATCTAGACAATCTTGTCTGTCGTTTCAAAGACTATCTCTGGTCCTGATATTTGGACATTTCCAACTTCTGCCCAACAAACGGGCGTTCTACACTTTCTACCGTATAAAGCCTCGAAAGGCGCAGCCTTGATGCTGGTATGGTAGCTATTGTTATATGAGAACTCAAACAATGGTAGGTGGTTATTCCAACTACTACCTAAATCAATTATACATTGTACGTAGCATGTCCTCCAATGTCTGGACGGTAAGGTGGTTAACAACTTTGGCACACCCTTCCTGGGTGATTTCTTTTGTTGAACCTTATTCTTTAACAAGAACTTAGGAGGGTTCCCATTTTCATAAATTCTTAATTTTCTGCCGTATATTGGCAACTTACAATCGACTATGGGTTTGTATGATCTTTATTTGTTGTTTCCCAGGCAACCTTCAGATCCTGATAATTGGACTTACCAATTCTCTGATTAACAATAGATGTTTAACATTCCACCCATACAAGGTCTCCAAAGGAGTAGCCTTGATACTTACATAATAATTTCTATAGAAAAACTTATTTTATGGTGAGATGGTTATTCCAACCACTGCTTAACTAATCTCAAAGAATAGCTAAACCTTACAGCTAGTCGAACCAATCAACGGTCCTGGGCAGGTAATAGCGATTCTTACTTGTTGCCTAAATAGAGTTGCGGTAATCAATGCATAAGCAGGATGATCCGTCTTTCTTATTTATATAATTCGGAGTTCTTAGGACTTCGAATTTTGGCTTTATGAAATCTTCTCTAAAAACTTATCGATTTGGCTCTTAGTTCATCCTATTCCGTTGGTACTAACCGATATAAGGCTTTTACAATAATTGCAGCCCTAAGCGGGATGTTTGTTCTAACATCCCCCTGCCTCTCAGAAGGCAAACATGGTAATTATTAAAAAGACGATAATTATGACACACAGAGGTATTAGAGATGTCTGCATTCTCAGGCTTTAGTTTATCTATTGATGTCGGTGTCAGATAAATGACACATTCTCTTTACAATTTCAAGGATGCCCTAAGTAGAGATACTTATAAGGACATTTTATATCGGATATCTTCTTTGAATACTACTTGTCGACTTTAGCACAATATGACTATTGGGATATCTCAGGGGTTCCATGCATTAAACCTCCATACTGGTAAGGCATGGAAGCAATCTATGGGACACACTAGGATACGCCAATCCTCATATGGCACTCTTATCAAACATAGTTTGGCATTCGTAGGTGATATAAAATAATGAGAAAATAATAAAATAAAATAATATCTATTGTCGTACTCTTTCTGGGGAAAAGTACTCCAGGTTCTTATGAGAGGATTAACTTCGAGGATGGGAGAGATGGTCATTATCGATTCCATTGGTAAGTTACATCTTACATTTAATATTTGAAGTTCTTATGAACGTAATTAAGAGTTTACCAGGCTTATGGTTTACTAAAGGTTTATTATTCCTTGCATGAAAGTAAGATACTTAGCAGAAACTATCAATGTTAAATGGTACGGGACGTACCTGATGCTATTATTGATGTGTACTGTCTCTGTCATTCAATCGGTAGTTCATGTGTTTCCTTTTGTTGGATCGTTGTTTGACCCGATTGAGTCGATCAGAAGAGCTTTAAGTCCAGTTCAAAGGCGGAATCAGAGAACTAGACACGAATACAGCTTGATACTCTAATATCTGTCATTTATATTGCTTTTAACAATGATTACAACCTGACAGAAATCCGGCAGCACTTCGTTACAATTCTGGAAGCGATACCAAATGAAATGACAATGCACCTATTTATAGTTGGATGATTTCGCTTTTGTGAACATGCCATAAAAGCGAAATCACTTGTATCTGATTTCGCTTTTATGGACATTGTCCATATGAGCGAAATCAGCTCTTTAACTTCTAACTTTCGACCCTCAAATCTCGTGCACTGGATATTCTAACCTATCCTATTATAACACATGATACAAGACGAAGTCAATAGACGTAATGCACTAACAGACTCCCCCTCAGATATTGACGAAGTCTTCAGTGACTAATCTTCAAAATGACACATCTTCAGTCTTGATCATTCTGTCTTTTCTATTACATTGTAACAATGTAAGCATCCAACAATCTTTCTCTTCTCCTATCAGCTTCAGGCCCCCCCTTTCATCAAGCTTCCGTGCTTTGGGATCGACACCTAGCTTTCCATCTATAAGCTCCTCTTTGTTTCAAGCTTGTCTTCAGACTCCCCTTAGACTCTGCTCTCGGGATCGTAGTCTGGACTATCTGTAACACTCAAACATTCATAAATACAATGTTTTCGTATTATCAACCAAATTCTCTAATCCACTCCTCCTATCAACAAACTGTATAGATTTGGCAGCGTTAAAGAATCCAACTCCCTCACAGTTAATCATCCAAGTTCAAGCTAATGATCTTAGAGATATCACAAACTGTTTTTGAAATTTTAAATTTTAATTCAAGTTTCAATTTAATGAACTTGTTTTATTTTCAGAAACACAATCAGCTTACTTAGATTTTGAAACTCAGCACTCAGACATCGGTTGTCGAATATAAAGCAGAATCAAAAATCTTTTTGTATTTTCTGAAAATATAAAGCAATAAAGAAATATGTACAAACATATTTACAAACAATATTTTTGTTTGAGTATGCGTCAGAGGATCATATCAGTTTTCGACAAGTCACAAGTACCGTTGAGCTTAAAATCACATTATGCATTAAACAATTCACTTAGATTGTCGATATACTGATCCACTTAAATTTTCATACAAACTTCAACTGATTCAGGATACGAATTAGGTGTATTAAGAACTTAAACCTATTCATGTGTCCCACCTCTTGAATATACTCCCGTATCTAGAATCCCAATAATCAGTCTTACAGGTGAGTATACTACAATGATATCTGTATATAAATTAGGTATGCGAGGGCCGAGGGATCTCAGGTCGATACTTCCGTATACGCAGAGAGATATCAGCTTCGACTTTACGGTATGTCCCCTTTAGAGGATCTTTTTGCTTACAACAGCAGCGACTATCAATTTTATTGTTTCATCGGCATGCTGAGGGTTTAATGCTATGTTTCAAGCATTTCAGAAAGTATTATTCAAGGACTAGGTCAGAACTACCGTTCAGCAGAAGTCCCGGAATAATACCCCAGACATCATTGAGTATAAAGACCTAGTATATCAGATTATGAGACCTTTCAAACGAGATTTCAGGGGTTACCTATATATCCAAGTAGTGTTCCCCACGAAATAAGTAAGTTTGAATTTAGGTTTATATCCCGAAAAAGTTTACTAAATGTATAAAAATCTACCGACACATCCACGGTGAGATCGTTTAACACATTTAAACTTTCCAATTCTTTAGCATACTGTAACTATCTACTGATGTACTATCATTTCCTCTTTTTACGCAAAACTCATTTTTTAAATTTTATCATGTTTTTGACTTTTTCAAATTTTCAAATGTTTTTGGATTTTCTAACAATTTTTCTCCCCCTAAAATGCAAAACCATATTTGAAAATTTGACAACCAACATTGATAGCTTTGTCTCGCCATCCATTTTCTGCTTCACATGCACTGTTTTGCAGAAAATATAACATACCCCCATGATTTACAACCCATTGATCTTAACAGTTTGAAAACCGTTTTTCAATCTGATGAAAGTAATCATGTTTGTTCAGCCGTGAGGGTTTCGGCATATTCAATCAACACATATTTTTGTATTTTTGAATATTTGACAAAAATTAAAAACAAACATATTTTTTTGTTTTTCAAATTTTTCAATTTTTAGGGTTTTTGAAAATATTGTTTATTTATTTACAGAAAAACATATAAATTCCCTGTTTCAACCAACACAGGATTCAGCAGCCTCCTCTCCTTGTTGTGCCAGGCTGCTCCAACCTCCATTCTCACAATCTTTGAATTCCATGAGCACCTGCACAAACAAACTACTCAATTACTTGAACAATTTAGCCCAGGTCTGTTGAACCTTAGGCATTTCAACACAATAATTTTCATTCAATGTTGGAAACTCTTTGTCATTTTTCACAAAAACTTTCTCAATTTTAACTTCAACTTTCTCATCTTTTACCAATTCAACATGTTTCTTAACACTCCATGTTTGACCTTTTGGTGTTCCTCGTTTGTAAAAATGTGAAAATTTTTGAACATTTTGATTTTGAACAACAACTCTTGGTTTCCAAAACTCTTGAGGTTTTGTCATATCAACTGTGGTTTTCCAACTCTGTGTTGTTCTGAATCTGGGTGTGTGAGAATTCCAGGTCTGTCTTGAATCGAACCTGTTCTGGTTTGATTTCCAATTTTGATTTGAAGCAAACTTGTTTGTATTGAACCTCCAAGTTTGTTTCGAATCAAATTTGGTTGACCTTTGTCTCACATTCTCAGATTTTTGTTTCTCAGCATCAAACTTCTTTTTGTCAACATCCACAGGTTTTAGATTAGGACACTTGCGTGCAAGATGTCCTTTTTGATCACATTTGAAACATGTTCTCATGCACACATCTTTGACCTGTGGTTGTTGCCTTTTCTTTTGAGCAAAGAACTCATCATTAGACTGTCTCATTTTGAGTTCTTTTTCTTTTTCTAAACTGCCTCCTTGAACAAAAGTCATTTTTGTCTGAAAATTCGGCGTCTCATTTTTGTTCCGATGTTGTTTCTTCTTATAACCCAAACCGGCCTTCATGTTCTTCTTTTTGAAACCAGGTTTGTTATACGAACCTTTACAACTCTTACCAACAAACTTTGAAATTTCAGACTTCTCAATCTCAACCATTTTGAAAACTTTATCAACTTTTTCTGAAATCACATTCTGAATCGGGAATACAACATCTAAGAACAATTTGTCCGATCCAATCATGGTATAAACCAATCCTTTTGAATCATCATTCAAATTTTCCTCGGATTTTGTGTTTTTCAGATAACCATCATGAAGATTTCCTTCATCTTCATCCTGTGATTCAGATTTACCTGTATCAACCGACTCTTCTTTCAACACACTTTCAACGACTTTACCTACCACCTCTGAATCATGAGAATCATCAGATTTGGAATAGGTTATGTCAATGTTGTCTGGCAATTGGTCTACCATGTTGAAAGCTTTTTCAACCTTTTCCTCATCATAAAATGCAAATTTTCCCGGTGGTGGAACTTGATGAAACTCTGAGCCAATACCTTTCTTGTTCTGCTCAGACTCACCATCACCCGGTTTTATATTGAAAATTCGTTCAAGCACATATGACGACACGTGGTAACTCTTTAACTTGTTGTTATCCTGTTCTAAATCAGCAATCTGTCGCTTTAGCTTAGCAACATCCTCAATATAGGAATTAACAACATCTTGTTTTATAGAATACATTCGTTTAAGCTCTTTGGTTGTTTCAGACATATAATTCATTCTAGATTGAGCATATTTCATTTCATCTTTTATTTTATCATATGACTCTTTTGTAATGTGATATGATAATTTCATTGAGTCATATTCCTTTTTCATTTCTTGACAAGCAATTTCTTTTTGTTCACATTCATTTGTCATTTTCAAAACATTTTCTTTCAAAACTTCATTTTCTTTCTCTAATTTGTTACATTTTTCTGAAAGTTTTTCATCATTTTCTTTAAAAACTTTTTCTTTTTCTAACATCTCTTTGCATTTTTCTTTGAAAATGTTTTCTATTTTTGTGAATTCAAGATCTCTTGTTCTGAATTGCTCATCTTTTTCAGTACAAGCTCTGCATGGTTCCATGCATTTCTTGCACTGATCAATCAGTTTCAAGTTTTCAAAATCAGAATTTACCTCAGTGATTGGCACTTCGATGTTTTCAGCAACCTCTGTCTGCTCAGCAACATTCTGCTTTTCTTCAACACCGACTTCATCACCAACATTATCAGCTTCCTCATTCTCATTCTTTTCTTCTTTTTCTTCTTTCTTCACCTCTTCTTCAATCTGCTGTTCTTCAGTAACAGCTTTCTCAACCTCTTCATTCACAACAACTTCTTCACTTTTGATTTCCTTCACAGCTTCAACTTCAATAGTTTCTGCTTTAACCTCTTCAGCATCTTTCTTCAGATTGTTCACCATTTCTTCAACATTCTTCTTCATTCTCTCCTCATCCCTTTTTCTTAGACACGATAACATAGCATATCTGATCTCCTTTTCATATCTCTTAACGTATGTGTCATCTTTCAATACATTTCTATAGTATTCATCTCTCAACGGGACTTTGAGAAGAACATCATCAAAGATTATGTCTTTCTTGGGAACAACCGGTTCTCCTTCTCTATTATAATAGCATTCTCTCTTTTTATCCCATCTTTTGCTACCGACAGCCATCTCATACTCCTCCTGCATGTTATCCATTCTGTTGTAGACCACATTTCTTTCTCTGTAAGTCTTCTCACTCAAGATCTCTTCTCGAGTTTTCTCTTTGATCTCAACTTTTTCTTCATGAATTTCAGTAGTTTCTTTGTCTTTGTTTTCATCTTGAATCTCAGCAACAAAAACAAACTTTCTTTCTTCTGTCATAGCTCTCCCTTGAGTTGTTTTACGAACATTCTCTAAACGATCTTCTTCTGGACAAACTGTGCTACAGTCAAATCCTTCATCAGGATAGATTACTGCATATGCTCTTGATTTTTCTCTCGGCTTATCTTCAATCAACTTTGGTTCTTCTCTGCTTCGATGGTAAATCGCATTTCGATAATAATCATCGTTGAAAGGACGTTCACTTCCTTCACCAACTTCAGAGTTTCTGCATTCTCACATCCCAGCCTTGACCCTTTTGTCATTGATGTAGATGCTTGGAGGTCTTATCCCACATCCCAACCTTGACCCTTTTGTCATTGATCTCAGCAGCCAGTAGATAGGTTTCTTCGATCGTGGTAGTCTTAGCCGCTTGTACGAAATCAGCAACGCAGTCGGGTAGGGCTCGGATGTACTTCTTGATGGTCATCTCAGGGGTCTTGACCTGGTCAGGACAGATAATGCTGAGCTGTTTGAAGCGTGCTGTGAGACCGGCATTGTCTCCATCCTTCTGATGTATGTGCCAAAATTCATCTTCAAGCTTTTGACGCTCATGAGGAGGGCATAATTCCTCTAGCATGACTTCCTTAAGTTCATCCCACGACAAACTGTAAGCTGCATCATTCCCTCTCTTGTTCCTCTCGGCCGTCCACCAGTCCAAGGCACGGGACTGAAAGACGCCGGTAGCGTTCAGAGTTCGAAGGTCATCAGGGCAACCACTTTGTCGCAGAGTAACCTCGATAGAGTCAAACCAGTGGAATAGAGCAGTAGGACCTCCTTCGCCTGTGAATTCTTTCGGTCCACATGACTTGAATTGTTTGAAGCTGAAAGGTCTCGCGGCAGCTTTGGGACCCTCAGTCCTCGATTCCTCGGATGACTTGCTGGCATTCTCGCAGACATCGCTCACGGCCTTTGCTACCGCTTTCGCGACGATGGAAGCAAGGCGTCTGTCCCTCTTTTCCTGACGAGAGAGTTGATGACGAGATCCAGACGACATTGTCTGCAATAGACATCGTCATGGAACTCAACATATGTATTCGAATCTCACCTCACACGTCTAGGTCTACTAAAGCTCAGTAACACGTACCATGTAAACGCATATAGTCACAATTTCACAGAGTTGCACAAAATTATATAGACATATAGGGCACATAATTACAGTATTCCTAATCACATGGGCACAATAAGCAAGAAACACATAAACTTAGTCACTAAAAGCACCTATGAGCGTACAAAGTATTCTAGCTGCTCTACTGTCGATTCACTAGCGATGAGTTATGGGTTTTGTGTTTTAGCAGAAGCAATAGCGTTGGGTCGAAACCAATAGTATCTCAAAACGTTAACAAATAACAGGAAAAGCATAAAATTTTCATAAAGATCGATAAATCGATAGCAGATTGTCTGCGGCTAATAGACTTCGACTAACCAAAGTAGTTCGACTATTCGCAAGGATCCTGCACAACGACCTCCAGGACTACGCCTCCGCCTCGATTCTCGGGCGCTGGCGCAATTCCCTTTGGTTGGGTTGTGTTTTTAGACCGTTGGAGTCCATCGAACCTTGGTGGAGTTTGTATAAAAGCGGGACGAGTCGTCAAGGTTAGGGTTTCACCCCTATCTTGCAACCCCCGTCCTCGTTTTTGATAAAAATTGAGGAGATTATTCATCAAAATATGGATTTCACTCCTGATTTGGTATAATTCTCCTCATTTGTAGCTAAAAACGCAAGCTGACTAGGCAACTTAGTCGAGAGTTTGCGGTTTTCACACCTATTCTCGGCAATGAGGCCTGTTCACAAATAGCAAAACAAGTTATTACAGACAAAAACTAAACAAATTTAAGTTAACATGTCCCATACCATGTCTCAAATAGCAAAACAAGTTATTACAGACAAAAACTAAACAAATATTCTGTTCCGACAACTCATATTTAAACATAACTAATTTATTTATTGGTTTCTAGGACTCCAATTCCTAGCTTCGATTTCATCACAGCACAAAGAGCAAACATGCAACCTAGGCACCTGTCACATACGTTAAAATAAAGTCAATACATAAAATGTAAAGGTGAGCATACAAGTTTGATAATAGCATATAGAGTTCGAATTCGTTTACGCATAACCAGCACGTACACATAGTGAAATGAAGCACGTTAGTTATCGACATAGATCCATCGATACCAATGACTGCGGGTTGACTGCCCGAGGCAGTTCGCATTACACGATTACCACTGTAATCCATGCAAGTAAAAGATCCTTAACAACCCCCGTGTGAACGGGTGCTGAGTCCAAACTATAGTACTATCGTTGCTAAGGCAGGTAGACAACATTCCATGTGTAAACATAACAAACAAGCATTCATAAGCCACGTATAACATGCAGTAATGGTTGAGCGTCAAAATAGCTTGAGTGGTGTGATAGTTGTAGTTTGAATAGTTGTAACGTATGTAACACCCAAAAGTGCTAAAGCAAAAAGGGTTCGAGTATACTCACAGTGATATGGATTGAAGGGAGCGCTTTACAGCGAGTACGATTAGCCTGAATAGATTCGATAACGTAACGATAAGTGACGCGTAAAACAGTACAAGTGAGAGTGGGTAGGATGACTGATCGTGCGGATCAGTTATCCGTGAATAGAAGTCATCCGTGCGCATGACCTATCCGTACGGATGGTGATGCGTGCGGATGGTGATGCGTGCGGACGGTGTTTCATCCGGATAGGTCATCCGTACGTGTGACTGTCCGTGCGGGTGGCAACCCGTGCGGACTAGTTATACGTGCGGACGGCTTATCCGTACGGTTAGATTGCTTGTGTGGATAAATGTTCAAGTGGATTGTTTCTTCCTAAGATGTGTTTGTGTATGATGGCTTGTGCTTTGGAGTTTTCGTTGTAGCATCTAGAAAACACCAAAGTGTTTCTACCTTTCAAGCCGGCCGCGCGGACGGCGGTCCGTGCGTATGGTAGTCCGTGCGGGCAGCCTGTGCGCGCGGGCAGAGACAATCCGTCCGGATAGCATGTCCGTGCGTACGGCTTGGCCGTGCGGATGAAGGTTGTTTGATTTTCATCTTAAGGCCTTAGTATCTCATGATCCGAAGAGTAATCCATTCAGAGGTCGTCCGTCCGGATTGCTCGTTCATCGATACTCAAACCTCGCTTGGAAAGTGGGTTCCAAGGGTAGTCCGTGCGGATGACAACCCGTGCGTATGACCTGTACGTGCGTATGACCTGTACGTGCGTACGGCTCGTCCGTGCGGACAGCTTGTCCGTGCGGACAACTGGCCTGGTTGTTCCGTTCGTCTACACTTGGTTTCTGTTGTCGTTTATCGAGACGTTCTGATCTCGTGGCAACCACTGGAGTCGTGTTCTCACCCGTGTGACTGGACCTGTCAGGAATCACCCTAACTCGGCCTGTCGGTGACTCAGCACGGTTATCCCGGTTAACCCCGATATCAGTTGTCTATGGGTAGGATTCCGGATCTAGAACTAGTGCATTACTATTGACGAGTAGAACACTAAAACCGATCGGATTCGTACCGGTGTTAAGGGCAAAAGAAGAAGAGAACTTAGGTTTATTTCTTTCAACTCTTTTATCCTTAGAAAAGTTTAGATCTAGGTGAAATTATTGTAAAAACTTGTAGAAATCACTTAGATCTGAGATATTCTTGGTGGAATGAAGCCAAGCATGAAGTTCTTATGAACTTCATGATGACGTCACCCGTGAATACCTCAAATCCGGATGATTTCATGGTTGAAAGTGAAGATTTGAAAGATGGAAATGTGTAGAATGGTGTAGTGATCAAAGATGTACAAGAATTAGCGCAAGATCTTACCTGGATTGAGAGAAATCTGAGAAAAGGTGAAGAATGCGTGTGGTTCGGACGTCACTTGCCAAAAGTGGAAAAAGTGGAGAGTGACCCGTGTATTTATAGGATGCCAAAAAGGGAAAGGGGTGAGCCGTGCGCATGGCACGCACCCGGGTAGGCTATCCGCGCGGACTGGTCATCCGTGCGGATTGGCAATCCGTGCGGATTGGCAATCCGTGCGGACTGGCCATCCGTGCCGACGCCACCTCCTTTGGTGAGTTCGGTGCGATGTTGATTCGGATTCGATTTGCCAGCGATTCGATGGGGTTTCCTAATCAAGTTACTTTCAGTCCCAACTACTTCTTATAAGGTTCGACTTGGAATTCGGGTTCGGGTTCGTTTACATTCGAGTTAGACTTCGAGTTCGATTGAGTTCGCTTGATTATCCCAACATAAAATAAACATAAAATAATCATGCACAGGTAACACGTAAGGCACACACACACGTATAATGACAAGTAAAATACATAGCTCGAGTTACGATTCGATGTCGATTTGATTAGCATAGCTTGATTAACTTTATCGCATTGTTACTTCCTATCGTTCACAGTCGTAGATCGATTGAGATACGGGGTGGTTCTTGCAATGTACGACACTTACTCCACATAATCTAAATATCATACAAACAATTCTACGAGTCGCGTTGCGCGAAATCGGTCGTTGACTTTGACCTTGACTTTGACTTTCAATCGTGAAAACACGGGGTGTTACAGCCTCCCCTTGTTTAGGAAATTTCGTCCCGAAATTAAGCCGGAAGCTGTAACTAATTCGTGACTCACGTGTGAGAGTCCTTTGTTTGGAGCATGGGAAATCGTCAAGTTAACCAGGATTTTACGGTTAAATTTCGCTCATTTTTTGGATATGATGTGCGAATATACGTGATCTAAAAACCTATAAAGTTTTGATTTCGAGACCTTCTTTTCTTTTTTTTTTTCTTTCAAAACATTGATTATTGTAGGCTCTGATTTGAATTCGCTTTGATTGCGATCCGACTCGTACGACGTGCGGAATCCGTGAACGATCGTGACCAAACACACAAACAGCAATATAAATTGTGGTTCTATTGGTTAGGTTCCGGTTTGATCCGTTTCGATTGCGATCCGGCCCGTACGACGTGCGGAATCCGTGCACGAGTGAGATCGAACAGACAAATACATATAATTTTAGCGTGGTTTGCTAGATTCACATGACGCGTACAAGCTTTCTCTCTCTAGTTTCTCTCTCTAACCTCCCAAGGGGTCCTTATTTACATGTATGTCGCCTTGCCTTTCTTAACTGGACGTTGCTCCTTCATTAAACAGCTGTGGATACTTTGCCTTCATATCGCTTTCGAGTTCCCACGTGAACTCTGCACCTTGTTTGCCTTCCCACCGGACTTTCACAATAGGAATGCGTGAGCGCCTGAGTTCTTTGGTTTGGCGATCCATGATTTCGACAGGCTTTTCCACGAAGTGTAATGTTTCGTTCACTCGTAAATCATCTAGAGGAACATGTAAGTCTGGGTCGTAGATGCTCTTTCGGAGGTTCGACACGTGGAAGATCGGATGGACATTGTTAAGTTCTTCCGGTAATTCGAGTTTGTAGGCGAATTTTCCGATCCTTTCCAGAATCTTAAAAGGTCCCACATATCGAGGCGCAAGTTTCCCCTTTTTGCCGAATCGGACTACACCCTTCCAAGGGGATACCTTTAGGAGTACGTAGTCACCAACGCCATACTCACGGTGCTTGCGCTTTTTATCGGCGAGAAGCTTCTGTCTATCTCGAGCCTTCGCTAGATTGTCCCGAATTTGGAAAATTTTGTCTGTCGTTTCTTGTAGCAGCTCCGGACCGGTTAGTTGCGAGTGACCGATCTCGTGCCACACAATAGGCGATCGACATCTTCTTCCGTATAAGGCCTCGAAAGGTGCCATCTGGATGCTAGCCTGGTAGCTGTTGTTGTACGAGAATTCGACTAATGGAAGGTGTCTATCCCAATTACCACCGAAGTCTAGAACACACGAACGGAGCATGTCTTCAAGCGTACGAATCGTTCTTTCAGTCTGACCGTCAGTTTGTGGGTGGAACGCAGTACTTAGATTAAGCGTTGTACCGAATGCCGTTTGAAACGTTCCCCACAATCACGAAGTGAATCGAGCACCACGATCAGAGATGATGTCACGAGGCGTCCCATGTCGACAAATGATCTCGTCGGTGTAGATTCGGGCTAATCGTTCCACCTTGTAGTCTTCTCGTATCGGCAGAAAGTGGGCTGATTTAGTCAAACGGTCAATAACAACCCAAATGCTGTCGTGACCTGATGACGTGGTTGGAAGCTTGGTTACGAAATCCATAGCTATGCTCTCCCACTTCCACATGGGGATTGGAGGTTGTTCGAGCAAGCCAGAGGGTCGTTGATGTTCAGCCTTGACTCTAGCACAGGTTAGGCATTTTCCGACGTAGAGAGCGATATCCCGTTTCATGCCCGGCCACCAGTACCTATATTGAAGGTCATGGTACATTTTGTCGGCACCAGGATGAATAGAGTATCGGGATTTGTGGGCTTCGTCCATGATGATCTGTCGCAGGTTAGTTCGCTTGGGAATCCAGATTTTGTCTAAGAAGTGGAATATCCCGTTTGATTTGCTCACAAGTTGGGCTCCATCGTGGTAGATTCTTTCTTTCTTCAAGGTGCGCTCGTTGAAACATGCATGCTGGGCGTCGCGAATAAGAGCTTCTAGATTGTGCTGGGCTTGAACATTACGAGTGCTAAGCAGATAGCTCCGTCTGCTCAGTGCGTCGGCAACAACATTTTCTTTGCCTGGGTGATAACGAATCTCACAGTCGTAGTCGTTGAGAAGTTCTACCCACCGGCGTTGACGCATATTCAGTTCCCTCTGATTAAAGATGTGCTGTAGGCTCTTATGATCGGTGAAGATCGTACACTTGGTACCATACAGGTAGTGTCGCCAGATCTTTAATGCAAAAACAACTGCGCCTAGCTCGAGATCGTGGGTTGTATAGTTCTTCTCGTGGATTTTGAGCTGACGAGATGCGTAAGCTATAACCTTGTCTCGTTGCATTAAGACACACCCGAGACCAAGGTTAGAAGCATCACAGTAGACAATGAAATTATCGTTTCCGTCGGGTAGCGTCAGAACAGGAGCATTGCAAAGCATGTACTTGACTGTTCGGAAGGCAGACTCTTGTTTGGTTCCCCAGACAAAAGGCTGATCCTTATGAGTCAGAGAGGTAAGTGGTACAGCAATCTTCGAGAATCCTTCGATAAATCGTCGATAATAGCCCGCTAGCCCGAGAAAGGAGCGAACTTCAGTCGGGTTCTTAGGCGTAACCCAGCTCTTAACAGCTTCAATCTTCGCAGGATCGACGTGAATACCCTGACTATTTACGATGTGACCCAGAAACTGAACCTCCCCCAACCAAAACTCGCACTTGGAGAATTTGGCGTAGAGTTGGTTCCCCTGGAGTAACTCGAGAACCAAACGTAGATGCTGCGCGTGTTCGGCTCTCGTTTTGGAATAGATCAAGACATCGTCGATGAACACGATGACGAAGCGGTCAAGATACGGTTTACACACTCGATTCATCAGATCCATGAAAACCGCTGGTGCATTGGTCAGGCCAAAAGTCATGACAACGAATTCGTAGTGGCCGTAGCGAGTGCGAAACACGGTTTTGGGTATATCCTCCTCTTGTATACGCAGCTGATGGTATCCGAAACGTAGATCGATCTTCGAGAAACACGTAGCGCCTTGTAGCTGATCAAACAAATCGTCGATTCGAGGCAGAGGATAGCGGTTCTTGAAAGTCAACTTATTCAATTCCCGGTAGTCGATGCACATCCGGAACGACCCGTCCTTCTTTTTAACGAAAAGGACTGGTGCACCCCACGGAGAGGTGCTCGGGCGAATAAAGCCTTTTTCAAGCAATTCCTGGAGTTGGGTTGAGAGTTCGCGCATTTCGGACGGCGCGAGTCGATAAGGAGATCTGGCGATAGGATTAGCTCCAGGAATAAGGTCAATGCGGAAGTCGATATCACGCTTTGGAGGTAGTCCGGGAAGATCCTCTGGAAAAACTTGAGGAAATTCTCGAACCACTGGAACGTCCTTTACTTTCTTCTTCTCTTTCTTTTCCTTCTCCGCTGCTACGACATGAGCCAAGAAGGCCCTGTATTCCTTACGGAGATACTTGCTGGCTTGTAGGCATGACATAAGCTTGAGACCCTTTGAAGTAGTATCACCATAAACGCACAATGAATCACCGGTTGCGAGCGAAAAGCGAATCATTTTATCGAAGCACACGACTTCGGCATGGTTTTCGCGAAGAAAGTCCATGCCTATTATGACATCGAAGCTTCCTAGTTGCATTGGAATGAGATCGATTGAGAAGATGTGATTGTTGAGTTCGAGAGTGCAATCACGAATAACAGAGTTTACAGCGACGGTTCTTCCGGTAGCGACTTCAACTTCGAATGCAGAGGAGAGTCGAGAACGTTTACGACTAAGGAGTTTCTCAAATTCGAGTGACACAAAGCAATTATCGGCTCCAGTATCAAACAAACATGAAGCATAAATACCATTCACAAGGAACGTACCATTGACCACGTTGTTGTCGGCCTGGGCTTGACGCACGTTGAGATTGAAAGTTCTGGCTCGTGCGGCCTGTTGCTGCTGCTGTTGTTGCTGCTGTGGTTGCTGCTGTGGCTGCTGCTGTGGCTGCTGAGGTTCTTGTTTCACCACCCTGTTTGGGCACATGTTGGCGAAATGGTTCGGGTCGCCACATGTGAAGCATGCTCTGGCTTTGACTGCGGGTGCCGGAGGAGCTTGTTGACCCTGTGGGGCAGCGAGTAGAGCTTGATTGGCAGGAGCTTGACGAATACGGCAGTTGGCAGTAAAGTGGCCGTAGACGTTGCAATGAGCACATAAGAGGCATTGAATAGCAGTTGGATGGTGGTAGGTGCAAGTAGGGCAGAGTGGGTGTGGTCCCGTGTATGCACGCTTCGCAGGCGGTGCATTGGCCACAGGCGCCACTACTTGACGCTGTTGAGCAGGTACAGCTTGGATCGGTGCAGCAGAAATCGCACAGTTCTTGTTGGTGGAGTTGTTCTTTCTCTTGTTCCTTCTCTTGTTGCTTGACGACGTGGGTTCAGCAGTTGGTGTAGCAGTAGTGGCTTGATGCAGATGCTTGGAGGTCTTATCCCACATCCCAGCCTTGACCCTTTTGTCATTGATCTCAGCGGCCAGTAGATAGGTTTCTTCGATCGTGGTAGTCTTAGCCGCTTGTACCAAATCAACAACGCAGTCGGGTAGGGCTCGGATGTACTTCTTGATGGTCATCTCAGGGGTCTTGACCTGGTCAGGACAGATAATGCTGAGCTGTTTGAAGCGTGCTGTGACACCGGCATTGTCTCCATCCTTCTGATGTATGTGCCAAAATTCATCTTCAAGCTTTTGACGCTCATGAGGAGGGCATAATTCCTCTAGCATGACTTCCTTGAGTTCATCCCACGACAAACTGTAAGCTGCATCATTCCCTCTCTTGTTCCTCTCGGCCGTCCACCAGTCCAAGGCACGGGACTGAAAGACGCCGGTAGCGTTCAGAGTTCGAAGGTCATCAGGGCAACCACTTTGTCGCAGAGTAACCTCGATAGAGTCAAACCAGTGGAATAGAGCAGTAGGACCTCCTTCGCCTGTGAATTCTTTCGGTCCACATGACTTGAATTGTTTGAAGCTGAAAGGTCTCGCGGCAGCTTTGGGACCCTCAGTCCTCGATTCCTCGGATGACTTGCTGGCATTCTCGCAGACATCGCTCACGGCCTTTGCTACCGATTTCGCGACGATGGAAGCAAGGCGTCTGTCCCTCTTTTCCTGACGAGAGAGTTGATGACGAGATCCAGACGACATTGTCTGCAATAGACATCGCCATGGAACTCAACATATGTATTCGAATCTCACCTCACACGTCTAGGTCTACTAAAGCTCAGTAACACGTACCATGTAAACGCATATAGTCACAATTTCACAGAGTTGCACAAAATTATATAGACATATAGGGCACATAATTACAGTATTCCTAATCACATGGGCACAATAAGCAAGAAACACATAAACTTAGTCACTAAAAGCACCTATGAGCGTACAAAGTATTCTAGCTGCTCTACTGTCGATTCACTAGCGATGAGTTGTGGGTTTTGTGTTTTAGCAGAAGCAATAGCGTTGGGTCGAAACCAATAGTATCTCAAAACGTTAACAAATAACAGGAAAAGCATAAAATTTTCATAAAGATCGATAAATCGATAGCAGATTGTCTGCGGCTAATAGACTTCGACTAACCAAAGTAGTTCGACTATTCGCAAGGATCCTGCACAACGACCTCCAGGACTACGCCTCCGCCTCGATTCTCGGGCGCTGGCGCAATTCCCTTTGGTTGGGTTGTGTTTTTAGACCGTTGGAGTCCATCGAACCTTGGTGGAGTTTGTATAAAAGCGGGACGAGTCGTCAAGGTTAGGGTTTCACCCCTATCTTGCAACCCCCGTCCTCGTTTTTGATAAAAATTGAGGAGATTATTCATCAAAATATGGATTTCACTCCTGATTTGGTATAATTCTCCTCGTTTGTAGCTAAAAACGCAAGCTGACTAGGCAACTTAGTCGAGAGTTTGCGGTTTTCACACCTATTCTCGGCAATGAGGCCTGTTCACAACTTAAAAATTTGAGTGCAATGATAGGAAAGAGTGAGTGATAGTGGCGAAATTGCGCATACGCGTGAGTTGGTCTGTTGGTTCTTAACTATAGTCTAGGTCTCTAAGACTTCGACCCGGACTAGGTCAAGTCTTGCCTAATTCCCTATAGTTATGGCTCTGATACCAATCTGTCACACCCCAACCGATGGAGGAATCATCGGGGCGCGGCACTGAGCGAAACAGATTGTCCATGAATTTCCATAACAACTATCATTACCATTCAATTTAAGTTAACATGTCCCATACCATGTCTCAAATAGCAAAACAAGTTATTACAGACAAAAACTAAACAAATATTCTGTTCCGACAACTCAGATTTAAACATAACTAATTTATTTATTGGTTTCTAGGACTCCAATTCCTAGCTTCGATTTCATCACAGCACAAAGAGCAAACATGCAACCTAGGCACCTGTCACATACGTTAAAATAAAGTCAATACATAAAATGTAAAGGTGAGCATACAAGTTTGATAATAGCATATAGAGTTCGAATTCGTTTACGCATAACCAGCACGTACACATAGTGAAATGAAGCACGTTAGTTATCGACATAGATCCATCGATACCAATGACTGCGGATTGACTGCCCGAGGCAGTTCGCATTACACGATTACCATTGTAATCCATGCAAGTAAAAGATCCTTAACAACCCCCGTGTGAACGGGTGCTG
Source organism: Helianthus tuberosus (assembly GCA_030545235.1). Lineage (NCBI taxonomy): Eukaryota > Viridiplantae > Streptophyta > Magnoliopsida > Asterales > Asteraceae > Helianthus > Helianthus tuberosus. The sequence goes on along the minus strand of CM060398.1, from coordinate 8,591,130 downwards.
AGTCCAAACTATAGTACTATCGTTGCTAAGGCAGGTAGACAGCATTCCATGTGTAAACATAACAAACAAGCATTCATAAGCCACGTATAACATGCAGTAATGGTTGAGCGTTAAAATAGCTTGAGTGGTGTGATAGTTGTAGTTTGAATAGTTGTAACATATGTAACACCCAAAAGTGCTAAAGCAAAAAGGGTTCGAGTATACTCACAGTGATATGGATTGAAGGGAGCGCTTTACAGCGAGTACGATTAGCCTGAATAGATTCGATAACGTAACGATAAGTGATGCGTAAAACAGTACAAGTGAGAGTGGGTAGGATGACTGATCGTGCGGATCAGTTATCCGTGAATAGAAGTCATCCGTGCGCATGACCTATCCGTACGGATGGTGATGCGTGCGGATGGTGATGCGTGCGGACGGTGTTCCATCCGGATAGGTCATCCGTACGTGTGACTGTCCGTGCGGGTGGCAACCCGTGCGGACTAGTTATACGTGCGGACGGCTTATCCGTACGGTTAGATTGCTTGTGTGGATAAATGTTCAAGTGGATTGTTTCTTCCTAAGATGTGTTTGTGTATGATGGCTTGTGCTTTGGAGTTTTCGTTGTAGCATTTAGAAAACACCAAAGTGTTTCTACCTTTCAAGCCGGCCGCGCGGACGGCGGTCCGTGCGTATGGTAGTCCGTGCGGGCAGCCTGTGCGCGCGGGCAGAGACAATCCGTCCGGATAGCCTGTCCGTGCGTACGGCTTGGCCGTGCGGATGAAGGTTGTTTGATTTTCATCTTAAGGCCTTAGTATCTCATGATCCGAAGAGTAATCCATTCAAAGGTCGTCCGTCCGGATTGCTCGTTCGTCGATACTCAAACCTCGCTTGGAAAGTGGGTTCCAAGGGTAGTCCGTGCGGATGACAACCCGTGCGTATGACCTGTACGTGCGTACGGCTCGTCCGTGCGGACAACTGGCCTGGTTGTTTCGTTCGTCTACACTTGGTTTCTGTTGTCGTTTATCGAGACGTTCTGATCTCGTGGCAACCACTGGAGTCGTGTTCTCACCCGCGTGACTGGACCGGTCAGGAATCACCCTAACTCGGCCTGTCGGCGACTCAGCACGGTTATCCCGGTTAACCCCGATATCAGTTGTCTATGGGTAGGATTCCGGATCTAGAACTAGTGCATTACTATTGACGAGTAGAACACTAAAACCGATCGGATTCGTACCGGTTTTAAGGGCAAAAGAAGAAGAGAACTTAGGTTTATTTCTTTCAACTCTTTTATCCTTAGAAAAGTTTAGATCTAGGTGAAATTATTGTAAAAACTTGTAGAAATCGCTTAGATCTGAGATAATCTTGGTGGAATGAAGCCAAGCATGAAGTTCTTATGAACTTCATGATGACGTCACCCGTGAATACCTCAAATCCGGATGATTTCATGGTTGAAAGTGAAGATTTGAAAGATGGAAATGTGTAGAATGGTGTAGTGATCAAAGATGTACAAGAATTAGCGTAAGATCTTACCTGGATTGAGAGAAATCTGAGAAAAGGTGAAGAATGCGTGTGGTTCGGACGTCACTTGCCAAAAGTGGAAAAAGTGGAGAGTGACCCGTGTATTTATAGGATGCCAAAAAGGGAAAGGGGTGAGCCGTGCGCATGGCACGCACCCGGGTAGGCTATCCGCGCGGACTGGTCATCCGTGCGGATTGGCAATCCGTGCGGATTGGCAATCCGTGCGGACTGGCCATCCGTGCGGACGCCACCTCCTTTGGTGAGTTCGGTGCGATGTTGATTCGGGTTCGATTTGCGAGCGATTCGATGGGGTTTCCTAATCAAGTTACTTTCAGTCCCAACTACTTCTTATAAGGTTCGACTTGGAATTCGGGTTCGGGTTCGTTTACATTCGAGTTAGACTTCGAGTTCGATTGAGTCGCTTGATTATCCCAACATAAAATAAACATAAAATAATCATGCACAGGTAACACGTAAGGCACACACACACGTATAATGACAAGTAAAATACATAGCTCGAGTTACGATTCGATGTCGATTTGATTAGCATAGCTTGATTAACTTTATCGCATTGTTACTTCCTATCGTTCACAGTCGTAGATCGATTGAGATACGGGGTGGTGCTTGCAATGTACGACACTTACTCCACATAATCTAAATATCATACAAACAATTCTACGAGTCGCGTTGCGCGAAATCGGTCGTTGTCTTTGACCTTGACTTTGACTTTCACTCGTGAAAACACGGGGTGTTACAATTATTGATGGTTCTTTCATCTTTTCACCACTAAATGCTGTTTTTGGTGAACCAACGCCTTTATCAGAAAGCACACTGCTTTTGTAGTACAAGCCAACGTTCTGTTGATGTGAAGAATCAGTCATCTTGTTTTGCTTTTGTAGCTCCAGATCATGACTTTCAATCTTTTCAAACAAAGCATCAAGAGTAATTGTATCATACAAAGCATCATTTTTCAAAATAAAAACAAACGTTTGCCACTGATCAGCTCGTGGTAACGCTTCAATCACTTTGTCTATCAATTCCTCTCTTGTTTTATTTATCTCTAATCTTTCCAATTCAATTTTAAGATGACAGAATCTCTCAATCATTTGCCTCACCGACTCTCCTTTTATGTTATCAAACAGATCAAATTCTTTCTTTAATAAAGCGATTTTGTTCTTTTTAATATGTTTACCCCCTTCAGCTTTAACACATAAAGCTTCCCAGACAGACTTAGATGACCCATCATGAGTTAGTAAAGCAAAAATATCATTTCTGATTGCTGATTGGATCAATGCTATCATTCTCTGTTCAGCTCCGTATTCAGCTTTATCTTCTCTGGAAAACTTCTTGAACACAAGATCTTCGCCTTTGTCGTCTTTTGGTTTTTCATACCCATACTCCAAGCAAAACCAGCTTTCATGAACATACGCTTTCGCCCAGTTGATGAAACGTTCTTTCCACCAGGTATAATCCTCAATGCTATCAAGAGTTGGTGGCTTTGAGTGAGTTCCATAAAAATTATCATGTTTGATGTTCTCATTTAGCACCTTAGAAATGGTTTTTGGTGTAATATTTGTAGCCTCAGACGATTCGGTTGCGAACGCGTTGTAAAACGTGTTGTAAAATTCCTCAGCCATGATGCAAACCTGACAAAAATATCAAACAAACACAATCAGTACAATCAATTATCAAATAAATTGTAACAGTGTCACACCCCTAATTTCCACGTGTCACCGGTGTGCCCGGTGGGGGTATCGTGACGTCGTTGGTATCATCATAGACAAACAACACAATATAATAATGCACAGCGGAAGCAAAAGATAGATTCGTTTCAACTTTAAATAGAAATGTAATATTAATTATCACAAGTAGTCGAAACGGATCCACAGGCGGATCGAAAAATAAAATAGGATAATTGTTCAACAGTTTAATGTCGCCCAAGCTGCGTGACTTATTGTGGACGCTCTAGAAGCCTGCCAGCCTATTTCGTATAGTACCTGCACTTAATCTTTTGGGAAAAATACGTCAGTTTACACTGGTAAATACAATTCGACTGACTCATTTTGAAAAGGTTGAAAATTGATTTAAATGCACAAGGCACAAAACATTTTTATTAACTTGGGTCAATTATTTAATATAATAATCATGTGAACGAATTACATGTTACTTGCGTTCAGTGGCCCGGATCTAGTCCGGGCTAAAGATCAATGGACACACCACATAAGCGAGTTATACACTGACGGGTGCACGCCTACACCCCGTGCTCTGGTCGTGGCCATCTCGTAAGATGATGCCAAGGATATCCGGGACATGGTCATTAACCCCCCAAAGGCTTAAAGTAAGCAAGACTGTTTAAACGAGCCGCACAAATTATTCAAACTAAACACCCAAAGGTGTAGGATTTAACGCTCGATCAAGCGGCATTCTATATACCGTAACCCAAGCCCGTATAGGGAAAATAAGCCAAAGAGTATTTACCTGCGTATAGTATAAATTCACAAATAGCAGTGGAGATAGCTTTTACTGGTTCTTCTTATTCTGGAACAAAAGGTTTATAATAACCTATTAGATTTCTAACGGGTCTTTATTTAAGCCTAAGCCTAGACCGGTTAGTTTTAATGACGATACGGTTCACGCACGATTAAGCGAAGACCGGATGGAATGTGAATTTGACCCGACAAGTTTGAAGACTTGTATAATATGGGTTTACTAAACACATTCTGGATTTTGAGACAAAAGGATAATGTTTGACCCGTTTCGGCCAATTTATGCAAACTAGTTACATAAACCGAACCGAACGCGAAAAGTGCGTTACGGGCGACCATGAGAGTCATATGCAAGTTTCCTGAGTTGATATGCTTTAAATATGATATAATATCAGTAAGTTATTTTCTATTATGCCCCAAATAGATTTAAACACGGTTTATGCCCCATAAGGGCATTTTGGTCATTTAAAAGTTTATAAAAGAGTTTATTTATGAATCTGAGTTACAAGTCTGGTCCATACAGTAATTACATTTAATTTTACATATTATAACAGTAGGGTATGACCCGTAAGTGAAAATTATCATTTAAAACAAAACTATGCCTCATAGGGGCATTCTAGTAACTTCACAAGGGCTAAAAATGCCGAAACTGGGAATCTGAGTTTATAATATTGTACTTACTGTTTTTATATGAAAATATGCTAATTACATCAGTAGGTATAATTCTTATATGCTTGGTATGGTTATAGTATACACTATGCGTTAAAAATGCCTAAAAAGGCGGTTTAGAGCCGTTTCCGGGTTTGTAAAAGAAAGCTGAGATTTTTATACTTCCAGAAGGTTCAACATACTTTATTTAATAAATAAAATCAGTAGGAAGTGGTTTGGGGTCAATCGGATTTATAAAACTCGTTTTATGGTCAAAAGGGCAAAATCGGTATTTACTGAATTAAGCTTAGAGACCTATGATACGATCAGCCAAAAATTAAATAAAAATCTTTAAAAATCTCAAAATAATATATAAAATCAGTGTGTAAAAGTTTGACACCAAAAAGTGGGTTAAAATAGGCTTTGCGCTAAATGCGCTATTTACTTAACATAAAGCTTGTGATTTACGATATTGAGCATATCTCTTAAACTAGGCCACAAACTGATATGAAATTTTCGGTGCATGTTTATAGATCAGTAACAAATGATTTCATTCTCTCACTTTTTCAAAAATCACGTTTTATATTAAAAAGGGCAAAATAGTCAACTTTAAGCATAAACCGGTAACATGCATATGAATCGGTTAAACATGGAACCAAGATGTAAAATTCCAGAGAGTTTAACATATATGAAAGTTGGTCTAAAATTATGCTCAAATGCAGATCTTAACATGCATGTACGAATCAGAACCGATAGTCAAAGAAATAGTCTATTTATAAGACTTTCGGTTCCGATTCGGGTGTAACACAGAAAATTGTCGAGTTGATCAAGTTGAAACATGTTCTTACATTATTTATAAAGTTATTTTGATGATCAAACAGGTTGCATGTAGCCTACATTACTGATTATGCTTATTTTTGCAAAAACTCATTCTGTTGACTTTTTACGAAGAACTTTGACTCGACAATTAGCATGCTTAGAGTGTGAATCTGAACATACCCTTTTAGGGGTTTGTTATACTCATAAATACCAACATATGGGTACTTTCAATTTGAGAAAATACTGAGCACATTTCGTTTAATTGCAAAGTCAAACTGTATTTACGTTATGTTTGACTTTTAGTAAGAACACTAAGCTAGAACGGATTTGCGGATGATATGGACACTTACAATGATCCTAGACAAGCTTAGAGGTCACTATGAAGCAGCCTTGGCGTCCAGAAAGATCCAGGAGAGTTCTTGTGAAGTTTGAGAATGCAAGTGTTCTTGAGTTTGTAACAATTGTGAACTTTAAAGAGAGTTTTGATCTGATTTATGCATGTTTCAGATGTTTTATGGATGTTATATAATCAGTCCAAGGTCTCAGATTGCATGAAAATCGATTGGTGGGTTCCTAAAGTCGAACACAGCTGTTAACAACTCAGAACAGACAAGAAACTGACACCTGTGCGTATTTCTGGTCGCTGGCAGTTGCTCGCGTACGCGAGGACACCGTCGCGCAGCGCGACCAGACGTGTTACCAGCTCTTTAAGTTTTAAACATTGCACTTCAGCCCCTGATCTTTCGTAATGTGTTTTGTTCGTTTATTTAGCACTCTAGACCCTCAAATCTGATTTGTAGGAACCTTGGGACTTTTATAAACTTGGCAAAGCTCTCGGTTCACTTTGCGCTCACCCGAAAAGTCACGAAATTCACGATATCGTATTTAACCTTTCATGTACGGTTTTAATCATAACTTTCTCATACGTTTACGAAACTTCATGAAATTTTTATCACATATTCTCATGAGTATATTTTATCATTACAAAGCTTCGGGTTTGCCAAAAGATCACTCAGAGGTATAATTTCAACATGTTGACACTTTTAGTCCCTGTAGTTTGTAATTCCTCACTTTCTTCCACTTTTCGCTTCGTATGATCCATGATCTAACCGTTTAAAGTTATAAAAACCATGTAGGGTTATTGTAGGACTTATTTATCCATCGTTGACACTTTGAATCCTTGAATTTACATAGTTTCACCGTTTGTCAACTTTAGTCCCTTTAAAGTTTGTTTTCACATATCCAAGTCCATGACACGTGTCAAGACATTATTGGGCGTAAATTTCCGAGGTGTTACATCCTCACCCCCTTAAAAGAAATCTCGACCTCGAGATTTACTGAAACAAATGAGGGTATTTTTCTTTCATCGTGGATTCTACCTCCCATGTATATTCGGGACCTCTACGGGCCTTCCATTTGACCTTAACAATAGGTATGTGCTTCCTTCGAAGCTTCTTTACCTTTCGGTCTTCAATCGATAACGGCTTTTCCACAAATTTCAAGCTTTCGTCTATATGTACATCCGTATACGGTATAACCGGTGGTCCATCAGCGGAACACTTCTTCAAATTACAGATGTGAAACACATTATGGATAGCGCTAAGTTCTTCAGGCAAGTTTATTTTATAAGCAACTGACCCGACACGTTCGATTATCTCGAAAGGTCCTATGTATCTCGGGCTTAGCTTGCCTTTCTTACCAAATCGCATCACCCCCTTCCAGGGTGATACCTTAGGCAACGCTTTTTCACCTACTTCGAAGTGAAAATCTTTGCACTGTGGATCCGCATAAGTTTTCTGCCTATCCCTGGCAGCTCTCATTCGATCGCGGATCTGGACAATCTTGTCCGTTGTCTCAAAAACAATTTCTGGTCCCGATAGTTGGACATCTCTAACTTCTGCCCAACAAATGGGCGCTCTACACTTTCTACCATATAATGCCTAAAAAGGCGCAGCCTTATTGCTAGTGTGGTAGCTATTGTTGTAGGAGAATTCGACTAAGGGTAGGTGCTTATCCCAACTACCACCCAAATCAATCGCACATGCACGTAGCATGCTTTCTAACGTTCGAATAGTACGCTCACTCTGACCGCCTGTCTGAGGATGGTAAACCGTACTAAAGTTCAAACGAGTGCCCAAAGATTGTTGGAAACTCTTCCACAAGTGTGACGTGTATCTAGTATCTCGGTCAGAGATAATAGACACAGGTATGCCATGTAAGGCTACCATCTTATCAACGTATAACTGGGCTAACACATCGGAGCTGTAAGTCTCCTTGATGGGTAAGAAATGAGCTGACTTAGTCAGTCCATCAACTATAACCCATATTGTATCATTTCCTTTTCTTGTCTTGGGTAACTTGGTAAAAAAAAATCCATAGTTACTATTTCCCACTTTCACGTAGGAAGTTCAGGCTGTTGTAGCAAACCTGATGGTTTCTGATGCTCGGCTTTGACTTGCGCACTTGTCAAGCATTTAGCTACATAGGTAGCCACAGACTTCTTCAAGCCTATCCACCAATAGTTTGCCCTTAGATCCTGGGTAGCTGATGGAAATTCTTAATCGTTGCCTAATTAGGGTTGCGGCATGTATGCATAAGCAATATGAACCGTCTTTCTTATTTAATAACATAAAACCCTCAGAATGTTGTGTCAGGCTTTATGTGCCTATGTTTTAAAACCTATTTAATCAAGGTTTCGATTATTCCATAATCAATATGGAGTTTTCACAATACTCCAGCCCACAGCGGGATACAAATCTTAATTCTACCTGCCTTCCCGGAGGTAAGCAGGGAAAACTTATGAGAAGATAATCAAGATTGCAAGGAGGCTACAGAGATTTTTCATATCTCAGGCTCCAGTTCATCCACCATTACTCGTGTCAAATAAGTGACACATTTATGTTATAAGTCCACGAATTCCTTAGTCGGGAACGTTTACTAAAAAAAAATTTCCATTTTTTTTTTTTTGGATATCTTCTTTGAATACTACTAGTCGACTTTAGTACAATATGACCATTGGGATATCTCAGGGGTTCCATGTATTAAACCTCCATGCTGATCAGACATGGAAATAATCTATGGGACACACTAGGATACGCCAATCCTCATATGACACTTTAATCAAACATAGTTTGGCATTCGCAGGCGATAGAAAACAATGAGAAAAATAATTAAAATAACATATGTCGTCGTACTCTATGCAAAGAAAGAGTGCTCTTAGATTTTCGGAAAGGTTTTTCTTGCCGATACTAGAAGAATCGGTTACTAAGGTTTCCTTGGTAATTATACCTTGTGGGTGCTTATAAAAAATTTTGCTAAGTTTATGGTTCATGAAGATTTATTATTGCCTGTATAAAAAAAAAACAGGACTCTTAGCATAAATTATCATTGATAAATGATAAGGAAGTTTATTGCACAAGTGCTTATATCTATTCAATAATGGAAGTTTTACAAACTAGGCACCTAGCTCAGTTGGCTAGGCGCGCGAAAGGGTGCGGCCGGCCTAGACCCAGGTTCGAATCCGGGGACGGCCAGTTCCACCATTTTTTTTTATATAAATAAATCGTACGGATACGTATAATTATGAGAGTTGTCTCATAAGGAGTCTTGATAATTAATTGCTTCTTATTACCCACAATATGGGCTTGGTTTTTATCACTAAATTGAGTCCTTGTATTTAACGGAACTAGGACATCAAAAATGATTCCTAATGGATATAAAACATCCATCTAATAATGTTGAAGCAGTCTCAGAGGTATACAGGCTTCTTACTGAACTTTCGTTTCTTTTTATTAAGCCTGTACTTGCTCTCTTTCTCAGATTTCTGGGAGTTATTCTCCTTCTTTTGGTTCATCCTTCATATACGAAGTGTGAACAAGATCTCCTCATGAGCAATTTAAACATGGTTTTGAATGAGATTTAGAGCGAGAAGAATTCGGCTCTTTGGATTGTCTCATGACCTTTCTATGGTCCTTCCATTTGCTGCGTCAACCACAGCCTGAAGATTAACTCCATTAATATTGAGGTTTACGTTTGTAGTTTTATTAACTTTCGTTGCTTTAATAGTGTTGAGACTGTCGTCTACCTCATCCGAGTTTTCCATACTCGAAACTTGGTACCAATCACCATGATTTAACCATTATTAATCATCATCCTGATGACCTGACTTAAATTAGTCATGGCATTCATAAACCGTATGGGATATTCTGTTCCGAACATTCATAGTGAATGTTATCTTTGAACGTATTCCATTATATTTAGCCTAGGTCACAACAGGACCATCAATGGCATTCAAAGTTTGGAGCGAGTCCAATACTTGCTTGACAGGGGGCCATAATGTCATAGCTGTCTTTGTCACAAGGACGATCATGAATAGCTCAAGGCTAGCTTTACAAGACTTTTATTATATATATACACATATGGCATAGAAACCTGTCTCGATGGACGTAGAAAGATATGGCATAAAGCCTAGTCACGAAGGACATAAATGATTATACGGTACGAAGGCCTTGTCGTAAAGGTCATTTAGATATGGCACAAACGGCCTTGTCATAAGGACATTTATCAAATTTGGCACAAAGGCATGTCTCCAGGAATGTTAACATTTTAATATGTTAGCTTGTCTCGAATGACAATTTATAGCACATAGGCTTGTCATGAATGAGTTTAAAAACATGACTCGATGGTCTATTTTCAAGGACCTAAATTTATTAGCCGCAATTTTATTAGATTAGGGCTTCAAGGTTTGAACGTGGTTCTTCACCTTTGGACAGGGAGTCATAGACTACAACTGTCATCGTCTTTGAAAGACGATTCCCTTGGCAGAAAGGTAAGCCAATTCAACATCACTAATGGATGTTTATATATAACCATCGTATTCAATGATATTAGTCATGATCACATCGATCATATTGACTATTAGGTTTGGGTATAATCACACCATTTTGAACAGGGGATCGAAAAGATCACTACTATCTTTGTCTTACCGACTCCAAAATAAAGTATAGCCCGTAGGCATTTCATCACGAGGGATGTTAATATTATGATCAGCATACTGAGGATACTAGTCAGGATCGCACTGATAGTATAGACTATGGGAATTGAGTATAGCTCACCCCCTTGGCAAAGAATCACAAAAGATTACAATTGCCTTGTCTCAGTTGGACGATCTAATATAGCCCTTAGGCAAAACATCATTACGGATGTTTAAAATTTTTAATCATCGTATTGATGATTTTTGTCATGATCGTATTGATCATATGAACTATTAGGCTTGAGCATAGCTCACCACCTTGGACAGGGAATCATAACGATAACAACATCAATGTCTCAAATGGACAATATATTATAGCCCATAGGCAAGACATCACTAAAGGATGTTTAAATAATATTATCATCGTATTAAATGGTATTAGTCATGATCGCATTGATCATATTGACTATTATGTTCGGACATAGTCCAATATTTTAGACAGGATGTCAAAGACCACCACTGTCGTTGTCTTATCGGACAACAAGTTTACTCCGTAGGTGCTTCATTACTAACGGATGTTTATAATATGATCATCTTATAGGATGATATAAGCCATGATTCCTAGATCACTAGGCTAGATTTGAGAATTGGAAGAATCCCATATAAGGATGACTGTTGTGATTTTCTCGAATCACATTTGTCAGGGGTGCTAACACATTCCTAGGTGTTAACAAGGTTTTGAATCCCTTGAGTAGGTTTCACCATCTTGGCCGCGTAGGCTAGGTTTCACCTTTAAGATTCCCGTCAATTGCATACTGACGGAGAAGGAAGGATATTTATTTTATCCAGGATTTTTATCATAAATCCTAATTCATAAGTTAATAATAGCACCAATGGCCTTGTCGCGTAGACAAGTTAAATTTATAAGCCATGATTTTAGAGAATCGTGGCCTTAAGGTTTGAATCAAAGTTCATTACCTTTTCTTGACAGGGAGCTGTAGGCTACCACTGTTTTTAGTCTCAGAGGACATTAACTATAGCCCGTAGGCACTTCCCTTATAAGAGATGTTTATTACTGGATTACCCCCTTAGGGAAATTCATTAACCATGGTAAACAGAGACCATATATGGTTAATTTATTAATCATATTTATTTAGGATTTCTATTATAATTTATCCTAATTATAAAACATTAACAGTTTTATTAGTGGCACCCAATGGCCTGGTCACATGGACATTTATAAATTATAAGCTTATGATTTCAGAGAATCAAAGCAATAATAACAGTTTTATTTTATAGCACAAAAGGCCTAGTCACAAGGACAAAATTTTAAATTATAAGCCATGATTTCAGAGAATCAAGGTCTTTAAGTATACTAGCACAACTGGCTTAGTCACAAGGACATATATAACTTATAAGCTATGATTTCAGAGAATCAAAGCATGAAAGTATATTGGCACAATAGGCCTAGTCACGTAGACAATTATAAATTATATGCTAGGATTTCAGAGAATCAAAGCATTTGAGGTTTGAACCTAGTTCATTACCTTTATCTGACAGGGAGTCATAGCTACCACTGTATTTTGGCTCATATGGAAATGAGCAGGGCCCGTAGGCATTATGTTACCACGTATGGTTAAAATATGATCATCTTAATTAATGATGTAAACCCAGGATTCAGAGATCATTAAACTGGGTTAGGAATCTTTTGAAGAATCCTTTATAAAAATGACGTGTGTGATTTCGAATGAATCACATCTGCCAGGAGTGTTAACATGTTTTAAGATGTTAACAGGGAATTGAATCTTTTAAACAGGTCTTACCATCTTGGCCTGGTCTTATAATTGACCCGAGGCTAGGTTTCACACTTAAGATTCTTAATTAATGATTCGAATCTTTTTAACAGGTCTTACCATCTTGGCCCGGTCTTATAATTGACCCGAGGCTAGGTTTCACACTTAAGATTCTTAATTAATGATTCGAATCTTTTTAACAGGTCTTACCATCTTGGCCCGGTCTTATAATTGACCCGAAGGCTAGGTTTCACACTTAAGATTCTTAATTTATAATTAACGCAGAACAATTTTTTTTTTAAATTGAGGTGTAAATATGGATCTTAATCTAAATTGAGGAACTGCCATCTTGGCCGGTCTTAATATGACCCGAAGCTAGGTCTTACCCTTTTAGATTTTGCCATTTTATTATAATGGTAGATCTTGCAAAAAGGAAATGTTATTATTTTCCATTTATTTAATATTTCTTATTTAGAATGAAAGTTTAAACTTAATCATTCCATTTATAAAAATAAAAGTATAAAGTTGCCCTAAGCGGGACTTAAAAGGAATAATGTTGTCCTCGAAGGGACTAAAAATAATTATGTCCTTATAAGGACTATTAAGGAAACGATCTTCAGTAAAAGGAGTTTCTTCTTCATTCAATTCTTGAAGGCTTTCTCCTTGGTCGCACGTTTCATCCTGATCGCGGTACGAAGCTCAGCATTTCAAGGCTCCAGATGTGGAGAATTCTTATTACAGCTTCTTCGCTTGGCGACGTATCCAATATATAAAAATTTGGAAGCAAAACTTCAAGATTAGGATTGAGAATATTCCTAAGTTAAGTCTAGACTCAGAAGGTTTAGATATGTGCAATTGTGTAACTGAGATTAAACACTAAGGTTAGTGTTTAATTCACTCAGTGTTGGCTCTGATACCAACCTGTCACACCCCTAATTTCCACGTGTCACCGGTGGGCCCGGTGGGGGTATCGTGACGTCGTTGGTATCATCATAGACAAACAACACAATATAATAATGCACAGCGGAAGCAAAAGATAGATTCGTTTCAACTTTAAATAGAAATGTAATATTAATTATCACAAGTAGTCGAAACGGATCCACAGGCGGATCGAAAAATAAAATAGGATAATTGTTCAACAGTTTAATGTCGCCCAAGCTGCGTGACTTATTGTGGACGCTCTAGAAGCCTGCCAGCCTATTTCGTATAGTACCTGCACTTAATCTTTTGGGAAAAATACGTCAGTTTACACTGGTAAATACAATTCGACTGACTCATTTTGAAAAGGTTGAAAATTGATTTAAATGCACAAGGCACAAAACATTTTTATTAACTTGGGTCAATTATTTAATATAATAATCATGTGAACGAATTACATGTTACTTGCGTTCAGTGGCCCGGATCTAGTCCGGGCTAAAGATCAATGGACACACCACATAAGCGAGTTATACACTGACGGGTGCACGCCTACACCCCGTGCTCTGGTCGTGGCCATCTCGTAAGATGATGCCAAGGATATCCGGGACATGGTCATTAACCCCCCAAAGGCTTAAAGTAAGCAAGACTGTTTAAACGAGCCGCACAAATTATTCAAACTAAACACCCAAAGGTGTAGGATTTAACGCTCGATCAAGCGGTATTCTATATACCGTAACCCAAGCCCGTATAGGGAAAATAAGCCAAAGAGTATTTACCTGCGTATAGTATAAATTCACAAATAGCAGTGGAGATAGCTTTTACTGGTTCTTCTTATTCTGGAACAAAAGGTTTATAATAACCTATTAGATTTCTAACGGGTCTTTATTTAAGCCTAAGCCTAGACCGGTTAGTTTTAATGACGATACGGTTCACGCACGATTAAGCGAAGACCGGATGGAATGTGAATTTGACCCGACAAGTTTGAAGACTTGTATAATATGGGTTTACTAAACACATTCTGGATTTTGAGACAAAAGGATAATGTTTGACCCGTTTCGGCCAATTTATGCAAACTAGTTACATAAACCGAACCGAACGCGAAAAGTGCGTTACGGGCGACCATGAGAGTCATATGCAAGTTTCCTGAGTTGATATGCTTTAAATATGATATAATATCAGTAAGTTATTTTCTATTATGCCCCAAATAGATTTAAACACGGTTTATGCCCCATAAGGGCATTTTGGTCATTTAAAAGTTTATAAAAGAGTTTATTTATGAATCTGAGTTACAAGTCTGGTCCATACAGTAATTACATTTAATTTTACATATTATAACAGTAGGGTATGACCCGTAAGTGAAAATTATCATTTAAAACAAAACTATGCCTCATAGGGGCATTCTAGTAACTTCACAAGGGCTAAAAATGCCGAAACTGGGAATCTGAGTTTATAATATTGTACTTACTGTTTTTATATGAAAATATGCTAATTACATCAGTAGGTATAATTCTTATATGCTTGGTATGGTTATAGTATACACTATGCGTTAAAAATGCCTAAAAAGGCGGTTTAGAGCCGTTTCCGGGTTTGTAAAAGAAAGCTGAGATTTTTATACTTCCAGAAGGTTCAACATACTTTATTTAATAAATAAAATCAGTAGGAAGTGGTTTGGGGTCAATCGGATTTATAAAACTCGTTTTATGGTCAAAAGGGCAAAATCGGTATTTACCGAATTAAGCTTAGAGACCTATGATACGATCAGCCAAAAATTAAATAAAAATCTTTAAAAATCTCAAAATAATATATAAAATCAGTGTGTAAAAGTTTGACACCAAAAAGTGGGTTAAAATAGGCTTTGCGCTAAATGCGCTATTTACTTAACATAAAGCTTGTGATTTACGATATTGAGCATATCTCTTAAACTAGGCCACAAACTGATATGAAATTTTCGGTGCATGTTTATAGATCAGTAACAAATGATTTCATTCTCTCACTTTTTCAAAAATCACGTTTTATATTAAAAAGGGCAAAATAGTCAACTTTAAGCATAAACCGGTAACATGCATATGAATCGGTTAAACATGGAACCAAGATGTAAAATTCCAGAGAGTTTAACATATATGAAAGTTGGTCTAAAATTATGCTCAAATGCAGATCTTAACATGCATGTACGAATCAGAACCGATAGTCAAAGAAAAAGTCTATTTATAAGACTTTCGGTTCCGATTCGGGTGTAACACAGAAAATTGTCGAGTTGATCAAGTTGAAACATGTTCTTACATTATTTATAAAGTTATTTTGATGATCAAACAGGTTGCATGTAGCCTACATTACTGATTATGCTTATTTTTGCAAAAACTCATTCTGTTGACTTTTTACGAAGAACTTTGACTCGACAATTAGCATGCTTAGAGTGTGAATCTGAACATACCCTTTTAGGGGTTTGTTATACTCATAAATACCAACATATGGGTACTTTCAATTTGAGAAAATACTGAGCACATTTCGTTTAATTGCAAAGTCAAACTGTATTTACGTTATGTTTGACTTTTAGTAAGAACACTAAGCTAGAACGGATTTGCGGATGATATGGACACTTACAATGATCCTAGACAAGCTTAGAGGTCACTATGAAGCAGCCTTGGCGTCCAGAAAGATCCAGGAGAGTTCTTGTGAAGTTTGAGAATGCAAGTGTTCTTGAGTTTGTAACAATTGTGAACTTTAAAGAGAGTTTTGATCTGATTTATGCATGTTTCAGATGTTTTATGGATGTTATATAATCAGTCCAAGGTCTCAGATTGCATGAAAATCGATTGGTGGGTTCCTAAAGTCGAACACAGCTGTTAACAACTCAGAACAGACAAGAAACTGACACCTGTGCGTATTTCTGGTCGCTGGCAGTTGCTCGCGTACGCGAGGACACCGTCGCGCAGCGCGACCAGACGTGTTACCAGCTCTTTAAGTTTTAAACATTGCACTTCAGCCCCTGATCTTTCGTAATGTGTTTTGTTCATTTATTTAGCACTCTAGACCCTCAAATCTGATTTGTAGGAACCTTGGGACTTTTATAAACTTGGCAAAGCTCTCGGTTCACTTTGCGCTCACCCGAAAAGTCACGAAATTCACGATATCGTATTTAACCTTTCATGTACGGTTTTAATCATAACTTTCTCATACGTTTACGAAACTTCATGAAATTTTTATCACATATTCTCATGAGTATATTTTATCATTAAAAATCTTCGGGTTTGCCAAAAGATCACTCAGAGGTATAATTTCAACATGTTGACACTTTTAGTCCCTGTAGTTTGTAATTCCTCACTTTCTTCCACTTTTCGCTTCGTATGATCCATGATCTAACCGTTTAAAGTTATAAACACCATGTAGGGTTATTGTAGGACTTATTTATCCATCGTTGACACTTTGAATCCTTGAATTTACATAGTTTCACCGTTTGTCAACTTTAGTCCCTTTAAAGTTTGTTTTCACATATTCCAAGTCCATGACACGTGTCAAGACATTATTGGGCGTAAATTTCCGAGGTTTTTGATATGAAACTTTCAAGGGTTTATCTTTGTCCAATATTATACACTCTGTGAAATTTTGATCCGGTTTTGTCCTATAAAACTTTCTGAAATGATGAAAGAAGGTGTAGAAGTCAGAATATAATCGAAATCAAGCTAAACTCTTCTTCACTAGCTCTGATACCACTTGTTGGATCGTTGTTTGACCCAATAAAGCGAGCTATTCGCTTTGGTTCCGGTGTGATCAAATAGGGAACCAATTGAGACTTGGTATTGAAACTTGTAAGGTATGCTTGACAATCTAAGTTCTCCATGACTAATGTCAAGAATTCAGTCTCGATCTTCTCAACTTCATGTTGAGGACAGTAATTTTCTTTGATAAGAGCAACGAACTGATCCCAAGTCATGTTGTACAAAGGGATCTTCCCGGTGGCTTGAATCAACGATCTCCACCAGGCTAAGGCCTCTCCCTTAAATGATTGTGACACAAACTTGACCACATCCCTCTCAGCGCATCCGCTGATATCCACAACTGTATCCATCTCATCTAACCATGTCATACAATCTACAGCTCCTTCTTCCCCAGTGAAATCCCGGGGTTTACATGAAACAAAGTACTTGTAGGAGCAACCCTTATCACATCTTGATTTAGTATGATCTGTTGAGACGGATCACTATGATGATTAGAAGAGTGACGCTCGTCATCTTCCTTCTTGGGTTCATCCTTCTTGGAAGGAGGCTTCGGATGCGGTGTAGATAGGGTCCTACTCCGAGTCCCACTATACTCCTCGTACTGCCGCTCCAAGGCCCTTGTAACTGCGCCATCTACTAGCGCTTTCAATTCAGCACCCGTTAGATTTATCCGGGTGTTATCATTTACCTCCACTGGATGGCTATTAATCTCGTCTGAGTTAGCCATTTAATTGAACTGTTACAGAAAACAAGGACAATAGTTTACTTGGGAGTTTATTATGGAATTGCCCCTTAGGGTAATTCATTAACCATGGTAAACAGAGACCACATTTGGTTAATTTATTAATCATATTTTATTTAGGATTTTTATTATAATTTATCCTAATTATAAAACAATAATAGTTTTATTTGTAGCACAAAAGGCTTAGTCACGAGGAAAATTTAAATAATAAGCTATGATTTCAGAGAATCAAGGCTTTTAAGGTTTGAATATATTTTATTACCTTTTTTGGACAGGGAGTCATCGCTACCACTGTCTTTTGGCTCATGTAGAAATGAGCAAGGCCCGTAGGCACTATATTACCAACGTATGGTTAAAATATGATCATCTCAATTGATGATTTAAACCCATGATTCAGAGATCATTTAATTGGGTTAGGAATCTTTTGGATAGGTTTTACCGTCTTGGCCATGTCTGCAATGACATTTAGGCTAGGTTTTAACATCTTGGCCATGTCTGCATTTGACATTTAGGCTAGGTTTTACCATCTTGGCCATGTCAGCATTGACATTTAGGCTAGGTTTTACCCTTTAGATTCTTTTTAATAATTAACGCGGAACAATTTCTAAATTGAAATGTTAATAAGGATCTGAATCTAAATTGAGGAACTGCCATCTTGGCCGGGTCTTAATATGACACGAAGCTAGGTCTTGTCCTTTTTAGATTTTGCCATTTTATTATGATTGTAGATCTTATAAAAGGAATGTTATTTTCCATTTATTTAATATTTCCTGATTAGGATTGAGAATATTCCTAAGTTAAGTCTAGACTCAGAAGGTCAAGGAATGTGCTACTGTGTCATTGAGATCAAACACATAAGGCTAGTGTTTAATTCACTCAATGTTGGCTCTGATACCAACCTGTCACACCCCGACTTTCCACGTGTCACCGGTGGGCCCGGTGGGGAGTATCGTGACGTAGTTGATATCATCATAGTCAAACAACGCAATATATAAATGCACAGCGGAAGCAAATGATAATTATATTACAATCCGAATATAAAGTAATATCAAGTATTACAACGGAAAGTAAAGGATCCACAGACGGATCTTAAATCATAAATATTGTTCAACAGACTTTAGGCGCCTAGAACTTGCAAGATTCTTTATTAATGCCCTGAGCAGTTTCCAGCCTATTACGTACTTGTACCTGTCACTTAGACTTTGGAAAATATGTCAGTTTTCACTGGTAAATACACTCAACTGACTCATTTGAAAAGAGTTTAAGAAAATTGGTTTAGGTGCTCAAGGCACGAAGATGTTTTGACACTTTGATTAAAATGCACAGAGGCAAAATTAATCTTTTATACTTGTATACTTAGGATAAACTATATTTCATGTTATCAGTTTTACATAACTTGCTCTACATACGGGGCCCGGTTCTATGCCGGTTCATGATTAACAGACACTCCACTATTCCCTTATTGGGAATCCCTTATTGGGTATAATTTATTCATAAGCATATAGCATCTGTCAGGTGTATGCCTACACCCTGTGCTTAGGTCGTGGCCATTGCATTTAATGAGTCAAGGATATCCAGGACACGGTCGCATTAATCCCCAATGTTTCAGTCAAGCAATACGAATTAAAAACAGGTTATTTGGATTTTCGACTTATTGGTCTTTGAATCCCATACCTGACCATGCGGTATTTATATTACTGTATCCCAAGCCCGTAATAGGGAAAATAAGTTAAGAGTATTTACCTGAGCTAGCTCCTGTCTT
Source organism: Helianthus tuberosus (assembly GCA_030545235.1). NCBI lineage: Eukaryota > Viridiplantae > Streptophyta > Magnoliopsida > Asterales > Asteraceae > Helianthus > Helianthus tuberosus. Next base: position 8,571,774 of record CM060398.1, on the reverse strand, counting down.
AAATAGCAAGAATTATAATAACTCAGCCGTATTCACTTAAGTAATTAGCGTAGGTACAATTTACCGAAAGGCTCTAGTCTGGAATGATGGTATAAATAACCAATTAGAATGCTAACGGGTCTTTAATTAAGCCTAAGCTTAGACCGGTTAGTCTTAAGGAAATATACGGTTCAAACGCATGATTAAGCGAAGACCGGATAGAATGTGATTTAAACCCGACAAGTTCAGAGACTTGCTTAATATGGGTATTTCATACACATTCTGGATTTTGAGATAAAACCGTTAAGGTTTGACCCGTTTAGGCTAATTTATGTAAACTTGTTACATAAACCGAACCGAACGCGTAATAAGCGTAACGGGTATTCATATGAGCCATTTACAGGTTTCCTAAGTTAATATGCTTCAAATATGTTGTGACATCAGTAAGATGTCTTTTATTATGCCCGAAACGAATTTAAACACAACTATGCCCCGTAGGGGTAGTTTGGTCATTTAAAAGGTTATAAAAGAGTTTAAGTATTTATCTGAGTTACAGGTCTGATGTAATCAGAAAAAATACTTATTTTACTAAGTTATAACAGTAGGGTAAGGTATATATGTGAAATTTATTAATTATCACCAAATTAGGCACTGTAGGGGCATTTTGGTAATTTCACATAAGCCGAAAAGCTCAAAACTGAAGTTTGAGTTAAACAACTTTTTCTTACTGTTAAAACATTATAATTTACCTCACATATCAGTAGGTATCACCCTTGTATGTTTAAAAATAGTTCTAGTACATACTATGCGCTAAAAACGCTTAATAAGGCGATTAGAAGCCGTTTCCGGGTTCTATATAGAAATCTGATATTTTTATTATTCCAGAGGGCTTAATATAATTTATTTATCATAAGAAATCAGTAGCAAAAGGTTTGGAGTCAATTAGATATGTAAAACTCATTTTATAGCCCGTAAGGGAAAAACCGACAATTACGGGATTAAGCCTACGACTATAAGTTATGCTCAGCCTAAAATTAATTAAAAATATTCAAAAATCCCAAAATAATATATTACATCATTGGGTATTAAGTTTGATATCAAAAAGTATGTTTAAATAGGCTATGCGCTAATTACGCCTTTTAAGTGACATAAAGCCTTCAATTTACGCTAATGAGCATAACTCTCATTCTACACCTCAAACTGATGTCAAACTTTGCATACAAGTTTATATATCAGTGACTAAGGTTTCTACTCTTTTACATTTTCAAAAATCACGTTCTAAGGTGAAAAGGGCATAATGGTCAACATATGAGCAATTAACGGAATCATGCGTATTAATTGGTTAACTAATGAACCGTGGTGTATAATCTCAGAGGGTTATGCTAGCATGTAACCTGGTCCAAATGAAGCTCTAAGGCATTTCTAAATCATACCATAGCGGGTCAGAATTGAAGTCAAAGCTTTGCGACTTTCGGTTCCGAACCGGGTCTAAACAGGAAATTGTCGGGTTGAACATGTTTATACATGTTCTTACACTAATTACCAAGTTATATTAATGATTAAACGGGTTGTATGTGTTCTACATTACTAATCATGCATAAATTAGAACTTAAACATTCTGTTGACTTTTTAAGTACAAGTTTGACCCGACATTTGACCTAGTTAGAGTGGGAATCAGGGGGAACCCTTTTGAGGGTTTATTACCCACATAATTACCAACTTATAACTACTTTTGATTCGACTAATCACTGGACCATTTGTGATTAATCTTAAAGTCAACCGTTAATTACGACGGTTTGACTTTTAAGCTAAAACTAAGCTAAAACTTAATTAAGAAAGGATTAGCAAACTTACTGAAGTCTAATGGTCGACTAGGAAGGCTTGGAGGTGCTCTTGTGCTCCACAAATGATCAGATTTGCAAGAATGAATGTGTGAAGCATGTTTGCAACTTAGAGGCCTTTATATAGTGGTTTAATCACCACAAGAAGTTGACACACAAGTCTACATCTCACCACAACTGATTAACAAGTGTTCCTAGTGTTCTAGGGGTTGTTTAGGGGCCAAGAGAGATGTGGAAAATCGTTCAAAGTCGAGCAGAATGCAAAAGGCAGGCAACAACCCAAAAAAATCGAACCAGAAGGCCCCTCGCGTGGCGCGAAGGCCCCCCCTGGGGCTTCGCGTGGCGCGAGGCCTCTTCTGACCAAATCTGAATTTTTAGATTTTTTGCGTTTTGATCCTTGGCTCTTCAAACTTTGTTTAGACTTTATTTTCTTGCATTTTGAGCCCTCCAAATTGATGTTTAGGGGCTTCAAGACATATACCCATTTTGTTAAGTCCCCGGTTAACTTTATTGTTACCCGAAAAGTCCTAACTTTCAATGCTTACGTTTTAACCCCTCGTATACGAATTTGATCACAACTTGCTCATACGATAACGAAACTTTATGAAATTTATATCGTGTATTCTAGTGAGCATAATTAACCGTTACAAAGCTTCGGGTTTGTCAAAAGGTCACTCAGAGGTTTAACTTAAACATGTTGACACATTTAACCCTTGTAGTTTGTAATCTCTCACTTTCCTTCATATTTAGCTTCGTATGATCCGTGATTTATTCGTTTGAAGGTATGAGCATCATGTAGGGCTAAAGTACAATATATTTGTTCACTGTTGACATTTAGAATCCGTATTTACACATACTTTCCATGATTGTCAACTTTAATCCTTTTATACGTTCTTTCACACGTTCAAAGATTATGACACGTGTCAACACATTATAGGACGTGAATTTTCGAGGTGTTACACACCATTCTAAGGATTCTTCCTTAAAGAGGATGGAAGCATACATCACCTTATCTTCTTCGGCACATTTGCTGATTTTAAGAATAACTTCTGTCTTTTCCAACCATCGTAGAGCAGTCGTGGCTCCTTCACTGCCTGCGAACTCGGTTGGTTTACAAGCTAGAAATTCTTTCTAGGTACACCTGAGAGTCATCGCCTTTATTTTCATGGGAAATGGGGTTTTGATGTCACGGCTCCCGACCCGGTTTAACCCGTTTTAGGAGCCGCGGGACAGAAAATCCCGTGGTATTGATTTAATTAAGTTTAACAGCGGAAGTTTTCTTCAGGATCTTTTTAAAACTGCAATTTCCCGATTATTTTATTTCACAACTCGGGATGAAACCCCGGTAATTTACAATCATATGATTTCACTGAGAAATCTTTATTTTACAAAACATGTTTCTTTATTTTATACTGAGCCACTTCGTTAAGCTGGTAGTGCTATGCGGCACTTTTCCTGGATCACAACAGATCACCTGAGACATGTTTGAAAAAGGTTTTGTCAGCGGGAAATACTGGTGAATCATTCATCTTGCTTAAACGACCCGTTTGTTATAATTTACAGTATTAAGGGAGATTACAATGTTTCAGATATCAACCAACTACCCACAGTATTTGTCACTCGACCGGATCTGTGACTATGGTCATATCACCATTGGCCACCCGTTTGTCCAATGGCAAATATTATCAAGTAATGTATACAAAACCCCACATACTGGCTGTAATTTGGTGATTACATAAACTTAATCCCTGTAATTATAACCTTTGAAAATAAACATGATTTTGAAAGTAATTTGATAAAAAGAGAATGACTCACATTGCAGATTTATTATGAACAGAGCTTAGCCTACTGATTTGCCTTGTTAACCTAGTTTAAATATCAATGCACACAAACTAGGTTAGTAACAAATACAGCATTTACGATAACTCACGAGATTAATCCCTCACAACGAATGACAAAGTGCGATACTTAAACATCCATTGATTTAACGACGAATGACAAAGCATAAACCCTAATGTGGGCAGCACTTAAACATCCATTGGATAGTTTAATCGATCGGACATTGAATCGTAGCAGCGATCGAGTTATTACCCTGTATTGCGGCAGCACTTCGTGAATCATGTGTGTTTTGAAAGAAACAGCGTATAAGTATTTGTACGTAACGAATTTTAACGTCGTAACATGCAAACAGTTCAAGTCCCAAGCCCCTGTATTTATAGCCTAATTTTGAACCTCCCGCGTGTCGCGACAGGATCATCCGCACCTGTCGCGTGTTGCGGGGCAATCCAATGTAGGCTAGGGTAGGCTTGTCACTGGTATAGGCCTGCTGAGTTGATAGTTCGAGAGTTTTCAATTTAGACAACGCATTCTGATGATAATCGTTAATTAGGGTTTACCTCCCTTTGAGTTTTAGGGGCCCTGATCCTAATTCCAATTGTTCTGAAAATTTCAGGGTTTATGCAGAATCACTTGGGTGTCTCAATTAGGGTTTCCTTTTGGATAAAATAATATAATAAATAGGACTTTTGATGAGAGTTGTTACATTCTCCCCACCTTAATAAAATCTCGTCCTCGAGATTTATTGGAATAAGTAAGGATACTTTCGCTTCATCTCAGATTCCAGCTCCCAAGTGTATTCAACTCCTCTCTTTGAATCCCACTTGACTTTGACTAGTTTTAGTCTCTTGTGCTTGAGAAACTTGATTTTTCTATCTTCAATTTGAAGAGGTTTCTCTACGAATTTCAGCTTTTCATTTACCTCTATATCTTGAAGAGGTACTACCAGAGATTCGTCTGATAGGCATTTCTTGAGGTTGGATACATGAAATACATCATGTACTCCAGCTAACTCGTCTGGTAGTTGTAATCGATAAGCAACGAGTCCTATGCGTTGGATTATTGGGAATGGTCCTACGTATCGTGGACTTAGCTTTCCTTTCTTACCGAACCGAACTACTCCTTTCCAGGGTGAAACTTTTAATAATACTTTGTCTCCAACTTGAAACTCTAACGGCTTTCTTCTATCGTTTGCATAACTTTTCTGACGATCTCGAGCCGTCTTCAATCTTTCCTTGATTTGAGTAATCTTATCGGTCGTTTCTTGTACTATTTCAAGACCTGACAATTGACTTTCTCCTATTTATGCCCAACAGACTAGAGTTCTGCACTTTCTTCCATACAGTGCCTCGAATGGGGCAGTTTCAATACTTGAATGATAACTATTATTATAGGAGAATTCAATCAAAGGTAAATGATCGTCCCAATTTCCACCAAAATCTATCACACATGCTCTGAGCATGTCTTCTAGAGTTTGTATCGTCCTTTCACTTTGCCCGTCTGTTTGTGGATGATATGCAGTACTTAGATTTAGTCGGGTTCCCATAGCTTCTTGGAAACTTTTCCAGAAGTGGGAAGTGAAACGACTTGTTAGTGCATTACGTCTGTAGCTTCCGTCAGCATGTAGTCATATTTTGTTCTGTGTTTATGTTTAATGTATGTATGTAGTTAGCAGGACAACTCAGGAATAGGGTCTGTATGTAAAAGTGTTGTTCGGAAAAGGTTCATCCGCACGCATGGCAATACGCGCGGATGGTAATACGCACGGATGACTTATCCGCACGGATAAGTCATACGCGTGGATGGTCATACGCACGGGTAAGCTATACGCACGGGTAGCCCACCCGCACGTACAACACTTATTAGCTTCCTGAGTCTGTCTATAAATAGAAGGTCCGGTGCTACTTTGTTAAGACTTTTGACATACGCACGGGTAGTCTGTACGTTCACCGGAACTTTGTGACTTTCAGAACGATTAATAGAACGAATATACAAGAAGTTAAACGTTGAATTCTCTGTTGTACAAATCTGTGATTCGTCTTAATGGATTCCGCACACTAAGACGAAATCGATTCATCTTGTTCCTACGATCAGATCCTGTATCAACGGGACCAACAAGTGGTATCAGAGCATCCAGGGAGCTGAATAGAGATTAACAGCACTGAATTCACCGGAATTCAAGTTTTATTCGTCGATCAAAGTCGAATTTCACCGGAGATTTGACTTCTGTTGCCGATTTGATTCAAATTTCACCGGAAATTTGACAGATTTCTTCTACATCTACTCAGATTTTACATTTGTTCTTCATTTGTCACCATAAAATCAGAAAAACTTAAAATTGAGCAAGAATTTACGGTTAAAATTTGTTAAAATTGATATCAATCAACTCGTAATCATTCAAAGTATAATCCTACTTAGTTTCATAATCAGATTCAACCTAAAACCAGATAAAATTCATCGAAAATCATGTTTAGTTGTTCGTATTTGATGACGTCATTCACCCGTGCGGACAGCTGTCTGAGCGGTTTGGCTTAGTTAGTTACTGCAAATTGTTTGCTGACATCATCATTGTTACAAGCACGGATTACAACCCGTGCGGATAACCAGAAAAGTCAAAAGGTCAAAGATACCCGTACGCACAACCATCATAGCGGATCACCGTCCGTGCGGATAGACTTTGTTATCATCCGTATTCCTGTTCGAACGGATAACTATCCGGTTCAAGTGTTTGAAGTTTTTAAAATTTGTAAAAATTGTCTAAGTGTTTGAAAATTGTTTCAGGTACTTAAAATGGAAGAATTCATGAATCCCTTCAGTGAGATGTATGCTTTCGCGGGTAATTCTGGAGACGATACTTCAAATCGTTCAAATGATAATCCCAATCCGAATCCAAAGAAAACGTTATCTGATGCCCTAAGTGTTGAAAGCGCATATGGTACCTACAACAAACCACCAAAGCTAATGGCAATCGAAGAATATAATCGGTGGGCAAAAAGATTCGAAGAATGGCTGAAAGCTTTCGCATATCCGAGTTGGAAGAACTTAAAGAACGGTTATGTTTCAGAAAGACTAGATTGTGAGAATTTGTCTGAAGGTGAAGCCATAGATAACTATATAGCTGAACAAAAATGCATCGCTTTGATTCACCAGTCCGTAAGAGACGACATTATTTCACTCATTGAATACACAAACGCAAAAGATCTATGGGAAAAGTTAAAGAAAAAATGTGTAGGAAGTGCAGAAATAATCAAGAACAAAAAGAAATTGCTGCGAAAGGAGTTTGATTTGTTCGGATGCTTAAAAGGTGAATCTGTTTGTAAAATGATTGAAAGATTTGGACACTTAAAGTTGGAATTGGCGAGGCACGGAATAAACTATCCTCAAGAGGATCTAGTTGATTAACTGTTCGATTCACTACCAGAAGAGATGGATTGGCAGTACTATGCACTGATGTTAAAGAACACAATCAAAGCTGAAAGTTTGACCGTTGACTTGCTGATTGAAAGACTAGAAAGTCATGAATTGGAGATAAAGAAAAGCAAAGTTAATCATTCATCATACCAACAAAACATGGAGTTGTACTATCCAAAGAGTATGATTCCCAAGAATGTTTCTCCAAGAACTGCTTTCTCCGCTGAAAACACAAACACTTCAAGTAAAGAAAGTCCAAGCTCAAACAGTGGTTTTCATGGAGGTTTTTCATCCAATACTCCAAGTCAGGGATCTTCTTCAAGTTCTTCAAGTCAACAACAATATGTTCCTAAGGACGCGTTTTCTTGCAACATTGCGATCGATTTGAAGAATGCTCAAAATTTTGATGAAGAATCGGCCAAACAGCAGATGATCTTTCTAGCATCGGTGTTGGAGTCGTACAAAGGGTTAGTAGCCGGGAAGATAGGTAATACCAATCTGACGAAAGAAGATTATGATCAGATTGATCCCGAGGAGATGGAGCTGATCGATATTCGTTGGGCTATTGCCAGTGCTGTTCGTAGAGCACAACGATTCATGGAAATTACCGGCAGAAAGACAATTGGTGGTGCATCTACTAAGCTGGGGTTTGATAAATCGAAAGTGACGTGCTTCAAATGTAAGCAGAAGGGTCACTTCAAACGAGAATGCAGAAATGCATATGCTGATGAGTCAGAAAACCCTTTCAGAGATGATTATTACAAGAGAGCAATCTATCACCAGAATAAATCTGAGCCACCTAGATTGAAGCAAGTTGAAGACAACAAAGAGAAGTCTAGAGCTCTTGCCGTGATCCATGATGACGAAGGTTATGATTGGAGTGAACTTTTACCTGAAGAAGATGCGGTGGGTTATGCATTCGTGACGAAGATTATTCCTTTTAAAGACATTAGAACTGAAGAAGAAAAATTCGTCAACCGAAGAATGAAAGCCCAAACCAGAATGAGTAGAATTTATAACACTTACAAAGAAGCTAAAAGAGCAAAAAGGTGGGATGCCGACAGAGAGTGTTACCTTGATCCTCAAGGAAACATTGTAGTTAACCCAGATTCCATCAGTGTTGATGCTCTTACACAACAATTTGCCGAGGAAGAAGAAGCTAGACAAAGAGAATGGTGGGGAGGTGGTGAAGAGAAACAAGTAGAGAAAGATGAAAAAGTCAAAGAAGCAGAACAGAAACCAAAGTCAAAGAATGCTGATGATGGGATCATTGACACATCACAAGAGCTAACGGTTGAGAACTTGAGGAAGATGGCTGAAAAAGTTCTTGCAGCAAAAGAACTTGAGGTAGTTTCTAGTTCTGGAACTGAGTCAACAAACAAGGTCAGTTCAAATGGTATACTTGAGTCAGGTAAGAATGGTAAATCAGAAAATGACTACAAAAATTGCATGAAAGAGTGCAAAGTTTGTAGTACAATCACTTACCTCAGTGGTAAGAAGATTGAAGAGTTGACTAGTAAAGTCACAAGTGTTGAAGATCAAATCTTAAACCGTGACAAAATGCTAAAAGCTTCGAATGATAGATCAAAAGAATTAGCTGATAAAATTGAAAATGATAAAAATGACATTGAAAGAATAAGAAAAGAAAATGAAAAGTTGATTCTTGAAAGTTGTAAAATTTCTGAAAATTTTGAGAAGCTAAAGCGAACGGTTAAAGATTCTGATGAGAGAAACAGTAAAACAACGAAAGAAAATCTTCAACTATCAGGGGTTCTTCGAGTAAAAGAGGAGTTAATCAACCAACAACTTGATGAAATTGCAAAATTGAAGCTTCAGTTTGAAGAAGCTAAAATTGAAAATGAGCGAATTAATCTGAAACTGAGCAGTTACAACTCTGCAAGCTTTGTTTTGCAACACATTGTTCCAAAACCCATTGGAAAAACCAAAGCTGGCGAAGACGTATACTGTGATGGAACTGGGGTGGGATTTCATCAAGTTCCACCACCTGTTCTAAACAATTTCTCAAAGAAGCAATCTGGGTTGGTTAATGATGATATTGAAACAAATGAGATAAAATTGCCAGAATCAATAGATGTGACATTTTCTTCATCATCATCATCCGATGACAGTGTTCAAACTGAGATCATAAAAGGGATGGCTGAAAGTGTCTTGGATAGTGATTCGACTGAAGATGAAGAATGTTTTCTGAACAATTACATTCCGAAACCAAAATCTAAAAACAACTCAAATGATGAACCGGGTCTTGTGATGTACAAGATGTCTGGTTCTGATAAGTTGTATTCAGACTTTGAGTTTCCTCTGGAGAATGTTAATGTGAACAAATTGAAAAATGTTTTCAAACTGGTTGAAATTGATTTGTCTGAAGTGGACAGTTTGAAACAGACAAAGAGACATATGAATTTTGAGAAAGATAAAGCTTACTATAAGAAACCTGTTATTCCACCACATTTTTCTAACAACAATCAAAATAAATGGTCAGGAGGATATCAGGGTGGTAAGAATTATCAGAAAAGAAATGTTCAAAACAAGAAGTTCGCTGTGAAAAAGGTGTTTGTGAACAGTTCAAGTTCACTTTCTGAAGAAGAGTCTGAAATCTTTTTAAAATCAAACAAAGAGTTCTTTGAAAAGAAGGCCTCACAGCCTCAGTCTGAAGGTTCAAGTCGGGTAGTTGACACCCGAACATGCTTCAAATGTAATCAAGTTGGACATATTGCACGAAAGTGTACCAACTTAAAGCCTAAGACTGAAACTGTGAAGAATTCTATCAAGAGAGATGTTGTAAAAGGAAAGGCTCCATTGATTGTTGAGAAAAATGTTTTGAGAAATGATAACACCAAGATCAAAACTGAACCTGTTAAGAATTCGATAACTAAAAATGATAAATTTTACCAACGGGTTGCCTCACCTCAACAAACATGGAAGCCAAAAGTTGTTGAAAAGAAAGTTGATTCACCAAAGATGTCTGAAACTGAAAAATCATCATCTTCTACCAAGAAGAAGTATGTACCCTTGAAGTTTTATGAGAAACAAAAATCGACTTCTGAAAAGAAGTATGTGGTAAAGAAAAATCAACCAGCTGATCAACCTCAAAAAGACAAATTTTTCTTATACAAAGAGGTTGAAGTCGGAACTGCTGAAAGCCTTAAAATGAATGATAAAAACTTTCCGCCGCTTTACACTAAAACAACTCACCTTAATTTCAAGTTACCTGAGTCAAAAGAGGCTTGGGTAGCATCAAAATCTCATTAAATGGTTTTGACATGTGCAGGAGCTTCCGAGATCTGTTTCACGTTGGATTATGGATAGTGGAGCTTCTCGGCACATGACAGGAAAGACAGCGCTGCTGTATGATGTCAGAAATATCAATGGAGGTTATGTAGGGTTCGCGGGTAACCAAGGTGGTAGAATTGTTGGTGAAGGAACGTTATCAAACGGGATCGTCACGTTTGAAAGAGTTAACTACATTGCTGAGCTGGAAAATAATCTGCTAAGTATCTCGCAGATTTGTGACCGGATGTATACTACTCACTTCACAGACAAAGAATGTTTGATTTTGAAACCAGGGTTTGTTATTCCTGAAGAATGGATCATCATGAGAGCTCCTAGAGTGAATGATCTGTATGTTTTAGACATGACTGTAGCAACTACAACAACGGGTCAAGCACACTGTTTTGTTTCAAGAGCAACAGAGAAAGAATCAAAGTTGTGGCATCGAAAGATGGGGCACATTCATCTTCATAAAATGAATCATCTTGTGCACAATGATTTGGTTCTGGGAGTTCACATTAAAGGTTTCCATCTGGAACAAGAGTGCATTAGTTGCATGAAAGGCAAGCAAAAGAAAAAGTCACACCCCAAAAAGCAAGTCAATTCAGTCTCAAGACCTTTGGAGAGACTTCACATGGATCTATTTGGTCCTGTGAATGTCAAAAGTATTACCGGAGAACTTTATTGTCTTGTGGTCACTGATGATTATTCCAGATTCTCATGGGTGTTATTCTTGAAGTCGAAAGAGGAAACGCTTGACAGGTTGAAAGGGTTGTTCAAAAAGATTGAAAATTTGTACCAAAGGCGTATCAGAAGAATTAGAAGTGATAATGGTACTGAGTTCAAGAACAACAATATGGAAGAATATTGTGATGAAAGAGGTATCTTGCATGAGTTCAGTGCTCCGTACACTCCGCAACAGAATGGAGTTGCAGAACGTAAAAACAGGACACTGATTGAAACGGCCAGAACAATGCTTGTTGATTCAAAGTTACCAATAAATTTCTGGGCAGAAGCAGTTTCCGCCGCATGCTACACGCTCAACAGAGTTCTAACCATCAAGAAATTCAACAAAACATGCTTTGAGTTGATCAATAACCGAAAACCGAATCTGAAGTATCTTGAACCGTTCGGGTCACCCTGTACAGTTCTAGAACCTTTTGGAAAGATGGGTCCGAAGAGTTTTGAAGGAATATTTGTGGGATATGCAAGTCCTTTACGACGAGTCTTCGTTCCAAGTCTGAAGCGAATTATTGAAGCTCAAAATGTTGAATGCCAAGGTCACACAATGCCTCCACAAAATCCGGGCGACTCATGGCGTTTCAATTATGATGTTTTGTGGGAGTCTTTCAACATGGAAGAAGAACCAGAGTTCTTTGATGAGTTGGATATTCTTAGAGAGTATGAAGACGAAAGGTTTCCAGCAGAATCTTATCGAAAACGACAAGCTTCAAATGATGATGAGGCGGGTCCAAGCAATGCTGGAGAACATGACGATGTTGAAAATGATGTTGCTCAAGAAAATCAGACGGTAGAGAATGACAATCAAGAATCTGAAAACAGACCAATATTCGATCATGATGATTCGGACTCTGAGGGGGAGCTAATCCAGTTTTCAAGTCAATCTATTCCAGTCAGTGAACAAGTTGCTGATCAAAACGTCACAAATTTAGAGAGCGAAGTAGATGTTTCAGGCGAAGTGATGCCAAGAACGCTTTCTTATCATCCGGAGGAACTGATAATCGGAGAACTGCAATCAGGCGTCCGCACTCGAAGACAGCTTGATCAAGGGCTTACATGTTTTTACACAACAGTTGCTCCTTTGCAAACTGAATTCTCATTAAGTTGTTTTATCTCGCAGATAGAACCAAGGACGTACAAAGAGGCGCTTACTGAAGATTCATGGGTAAATGCAATGCAGGAGGAGTTAAGCCAATTCGAGAAGCTTGGCGTATGGAAGCTAGTAGATTTGCCCGATGGTCACCGAAAGATTAATACCAAATGGGTGTTTAAATGCAAGAGGGATGATCGAGGAGTTATCATTCGAAACAAAGCTCGACTCGTTGTCCAAGGCTTCAGTCAGCAGGAGGGGATAGATTTCACCGAAGTATATGGCCCTGTCGCAAGACTTGAAGCAATCAGAATCTTCCTTGCATTCGCATCATGGAAAGGATTTAAAGTTTTTCAGTTAGATGTGAAGTCGGCATTTCTCTATGGCAAAGTGAAAGAGGAGGTTTATGTCGGACAGCCACTGGGCTTCACCGACCCAATTCACAAAGATAAAGTTTATCTCCTTGACAAAGCGTTGTACGGCTTACATCAGGCCCCGAGAGCCTGGTATGAGACCTTGTCTCAACATTTGTTAGCCAACCACTTCACTCGAGGAAAGATAGACGCCACTCTTTTCACAAAAGAAGTCGACGGACATCTTCTGATAGTCCAAATTTACGTGGACGACATAATTTTCGGGTCTACAAATGAACAACTCTGCAAAGATTTTGAACAAGTTATGAAGCAGAAGTTTGAAATGTCTTCAATGGGTGAGATGAAGTTTTTCTTGGGACTTCAAGTTGATCAACTTCCCGAAGGAACTTTCATACATCAAACAAAATACGTTCATGACGTTCTGGAGAAATTCGGGATGTCAGGAATGTCACCAATGTCCACCCCATTAGCGACGAATCATGGGATCAACCCTGATCTCACCGGAGAAAAGGTAGATGAAACACTGTATCGCTCCATGATCGGCTCGTTAATGTACTTGACGGCATCAAGACCGGATATTATGTATCCAACCTGCCTCGCGGCTCGATTTCAGTCAAATCCTAGAGCTTCGCACATGGTAATTGTGAAAAGGATTCTACGCTACCTGAAAGGAACTCCATCTCTGGGGTTGTGGTATCCAAAAGTTGGCGAGTTCATGCTCGAAGGATATTCTGATTCTGATTTCGGATGCTGCAAAGTGAATGCTAAATCAACAACAGCGGGGTGCCAGTTTTTCGGACCACGATTGGTCACCTGGCAATGCAAGAAGCAGACCTCTGTCGCCTTATCCACTTGTGAAGCTGAATATGTATCTGCTAGCAGCTGCTTCTCTCAGATCTTGTGGATTCAGCAACAGATGCGAGACTACGGTTTGCAATTTCTTAACACCCCTATCTTTGTTGATAATGAGGCAGCAATTAACATAACAAAAAATCCTGTTCATCACGCTAAAACAAAACACATTGAAATTCGTCATCACTTCATCCGAGACTGTTTCGAGAAGAAGTTGATACGAATAGAGAAAATCCACACCGATGAACAAAAAGCTGACTTACATACCAAAGCATTTGATAAAACTCGCTTTAAATATCTTTTGAAACTTAATGGTATGAAGTTGCTATCGGATGCAGAGGAAATTGTTGGTGTTGATGAAGGTGCCACTGTAGATGATGTTGAGAAACAATCTGCAATGGTTTGTCGAATTTTTACTTGTTTTGGTTTTTAGGGGGAGATAGTAGTTTTATTTTCAGAAAATACAAAAACAATAAAAAATTCGAAAAAGCCAAAAACATAAGAAAATTTCAAAAACCCAAAATCATGATAAAATTTCAAAAAGAGTTTGTGTAAAAAGGGAAAATGATAGTACATCAGCTAGACAGTTACTGTACGCTAAAGAAATGGAAAGTTCAAATATGTTAAACAGTCTCACTAATGATGTGTCGATAGGTTTTTACACATTTAGTAGATTTGTTCGGGATATAAACCTAAAATTTTACTTACTTATTTCGTGGGGAACACCACTTGGATATATAGGTAACCCCTGAAATCTCGTTTGAAAGGTCTCATAATCTGATATACTAGGTCTTTATTCTCAATGATGTCTGGGGTATTATTCCGGGACTTCTGCTGAACGGTAGTTTTGACCTAGTCCCTGGATAATACTTTCTGCAAATGCTTGAAACATAGCATTAAACCCTCAGCATTCTGAAACAATACAATTGATAAACGCTGCTGTTGTAGCAAAAAGATCCTCTAAAGGGGACACACCTTAAAGTCGAAGCCGATATCTCTCTGCGTATACGGAAGTATCGACCTGAGATCCCTCGGCCCTCGCATACCTAAATTATGTACAGATATCATTGATGTATACTCACCTGTAAGACTGATTATTGAGATTCTGGATACGGGAGTATATTCAAGAGGTGGGACACACGTATAAGTTTAAGTCTCTAAAACACTTAAACCGTATCCTGAACAGATTGAAATGTGTGTAAGAATTTAAGATGGATCAGTATATCGACAATCGAGGTGAATTGTTTAATGTTTGGCATGAAATTAAGATTAATGGTACTTGTAACTTGTCGGAAGCTGATATGATTCCCTAACACGCTCACCAAAAATATGTTTGTAAATAGTTCACATTTACTACTTTTATATTTCTGTTCTAGTCTTCTTGGTTCATTAAAATTCCCAAAAAGATTTTATTTTTTTGCTTTATTTTCCGACAAACCAAAGTGGAGAGTTGATCTTCGGATTCGAATGTGATAGAAGATGCAGGAAGTTTCTGGATTGGAAGATGAGTTTGGAGCTAATCATGACTAATCTGTAATTGAAAATGTGAAACACAAGTTCATTAAGTTGATACTTGTAATTTTTCAGAAAAATGTTTGAACAAAATTTTCAAAAAGTCAGTATGTTTTGCTTCAGGTCAACCAAGGTCATTAAGTTGGACTTGGTCGACAAATTAAGATCTTTGGGTCATTAATTTGAACCAAGCAACTTAAGTGGATTTCTAAAATCTGGCAGAAGTTGAGAAAAATCAAAGTTTTCATTGAAAAAGTAAAGTGTGCCTCATTCGGATGTTCATCCGGACGGGTAGCCATACGCACGGATGGCAATGCGCCCGGGTGACCATACGCGTCTGATGTTAGTATAAATAGAGGGTCAAAGAGTCAGTCAAAGCTATACGCACGCACGATACTCTTTCTCTCTCACACTTTGACTTTCTGATTTCGGAATTCTTTGCACGGATCCTTGTTTTCGTTGGTTTACACAACAACTACAATGGCAAAGGTATGTTTTTCTAACTCAGATCTGCAATAATCCATTGTTTAATATCTGTTCATCCTGTAACTGTTCTTTCGGAGTCTTTAATCTCAGATCTAGCCTGTGTTAGTTCGACTTGTCATGAATAAATGATAAGGTTTTGATCGGAATGCTTAGATCTAGAGATTTACTGGATTAATTTGTGTTATAACATGTTATAATCTGATAGATCTGATGTTTGAATGGTACGTAGTGTCGGCTAGGTTTTTGATAAATTGACCTGTGTATAGGACGTTTTAGACATCGTTGAACATAGGGTTTTGATCGCCTTAACATCCTCTGTGTAGATCTATGTTCAATTTTAGATTTTGCCATAGAAAATTTTTGATGTTCATAAACTGTTCTTCATCTGTGACTTGTAACCGCACACACAACTTGTACGTGCGTATGGCAATCCATGGCAAGTTATGCTGTACGTACGTATGGCAGTCCGTAGCTATGTCATGTTGTACGCGCGCATAGCAATCCGTGGTAAGTAATTCTGTACGCACGTATGGCAATTCGTGGCAAGGACAGGCTGTACGCGCGCATGGCAATACGTGGCAATGACATGTTGTACGCACGGATGGCAATCCGGGGCTATGGTATGTTGTACACACGGGTGGCTATACGCAGTGTAGACAAGTTGTCCGCACGGACAACTCATCCGCACGGACAAGTTATACGTACGGATAACTATTCAAGTGTCATACCATAAAACAAGTCTTTTCTTGACAGAGTAATTTTGAGATCCCAAAATTTTTAAAAATGAATAAAATTTCTGCAGGATTGGGATAAAGCTCATAATATATATTGTATTTTGGATGAAGTGTATACCGAAAACACAGTAGTTCAAGATGTTGCAAAATTTTTGAGGGAAAGTAGAGTTTCTAAGGCCTTAACTGATAAGACAATAGCTTATGAATCGCATGTGAAACGATTTTGGAGTGCTGAACGATACGAAGAAAGTGATAAGACCATTTATTCTGCTGTATCAAAGAAAGATGAGAATGGAAGAGATGTAGATTTAGAGATGAAAGTGACAGTTGGTGTTATAAGAAGAGTGTTGAATTTAGGAGATAATGATAGTGATCCAACCATAGTTTCTGAACGTTTAGTAAAAGGATTGTGGTGTAGGATGGGTTTTGCTGGGAGTGTGAATGGAAGAATGCAGAAGACAAGTTTTAGCCATGCTTATAAGTTCATGACTCATTGTGTGCTTCATGCTTTGTCACACAGAAAAGGTGGATATGATGAAACTCAAGATTACATCATGAATATCATTGCTTGTCTTGTACTGAACAGACCATACAATATCTCTCAAGTAATTTTTGATCACATGTCTGAGAATGTAAAGGATGGAAGCAAGAGGTTCCTTATGTATCCTAGGTTTGTCCAGATGTTGATAGATGATCAGTTTCAAGGGTTAGAAAAGAGAAGTAGTGACATTTTAGGCCTGAGGCACATGACACCAGATACAATCAGCAGATTGATCAAAGGTCCAAATCCTGGAGCAAAGAGAATGATCTGCAAAATTTCAAATCCAAACTATGTAGCTCCAGAGAATGATGCGTGGAGACATGAAGACAGCAATTCTGATAACGAAGATGACAAGATGAGTTTGTTCTATAAGAAGGATACAAGATGGTGGTGTGTCAAAGATGGAAAAAGGAAGAGAACTCCAAAGACGTCCCCTGCAGTTTCTATTCCAAAGAATGTGAAAAAGGGTATTGTGAAAGGGGGAGTCACAAGGAAATTAGAATTTTATATTGTGAAAATTTCTAATAAATGTGTAAAACATCTGTTTTGCAGGGTCCTCTAGAAAACAGCAGCACAAGTTGATAGATGAAACTGTTTTGGAACCATCAGCTGTTATTCAAGAAGGAACTGAGTTGTTATCACAATCTCTTGAAAGTTTCTTAAAGAAGAATGAGGATGCTGCTCAAGGAGTTAAAGATCAAGAAGGTGTTAAAGATCAAGAAGGAGTCGTTCAAGATCTTTCAAGTGATGATGATTCTGAAACCACAATATCAGAATCTGAACTTGATCCACTTACTCTTGGGAAAGGAAAAGTTCAGTTGAAGAAAAGGTCTCCAAAGAAAAAGAAGGGATCAGACGAAGAAGACTCAACTTATGATCCTGAGAATCCAAAGAAACAAATCAAGAAAAGAAAAGCTGTTGTAGCAGGACTCATTCCAAGAAGTGTTCGAGCAAGAAAAGGAGAAAGTCAAGTTCAAAAGGAACATGATGGCAAAGATACTCAACATGTTGAATCTCCTCAACCACAAGAAACAGAAGCAGAAAAGCAGACTAGTCACGATGACTACATTGAAGTTACTGATGCTGGAGTCTTTTATTCACAGTTTCCAAAAGTACCTGAAAACATAGAGATTCCAGAATCGTCTTCACGTCCAAGAAACTCAGATGATTTCTTTAGTCATATGCCATCTGCTTCAGGAGATCCGTTGGAAGATCTAAATTTTGATGATGATTTATTCAACAATGACGCAGTAAGAGTTCTAGCAAAGAAAGTCAAAGATCTTGAAAGTGAACGTGATCTTTTAAAAGAGCAAGTGAACAAGATAATGAAAGCTCATGATCAACTTAGAACGGTGTTAATCCAGGATGAACGCACCATGAAGAAAATAAAGGAAGATGGTGAAAGTAACACTAAAGTGATTGAAGCTCTTCTGGCAGAAACTTCTTCACTGAACAAGAATCTCCAAGATGTAAATCAAACACTCAATCAGGTGGTCAGTGAAATGAGTGAATCTACTTCAAACGAAATGAAAATAATGAAGTTGGAGATGGAAGCCATGAAAGCTGACAAAGTGATGAAAGATGAACAACTCAAAATGTTATATTCTGTTGTGGAAAATCTTTTGAAGAAGGATGTTCAGGCTGCTTACAATGAAATTGAAGTAAGGAAAGTTGAAGAGAGAAGACTTGAAAGAGAACGAAGACTGGCTGAGGATGCTATCCAAAAGAACAAAAGTATAATTGAAGATGTTCAAGAAGCTGGTGGTTCTTCACTTCAAGTTGATGATGAAATGATTGATGCTGAACATGCTCAAGAACAACATGTTCAAGAACAAGTTGGTCAAGAACAACATGTTCAAGAACAAATTGTACATGATCAAGATTTCATGTTAGTTGGAGAGCCTTCTCAAGTCATTGATTCTGAAGAGATCATTCGTAGAGTTGCTGCTGAACAAAAGAAGAAAAAGTCCAAAGAAGTGATGCTTCTTGAATGGAACACTAAGCAGCTTGTTCTTGTTGGTAAAGCTGAAACTGTGCCACTCAACGTAAAAGATGGTCTTTACAGAATGAAAGTTATGAAAAGGAGAAAAGAAGCGAAGAAGGCTCGGGGTGAAGAAGTTAGTGATTCTGATGAAGAACTTCTTGTAGATGATGAAGAAGATGATGAGAAAGACGATAATGAGAAAGACGATGATAACAAGAAAGATGATGATGATAAGAAGAATGATGACGATGATCAAGGTTCGTCAGGATTGATTGTGAAGAATCCTATTGATGAACAAAGGATAGAGGAGTTTCTGAATGATCAGATCAACGAGCAAGAAGATGATGATCATCAAGAAACTTCCACTTCTGGAAAGCAACACTCGGATCAGGTATTCCTCTCAAATCCTACTGTCATTTTCTTACAAGATAAAAGTCAAGAAGTGATTGAGGTTAGTAGAACAAGGGAAGAAATGTTAAAGGAATTGGGTTTGCAAGAAGGTAAATTTAAGTTCGATATTGAAGATGAGATTCCTGAAACTTCTGAAGATGTATTTGAGACAAGATATGCATTTGAAGCTGATAATTACAACGATGTAATTGTTGAAGATGCTTCAGATTCATCTGATGATGAAGTTCGTTTTCATTATTCTAGGATTGATGCAACATTTCCTTCATTGTCGGAAATGTTCAAGGATCGAAATGAAGATGAAATTAGAAGGAAGATAGTGGAGAAAGTGTCTGCAGAAGGTGTTCCAAATACTATACTGAGAGAAAATTTGGCAGAAGAAAGAAAGAAATGGTACAAAGTAATGCCAAAAGAGAGAAAGAAACTTCGGGCACTTCAATTCTTTACACACGACAAAGAACTCTCTTGGGGTGACATTCTGTCATGGGGATATTTGGAAGACTTGAAAGTTTATGCAATTAGAAGAGAACAGGGAGTGCAGTATTTTGAGTTCTTGTCTGATATCAAAACTTTGCCTTGGTGGGATATAGATGAGCTGGTAAAGACAAAGAACATCAAAGAATTCTACCATGGGTTAGATATGAAGCAGCACGATCAGAAGTTATGGAATTATGTGAAGCTGCAAGTTGAGAAAAGATATCCTGATTGGAAACCACACTTTCCTCAACAGATTGTCAGAATCATAGAAAGTGGTGAAAAGGATATTACTCTGGATATCAAACCTCCAAGTTGTTTGAAGAATATGCCTTTAAGGGCGATGGAGCAAGATTTCCACGATGAGTTTGAAGGGTGGTTGTATAATCAAACTACAGCTGAAGCAATAATCTCGTTAAATAACAAGTCCACAGGAGAAGCTAGAAGGATCTGTGTGTTGGATCCTATGTGGCTTGTTAACTGCTCAAAGAAAGATATCGATTGTTTGTTCTACAACAAGATAGTCTACGAGAGACCTGATAGAGAGCATGCTTTGCAATATCAAAAGGTTGTGGATGTTTGTTACGCAAAAGACATCAACTCTGGAAGATACTGGAAGACTAAATGGAGAGATCTAGAGATTGATGAGTTCTTGAAAGTATACAAGCGTGAACAACGTTTCAAGAAGATTGCTGAAAGAGCGGCTGAAAGAGGAAAACGTAAAATGGGGATCGTTCCTCCAACAGATCAAACACCAATTGAATCTGAAGAAAACAAAATTCCAAGATGGGAACGGAAGCGTGATGGAGATCCTGTCTACAGACATTGGTGGTTGACTGAGGGAAGACAAAAGAGAAAAAGAATGTTGGAGGAAAGAGCACAGAAAAGAGGAGAGAAAGCACGTGAGCGAAGACGCAACAGAAGGAATTAAAGACTATGCTGGAAGGAACTACAGCTACATCCGAGGGGGAGTCTGTTAGTGCATTACGTCTGTAGCTTCCGTCAGCATGTAGTCATATTTTGTTCTGTGTTTATGTTTAATGTATGTATGTAGTTAGCAGGACAACTCAGGAATAGGGTCTGTATGTAAAAGTGTTGTTCGGAAAAGGTTCATCCGTACGCATGGCAATACGCGTGGATGGTCATACGCACGGGTAAGCTATACGCACGGGTAGCCCACCCGCACGTACAACACTTATTAGCTTCCTGAGTCTGTCTATAAATAGAAGGTCCGGTGCTACTTTGTTAAGACTTTTGACATACGCACGGGTAGTCTGTACGTTCACCGGAACTTTGTGACTTTCAGAACGATTAATAGAACGAATAGACAAGAAGTTAAACGTTGAATTCTTTGTTGTACAAATATGTGATTCGTCTTAATGGATTCCGCACACTAAGACGAAATCGATTCATCTTGTTCCTGCGATCAGATCCTGTATCAACGGGACCAACACGACTATCCCTATCTGATACAATGGAGAGTGGAACTCCATGTAAGGATACTACTTCATCTACATATAACTTTTCCAACTTTTCCATACTAAAGGTTTCTTTCATCGGTAGAAAGTGAGCTGATTTGGTTAATCGGTCCACAATTACCCAAATCGCATCATTACCTTTTCTGGTTTTGGGTAACTTAGTAACAAAATCCATTGTTATGAGTTCCCATTTCCATACAGGCATTTCTAATTGTTGTAGTAGACCTGAAGGTTTCTGGTGTTCTGCCTTAACTTGTGAACAAGTAAGACACTTAGAAACATATCTAGCTATATCCTTTTTCATCCCTATCCACCAAAAATTATTTCTTAAATCTTGGTACATTTTATTGTTTCCAGGGTGCATGGTATACCTAGATTTATGGGCTTCGTCTAAAATCTTATCTCTTAAATTTCCCTGCTTAGGTACCCAAATTCTGCTTTTGTGGAATCTCCAAATTTCATCATTTCCTTGCTCTAATTCTTTTATTTGTCCCTTCATTCCTTCAGTATCATCCTTGATTGCTGTAGTTTGAACATTCTTCAATTGTTCCATTAAATCTAATTGTAGATTTAATCTGGGAGCACGAACTCGTCTTTGTTTCTCATGGTATTTACGACTTAAGGCATCTGCAACTACATTTGCCTTTCCTTCGTGATACTGAATATCACAGTCGTAGTCACTTAGGATTTCCATCCATCTCCTTTGTCTCATGTTTAACTCTTTTTGCCCAAATAAATATTTTAAACTTTTGTGATCCGTATAGACAGTAAACTTACTTCCATACAGATAGTGTCTCCAAATTTTAAGGGCAAAAATTACGGCTCCTAATTCTAAGTCATGAGTCGTATAGTTTTCTTCGTGCTTTTTCAATTGCCTTGAAGCATACGCAATGACTTTCTTGCGTTGCACTAGCACACATCCAAATCCTAATTTTGAAGCATCACAATATACTTCAAAATCTTCTGTTCCTTCTGGTAAAGCTAGGATTGGAGCATTGGTTAATTTCTGTTTCAAGATCCTAAAGGCTTCTTCTTGTTTAGGTCCCCATTCAAACTTAACTGCTTTACATGTTAGCTTAGTTAATGGTACAACTATTTTGGAAAAATCCTTAATAAACCGTCTATAGTATCCAGCTAAACCTATAAAACTTCTAATTTCCATTGCTGTTTGTGGAACCTTCCATTTGGTAATTGCCTCTATCTTAGCAGGATCTACATGAATACCTTCTTGATTCACCATGTGTCCTAAAAATTGCACTTCCTGTAACCAAAATTCACACTTTGAGAATTTGGCGTTCAGCTTTTCTTTTCTTAACAAAGTTAAGAGTGAATGCAAGTGCTGATAATGCTCGTCCTGATTTTTGGAATAAATAAGTATATCGTTGATGAAGACAATTACAAATTTATCCAAATACGGTTTACAAATCCTATTCATCATGTCCATGAATGTTGCAGGTGCATTCGTTAATCCGAAGGGCATGACTGTAAACTCGTAATGACCATACCTAGTTCTGAAAGCAGTTTTAGGTATGTCTTCTTCTTGTACCTTTAATTGATGATATCCGGAGCGTAAATCTATCTTAGAAAAATATCTAGCTCCCTGGAGTTGATAGAAAAGATCATCAATCCTAGGTAATGGGTATCGATTCTTACTTGTAACCTTATTCAATTCTCTATAATCAATACACATTCTCATTGAACCATCCTTCTTCTTTACAAATAACACTGGTGCTCCCCACGAGGATGAACTAGGTTGTATGAAACCGTTACTTAGTAATTCATCTAATTGCTTTTTCAGTTCTAACATTTCTGTGGGTGCTAACCGATAAGGTGCCTTAGCTATCGGTGTAGTTCCTGGAATTAGATGAATTCTAAATTCTACTTCCCTATCTGGTGGTAATCCTGGTAACCCTTCTGGGAATACCTCTGGGTATTCTGAGAATACAGGAATCTCCTTAAGTTCTTTACCCTTAGTACTAATGATTACCGAAATCATATACACTATTCCTTGCTTTCGTTCATAACTAGCAACTTTCATTACTGATATGAACTTTATGGGCTTACGTGGTTTATCTCCCGTAATCATAATTACTTCTCCAGTGGGTGCCTGGATTTCTATGGAATTCTTATCACAAAGAATTCGAGCATGGTTGGCTACTAACCAATCCATTCCTAATACAACATCAAATTCGGCTAATTTCATAGGTAACAGGTTTGCAAAGAATTTATGACCTGAGAGTTCTATATTTTCCTTTTGCAAAACTTTATCTATGCTAATAGAATTTCCGTCTGCCGTTTCAACTGTAAAAATCTGCCTAAGATTGGTTAAGGGTAATTTAAGAGCTTGGCAGAATGAAGTATTGATAAAACTTTGGTTTGCACCAGAGTCAAATAATACTTTTGCATAAATGTTGTGAACTAAGAACGTACCAGCTATCACATCCGGAATCAGCTCGGCTTCCTGAGTAGTTAACTGAAAGGCTCGAACATTCTTTTTGGTAGTTCCATCAGCTAGCTTGGTTTTATTGTCTGCTGGTTTGACTAATTTAGGACATTCTGTTTTGAAATGCCCAGCTTCTCCACAGTTATAACAGATCCTGGTTTTCCTTCTGCAGTCTTCTTCACTATGTCCTATGGCTTTGCAAAAGTTGCAAGTCACATTACATCTTCCATAATGTTTCTTTCTACAATTCTTGCAGAATGGCAAGTTTGAAGATTGCCCTATTCCTCTTCTTTTGAAATTGCTATTATTACCCACACGAAAGCCTTGGGTAATTTTCTGAGCTAGTTCCTTCTTTCTGTTTTCATCTCGTGTGCGTACCAGTTCGTCTGTTAGGGTATTATCTAATTCTACCGCATCGTCAATAGTACGAGGTCTCGCAGCTTTAACGATATTGCGGATTTCACTAGTTAATCCCCAGATATAGCGAGAAATGAGTACCGGTTCTGGCGAAGCCAGTGTTGGTACCACCCTAGCATATTCAAAGAATGTCGAAGTATAACCGCGGCAATCTACACCTGTCATACGATGATTTAGGAACTTATTTTCCATTTGATCTTTTTCATATCCGGGACAGAATTTTCTTTCTACAAGACTCTTAAATTCTTCCCAATTCATGGCATATGCCATCATCCTTCCTTTTGCTTGTAACACCGTGTTCCACCATTCTAGCGCCCCTTCTTTGAAAAGATTTGACGCATACATGACTTGATCATCCTTGGCACATTTACTTATTGTAATTACTGCCTCAGTTTTCTCTAACCAACGCAGTGCAACAGTTGCTCCTTCATTGCCTGCAAACTCAGATGGTTTACAAGCAAGAAATTCTTTATAAGTGCAACCAGGTGTTGCAGCTTTCATTTTCTTAGGGAGCGGAGCTTGCCGTGGTTCATTATCATGATTAGTATGATTACCGCCTCCATTTACGCTATTACTGAAGTTATCTTCAGAAATACGTTTGCTAGGAACGATTTGTTGAGGTTCGATTGGATTTCTAACAGCAGCAACGATTGCTGGAATAGCATTGGCTATTCCCTGAGCAACGATATTTTCGATGTCTTGTCTATTTAGAAATTGGTCCTCCTGATGTTGTTCAGATTGATTAACTTCGTTAACTGGTTCATTACCAACGTTTGCCATCTGGTAATTAATTTATATAATTTATTAGTATCAAATAAATAACAATAATACACAAAACCATCATACAAATTTCACAATACACATATAGCCAAAACTATCGATTTTTCGATTCCCATTTTTATATTTTGTAGTATGCATCAATACACACCCTTTTTATCTTACAAGTTTTATTTATAGTTATTTTACAGACTGATTTTACTATTACTTTTATTATTACATAACCATAGTTTCATAAACCCACTATTATTCGTCAGTTGGTATTTCAATAACGACGTTCCCTCTCGTCGTACTTCCAGGAGATCTGTTCTCCTATGTCCCTGATTCTGTTTCCTGCATCCACCAATTCTTCGCCAAAGTGGCGGAGTTCAGCTAAATTCTCATTGCTCATAGGTGGGTTAGGTATAGGTTCCGGGTCGAACTGAGGAAGAAAGGAATAAGGACTGTTGAGCAGGTTTTGGAATTGCCAATCATTCGTCCACCACTCGTCCATTCCTAAAGGCTGGTTGTGGATTATAGGATCTGGGATTGCTGGTTCTAAGTTTATAGGGAGTTGATTGTTGATAGGATTAGAGTAGAAATTATTATTAATAGGCCTGACAACATCACAGCTTGCCAAAGCACGATCTAATTCTTCCTGAAAGGGTAACTCCTCAGCCTGTCTAGAGCTTTCCCCAATTTCCCTCTGAGTTTGCCTAGAACCCTCTCCATACTCCATTTCTAGTGGCCTAAAACCTTCTCCACATTCCATTTCTATTTGCTTAGAATATTCTTCAAACTGCATTCCCATTTGTCTAGACTCTTCCCTCTCTTCAATTCTTTTCCCTTTATCTAATGGATTTTCTATTTTGGGAAGTCTCTTGGCTGGCTTCTTCCTACGTACACGCCTTCCCCAGACATATCTCTTTCTTTTCTGAGGTTTTGGCTTTTTCAGAGGTGGAGCATTGAATTCAATAGGTTCTTCTATGCCGGGTATATACCTATTGAAATCCCTGGAAACCTCTATTTTTACCGGATAGAGATTTAAATTCTGAAGGGCTTCGGACAAGTCACTCATGCTGTTTATATATGCAAAATACACAAAATGCTAAGTTAAAATTTTATAACAAAATTTCATAGGAAACATTTAAATATTAATTCATACTGGGTAACTACAATTCAACAGAAAATTAAAATATACTAGGTTTTATTGTAAATTTATTTATTTACTGGATAAGGTTTCTGGACTGTAGGTGATAAGGGTGCTAAGACTTGAGTTAGATTATTTAAAGATTTGCATTAACTGCTACAGTGGCTAGCATATAAAGATCTGCCCATTTTTCATCTAACTTGTCTTCCCAAGGTGTTTTACTGGTTAATTCCTGGGTTTCCTGTTTAATCTTCTTTTCTCGGAATTTCTTTATTTTCTCCTGACTTTTCTTAAAAATCAAACTTCTTTTATTCGGAGAAAGTGGTTCCTCATATTGTGCCTTTTGCACAAATATTCCTTCTTCAGGAATTACAGATTGATTTGAGGATTTGGTTTGGGATGAACTTCCCTTCTCGTTGGATGACCTATCTAACTTAAAATAGATGTTTGACAACTTTTGCTTACCCATACTGTACACAAATATTTAATTAATAAAACACATAATCACAAATTGGCAATCAGTAAAATTAAGTATTTTCTAAATACTTAATAGGCTTAAATCAGTGGCTCTGATACCACCTTTTTCTGTCACGGCTCCCGACCCGGTTTGACCCGTTTCAGGAGCCGCGGGACAGAAAATCCCGTGGTATTGATTTAATTAAGTTTAACAGCGGAAGTTTTCTTCAGGATCTTTTTAAAACTGCAATTTCCTGATTATTTTATTTCACAACTCGGGATGAAACCCCGGTAATTTACAATCATATGATTTCACTGAGAAATCTTTATTTTACAAAACATGTTTCTTTATTTTATACTGAGCCACTTCGTTAAGCTGGTAGTGCTATGCGGCACTTTTCCTGGATCACAACAGATCACCCGAGACATGTTTGAAAAAGGTTTTGTCAGCGGGAAATACTGGTGAATCATTCATTTTGCTTAAACGACCCGTTTGTTATAATTTACAGTATTAAGGGAGATTACAATGTTTCAGATATCAACCAACTACCCACAGTATTTGTCACTCGACAGGATCTGTGACTATGGTCATATCACCATTGGCCACCCGTTTGTCCAATGGCAAAGATTATCAAGTAATGTATACAAAACCCCACATACTGGCTGTAATTTGGTGATTACATAAACTTAATCCCTGTAATTATAACCTTTGAAAATAAACATGATTTTGAAAGTAATTTGATAAAAAGAGAATGACTCACATTGCAGATTTATTATGAACAGATCTTAGCCTACTGATTTGCCTTGTTAACCTAGTTTAAATATCAATGCACACAAACTAGGTTAGTAACTAATACAACATTTACGATAACTCACGAGATTAATCCCTCACAACGAATGACAAAGTGCGATACTTAAACATCCATCGATTTAACGACGAATGACAAAGCATAAACCCTAATGTGGGCAGCACTTAAACATCCATTGGATAGTTTAATCGATCGGACATTGAATCGTAGCAGCGATCGAGTTATTACCCTGTATTGCGGCAGCACTTCGTGAATCGTGTGTGTTTTGAAAGAAACAGCGTATAAGTATTTGTACGTAACGAATTTTAACGTCGTAACATGCAAACAGTTCAAGTCCCAAGCCCTTGTATTAATAGCCTAATTTTGAACCTCCCGCGTGTCGCGACAGGATCATCCGCACCTGTCGCGTGTCGCGGGGCAATCCAATGTAGGCTAGGGTAGGCTTGTCACTGGTATAGGCCTGCTGAGTTGATAGTTCGAGAATTTTCAATTTAGAAAACGCATTCTGATGATAATCATTAATTAGAGTTTACCCCCTTTGAGTTTTAGGGGCCCTGATCCTAATTCCAATTGTTCTGAAAATTTCAGGGTTTATGCAGAATCACTTGGGTGTCTCAATTAGGGTTTCCTTTTAGATAAAATAATATAATAAATAGGACTTTTGATGAGAGTTGTTACATTTGATAATATCATCATTGTCTCCATTGACACTATGGCTAAAACTGTCATCACGAGTATGCTTGCTACTCACAACTTTGGTGGGTTCTACGGGGTTTTTAACAGCTTTAATTATTAAAGGTAAAGCATTAGCTATTTCTTGGGCTATTAGATTTTCTATAGCATTTTTATCCAAATGATTTTCATTATTAGCATGAACTTCTAGATTATGTGATACTTCATTCGACATCTGAATGGCAAACATTTTCAATTATTAATATCACAGAATAATTAAAACAAAACAATACTTCCAGGAATCATATGTGCATATCTACATATATATATATATATATATATATATAAATCTACAAAAATAACACATATGTTACTTTGTATTAATTTCCTAACTTTATTGTTTCAGATTAGGTATTAAAAGAATACCTAAATAGCTTAAACAAGTGACTCTGATACCACATTCTGTCACAGCCCCCGACCCCACCCAGGGAGCGAGAGCCGTGAACCAGCCAGATGGTATCGGTGTTTATTAAATATGCAGTGGAAGAATTTTTCTTTTTCATCAGGATCGTAGTTAGAAAATGATTTCAGAGTTTATAAAACACCGAACTTTTAATATTAAACAAATGGACTAAAACCCATATTCAATTCAATTGTTTTTATAGGGATAAACCCAAATAAATAAAACATAAATTTCTTCTTTTATTCAGATATTTATAGCCACTTTATTTAAGCCTTCAGTGCTGCATAGCTAGCTTCTATTATCATTACAGCAGATTACCTGAAACGCATTTTGAAAACAAACGCATTTTGAAAACATTTTTATCAGTAATAAATACTGACGAGTTCATTCATTTTTATAAAATATATTTTTATACCTTACAGTATTAAGGGTTTTTATATTTGTTTATATTTACCCAAAATTCAATCAGTATTTGTCACATGGTGGCAGTTCCGATGTGACAGTGGTCATATCACTCATTGGCTTACTTTCGTCAAATAGTGAATTTATCAAGTAATAGATATAAAATATATCTTATTATGATTCAATGGTATCTATCACTAGGCGATTCCCGTGACAGTGGTCAAATCACTGTTGATCATTCTTTCAACTAGTGACTGGGGTCATAACACTGTTGATCATTCTCTCAACCAGTGCATGTGGTCGTATCATTGTTGATCGTTCTCTCAACTAGTGACTGTGGTTATAACACTGTTGATCATTCTCTCAACTAGTGCCTTTGGTCCTATCACTGTTGATCGTTCTCTCAACTAGTGACTCTGGTCATATCACTGTTGATCATTCTCTCAACTAGTGACACTTATCAATTAATGTATACCAAATTTCACATATCGGTAGTAATTGCTGAATACGTAACCCAACTATACATGTATAGTAATAGATTTCTATATAATAAATAGAATATAATGTATTACATACATTTCATTAATTTATTAAAATATTATTGTAACATTATAATATTTAATATTACAATTTAATGACATATAATATAATTATATTATATTATAATGTTATAACACATATAATATATTATGTTTAGCACACAATCTAGTAGTCTTATTCTTTATGTTTTGTCTCTATAACAGTAACAAACTAACTTAGACACTTTATTAACTAATCTTTAAATTTGAAACTTTTATTTTACTTTACTCTTAACAACGTTCATTAATCACACTTTTTATTTCAAATGTTGCATACATAAATGCAATTTAGACGTGATATTATATAATGTAAATAGTTATATTATAATATATCTTAACATAATCTTATATACTTTATGAGCTAATTTCTTTTAATAATTCTCTTATATAACTAATGATCCCGTTTATTTTAATATTTTTATTTATTATATTTTCTTTAATATAATTAATATATTTTAATAATGATTAATAAAGCTCATTATATATATATACCATTTTGATTTGTTTCACTCATTAATATTTTTAATAATTTATAATAGTAATGTACAAATAATATTAGTTATAGGATATGGCTATTGGGGCACAATTTCCCCGTGCTTGTGGTCAGGCTACTATTGGCTAACTTTTTGGCCAATAGTAACGAGTGTCAAGTAATATATACAAAACCCCCTATACTAGCAGCTATTGCAGAATATAAAAACTTAATCACTGTAAGTATAACTGATAAACATTTAATATTTTGGAAAACATTTTTAAATATAACTGTATCACAAAAAGGTGATAAAAAGGAAAATGACTCACAAACTGTGAGAAAAGAGAATAGACTCACCTTGTAACTTTAGGATTCAACTAGAAAGCCTCCTGGTATAAATCTTGGGTATAACTCCCGAGCTATTTAATATATATATATATATATATATATATATATATATATATATATATAGGGGCTGGTTAACGTACAAATACCTCTTATCATACATTATGTACGCGATGCCCTCAGCCGTACGATCTTCAATCGATCAAACGCGGCCGAAACTAATTTAAATGATTAAATTAATCATTTTAATATATCTAAATCATACCAGGAGGGTTAAAAACGTCATTGCGAGGTCATAAATCTCTGTAATTGACCGATGATAGTTCAAAATCAAACCCTAAATCAAATTCAAAAACCTGAAAATCTTCTTCCCCAACCTCCCTTCGTTCCTTTTAGTGCGATATCGATAATAAGAACTACTAATTTGGGAGTTGTAAGGGTCAAACGGAAGAAGACTGACAATGATCGACCAACAATGGAAGAAGATGAACAGTAACACACACACAGATTTTTGACATGCGATATTCAATTTTTCACATGCGATTTTACACACCCCATGCCATTTTTTCACATGCGATATTCAATTTTCCACATGCGATTCTACACACCCCATGCCATTTTTCACATTACCCATGCCATTTTTTCACATGCGATATTAAATTTTCCACATGCGATTCTACACACCCCATGCCATTTTTCACATTACCCCATGCCATTTTTCCACGTGCGATATTCAATTTTCCACATGCGATTCTACACACCCCATGCTATTTTTCACATTACCCCATGCTAGCCATTTTTTCACATGCGATATTCAATCTTCCACATGCGATTCTACACACCCCATGCCATTTTTCACATTACCTCATGCCATTTTTTCACATGCGATATTCAAATCTTACACATGCGATTTTGTCCATCTACACACCCCATGCCATTTTTCACACTACCCCATGCTAACCATTTTTTCATATGCGATATGTATTAAATTCGCACCAGATCTGCACCTGATCAAACGGCTGGGATGATCGCGTACGTATCGTACGATAAGCGCATTTGTATTTTACTCTTTACCTATATATATATATATATATATATGCACTCGTGTTAAGTATAGTAACCCTAATTCAACCTTATCCCTACGTCACGAGACAGAACCCCAACGAACTTAGTAGGGCAGAGCCTTGACATGCGTTATGGGGCTCCAGATCAATCGGAAAGGGTATCAGTGATCGGGAGTTAAAACACTTAAAACGGGACAAGACTTTATTATTATTAAAGAAAAGAAAGAAAAAAAAAGAAAAATATAAAGAGATTTGAGAGAGGTCGAGACGTGGAGGACAAAGAGAAAGAAGCAATTGAGATGTGCTCTATTTGTTCATATATATACTAAAAAAAATACTTGGAGTAGAAGCAATATACACACATGTAGACATATGCATTAAATACATGCATTCCCATATTTCATTCTATGCACACACGTACACTTGTTAACTTTAAAGGTTTTAGTTTTTTTATTATTTTATTATTTACGTAAGTTTTGATTATATTATTTATATATTATAATTAATTCAGCTGCTTTACTTATTTGGCGCTTATAACTTTTAAAATATGACGTTTTATAAAACAACGAATATGTCATTAGAACGAGAGTAATCTTATCTACATTTTGAACCAAGTTTCATTAAAAACGGAGTAAGTTCAAATATAATGTATTTTTGTAATTAAATTATTAAACGGCTCCTAGTCCCGTCTAGGTACTTCATATTTCTAACATTCAACTTACCCGTAATCTACCCGTCTAATAATATAAGTTTTATATACTGTATTTTAATATAGAAAATAGAAATGTAAACACATATACAAGCCAATTAATTAGTATAACATTTCAACCAATTATATATAAAATAGTTTTAAAACTATATGGGTCGAATAATTATACTAAAAATAAAACTAGTTACTAGTGGTTAATAAATTTAAACAACCTATAATTCTTATATATATAAAAAATTGATATGTTACACTTGTTTCCTCGACAAATCAATTCCCAAATGCCGAATTTTCTTGATTACTAAAAAAAATCATTAAAAACCCAATCTTCTTATAATTAAGTATACACCGGGTGAGGTGTATGTTACAACTGACTGAACTGAGTTATATATAGCATTTAAGGTTGCCTATTTTGAAATTGGTCGACTTATATGATTACTAAACCTATTTCAGGCAATTAGACTTAATTCTGAACCTCATCCCCGCCGGCCGCCGGTGGCTCGACGAAGAAGGAATCTTTGGCTTAGCATGAGAGGTCGCCTGTTTGATTGGCTGGACCTTTCATTCTAATCTGATTTTCCTGGCTTCCATTCGCTTACTGGGACCGGTTACCGTGTTTTTCTCTACCGGAAATCGAATCGTCAGGGGCTCGACGACGAGGTGGTGATCGATATAGAGGTTGAGGTTTGACTTGACTGCATATTGTTTGCAGGTCTAACACTACCTTATTTTCTATATTGAGACCCATTGAATTCATTCGCCTTCTGGGCTTCGTTTTCGATTTTGTTCTCGATTATGGAAGAGGATGGTCCGTGGGAGCTCCCACGTCATCTGCGGAAGAAGGAAAAGGAACACAACAGGAATACAAATGTAGGAGATAAGGAATACAGGAGCTTCATTAACGTAACCAAGTTCTACATTACCAATCTTCCCTCGGGGTGCAGGCCATGGGATATGGCAGATTTTTTCAAGGTGTTCGGTGAAGTTATGGGAGCGTATATCGCTAGGAAATCAGACAAAGAGGGGAGAAAGTTTGGGTTTATCAGTTTCAAAAACGTATCCGATGTTAAAGGGATGGAACGGGCTATCAATGGAACAAAGTTGGGTGGGAACAAGATTATTGCTAATTTAGCTAGGTTTGCCAAAGAAAATGTAGGTATCTCTTTTGGAGGCAAAGAAGGTAGTAAGCCTCAACCAAAACAGCCCCAGAGTATACCGATTCACAACCAGTCGTTCTTAAATAAAGGGAAAGGAAAGTTGTTTAGTGAATTATTTCACAATGAAGCTCATGATCCAGTATCCAAATATAACCTTGGTGTGGAGCCCGGTAAAACTATTGAGATTGTAGACGAAACGCAAGCTTTCAAGGATTTGATAGGTTTGGCCTTGGTGGGAAGGTGTAAAGATCTCGTGATTTTGAGAAAGCTCAATGTGCTCATCATGGAGAAAAAAATCATAGGGGTTTCTTTAAGTTACTTGGGTGGTTTATACATGCTGGTTAAGTTCGAAGATGAAGATTCATGCGTAAACTTCATGCTAGATCATATCTGTTGGAAAGAGTGGTTCTCAACTTTAGACCCATGGAACTGTCAATCTCTCCCCTTCGAAAGATTGTCCTGGGTTAAGGTTCAAGGCGTTTCCATGCATTTGGCGGACAATGACGTTCTTAACAACATTGCTGAAAAATTTGGAAAGGTAGTTCATGGCTCTTTTATGGAGGCGGAAGACGGTAACTTGTCAGTTAGCTGGATTGGGTTGTTGGTAGGGGAAGGAAATAGAATCCACGACCACGTTACGCTAAGATGGAAGAACAAGCAGTATCGCGTTTGGATAGATGAGGAAATCAACGACTGGGTTCCGGACTCTATAGGTAAGGTGGTTGTCTCGCATATTGTTTCGTCATCTTCGGGAGCAAGTAGGCGGGATATCCAGGGGAACCAAGAGAATTATGGTGTCGGTGACCGGAATAATCTAAGAGTTCAGGCCATGCGTCGGCCGGAAAAACAGTCGGTGACGGAGGTAGATGAAGGGAATATGGAAGTTAATGCAGTAGACGTTAATGCTCCCCATAATAATTATAATAATTTTTTGGACACAGAAGACGGTGAGGATGTCGGGTATTCGGAGAATCACAATACTAACAATGATGACAGGAGAAATGATGTTGGTTTAAATGAAGACGGAGAGTCGCTTGTCAGATCGGGTGGGGCCCAGGGTGGAAAAGGGAGAAAGACACATTGTGAACATACTTTCGGTTCCAGGGTGGAAGCTGTTAAGACGGCGGGGGATGTGATTGAGTCGGAGAAAGATAAGGGTGCAGCCGATATTGGGAACCAGAATTTTGGTTCTGCATTTTATAATCAGAGTGAGAAGGAGAAGGGTGCAGGTTTCCAAGTTGATAAAGGTTTGAAGTCAAATACAAGTTGGGTCCAGGTCCACTCCAAAGGCAAAATGATTTTTTTTTTAATCAGCAGATCAAGATAGGAGGCCCAAAAAAAGAAGTTTTAAGATCAGGCCCAGGGGTAAGGCCCACTCGGTATCTGGGCCGTCCAGTCCATCTTCTAGTGAGAGGCCTAAAAAGAGAATGAGGGATGATGGTTCTTTCAATTTTGATCTCAATTTGTTATCTAACGAACAGCCTAGTGTTTATATGAACGTTGTTAAGGATAAGGTTGTTGATGTTCAAGTAGCTTCAGGAACCGAGACAGATCAGTATTTTCAGGAAGGAGTTCTATCTCCTATTCCAGACCGAGACGAGGATCTGGTAGACAAAGATAACCAGGAGGAAGTCTCGGTTTTTGAGGTGGCTGACACTTTTGAATCTCAGGCCGAAGACGAGCTAGAAGCAACGCTGAACATCGGTAACATGGTGGGAGTTAAGCTTGGAAATCATGAGGAGCTCGTCAGAGAATCGATTAGAGGAGAAGGTAATAATGTGGTTTTACAATGAACTGTCTTTCGATTAATATAAGAGGCATTGTTGGGGGAGCTAAAGCTAATTGGGTTAAAGAATTAAGGTTGGTCAACAAAGTTGGGGTTATCGCTTTGCAAGATACGAAGGTGGAAAATGTTGTGAAATCGGGTTTAGTTGGGTTCTGGGGAAATAAAAATTTCGATTATGCCTATGTCGCTTCGGTTGGGCTTTCTGGGGGTCTGGCTTGTTTGTGGGATCCTAAAATTTTAAAAGTAGACTCGGTTGTCAAAAACATGAGTTTTCTTTTGTTGAGAGGTTCTATGGTGGGTAGTGGGACTCCTATAAATCTGGTCAATATTTATGCCCCTCAAAGTGTGGTTGCAAAACGTCAGTTATGGTTTGAACTCTCGGCTTTGATTGATCCTTCTGTTGGTCAGTGGGTTCTTGTTGGTGATTTCAATGTCGTTAGGTCCCAAGAAGTTGGATCGGTTTTTGGTTTGCTAGGAATTTTTTAACATGTGGCCCTCGGCTTGTGTGAGAGTTCTCCCTAGCAGACATTCGGACCATTGCCCCATTCTATTAGAGGTAGTTAATCTGAACTTTGGCCCTCGTCCCTTTCGGGTTTTCAATTCATGGATTGGCCAGCCGGGCTTTGAGGAGGCTGTCAAAGAGGCTTCGGATAGTTTTGTCGTGTTTGATCCTCCAGATGCTAGTCTTACTACTAAGTTTGCTTTCATCAGAGCTCGTTTGAAGACTTGGAGGGATGAGTTTTTAGCGAAAGAAAAAGAAAACGAAAATTTGGTGTTAGCGGAGTTAGAAGCCTTGGAGAAGGAAATGGAGTTTAGAGACCTCTTGGAAGAAGAGGAATGGATGTTGGCTGAAAATAGAAAAATTATTGGAGAGATGGATTATAGAAAGAGTGCGGATATCAAGCAAAGGGCACAATTAAAATGGGCTTTGGAGGGAGACGAGAACTCCAAATTTTATCACGCGATGGTCAACAAGAGAAAAGCGGTGAATTCTATTCATGGTTTAAATGTTAATGGAGATTGGTGCTCTAAACCTTCGCTAATCAAGAAACAGGTTCTTTCGTTTTTTCGAGATAAACTTAAGGAATCGTGTCCTAACAGGCCGGAGGTTAGTTTGACTAATATTAAGAAGATCTCGGAGGCGGAATTTTTTTTTTGGTTGAACCGTTTTCAGAGTCAGAAATTAAAGCAGCCGTTTCTGATTGTGGGGATGATAGGGCCCCAGGTCCGGATGGTTTGAATTTCCGATTCATTAAACATTTCTGGGAACTTTTTAAAGAAGATTTCAGAAGAATTTTCGAGTGGTTTCATCAATCCGGTGAAATTTCGTTAGGAAGTAAGTGGGGCATCTTTTATTGCTCTTATTCCTAAAGTTACTGATCCGGTTTCTCTCAACAATTACAGGCCAATTAATTTGGTTGGAGTGATTAGTAAGTTGATTTCTAAAGTTCTTGCTAATCGTTTGAAGGTGGTTCTGGATGGTGTCATATCGGATTCACAGTCGGCTTTCCTTAAAGGTAGATTTATTTTGGATGGTCCTCTTATAGTTAATGAGCTCATTTCTTGGATCAAGAAGAAGAAATCGAAGGCTTTTATTCTCAAAATTGATTTCGACAAAGCGTACGACAATGTTAATTGGAACTTTGTTGTGGATATACTTCATCATATGGGTTTTTATAATAAGTGGTGTTCTTGGGTCTCCGAAATTCTGAAGTCGGCTAATTCTTCCGTGTTGGTAAATGGTTCCCCTACTTTTGCTTTCAAGTGTGAAAAAGGTATGAGGCAAGGGGATCCGTTATCGCCGTTTCTCTTTTTGGTGGTTATGGAGGTTCTCTCGTGTATGTTAAACAAGGCTAAGGAGGTGGGCATAGTTAGAGGTATTTCGACTCCTGGGAACGGGCCTAACATCTCTCACCTATTGTATGCCGATGATGCTATTATGATGTGAGAATGGTCAAAGAACGAAGTAGTGAACATTGTTAGAATTCTCCGGTGTTTTTATCTTTGCTCGGGCCTCAAAATTAATATAGATAAGTTTAATCTTTATGGTATTGGAGTGGGGACGAAGGAGATTGGGGAGATGGCAAATGTGGTGGGTTGTAAACTGGATTGCCCTCCTTTCAAGTACCTTGGTCTTAGAGTTGGAGCCAACATGAACCGGGTCAACAATTGGCAGCCGGTTGTTGAGATTTTTAGAAGTCGGCTAGCGAGTTGGAAGGTGCATACTCTTTCTATTGGGGGGAGGGTGGTATTGATTAAGTCAGTTTTGGAGAGCCTTCCGTCCTACTATTTTTCTCTTTATAAAGCGCTTAAGAAAGTGATAACTGTTTGGAGTCTTTGATAAAAAAAATCTTGTGGGGTGGATCGGAAGAGGAAAAAAAGCTTCATTGGGTTGCATGGGATAAGGTTTCTCGTTCAAAAAAGAACGGAGGTTTGGGAATTTCTAAGTTACAAGTTGTGAATACGTCCCTTTTAGCTAAATTGGGGTGGCGGTTCAAGACGGAGAAGAGTTGTCTTTGGAAGAAAGTAATTGAGGCTTTACACTCGAGTAGGGTTGGATGGGAGGGTATTCCTTTTAAAAAAACGCTTAATGGGGTTTGGAACAACATAGCTAAAATTTTTATTAATACTAAAGTTGGCGGTCATCCTTTAAAGGAATTTTTGAAAGGTTCAATTGGTGATGGTAAAGACATAGCTTTCTGGCTCGACTCTTGGCTATTCAGTGAACCCTTAAAATCTCGGTTCTCTGATCTTTTTAGGCTAGAAGTTGACAAAAGGTGCAAAGTGGCTGATAGGGTGAATATGCAAGGAAATGAGGTCGGCTTCGAGTGGAGCTAGAATTCGGATGTGTCCGAAGCTGGGCAGCAGTCTGCTTTTGAACAACTGGTTACCGCACTCAATGGCATTCAACTCTTTGACGAGGAGGATAGGTGGAGGTGGAGCTCGGATCCGGACGGAATTTTTCTGTCAAAGCGGTTAAAAAGTTGCTGAAAGAAGAGGTTATGCAGGAAAATAGTTTCATTCTCGACTGGTGCAAATGGATTCCGGCGAAAGTTAATATTCATGTTTGGAGGATGGAGATGGACAGAGTTCCCACGGCGGAGGCTTTAAAGAAAAGGAACATTGAGGTGAGTGATACTTCGTGCCCTCTTTGTCTCTCGGAAGATGAATCTGCGGATCACATTTTTGGTGCTTGCTTTGTTGCTTCAACGGTTTGGAATGTCATTAGTTCGTGGTGTAAAATTCCTAACATCATTGTTTTTTTCCCGGAAAGATCTCCTTACTACTCATTTACACCTCAAAGATGCGGATAAGAAGAAGACAACGGTCCATGGTATTATTTTTATTGCTTGTTGGAGTTTATGGCATGCCAGGAATAATACTAGATTTTTGAACTCTCCGGTTAGAATTGAAGGTATAGTTAGCGAGATTAAGGCTTTGGGTTTTCTATGGTTTTCTACTAGATCGAAGTATAAAGGGATAGATTGGAGTGATTGGTGTTCGTTTGTAAATATGTAATTTGGGTGTAGTTTGTTTTTGTCGGCCCGGCTTGGGTTGGCGGTTTGTTAATGAAGTTTACTTTTAAAAAAAAAAAACCTATTTCAGGCGCACTTTATGTCACATTCCTTCATGTATGAGAGAACAATAACTCGTTCCAAGTTGATGCAGGACGAGATTGCCATCCATCTGTATAATGGAGGCTAAAAAAAGGCAAGATGTGTTTTAAGTAACGTTTACATATAATTAAAATAAAATAAAAAAATTATTATCACATCATAAGTTATATCAAAAGTTACAAATAAGAGTCTATTTATAAATATAAACTATTATAGTAACCAAAACACTTCCGTCAAAGAGTTAACTGTCATTTTCGTCCCCGTGATTTGTCCAATTATGCCGATGGATTGTAAATGACCAAAAAAGGAAACCGTGTGAAGTCATGAAGTCCAAGGATACTGTTTGGTTTCATGTGGGTGAAGATAATGCAGGCTTCGTGGGTTTTTAGCCAATTGCCAAGTTCATGGTTTAAGAAATATACATGTAAATAAGTTGAACAAAAAAATTAAACCTTAAAACTAAAAAATACACAAAGAAGATGGAAAATACAACAAAGAAAAATTTCAAGGACTTGCAAGTTCCAGGCCAAATCACATTATAATATATAGTATATACATGTATATAGATGATATTGGTTCAAAAATATGCTTCTATATCGATAAGTAAATTACTTTATGTGCACATATCCCGAGATTGACGGATTGGAGAATGGTTGAATTCCTAAGTTTCACCAGCTCTTCTCTTCTGCTTTTGCCCTGGCCAACATAAACTAAAGTCAAATCAAGATGCGGTTCTTTGAAATGGGTTGACTTGGTTTGTGTTTTATCTTAAATGGACCAAATAAAAAAATTAGCTTGTAGGAGAATCGGTTTAAAAGGACCAAAAGGGTCAAACGAGATGACAGTTGCCAAAGTCTTTTAAAAGCATACACTCTTCAAAGCAATCGAGAATGTGCATAGGCCATCGGCCATACATGTATTCTATAGTTACATCAAGGCAACTAAAAACCAGCATTGCAGGGCACCTAAGTATACGGCTTTACACAGATTTGCAATTTTCCTGAAAGTTACGGCAGCGATGGAAATTTATTTATGTAAATCGGGCACCATGAAGTCTATGAAAGCGGCTTTCATAATAAAAGTGTTGGGTAATCCATGCATACATTATCCATGAACCATTTTCTTCAAAGATTCAGAACATTAGTCAATTTAATCAAAATTAACATTTTCATTCTCTGTAAAAGGTTTTTAAAGTGGACCGGAGTGTGTGGTCTGTCCACTTGATCAGGCATGGTTCAACCCATACTAAAAAAAGTATGCTTTAATCCAAACTTGTTTCGACCCGCACCCCACCACTCTTGTCACCTCCTAAAACCATCTACTAAGGGAGTGTTTGTTTCGACCCGCTTATACAAACTGCCCGAGTTATTATCAACGATTCGATTTAAGTCAATGATTGTTTTCCTGAGGTCAACAGGAGCCTGAACTTGTACTTTAGCCCATTAACAATATTATTGTCACACCCTCAAAATTCACATGCAGAGTTCTACCACGAGGCGTGTGACTAACCAGCATCTTAACCATTAATCATGTTGAACCGTTTACTTAGGTTATAAATTTTTCCAAATAAAGCGATTAGTCTACATATTTAAACGTTCGAAAACACAGTTCATTTTAGCAGTGAAAGTATAAAGAAACCCATTATTAATTTAAAACCACAAGTTCGTTAATTATACGTAAATCAAGTAACTTCCAAACCACACACTCTAGCCGATTGCAATGTCCGTCCAAAGCTGTAACTAGCAACCTGCAAAGCATGCAGTAGGGTGTCAACACAAAGTTGGCGAGTTCATGAATACACAATTTTCCAGTTTTATTTACAAAAACTTTTGTTGTTTAATTATTCATTTATACCATGCCATGGGGAGCTAGCCCATATGTAAGCTACTAAACTCCATGATATACCGAAACTATCGCACTTGTTTTGTTGGTGCCACGTTTGTCAATGTCTATCATCATCGACGGTTGCCGAGGACGTATTAGTTCACGCCCGTCCACTCAAGGCACGGTGTGAAGTCAGCAGAACACTTCTTTGGCTTGAACCAGTGGCTAGGCTCTGATACCACCTTCTGTCACAACCCCCGATCCCTGCTCCCCGGGAACAGGCGGACTTGATCTCAGAGTTTTGGTGGTATCAGTTTTATTTAGTCTTGCAGCGGAATTTACATCAGGACCGTAGTTAGGAAATGTTTA
Source organism: Helianthus tuberosus (assembly GCA_030545235.1). Lineage (NCBI taxonomy): Eukaryota > Viridiplantae > Streptophyta > Magnoliopsida > Asterales > Asteraceae > Helianthus > Helianthus tuberosus. Next base: position 8,531,259 of record CM060398.1, on the reverse strand, counting down.
TCAGAGTAAAACCACCATATTTTATAATATTAAACAAATGGGATGAAACCCAAGTTCATAGTACATACGTTTTCATAGGAATAAATCCTATTTTATTCAATAAAAACATCTATTTTATTTTAGGTAACTTTATTGCCACTTTTCCAAGCCTTCAGTGCTGTCCAGCTGGCTTTTATTGGCTTCACACTAAGTTACCTGTAACACGTGTTTAAAACATTTTATCAGCAAGAAATACTGGTGAGTGAATCCCAGTTTAACCAAGTTTCAATAAAAAGTCACAGTGAACAATATTGAGGGCGATCCCGCAATTATATTTGTTTCCAAGATATAACAATTAACATCAGTGGTACTGTCATACTCAACTTGTGGAAATGTTACTCCTTGACCAGGTGGTAACAAATTTTGTATACAAAACCCCAACATACCCACTATAATTGTATTCTTACAAATACTCAATATGGTTATTCGCATCGAAAGATATGTAAGGTTTTGTAAAACAGTTCACAAAAAGTGGATAAACTCACATTGCTGTCTTAGGCTTTTCGTAAGGGTTTCCTGGGTATAATCTATAATTTATACAAATGTACATTGATTAGTATCATAACCCTTTGAAAATATTACTAATACCCTCCCCGTGACGGCATTCCAACAACTACGTCGGGCAGAACCACGACAGTTGTTACGGAACCCTAAAATCAATCGGGCAGCGTAACTATTACGAAACTGGGGTTATAATACTTACAACAGAGCAGAACCTCGCTAATTAGGGGTATAATACCCAAAATATTATGTCAAATATCAGATAATTTCGAGATTGAGAATGAAATGTGAGCGACGGAAACTGAAAACTGATGCCTGCTATTTATACTTGTGAAATCTCGTCCTGTCGCGGCCCGCGTAAGGTAAGCATAAGGCCTTCGCGGCCCGCGTTGACTTCAGTCAACTCAGTAGCTTAGTCCGGTCATCAACTAGGTTCGACACGATGTCGACACGTGTCGGCTCATGGATCTGCCACCATTCGGAACACGCGCGGCCCGCGTCAACTTAAACTTAAACTTACGCGGCCCGCTTGAACTAAATAATTCAGCGGAGTCCGGTCAGCACTTTCATACGGCCCGCGTGAGATTGAGGTGGGATCCTACGCGGCCCGCCTCAACTCAGAATTCAGATTTTATATTTTATTTCTAATACTATAACATATTTCGGGCTCGGTTTTCACATACGGGGTATAATATAAGACATATAAGGGTATTTTAAAATATAATGGGGTGTCGGAAAATATTCGAGAGTGTCGGTTTTCTTGAGGGTTGTTACAAGATGTATTTAACATCAACACATTATTAACACCTTTTTTCTTTAATATAAATTCTTATTACAATATACATGAAAATGTAATTCACGAAATAACAATACAAAACTTGTGCGAATGTCAATTTAACTGTTATGGTTTTGATTGAGATTGCATGTGACTTGGTATAAAAATCGGTCATCAATTTTAAAGTGAAGCTATAAAATGTATAAAGATTTCCCGTTAGAATTATAGGATTATAAAAAACTAGTATAACGATTCCTACGAGATGAATTCATGTCTGCAAGTATATTAATATGGTTTAAGTTATTTTCGAAGTTGGATCATGATCTTATACTTTGAAATGTTATATTGATGAAATAATGTAAAAAATATATAATTCAAAAGTGAGCTTCAAGAAAATTCAAAGAAATATCTAGGAATCAAATGTGAAATGTTGAAACCTTACCTTTGCTAGTACACACTTTCCTTTTACTTTAGAGAAAATTCTAGCTGGGTGATATAATATAGTAGTTGGCAGGCAAGAAGTGTAATGGAAAACATTTATTCAAGGAACTAAACAATAAATTACTTAAAGTGTAAATTATAGCTTTCCTGCATGTGGTTTACTCTAATTAATACGTTTTGTTCACCTTAACACCTCTTATTCCTAAAGTTTGATCTTTTTACACTTTACTTCCTTGGATCTTAACACCGTTAACTTTGTGTTAGTTTATGTATGAAATTACACGTGTACCCTTCCACTTTCTTCTCCAACCAACCACTACCCCCACCTACCACCAACATCATTCAATTCATATTACGACGGACAAGGATACTCGTCTTGTATTGTCCTCGGTATCAATTTGATTTACATTTTGTTAATCGATAAATTGCATCGTTTCAAATTGACAATCCCAAACCGTCATGTTCTAATGTTCACATTTTTTACCGTTAGAGCTAACCAATGTTTATAAACAGACCCTCACTCACATCTCCATTTGCAACATTCCAAACTCTCTCTCTTTCTCTCTCTCTCTCTCTCTCTCTCTCTCTAATGTCACCAATTATTATTATTGATCTACTGCTGATAAAATGGCTTACCATAGCGCACTACAATTCGCAATCGCACTCGTAGTTCTAATGATTCCCATCACCACAGTCCTTGGTAGAGAATAAATTGAGTTCTCATTAGCATCGGCTCCTACGCCGATGGAGGCCGGTTTGGATATTCATGCGAGTCTTTCACTTGCCAATGTCATCTTCAGTTAGAGATGGTGAACGGAAGAGAGACATCTACGGAATTCATTTTTTGTTGTAGATTGTATTTTCATACAAATTGCACATATCAAAAACTGAACTACCTGTTGAGAAAACGAGGAGAAGATAAGAAAAGCAAAAAGTGAACCGATCAAAATCAAGATGACGTATCGCGGCTGTACAAATTAACAATCTCTCGCGCCATTTCTGTAACAAATATCAAGGAATCAAATGGTAGGGCTGGTTGGAGAAGAATGTTGAAGGGTATATGAGTAATTTCAGACACAAACTAGTAGAAAAGTTAACAATGTTAAGGTCCATGACGTAAAGTGTGAAAAAATCAAAAGTTAGGGACGAGAGGTGTTAAGGGTGGACGAAACGTGTTAATTGGAGCAAACTCTATGGACAAAAACTACAATTTACTCTAATTTACACTTTGTTGAACTAGGTTATAAATATATATGATTTACTATTTTTAATTATCTCAACCATGTCGAGTTATTTTATCTATTAGTTTTGTAAATTAAATTAAGAGTTAACAAACACTATTAAACGTATTATCAAATTATTACCACTTTATACAAAAAACACATCCATCCATGTTCCAATGATTCTTATTAGACGATTTGCGTTTTTTATCTGTTTTTGTTTGTTTCTGTTTCTGTTTTCCTTGTTGTTCTTAGCTCTTTGCTGGCTCTTTATATATATATATATATAAAGTGATTTTGCCATTCAAAAAAAGGATGGTGCATTTGTGACGTGGAGCTTTCATTTCCTAAGTGCTTCACCGAAGCAAAATGCAATTAGGATACACGGTATGGCAATTGGAAAGGCTTTCTATCGAGACGTGCGGCCCCAAACAGGAAAACCGCCATGATTTTTTGCAACAAAATCTTGGTAGCCACCCTAATTTGGTTATCTTTGCTCACACACACAAATAAATATACATACACGGTATGTGTGTGTATAGCATTTTGGAATTTGATTATTTTTGGTAGGTAACCTTACATTTTGGTGTTTGATGAGTTGAGGAAAAAGATGACGTGATGGTTGATGTGGCGTTTGGAAAGATCCATCAAATTTTGATTGATATCCTCCACCCTTAGATCATTCGTAATGGGATACCTATCCGGCGTGGCTGTGATGCGGACGTTAAAAACCTCCCTAAGCATCATTATAGATTTTGTTTTTAGTGAATAATTTTCGCTTACATTCTCTGGTCTTAATAAGTTTAAAGTTTGGTTTCCCAATCTTAATAGAGTATTTTATAATTTAGTTTCTTTTTGCTGTAAATATTCGTAACATTGTTTTCTGACCAACACCGGCTTTTAAATGGCTTGCCTAAATACACCATTGCAACATGTTTTTTTATCTACACTTTATTAGAATGTGGTAGAAACTATTAGTTAAACTCGTATTTTATAATTTAGTTTCTTTTAAGTGCACTATAGCTAAAACAACGTCACACAAAGGATTGTAAGATTTTTTTTTATGAATTGATAAAACAAAAACTTCAGTTTGACCATTGTCGAATACCCAACTTACGAATGACGTTTGATGGATCTTCGTTGACGTCAAGAGCCTTTATCTTAGTCACTACAAAAGAACAAACCGTTAGCCTCGCCACGGAGGACCCCGGGAGGGGGATCCGTGACCAAGCTCCGGCGTGAGGATAAGTAAACTTGCCGGAGAATGAAAGGAGCTTCTCCCGATGAGTGTAATCACCGGAAGGTTTGTTGGTGCATACATCTGTCGACTTCGTCTTATATCGAGTCTCGGGTTCGTTGCTGATCTGATCAAGAGTGATGTCATCATTCTTATGATGACATCATCTAATGACATAATCATTGCAACATCATCACATGAAGACAAAGTAGAATGTTCAATATTGAAAGTCAGATTACATGACCGTTTAAAGAATAGTTGACCATTTGAATGGCATGATCGTTTGAAGTGTCATGACCGTTTGAAGAGTGGTGTGTCACCTTCAAACAGTCAGGGGTCCTCCCTATAAATAGGCTTCAAACTGTCATCATTTGTAAGATTCTAATTTCCGACGCCGAGGTGCTGTCGAAGTGTCTCCAGATTGTAAATTGTTCAGAGATTAATATACGAGACATTTAATAGTGAATACAAGCTAAACGAAGACCGAATCAATGAATTCCGCCTCTGATTCTGTCTGAGCACTCTTCTGATCGACTCGTTAGGTCGTTTCACGATCCTACATGTGGTATTAGAGCTCATGAGGAAGAGTTCTTACCGTTTAGCTCGTTTTCGCTAGCAAATTCTGATTTTCTACACCTTCTTACACAAAATTGATACTTTTCACGGTTAAAATCGGCTATAACTTTCACAATGTGTGCGTAAGTACATTTTAACAAACCCTTGATAGTTTCAGCCTAAAATTCGAAGTAAAAATGGTAAAAATGGACTGAAAATTGCTGACCGTTTGAACGAGACTTGGCTGTCAGTTTGAAACTGGACATGACCGTTTGAAACTGCACCTGACCGTTTGAAACTGTCTGACCGTTTGAAATCTGCACCTTCCCGTTTGAAAATACATCGTGACCGTTTGAAATATAACCTGACCGTTTGAAAGTTGCCAACATGACCGTTTGAAATATGGTTCCAGTTTGAAAGTAGGTCTGTGTTTCACGTGAAATTGCTTTGTGTTGTGTGAAGAAATTATTGATCTTGGGAAAAGAAATCATGTGAATCAAGTCAGATTGCATGTATTAGTGCATGTGATATTATCGAAAGTGCATTGAGTAGTGTGAACCGATTGAAAGTGCATCGATTGTGTGATACTTTAATCGAAGTGATCAGTTGGTTGGGAATAGAAATCACATGTGCTCGTGACAGTTTACATTAAAGCATTCACGTTTTTGTCGGCCATTGGGTTTATCTACCGATAATTGCATGTGATCTATTTTTATGCGGCCCAATGCATGGTTGAGATTGTTAGACCCATGTGCTTCTTGGTTAAATAAAAACAAGCCATCGGTTATTGCATGAGATGTTGTCAGATTGTCGGCCATATATCATGTGATTACTTGTTTTGTTTTGTCAACCCATATGATAAAGTGATAAGTCTTAAACTAATACAAAATCTCGGCCCAAATTAAAATTGATAGGTAATTTGTTGGCTGGCCCATGTGATCACATTGCTTGAAAATATCTTGGCCTAATAGAATCATAGTATAATCTGTTGTTGTCAGCCCACTACAGATTTTTCGGCCCAATCACAATTATTAGTTAATTGTTGTCGATTAAGTGGATTGTTAAGTGGATTGAAACTACAAATCATTGATTGTTGTGAGCATGTGAGTTGATAAGTGTTGGTAGGTTAAGTTGTTGTCAGGTCACGTGAGATATTCAAAAGGTTCAAGTTACAAGAATTTAGTTCATACATTCTGTTGACCATTTTTTATAATTTCTAAATCGTTGTTGGTAAATGTGAATACTGAAGTTCATGTGAATCATCACGTGTTGTCAGATAATTAAAAAGTTGTTTTCGCTTGAGGTATTGTTTTTGCAGGTGTATTCGCTTGAAAGAAAGGTTACTATTCCGCTTGAATTACAATAATCATGGATATCAATTTCTTTAATATTACAAAAGAAACATTGGATAGAATAAATGTATTAAATAAAGAATTTGATTCATTTTCAGGTTGTCCAGGAGAAAGTACAAAGAGTATCATTGAGAGGTATAGCCATCTTGTTCGCTCAATGTCTGAGAAGGGTATTAAAAAAGAATCAGAAGAATGGGTTGAAAAATTTGTCAGTGCTTTACCTCAAGAAGAATGGGAAAATTACATCTTAAACTTGAAGACTTCTGGAGAATTTTCCCAACTGACAATTTGTCCACTCATTAAAAAGATTGAAGAACAGATGGTGATCAATGCTGAGAAGAAGAAAAGTCAAAGTGGAAAATCAATATTAAAGAAGAGCAAGAGTAAAGGTGTTCAAGTGGGAGAGGAACAAACTGAAGAATTTGTGAAGAATGAATTTTCAAGTTCTGCATCAGTGTGCTCTAAATGTGATAAACTTGAAGCTGACAATGGCAAACTCTTGAAAGATGCGGAAAGTTTGACATTGGAAGTCAAAAAGTTGAAGGATGAGAAGCAAGCTGATGTTAAACAGATTCTTATTTTGCAGGAAATTTGTGAGAAACAAAAATCTGAAAATGTTAAACTGCTAAGTGATTTGAACAGTTTGACATTAGAAGACAAAATTTTGAAAGAAAAAGATAAAGAGTTTAAAAATGAAAAATTAAAAATTGAAAAAGATTTTCAAAGTCAAATGAAGGTTTTAGAAGATGAGAAATCTGTTATCTTTAACAATAATCTTGAAAAACAAATTGAAATAAATTCTCATCTTCAGAAAATCATTCGGCTTGAAAATGAAGCTGAAATTGCTCGGATTAAAATCAAAGAGCTTGAAGAGAAATTGAAAGGTTTTGTGAATACTTCTTCGATTCCTTGCCCAAAACCGATCAATTCTGTTCCAATAAGTGACAATGTCACAAACTTTGACAAAGTCAAAGTTGAAGATTGTGATGAGAAAACTGATGATGAAATTGAAAAAAGAAAAATATTTTTGAAATTAAATGAAATGCTTCAAGAAACTGTTCTGCAATCGACTGAAAAGGGTGAATGCTCTACGCAAAAACTTTGAAGAAGAAAGTGGAACAGAAACAAAAAGTTAAAAATTCAGAAAATGGTCAAAACAAGAATAAAAGCTCATCAGTTCAATCATCCAATCATTATAAAAAATCACAAAAATCTGAAAAACAAAATTCAAAAACAGTTGGTAATAAGTGGTGCAGGTTTGACCACAGTGCTTCAAAGCCAAATCCAGTTTTCAGGAGGAATGATGATCATCACAAATCCAGTTTCCTCTTTGGTGTGAATCTAATTAATATGTGTATGTGTATTAAATATAGGAGAATGTTGGTCGGAAATTAATGAGAGGTGAGTAAATGAGAGTGTAGTAAATGAGAGGATGCAGGAGATGATACCTACCTTTCCTCCTACATGCCTTCTCTTATATAACAGCCAGCTCTTATCTCATTAGAGATTTTCCACATGTGATCTAACGGCTTTTGAGGGTTCTCGGGGGGTGCAGACACGTGTCTGACCCCCAACGGTGAGATGCTTCCCTTAATTAATGCCCAGCCGGAGAAGTACAGTGTTTCAGACGAGATCCTCTTCTTATCGAGCATTAAATGAGGTCTGTTCCAATACTAGCTGTTTTCCCGCCCGTTACAAAAGAAGGGAAACCTTAATGGACAAGGTAACTCTATCTTGTGGGCTTTTGTGTAATTGGGCTTCCGTAGAAATAACCTAAAGTGGGTATAGTGGGCTTCCCCACTGGCCCGTCGTCAAGTCATCTTTAGTCCCTGGTTCTGAGACCCGAGGCTCATGATCCGGGGCTGAGTCACAACCGCTAAAAAGATGGTTTTCTTCCTGTGGGCCTCCTGGTCAGTTATAGTCTACCGTCCGCACTAATCATCACATCGCCGAGCACCTATAGCGGGAGTTAATCCCCTAGTAACACGTGCCCCTTTTTTGAATTTTGAAGAGACTATTGACATGACGGTTACCTGCATGTCAGTTGCATCCCTTTAAATACCCTGTTCCCCTTTCCGGTTTCTCATTCAAACACTTCAATTCCTCTTCTTCTTCGTGGCCATTCTTCTGAATCATAGCTTCTTCTCCGATCATGAGTCGTAGCGTCCGTTCATCGATAAGATCCATACTGTCGGCAAAGGATTTGAAATCCTTTGTTGAAGCGTACAACATCCCTGAACAATTTTCTCCCTCTTTGCCTGGCCCTAACGAGCCGGAGGAGTGCACACCAGACAGGATACCCATTTATACACTGGCTTTCTCCTCCTGTGGGGTTCGGTACCCTCTTTCCACTTTCAAAGTCTCTTTGCTTCGTCACTTTGGTGTCCATTTTTCTCAGATTCACCCTTTAGGGTTCATGAGGGTGGTTCATTTTGAATTATCCTGTGCAGCCATCTCGGGGGAGCCCTCTATTCCTTTGTTTTGCACGTTCTACAGGCTTATTTCGGACGGAGATTGGTTTACCTTTGCAAAACGACAGAACAATGTCTCGAAGCCCTGTTACAGTTTCATGCCCACCTCCACCTATCCAAAGGACTGGAAAAGCAGATTCATCTTTGTTTCTGCTGCTATGTTACCGGAGTCCCCTCTGCTGAAGGATCTTGATGCCGCAATCGAAGATGCTGTTCCTACTCTGTCGGCAGCCGAAACCGTTCAGTGGAAACGGATGTGCGAGAATCCGACGAGGGCATTCACTTTTTCTGAAGGGATGCTTGCCATGGGAGGGTTGAGCCCTTCCTATCCGGTTCGTCCGAGGGCTTTTTTCGGCAAAAAGGGTACTTCTTTGTTCTTGATCTGTCACTTATGGTTATTCCTTTTTTTTATGTCTTAAAGATCGTGCAGCCATCTTTAGTGACTCTTTTTTGTGTAGAGATGACTTTGTGGAGGCTACTTCAGGGTGATTCCAAAGATGTTAAGTATGTGGTTGACAACGAGATTGACCCTAGGTTGAATGCGGAGGTGCAGGTTACTGGGGGATCTACCCAGGCCGGGGGCTCTACTGTCGTGGGTGGTGACGAGGAGAATCCCTCTGATGAGGAGGAAAGTTCTCCTGACTTTCCTCATGTTCACCCCTCTGGCCAAAGTGATGATGAAGATGTGGAAATCCAGCTAGTTCGTAAGAGAAGATCTGCCAGTCCTCAGCCAGCCCCTGCTCCCCGTAACATCCGTCAAAGACTTCGGAGTGCCAGTGGTCAAAAACCTCCTCCTTCATCGAAAGCTGCTTCTGATCTTCCCCCTGCTGGGGTCAAAGGCTCCCTGTCTAAACACCTGAGGTCTTCGAGCTTAGTGAGTGCTCCTTTGTTGGTAAGCTTTATCTTCCCTTGATCTCATTTTTTCTGTCTTTTGCCTTGCCTCTGATGTTCTTTTTCTTACTTCTCAGGGGAGTTCCCGGGAGCCCATAGAGGTTCCTACTGGTCCCTCTTCTTCCCGTGTTCGGGATAAGACCTCTGAGGTGAGGATAGCTCGTTTTTCCTCAGTTTTCGAGCTTTCTCCCTCCCATGCTACTAGGACTAGTAGGCCCACTCTCCTCGAAGGTCCTGCTCATCGATCCCCTCTTGCCCCTCTGTTTGCCGATGCCATTGTGACAACCCTCACCAAACCAGGTATCCGTACGAATTAATTAATATTTAATTACTGCTTAATTACCGTGCTTGCTTACAACTGTGATTAAACTGCTACTCGAATTCTGATATAAACATGTACATGCATCATACTTTATTACTGTCACTCTATTATTTTTACACAAACATCAGTGACAAACTTGATGCACAAAAGCACAGTGAGCACACTATACGGATAACCCAGTAAACATGCTGACATAGCCAGCATCAGACAGACACTGTCTCTAAGGCCAGTATGAGCCGGGAATAGTTTACTACACTGGAAGAGAGTGTAGGGATATAAGGGTTGTAGAACTGTGTCACTAGGAATGAGATTACAGTGACCGGATGTGCCAAAAACGTACTTTAGGTACAAAATTCAGCACTTTAAATGTAAATTTAGCACTAAGCTAACTAATAAAGTGCCAAAACATGGGAAAAATATTACTAGACACTTTCCAAAGTGTCGGGAATAGGTTGTGTCACTAAAAAAATAATATTAACGACACTTTAAGGCTTTGTTAAGCACTTTAACGGATCACTATCCAACCGAACAACCGGACTTTATCCGGAACACAAAAATATTGTCATTAACATCGTTTTTCTTTTTCTGAGCCTGTTAGGGTCCCCGAATACCCTAACACCCGCCACAACTTACTACACGTTAGTAACCGGATTAAATTCCTAATTATCTAACTATAGCCTAACTATTTAGTTCCAACCCAACCAATCCCCTTCCCTTGTAACCGAACTCGGTCCCCCATAGGGGACACACCATGTCCTTGATCAATTATTTTAATTACCTTGCTAAATATCTAGGTGACATATCATCCAATGGTTAAACTTGAAGAGAATTGTCTATAAGTATCATGCTTAACCCATCATATTCATTCAACACACATCAACACACCACATCTCTCTCTCCCTCTCTTTGAACTTTCGGCCGACCACCATAGCACCACCACCGCCACTTTACAATCTTGATCAAGCTATTCCAAGCACGCACAAGTGTTAAGGATCACATACGAGGAAGCTTGGTGCATTCGGAACGTGAAGGACCTCACCCTATTGCTTTTATCCACTCATTCTTCGACTAGATTCGTCCCTAGCCTCGAGCTAGTAGTAAGTTGCTTGAAACACACTCTCGATCTATTTTAAAGTGGGTAAAATGAAATATGACGGTTAAAATTCATGAACATGCAAAATGATATGAAAAGGTCTACTAAAATGCTAAAAATGTTGGTTAATAGCACAAGGGTTGTGTAAATCTTGTAAGATTTGTTTTTGTGTGATTATTTAGTGCCGATCTATGTTGTGGTAGCTCAGATCATCGTTTAACCCGGATTAGTCATGATCATGGATCATGACATAGAGCTTGTTTAAGTGTAACAAGGGTTAAATGATGAAACTCTACCACACACTAAACATGAACTTGCGTAAAATCGACTTTACTTACAAAATAGTGTTTAAAATTAGTAGATCTACGGATCTACAAGCAGTATTTTCAAAGGACCGAGTGTCAAAGAAATCATATTTTTCTAAAGCCGGACCTTACATGAACAAGAATGATTTTTGAACACACAAGTGTATAAGCACTTGTGTAACACTAAGTTTCGACAAAGAATTTGTTTTGTCAAATTTTACAAGAAGTTGTAAAGATGGAATTTCTTTAAAAACAAAGTTTTTATGAAACCGGGTTGGTTTATATAAAGATCTACTAAAAGTAATGGGAATTACTACAAGTTTTTGAGTAAATCACAAGTTCATGTAATTTATGCGATTTATATATATTTTGACTAGTTGATGCTTTGAACATTGTTTTGATTGAGTGAGAAAATGGTTGGTTTGATTTGTAAAAGAAAATGATACGCTTGAAAGCGTGGCCACCTCCAGTTACAGAGGAAACTCTGGCGAAATTTTTCCAAAAACCTAACACTTAGAAATATTTTCACTACAAATGTCAGAAATACATTTTTAACGTGTTTTCGAATTATAGATTTCGCCATGACTTTATTACAAGATTTCTAATTATCGGAGGTGGGATTTTCACAAAATAAAACTTGAGAAGTATATATTTGATATATATATATATATATATATATATATATTTTTTTTTTTCATAACAACACTTGTGAGATTTTTATGATTATTTTGTGAACTATACAAATATTATTTTTCTTTGGGTAAAAATAATATTACCGAATGATAACGATTCCAAAAATTAATACAAACGCCTTCATAATTAATAATAAGTTACAACGGTATAATTATTACCACCCGATCTTTAAAACGTAACTTACGCATTTTAAGAAAATATTTATGAACGCGTATTTGTCAAGAATACTATTTTGGAAGTGTGTATGAAATAAAATATAATATTTTTGGGAAGAATGATTATATTTTGAAGTAAGGAATAAAATATATTAAGTGAGACTTAATAATGTATTTCGAATGTTACGAACACACATGTATTAAATCCCCCATCCTTGGGAAGGAGAATAATTACCAAGTATTTACAAAAATATAAACACGAAATAGTTGTCTAACTATTTCCCCGAAAACTTAAACCTTAAGTTAAGGCACGGCCATCCGTCTAATAGAGATAGTACGTGTAGGTCGTCGCACAGCTGCTTGATCAGGAGATATACTTGGTAGAGACTCACCACTGTTAGTTCATGTCCCCCTTTTTCTCTTAACTGTTTTCAGTTTTCTAAACTGCGGGGGTGAAATACATGTTACTATGATTACGAACTTTTACTTACACGGTATGATTAGCTAAGGAATTTATTACCTAGATCATGTGAATGGGTAGGCTATTATCGTAAGACCATTAATCCTTGTATAAGGACCGAGAGGCATGAGTGATAGATCTATCGGGTGTTGCGAGCCCCACACATGAGCCAGTGTGTGGCTGCATGTGGTGACTATGTCGTTCCATCGGAAGGACCGGTATGAAATTCGCGTTACAGGTTTGAGTGCTTCCTAGGCCATTTCACTTATTAATGTATTAGCTACACATTAATTGATCTCTTTTTCCTTATTGCTACATACCAGGAATTTTTATACATACACAGGTTTATTTACTCACTTACACATGAACTCGCTCAACATTATTGTTGATTTTTTTTCAACTTACATGTATTTCAGGGAATTAAAGATCTGGCGCGGTATGTTATGTTTTCCCGCTGCATATGGGTTCCGAGGTCATCCCGGTTTAGGAAATGTGACTTTTTCCTGGACGAGTCACAAATCTTAAACTGCGTTTTATTCATGTTGATGTTTATGTCTTTCAAAACAATGTTTTATGTTATGGTGTTGTAGTCCCTAGGACAATGTTATGTTACTTCGGTTTTAAAACTTAAATCTATGGATGATCTTGCATGGTTTTATTATCATATAGCTTTGTTATGATTAAGCTATGGTATTAAGAAGTCACACCAAATTAACCACGCTTCCGCAAAGCCAGGGTGTGACAGCTTAGTATCAGAGCTCTGATCATAGCGAACTAGGATTCTTTCTCGAGTCTAGACTATGATCACTAGGGCTCTCACGAAAACATTTTTATATTGCATACCACTTAAGTCCAGATCCAAAACGTTTTTACAAACAAATGTTGAGCACATTTTATTTATTATTTATAGGCTCAGTCTGAGAGGCTGGGAGAATTTGGCTAGTGGGACTAGGAAGAGCAGTCTGAGAGGCTGGGAGAATTTGGCTAGTGGGACTAGGAAGAGCAGTCTGAGAGGCTGGGAGAATTTGGCTAGTGGGACTAGGAAGAGCAGTCTGAGAGGCTGGGAGGCTAGTGGGACTAGGAGAATTGTTTGATTGCTTACTTGGTGACTAATGTGCTTGTCTGATTATATGATTGATTATTTGTGCATATTTGTGTTTATGATACAGACACCATGGATTCATCAGGCACTGGTGAATCGTACACCACGGACCCTAGACCCATAGTATCAGACGACTTAGAGTCTTCAGAGCACGAGGTCCACACATCAGATGTTACCAGCACAGACGAGGATGACTTTCAGCCCTTTGTGCTACCCGACGCTGTCGATGAGCCCGCTAATGGTCCTTTTGCTGGGTACCTACCACTCTTAGAGATCCCTGCTCCCATACCTTTGGCCGTTTATCCTGCTTACGTTATGCTCCTCGACGCCGACACTGACGACGACGTCGATCCGTTTGATGATGAGCCCCTGGAGGACGATGTTGAGGGCGAGGCCCTTCTAGCTGACGGTGGTCTGTTGTTACTCGCAGATGCTCTAGCTGAGGAGTCACCTGCACACTCACCCGCTCCAGACTCCTTCGAGTATGTGGCCTCCGCACCGTCACACACTCGGAGCGCACAACACTATTCACACGGTTCAGATCCTGACAGGGCATCATCTGCTGTCTCTGCTCCTAGAATTGCTTTCGATCACGACCTCGATGAGGATTCAGACCCTGTTTCCCCCCCTGGATTTGACCGGACCAGGAGATAGAGTTCATCCACTCGGATCAGCCTATGGTTGACCCAGTAGACCCAGTTGACCCTGCATTCGCTGATCATGCAGATTTTGATATGGAGTTCGTTGATCCCGAGCCTGCCATGGCCCTTGAGCCAGTAGCTGCTCTTGACCCAGTGTTTGAGCATGACCCTGTTCAGGCTGGCATGCCCATTGATCCTGTGATTGCTGACCTACCCATTGATGATCACCCTGCTGATGCACCACTACTGGAGGGTGACCATGTTATTGCTGCTGATCATGTTGATCCCCCCACTTATCGTTGTTATACCTACTGACTCTCTTGTTGCACCCCACCCTGACCCTGTGCCTGTACAGTTCGATCATGCGCCTTTTGCAACCCAAGTTGATCCTCGATACGCGCACACCCGAAATGGGTGGATAGACGATGACAATGGTTACCCACCTTTCGAGTTTCCTGTGACGCTCTCTTGTGGCCCCTGTTTCAGCCCCTGTTCCAGTTCCTATGGATGCACCTTTGTTACCCACACTTACCGCTGATGTCCTCCACACCGTAACATGATCCGGAGCCTGCACTCGAGCCAGCTGCTACACCAGTTGGGTCAGCTTGATGTTGCGCCTGCTGAACCTACACCTTTACGTGATCACGACCCTGTTTCTTTTTGGTCTGCCATACATTGCACCCCTTATATCTACCTGCATCGGCCAATCTCCTCATTTGTGAGATGTTCGTTTTTACACCCGCAACCGCTGACATTGCTCCTTTCCCCTATGAAGACCAACGTCCATTGCGCCAAGACGCCTATAGCTTCCTTTCGGACTATAACCATACCTCGGGGAGGTACTTCAGGTCAGCACCCGCATAACGATTCATCTGCTACAACAGCATATTCCCAACTGGACAGGTCGCACCATTTGCTACATTCACCTCTACAACGTCGAACGAGCCATCTCGGTGATTCCTATTGTACACTGTGCTGATGTTAGACCCTTACATTATAAAGGCCACACGCGAGATGAGTTGCTCTTGTAACATCAACTACAGTTAAGGATATGAGTCACAGAATGTTGGAGCTTGAGCTGACACCACAATTGGCAACTTCAAATGCAAAACATTACATAACCAAAAAACATGATTTGAGTGTCTACATCACAAGACAGCATATTGTCTAAAAATTTTATGTAAAATACCACGTCCTCCACCCTGTCTAACACCAGCATGCTTTGATCCGCCGCATACATCAAGACTCCTTTGTGCTCTTGACCTTTGTTCTTTCACCATTCCCGGGATTCCGATGTTCATTTCTAAACTATCAAGCAGCAGAGCAAATGATTACTTCAACGTAGATACAAGCTCGAGGAGGGACTCACGCACGTTAACAGTATACTTTTCTTTCCTCCTCCACCTCAGTCACCAGTATAGTTGATTTCTGGATTAAGCGGATTGCATTACGCTTGGGAAAAGACGCTAATGATAAGCGGGGATTTTGGAGACTTTTGAGAATCACTTCTGACCACGTAGTTGTGATGCACTAATATACTTGTTGGACAAGGGTAGGGTGACCCTGAGTCCCTTCTGATGTGATGCATTTTGGTAAGACGCAATGATTATGGCCGGTGGATAATGAAAGCCCGATCATCTTTAAACACGCGACAATACTTAAGACTAATGACCAACGAAAAATATCGTCGCTATGCTCTCACTAAGCACGTTGATGATCTACATATTTGTGCTATAACTATAATACCACTTGTTTACTTGCTACGTTCCTATTTGCAAGCTGTGCTATAACCGTGAGGATATGTGATTAATTGTTAAACAACTGCGTATTTACATAAATGTAATATACCTATGAGGTCTTATTCGTTAAATAGAGACTTAGGTGCTCGTGTCCTTACTAAGACCCGACCTAACCGACTTTCTTCTCAGAAGATGTCGACTCGAGGGAACACCGATACCAACAACCCTCTGCCAACGACAGAGGCGGAATTTCAAGAACGCCTCGTGCAGTTTATCGCACAGTACGAGGCCCAGCGCTCCAAACGCAACGGAGGTACCTCAGGAAATAACCCCCCCAACGGCTGCACCTACAAGCAGTTCTTAGGCTGCCAGCCCCTACATTTCGACGGCACTGGGGGTGCCGTAGCCTTCGTACGTTGGATTGAGAAGACAGACACTGTTTTGCGTGCGAGCAAATGCGCCCCAGAAGATCAGGTCACGTACATTTCCGGGCTGTTCCGAGATGGGGCTCTGTCATGGTGGAAACTTCAGGTTCAGACAATGGGCGAGGCTGCTGCATATGCTTTATCATGGGACGACCTGAAAGAGCTAATGCATAAAAAGTACTGTTCGAGAACAGAAAGCCAGAAGGTAGAAACTGAGTTCTGGAACTTGAAGATGGAAGGTCCAAAAATAGCTGAGTATGTGGAGAAGTTCCAAGTTCTGTCGCGTATCGTTCCTTACATGGTAGATCCGGAGTTTAAGAGGATTGAGCGTTTCATTTGGGGATTGGCACCCCAAATCATGAGCTTGGTGACGACGTCAAAGCCTGCAACGATCACTGAGGCCATCAATCTAAGTGTAGCCTTGACTGAAGAGGCAATCAGGATGAACAAATTTTCAACCTCTGAGGAGAAGAAGGAGACTCATGTAGAGTCATCTGGGGACAACAAGAGAAAGTTGGCAAATTTCAAACAGGGTACCCAGTCGAGTAGCAACAACAAGGCCAAAAAGAGAAAAGAGTACATGGGTAAGCTACCTAAATGCGATAAGTGCCGACGTCATCATACCGGGCGATGTAAAAATGGGAAGTGTGACAACTGTGGCAAAGTGGGACACAACAGGGAAACGTGTTGGCGTGAGATGAAGCATGGAAAGAAAGGAAAGGGGAAAGATAAGGGATGTTATACCTGCGGGGATATGAGGCACTTTAGGAAAGATTGCCCAAGGGAGATTAAGCAAAATGATGGGAAAGATGTCTAACACCGGAGACAGGGAAGCACGCTAGGAATCCAAGCATGAATATCGGTACATCCCATACTACTCAATGTTATGCATCTGTATTGCCAAATATGTTGTAAATTTTACGATTCGCACCCCTAGAGTTCGAGAGTATAATTGGTTTAAGCAGCGAGTAAGTAGATATTCCAGTACCCATTAGAACTAGCTTAGGGGAAGCTAGTGAAAGCCAACGCAGTAACTGGAATCGGCACGATAGAACCCGGAGAGCGTAAGTCTACGCTAGATCTATTGCCAGTTGAGTTGGGAAGCTTCAACGTGGTGATTGGATGTATTAGTTGCCAAGCGGTCGAGCGGAGGTTGATATCCGCACCTCTATGACGAATGTAGGAACGATCGTGACTCACGAAGCAGGATACGCCACCACCGATCACGAATTTCTTAAGGCACGAAAGTTGTTGGGAAGGATGTGTTGTTTCCTGGCTCATGTCGGGGACAAGGGAGCCGAAGGACTAAAACTTAACGATACCCCCGTGATTGGAGAATACCCTGAAGTCTTCCTCGAAGACTTGCCGAAATCGTCTCCTCAACGATTAGTCGAATCTCGCATCGATTTAATTCCAGGCACTGCACCCGTAGTCGATGCATCGTAGCGACATACATTTTCGGAGATGCAAGGATTGACAATGAAGTTTTAGCAGTGGATAGAGAAGGAAGATAACAGACCAAAACTTCTGTTTTGGATAACCTCAGTGCTGCTCGTCAAAAGAAAGGACGATGACTTTCAAATGACCGGGAGTCAGACGAGCTAGCCAACCAGAGTCGGTGGCTCTTGCTAAGACCTGATGACTTACTTATTTGATTAACTGTGAGCATCTAACAAGTATTACACGACTGATCGACGATCGAGCGTCTTTAGCTGGAAGTTTGGGAAAAAAGTATACCAGGAAAATTGTGGGACAATGACTTGTTCTTAGACGTACACAAAGATAGTGCTTCCTACACAATGCACAAACCAGTCTACACGGGATACGAAATCTGGAGGATTTAGAAAACATATATGTAGGACCTTTGTGAACCTAGATCCAAACTCGTTAGGGTTTTTATTTAGGAACCATATCTGTCAACTCAATCAACCATCATTAACCTGGCGCATATGCCAATTCTGTTGACCAAACCGGAAGTACTTGGATTCTTTTACTTCTAGCAAGTAGACGTTTGCATCTCTACTCCCCTTTAATGGTAGTTGCATCACACAAATCTTCTTCGCGGAGAGCGAACACACATTTGTTTCGATACTTGGTCATTTCTTCATTTTAGCGAGCACTCATTGTTTCAGTACTCGGAAACTTACCTGACATACATGCATCATTTGCTACGCATGTGATTTCGTTTTGAACAAGCACTTTATTGGGATTTACATATTATTTTGCTAAACCGAATTACTGACTCGTGATTCGAATGACCTACATTATTGTTATTGTTGACTCTTTTGTTATCAAGTCAACACGCTTTCTTGAAACCGCTTTCTTTCAAGTTACATTCATGGTTTATTTTGCGACTATGCCGAGAATTCCTTGTTGATACATACGTTTATTGTTGGGTTACGTTGAAACCAAGTTCAATTGCTTGAACTTCTCCAGTTCACAGGTTTAACTTGAAACGCTATATGATGTATTGGGAGCATCATATTCAACTATTTTTGCAGAGATTCTTTCATTTCGAGTCGTAGTAGATTTGGTTGGCCTACGACTCCACTAAAACGTTTGATTTGTTTCGATATCTTGCGGTGATATTTTCACAAAATTGAAGCTTGCACTAATTTGGTTACTCACTTCGTATACGGATTCAATTCCCTATTTAGTTGTTAACAATCCATTTGGGATCTTCACGATCAAAGCGGTCTCAACACAATTGTGTGTTAAGGCAATGGTACATATATTCATTTCATAAGCACAATGTACCTCCTAACGATTATTTCGTTGTCAATCAAATGCCTTGCGATACTTATTACTTTTCATCTTCGATTGGAAACAGTGGTCCTTTGATATTCCGTATTTAATTGGAAACTCTATAACATGGTATAAATCAAATCTTCAGATTGTCTCAGTACACTTTCATTTGATTTCAAACGCGGTGAACTTGTTCAGTCACCACTATTATTAGATAATGCCATTACGACACCTTGTGGTGTCATCATAAACTTGTAGCTTGTGCTAATCATGGTAACCGTTTTACACGAGACCACACATACTTTTGCTTGATTTATCATTTAAACATTACTGATGCAACTACGAATCAGGACAATGATACACCAGATTCGCTTGTATTCCATTCGGTGTATCTTCACCATTCAAAAATGTCAACACACTAAACCTTACCAGACATTTATTCAGGAGATGACAGATCATTTTACTATTACGCTGAGATGATGCTTTTGAGTTCATATAGCGGGTGCTATGGTTTGTGAAAACTCGGTTGCATATTTCAACCGATCGTTTAAGAGTCTTATTAGTCAAAACTCCACTTTTGTGGAACCCCTGCTAGCTGGATTACACTAGATTATACGTCAAATGCGTCTTGTACCTTTGACACCCAATGCTAGCAGCACACACACCTTTCAACCCTAGGATTCGGGTTGCTATATATTCTTGGACTCACCTAATGTGAGTAATGTTTGTTTCGATTTGATGAATTATCTACTTCGATATTATTCATATACATACGTGTGTGACTTAATCATAAGGAGTAAGGTAGTACAAATTTCGAGGACGAAATTTATTTAACGGGGGGAGAATGTGACAACCCTCACCAAACCAGGTATCCGTACGAATTAATTAATATTTAATTACTGCTTAATTATTGTGCTTGCTTGCAACTGTGATTAAAATGCTACTCGAATTCTGATATAAACATGTACATGCATCATACTTTATTACTGTCACTCTATTATTTTTACACAAACATCAGTGACAAACTTGATGCACAAAAGCACAGTGAGCACACTATACGGATAACCCAGTAAACATGCTGACATAGCCAGCATCAGACAGACACTGTCTCTAAGGCCAGTATGAGCCGGGAATAGTTTACTACACTGGAAGAGAGTGTAGGGATATAAGGGTTGTAGAACTGTGTCACTAGGAATGAGATTACAGTGACCGGATGTGCCAAAAACGTACTTTAGGTACAAAATTCAGCACTTTAAATGAAAATTCAGCACTAAGCTAACTAATAAAGTGCCAAAACATGGGAAAAATATTACTAGACACTTTCCAAAGTGTCGGGAATAGGTTGTGTCACTAAAAAAATAATATTAACGACACTTTAAGGCTTTGTTAAGCACTTTAACGGATCACTATCCAACCGAACAACCGGACTTTATCCGGAATACAAAAATATTGTCATTAACATCGTTTTTCTTTTTCTGAGCCTGTTAGGGTCCCCGAATACCCTAACACCCGCCACAACTTACTACACGTTAGTAACCGGATTAAATTCCTAATTATCTAACTATAGCCTAACTATTTAGTTCCAACCCAACCAATCCCCTTCCCTTGTAACCGAACTCGGTCCCCCATAAGGGACACACCATGTCCTTGATCAATTATTTTAATTACCTTGCTAAATATCTAGGTGACATATCATCCAATGGTTAAACTTGAAGAGAATTGTCTATAAGTATCATGCTTAACCCATCATATTCATTCAACACACATCAACACACCACATCTCTCTCTCCCTCTCTTTGAACTTTCGGCCGACCACCATAGCACCACCACCGCCACTTTACAATCTTGATCAAGCTATTCCAAGCACGCACAAGTGTTAAGGATCACATACGAGGAAGCTTGGTGCATTCGGAACGTGAAGGACCTCACCCTATTGCTTTTATCCACTCATTCTTCGACTAGATTCGTCCCTAGCCTCGAGCTAGTAGTAAGTTGCTTGAAACACACTCTCGATCTATTTTAAAGTGGGTAAAATGAAATATGACGGTTAAAATTCATGAACATGCAAAATGATATGAAAAGGTCTACTAAAATGCTAAAAATGTTGGTTAATAGCACAAGGGTTGTGTAAATCTTGTAAGATTTGTTTTGTGTGATTATTTAGTGCCGATCTATGTTGTGGTAGCTCAGATCATCGTTTAACCCGGATTGGTCATGATCATGGATCATGACATAGAGCTTGTTTAAGTGTAACAAGGGTTAAATGATGAAACTCTACCACACACTAAACATGAACTTGCGTAAAATCGACTTTACTTACAAAATAGTGTTTAAAATTAGTAGATCTACGGATCTACAAGCAGTATTTTCAAAGGACCGAGTGTCAAAGAAATCATATTTTTCTAAAGCCGGACCTTACATGAACAAGAATGATTTTTGAACACACAAGTGTATAAGCACTTGTGTAACACTAAGTTTCGACAAAGAATTTGTTTTGTCAAATTTTACAAGAAGTTGTAAAGATGGAATTTCTTTAAAAACAAAGTTTTTACGAAACCGGGTTGGTTTATATAAAGATCTACTAAAAGTAATGGGTATTACTACAAGTTTTTGAGTAAATCACAAGTTCATGTAATTTATGCGATTTATATATATTTTGACTAGTTGATGCTTTGAACATTGTTTTGATTGAGTGAGAAAATGGTTGGTTTGATTTGTAAAAGAAAATGATACACTTGAAAGCGTGGCCACCTCCCGTTACAGAGGAAATTCTGGCGAAATTTTTCCAAAAACCTAACACATAGAAATATTTTCACTACAAGTGTCAGAAATACATTTTTAACGTGTTTTCGAATTATAGATTTCGCCATGACTTTATTACAAGATTTCTAATTATCGGAGGTGGGATTTTCACAAAATAAAACTTGAGAAGTATATATTTGATATATATATATATATTTTTTTCATAACAACACTTGTGAGATTTTTATGATTATTTTGTGAACTATACAAATATTATTTTTCTTTGGGTAAAAATAATATTACCGAATGATAACGATTCCAAAAATTAATACAAACGCCTTCATAATTAATAATAAGTTACAACGGTATAATTATTACCACCCGATCTTTAAAACGTAACTTACGCATTTTAAGAAAATATTTAAGAACGCGTATTTGTCAAGAATACTATTTTGGAAGTGTGTATGAAATAAAATATAATATTTTTGGGAAGAATGATTATATTTTGAAGTAAGGAATAAAATATATTAAGTGAGACTTAATAATGTATTTCGAATGTTACGAACACACATGTATTAAATCCCCCATCCTTGGGAAGGAGAATAATTACCAAGTATTTACAAAAATATAAACACGAAATAGTTGTCTAACTATTTCCCCGAAAACTTAAACCTTAAGTTAAGGCACGGCCATCCGTCTAATAGAGATAGTACGTGTAGGTCGTCGCACAGCTGCTTGATCAGGAGATATACTTGGTAGAGACGCACCATTGTGAGTTCATGTCCCCCTTTTTCTCTTAACTGTTTTCAGTTTTCTAAACTGCGGGGGTGAAATACATGTTACTATGATTACGAACTTTTACTTACACGGTATGATTAGCTAAGGAATTTATTACCTAGATGATGTGAATGGGTAGGCTATTATCGTAAGACCATTAATCCTTGTATAAGGACCGAGAGGCATGAGTGATAGATCTATCGGGTGTTGCGAGCCCCACACATGAGCCAGCGTGTGCCTGCATGTGGTGACTATGTCGTTCCACCGGAAGGACCGGTATGAAATTCGCGTTACAGGTTTGAGTGCTTCCTAGGCCATTTCACTTATTAATGTATTAGCTACACATTAATTGGTCTCTTTTTCCTTATTGCTACATACCAGGAATTTTTATACATACACAGGTTTATTTACTCACTTACACATGAACTCGCTCAACATTATTGTTGATTTTTTTTCAACTTACATGTATTTCAGGGAATTAAAGATCTGGCGCGGTATGTTATGTTTTCCCGCTGCATATGGGTTCCGAGGTCATCCCGGTTTAGGAAATGTGACTTTTTCCTGGACGAGTCACAAATCTTAAACTGCGTTTTATTCATGTTGATGTTTATGTCTTTCAAAACAATGTTTTATGTTATGGTGTTGTAGTCCCTAGGACAATGTTATGTTACTTCGGTTTTAAAACTTAAATCTATGGATGATCTTGCATGGTTTTATTATCATATAGCTTTGTTATGATTAAGCTATGGTATTAAGAAGTCACACCAAATTAACCACGCTTCCGCAAAGCCAGGGTGTGACAGCCATCCCTCCCGCTTATGTCCCTAAATGGAAGGTGACTAGTTCCTCAGTGATAGGGACTCCTGAAGCTGCTAGGGACTTCTTGAACCATGCTGTTCCTCCCTCACACAAATTTGTAAATTCTGCTCTGAGGGACGACCTCTTCGAGGATCAGTATAGCATGTCCTTGTGTGAAAGCTTTTTTAGGGGCGCTGGGATGTTGCAGAGAATCGACGATCTGAGGAGGGCAAATGAAGGACTTAAGGCTGAGCTTAAGGCCTCCCAGTCTGTTGCTGCTGGGCTTAGGTGCCAAGTGGTTGATGCTGAGAGGAAGCTGCAGGGGGAGAAGGTACATAGTCTTCTCCCCCCCCCCCCCTCTCTTTTTTATTTTTTTTTATTTTTATACTTACTGATCTTTTATCTAGGGAGCTGGAGCTATGCTTGAGAGGAAAGAACGGGCTTGGGAGCGGGAGATGGCAGCGCTGGTTGAAGGGAAGGAGGAGCTTGCTGCTGAGCTGAAGCATTTAAAGGAAGTTGGCTCTGTTTCCCAGGAGCAACTCAATACCATGTATGCAGAGTATGGGATAACTTCCGATGACAACCAGCGATTGGCGGGGGAGAAGCATTGGCTGATTACCGAGGGCTTTGGGGCCTTTCTTGCTGCTGTTGCTCAGTCGGAGGACTTCAAGAGTGGTCTGGAGGAGGTGTACAGGGCATACAGGGATGTTGGCTACCAGTCAGGATTAAAGGATGGCTATGCCTATTCTGCTCAAGGCCTGGGCAGAAAGGAGACTCCTTTTTACAACTCTAAGGCAAAGAAGAGGTTGTCCAAGTTGAATGAGGAGTTTGGGCGTAAAACCCCGGCCATCCTTGGGAAAATCCTGGAGCATCCCCTGATTTCTATTGATGAATTAAAGGCCCTGTTCTCCTCTGCCTGTCCTTCGTCTCCACCGTCTCTTTCCGGGGGTGATCCCCAGTGAATTTAAAATACTTAACACATTTCGATATGGTTGTAATAACTTTTACCTGCCCTAGGATACTTTTGGGTTTTGTTTGACTGCTTGGGAGGGGGTCCTTTGTGTCGGGGACCTCCTTAACTTTTAATCGTATGGGTTATGACTGTGTATTGCTTCTTTGCTTTGTTGCCTGTTTCTTGCTGTGGTTGTTTGTTTTGCAGGGGTTTCTACCGAGGGTCAAGTTGGTGCTTCCCTGGAGATTCTTAGGCCGCTTGGCGAGGAGTCGTATCTTTATTTCATTTTGTTGTATTTGTAACTTTGCATGTTGTTTACTCTTGCCAAAGCTACTGAGGCCTTTCTTTGTATATGTACTTTGTGTTAGTAAAGCAGATTCCTTTTCGTGGTCTTGTTTGTAAGAGCGTGTTGTATTTTTCGTTTACTTGTTAAACTACGATTGTCTGTTCGAGGCCAATCGATGGACAAGTTTATAATGTGTCATTATGTTTTTTACCTGTTCTGTCCTCTTTCTTTGGGTTAGCTAGACCCTTATCAGCCCCACGGCCGGGCTTTTGGCATGTTTTGGATGCCTTGTACACGTGTGTTTTACCTGTTCTAGTTAGGTTTAATGGTGTTCCTGGGCACGTCTGCCTAGGTAAAATGTCCATTGTTTTTTCGAAAGGGGACGTGTTCTGTCCGTCCTTTGTTTAATCCTTAGGTTACATTTCCTGTCATAGATTGTTACAAAAGGTCTGTTTTCGGGGGAACCCCAGACGAATAGCTAACTGTTACAAAAGTGGCTCTTGGCCGTTTTTCTTGGGGGTGGACCCCTTACACATAATACTTCCTAAGCTGCATGAGGTTCCAGGTCCTGGGGACCTCCTTGCCTTCGAGCGTTTCCAACTTGCAAGTTCCTTTGCCATTTGCCCACGTGATTCGGTAGGGTCCCTCCCAGTTGGGGCCTAACTTTCCAGCGTTTTCTTGTAGACTGGCTTCATTGGCTCTAAGGACTAGGTCCCCCGGGACAAGGTTGAGCTTCTTCATTCTGGTCTTGTAATAACTCTCCAATAGCTTCTTGTATTTGGCTTCCCTGACTGCTGCTATCTCCCTTCTTTCTTCCAACAGGTTCAAGTTCACTCTGAGGTCCTGTTCGTTTTCTTCATCTCGAAGCTTCATCCGGGCAGTCGGGGATCCTATTTCGGCGGGGATGACGGCCTCCGTCCCATAGGTGAGGCTGAACGGGGTCTCCCCATTGCAACTTTTAGGAGTGGTTCTGTATGCCCATAGCACGAATGGGAGTTCTTCCAGCCAGCCTTTTTGTTTTCTTCCGAGCCTACCTTTCATTCCCTTGATGACGTTTTGGTTAGCTCTCTCTACCAACCCTTTGCTCTGGGCATGGGTGATGGATGTAAACACTTGTTGAATCCGCATCTGCTTGCACCATGGTTTGAAAGGCCTTCCGGCAAACTGGACCCCGTTATCGCTCACCAGTTCCTTTGGGACCCCATACCTGCATATGATGTTATCCAACACGAACCTTCTCATCTGCTCTCCAGTAATTTTTGCCAGGGGCTTTGCTTCGATCCATTTGGTGAAATAATCAATGGCCACCACCACGTATTTGACTCCTCCCGGGCCCTCCGGGAAGGGCCCAATTATGTCGATGGCCCATTTTTGGAATGGCCAGGACGTTGATACCGGTACCATGGGGTGCTTGTGTCGGTGGGTCATTGGTGCATGCACTTGGCAGTTATCACATTTCTTGATTTCCTCAAATGCCGTTTCGTACATTCGTGGCCAGTAAAACCCTGCATTCATTGCTTTTGTCACTATCGTCCTTGGTCCCGAGTGCATTCCGCAAATCCCCTCGTGCATTTCCCTAACCACATATTCAGCCTCTTCCATGTCAACACACTTCAGGGATGGGCCCAGGTATGATCTTCGATATAGCTCCCCATCAATCAGCTCATATTGCAGGGCTTTGACCCTTATTTTTCTGGCCGCCCATTCCCCCTCGGGTAAAATTCCATCTCTGAGGAATTTGATAATTGGTGTCATCCACGTTTCTTGAGTACCCTCAATTGTAGCAACCTCCTTTGTGTTAAGGGAAGGAGATGTCAGGACCTCCACCTTGACTTCTTTCGCGAGGTGGTCGAATGCCACCGAGGCCAACTTACTGAGGGCATCGGACTTTCTGTTTCTTCCCCTGGGGATATACTCCAGTTTGAAAGTCTTAAATGCCTTGACTATTTCTTTCACCTTTGCCACGTATTGAGCCATGGTGTTGTCTTTGGTTTCATACTCTCCCTAGTATTGCTTTACTACCAGTTGTGAATCAGTGCTAGCCTCCACGTGTCTTGCTTTCATTTTTTGTGCCAGCCTCATTCCTGCTAGGAGGGCCTCATATTCCACAGTGTTGTTGGTGTTCTCGAAGTCCAATCTTATGGCGTATGTCAATTCGATCCCCTCGGGGCTCATTAGTGTGATTCCTGCTCCACTCCCTTCTTCACTAGATGCCCCATCGGGGAGTAACTTCCACACCGCCTCGTCTTCCTTCTCTTTCTCTTCTTTTTCTAGGGCCTCCCACTTCAACAGTTCCTTCTCTTCGTCCTCAGGAACTTCTGCTAAGAAATCGGCCAGTATCTGCCCCTTCATGGCCGTCCTGGGTTTAAACTCCAGGGAGTGTTCCCCCAGCTCCACAGCCCATTTAGCCAATCGCCCCGACAGCTCTGGTCTCCTGAGTACCTTTTGAAGGGGTTGATCGGTCATCAGGGTAATCTTGTGCCCTTGGAAATACCTCCTGAGTCTACGGGATGCGAAGACAAGGGCTAATGCAAGTTTCTCTAGGGGCATGTAGCGTTCCTCGGGGCCTTTGAGCGTTCTGCTGATGAAGTATATGGGGATCTGTTTCCCTTCCCGTTCCACCATCATGACCGCACTTATGGTCGTTTTCGAGGCGGACAGATACAGGAGCAGCGGTTCTCCGGGTACTGGAGTGGCCAATGTTGGGAGCCTGCAAATGTAAGCTTTCATTTCCTTGAAGGCAGTCTCGGCTTCTGTGGTCCATTTAAATTTGTTTGTCTGGAGGCAGTCTTTCAACACTTTCATGAAGGGAAGGGTCTTGTCGGTACATTTGACAAGAAACGGTTTAACGCTATGAGCCTTCCGTTTAGCTGCTGAACGTCCTTCAAGGACCTGGGAGACCGCATTTCGGCCACGGCCTGGGTTTTTTCTAGGTTTGCTTTGATTCCTCCTTTGGTGACCACTACTCCCAGGAAGCCCCCCTCCTCTACTCCAAAACAGCACTTCCCCGGGTTTAGCTTCATGTTCACATCTTGCATAGTGTTGAGAGTTTCAGCTATGTCATCTATCATGGCCAGCTCCGTCAAGCTTTTGATAACAATGTCGTCGACGTATACTTCCAGGTTCCTTCCTCGTTGCTCCCTAAACAAGGCGTTCATGAACCTCTGATATGTAGCCCCAGCATTCTTAAGACCGAAGGGCATCTTGGTATAGTAGAATGTCCCTTCGTCTGTGATGAAGGCAGTTTTTTCCTCGTCTTCTATTGACATCTGGATTTGGTGATACCCCTTGTAGGCATCCAGGAAGCACTTCAGGGGGTATTGGGACAAAGAGTCTACCTGGGTGTCTATCTCTGGGAGGGGATAACAGTCCTTAGGGCATGCTTTGTTCAGATCTTGAAAATCGATGCACATCCTCCACCCCCCGTCCTTCTTCTGAACCATAACTGGATTGGCGATCCAGGATGGGTACTTCACCTCTCTGACTATTCCTGCCCTGAGCAGTTTTCGGGTCTCTTCACAAGCAGCCCTTCTTTTATTAGGCCCCATGCTCCGCTTTTTCTGCTTTACCGGCTTCGCCCACGAGTAAGTGTTGAGCCGGTGGTCGGTTAGACTCCTGGGGACTCCCGTCATGTCTCCATGTTGGAACGCAAACACATCTATGTTGTGGAGGAGCAACTCCTTCAGGGCACTCTTGCATTTATCACTTAAGTGGCTCCCTACTTTGACTGTTTGTTCTGGGAACCTGTCACAGAGGACCCACTCTTCTACTCCCTTTCCCTGGGGTTTCTCTGGTGCTTCTTCTTTGGATATAGAGGAGACTACTTCATAAGCAGATTTAACCCACGCTAGACCCTTTGGTGTTTGAAATACTAAAGCCCCGTTGGGGGTGGATGCCTTGCCTGCAAGTCTCCAATTCCGGGTCTCCCTAAGATTGCG
Organism: Helianthus tuberosus; assembly: GCA_030545235.1. Taxonomy (NCBI): domain Eukaryota; kingdom Viridiplantae; phylum Streptophyta; class Magnoliopsida; order Asterales; family Asteraceae; genus Helianthus; species Helianthus tuberosus. The sequence continues at coordinate 8,502,604 of CM060398.1, read as the reverse complement.
TTGAACTTTGAGGGTGCCCTGACCACTGTGAAGGTCAGATTTATCGTCCGGACCCGATCCCCTACTCCGACTGTGAATGGGAGCCTTATCTTTCCCAAGGGGTGCGATATGCTGTTGTTGAATCCCACTAAGGGGATGGAATCTTCTTCCAACCTGTCTCTTACATCTCTGTCAAATCTTAGGAAACAATGCTCGTATATTACCTCGACGCCTGACCCTCCGTCCACATGTATGCGAGACACCTTGTGCCCAGCTATCACGGCTGAGATGTTTAGGGGGAGCCGTTGCACCTCGCTTTCTTCTAGGTATGGCATAAGGATGGGAGCTTTCATGCAGTTCGGGGAGCCTAGGATCCTGGCCTTTACACTCCGGGTGGTATCGAATTCATTCCTTCTTCTAATCATATCAACATCTGCCCTCCCCGGCTCCCTTGCATCTCTTCCCTTGCGATCCCCTCCCCCCTCCTTGATTTCCTTGACCAAGTGGGCCAGCCTTCCTGTTTTCACCGCGGTTTCTATTTCCCTTTTCAGGTACATGCAGTCGTCAGTTTTATGCCCAAAACCTTTGTGAAAATCACAATACTCGTTCGGTTGTGCCTTCTGCCAAGGCTTTATGGGTGGTGGCCTTGGGAAGGAGTTCTTCACCCTCTCAGTGGCCAGTATCTCGCTCGGGGTCTTGGTGAGGGGGGTGAAGTTATCGGAGTAAGGAGGGGGACCCTTTCCTCGGGGTCTATATGGGGAGTATGAGGGCCTCGTTCTATCATGCAGCATCCTATCAAAGGTAGGTTTTCGAAGGTAAGATGTACCTTTATCAGGGGGCCTTGAAGCTGGGGCGACCCTCCGAGGTGTGATATCTGTCTCCTTAGCTTTGCTGACTGTATCTTTCCCTCTGACAAAGGCACTGACTCTGTCCATAAGGTTGTCAAATGAGTGGGGGAACTCCTCCCCCAGTTTTTCACACAGCTGTGCATGCTTCAACCCGTTTATGAAACTGCTAATCTTCATGACCTCCGGGACGTCCTTGATATTCATGCTTTCCTTGACAAATCTCTCCATATACTGGTCTATTCGCTCATTATCCCTTTGTCTGATATGGAGGATTTCATTTGGATTTTTAACCACCTTTCTCTGCTGGCCAAAGTTCCTGAGGAACTTCTCGCTTAGCTCTTCATAGCTATCTATTCCTCCTGGAGGGAGGCTGTCAAACCAAATCCGGGCTCCCTCCGTCAGAGTTTGCACAAACATGTGACACCATACTGGCATGGACCATCGTCCCAGTTGTCCCGCTCCTCGGAAGGCATGCAGGTGATCCTCGGGGTCCCTTGTTCCGTCATAACGGTCAAAGCCTGGGGGCAACTTCGTCTTGGGGGGCATAGGTGCTTCTGCAATTCTTCGTGTGAACTTTGAGACCTCGGCTAAGTCTCGTGGTAGATATGGCTGATCTAAGCCACCATCACCAAGGTTGTCTTTTTCCTTCCCTTTCTCCTTTGACTTCCGTCCTGTGATAAGATCCTCTCTTTCTTCTGAGGACATTTGCCTCAGGGCAGTCATAAACGTTTCCAGCTGGTCACCGTTGCTGTTCTTATTTTGAAGATCCATTCCTTCTTGGCTGGAGGGTGTGTCAAAAGAAAGTCTAGCCCTGAGGCTGTCGAGTTTTTCCTGTCTCTTTAAATCTTCAAGGCACCTTGTTAACTTTTCCCTATGCATGGCCACAAAGTCAGGAGTGATATGATCTGTTCTCTCTGGGTTTTCCACCCGGTTCTCGTTATCCTCCTCATGGGTAATGTCCTATACAGTAACTCTATCCAGATCGTTTTGTGCCGTTTGAGTGACACGTGAGTTGTGTGGGGTTGCCATGTCGTTCCTGATGGGATAAACTGCTCTCTAGACGTCGGGTTTTGATGTGGGAACACCGGGCAGGCTGATGTCCCACGGATGGCGCCAATGTCGAATACCCAACTTACGAATGACGTTTGATGGATCTTCGTTGACGTCAAGAGCCTTTATCTTCGTCACTACAAAAGAACAAACCGTTAGCCTCGCCACGGAGGACCCCGGGAGGGGGATCCGTGACCAAGCTCCGGCGTGAGGATAAGTAAACTTGCCAGAGAATGAAAGGAGCTTCTCCCGATGAGTGTAATCACCGGAAGGTTTCCTCTTTGGTGTGAATCTAATTAATATGTGTATGTGTATTAAATATAGGAGAATGTTGGTCGGAAATTAATGAGAGGTGAGTAAATGAGAGTGTAGTAAATGAGAGGATGCCGGAGATGATACCTGCCTTTCCTCCTACATGCCTTCTCTTATATAACAGCCAGCTCTTATCTCATTAGAGATTTTCCACATGTGATCTAACGGCTTTTGAGGGTTCTTGGGGGGTGCAGACACGTGTCTGACCCCCAACGGTGAGATGCTTCCCTTAATTAATGCCCAGCCGGAGAAGTACAGTGTTTCAGACGAGATCCTCTTCTTATCGAGCATTAAATGAGGTCTGTTCCAATACTAGTTGTTTTCCCGCCCGTTACAAAAGAAGGGAAACCTTAATGGACAAGGTAACTCTATCTTGTGGGCTTTTGTGTAATTGGGCTTCCGTAGAAATAACCTAAAGCGGGTAAAGTGGGCTTCCCCACTGGCCCGTCGTCAACCATGAAATACTGTGTCCGGCCGACCCGACCCAAAATTCCAACGTTCGGTTACTTGACTGCAGAAAAAATTGAACCCATAGAAAAAAGATACCGGATCCGCCACCGGTGATAACCCACTAGTTTTATAAATAAAAGTTATATTTATGTAAATATATATACACACATTTAGTATATTAAGCAAAAGTGAAATAAATAATAGGCTCATTTAGGCTCGTGAGACTGCTCGAGCTCCATAAGTGAAGCTCGTGTTCGTGATCATATACTAAACAACCTTATTTCTGTTTTAATGATGTGATAAGCTTTTTTGTGTTAAAAGTTAAACAAGGAGCGTTTTGAAATAGTTGGTCAACAAAGTTGAAAGAAAAATAAAGGTATCCAATGACATTCCACTAATTTCATCCGTGTGATGTGTAAAAGACACAAAGTTGTTGATAGGGAAAGTTTAGGTCCGGACCGAAAATAACCGAGAACCGAACCAAAAATATACCTAACCCGACCCGAACCTAAGTACCTAGGTATTTAGATTGGTTCCAATTTTTCATAAAAAAATCGGGCCGGGCCGGGTCGGTTCTCGGTTCTTTTCATGGTGAAACCCGACTTTGACCTATGGACCGGAACCGACCCTATATTTAGGTTAGGGTAGTGAATCGGTTCTGTATTTTATGTTTGATCGGTTCTCGGGTCGGGTCGGGTAATGGTCGGGTAGGGTCGGGTTTTTCCGTTTGCTCACCCCTATTTTTTTTATCTACATTTAAATCGATTTGTTGTAATGCACGATCGTCGTATTTATCTTTATATATATTTTGGGGTGAATTTGTTGGAATAATTTGTATTCGTATACAGGACGTACTTTTTTATGACTTTCGAATATACCATCGCAGTATGGTTTTTTATCGTTAACTTTGCGTTTTGCTTATTTTTTTTCTATGTTCCGAACCCGTCGTGAAGCGCTAGTGATAACCAGGGCCAGACCTAAATATATCGTTATGGGTTCACGCGAACCCACTAAATTTCGAAATTTTAGTAGCAATTATATATAAAAACCTAGAGTGAACCCATAATAATATTAAGAGATGAACCAATGGGGAAAGTTGAATGACGGTTGCAGCGGAAAAGCTCTCTGCTTCGAGCCACATGGTGGCAGGTTCGATTACCCTTCCCCTCAATTTTTTTGTAAAGCTTTCTCTCTTCTTTTATCAAATGTTTAATACGGTCATAGTCGACCAAATAACAAAAACAGAAACATGGTCACATAAACCATGACATTAGAGTTCAAATAACAATCTGTTCCAGAAATACATAATTTGTCATTGGATAATAAAAGAAATAACTGATGAGCAAGCAATATCCATGCATGTGTGAAAGATTTTTTTTTAATTTCTAACAAACAATGACTACATGTTTTTTGAATAAATCAATTTTTAACAGAAAAATTGGGTAAATTAACAAACTTTTTGGGCAAATTTCTAAAGTTGGGATGCATCGAGGAAAGCCCGGAAATCATGAACGAATAACTTCATTGTTAGGCTGGAGGGTGTCGGGGCGTCAGTGGCGGATCTAGGATTCGCGTCAAGCGGTAACGTTTTATAAATAAGCGGTAACAAAATAGAAAAAACGTCAAATTTTTCCAAAATTTACACTAATTTTACACTACCGTCGGAGCGCCAAGGGGTAGCGGGCATTACCCCTTGTTATACACTAGATCCGCCCCTAGGCGCCACCTCCCGCCACCTCACCATGTATAGCGCCCATATGGGCTCCATCACCACACCCTCCAAGTGAAGAGGGGGGCGCCATGGCTTGGGCTCCATGGTGGTAACGCCAAAGTTGAAGCATTCTGGTGGGGCCCAATAGTTTTAAACCAATCAAATGTTTTTTTTTTATTTTCTTTAATAGGGGCTCCATCCACACCATGTTAATTAAATGGGGCTCCATAGGTGAGGTGGATCATAGGTGGAGCTTAGGTAGACTTGATAAAGCCCCATGGGGCTCCAACCACACCCTATAGCCTTATGTTTTATTTTCTGATTTAAATGTGAAGATTTGAGGTATGCATTTGCATAAAATTCTGATTTAAATGTGAAGATTTGAGGTATGCATTTGCATAAAAAAAAAAGTTAAACTTTATTAGAATATGGTAGAAACTATTAGTTATATTAGTATTTTATAATTTAGTTTCTTTTAAGTGCACTATAGCTAAAACAACGTCGCACAAAGGATTGTAAGATTTTTTTATGAATTGATAAAACGAAAACTTCAGTTTGACCATGAAATACTGTGTCCGGCCGAACCGACCCAAAATTCCAACGTTCGGTTACTTGACTGCCGAAAATTTTGAACCCATAGAAAAAAGATACTGGATCCGCCACTGGTGATAACCCACTAGTTATATAAATAAAAGTTATATTTATGTAAATATATATATACACACATTTAGTATATTAAGTAAAAGTGAAATAAATAATAGGCTCATTTAGGCCTGTGAGACAGCTCGAGCTCCATAAGTGAAGTTCGTGTTCGTGATCATATACTAAACAACCTTATTTCTGTTTTAATGATGTGATAAGCTTTTTTGTGTTAAAAGTTAAACAAAGAGCGTTTTGAAATAGTTGGTCAACAAAGTCGAAAGAAAAAGAAAGGGATCCAATGACATTCCACTAATTTCATCCGCGTGATGTGTAAAAGACACAAAGTAGTGGATAGGGAAAACTTTCTGACTAGACCAAGTCATATGGTGCGGTTCTTGTTAAAAAAAAATAATAATAAAAAAATAAAAATAAAAAAAAATGTCTATATGTATTTACTCACATACACACACACGGAGACTCTGAACCAGAGAAACAACACCATCACAACACTCATCATCAACAATGGTTGCTGAACTTATGGAGACTCTTAAAGAAGCCATCACCGGACTCTCTCCCACTACTTTCTTCACTGTATTCGCCACCTGTGTCACCGTCTACTACATCGTTTCCGTTTTCTTCAGAAGATCCTCCGATCGCCATCAACAACACAGCCCAATGTCTTCCGAACAAGAAAGGTGTTCTTTACTCGATCTTTTAGTGTTTGATTACTCTATATGTATTCCTTTTTGAAAAATTAATATAGCATTCATGCTTCACTTTTGGGGAAAATGTTAAATTTAGTGTTATACCACATCTCTGTTTCTTTGACCTAATTAAGTTCCACTGCTTTCTTTCCAAACAAATTCGAGTTACAGGTCAATAGCTTCTTCATCCTCCTCTTCTCAGTCGATTCATCATGAGGTCTTTCTGAGTTTTAGAGGGGAAGACACCCGCAAGAACTTTGTGGATCATCTCTACAAGGATCTTGTACAACAAGGAATCCAAACATACAAGGATGATCAAACACTTCCTCGGGGTGAGTCAATCGGTCCAGCCCTCTTGAAGGCGATCCAAGAATCACGGATCGCCCTTGTTGTATTCTCTCAAAACTATGCAGATTCATCTTGGTGCTTGGACGAGCTTGCGCATATTATGGAGTGCGTGGACACCAGAGGGCAAATCGTGATTCCCATATTTTATCACGTGGATCCCTCAGATGTGAGAAAACAAAATGGGAAATATGGAAAAGCATTTTCCAAACATCAGAGGAAAAATAAGCAAAAAGTTGAATCATGGAAAAAAGCTCTGGAAAAGGCGGGCAACCTCTCTGGATGGGTCATCAATAACACGGAAAACAGGTAACTTTCTCTCTCTTTTTTTTTATTTAAAACATTTTTATGCTTATGATATTTGCATTCTATAAGGAGTCGATTTAAGTTTTGTTTTTATTGTTGACACTTGACAGTGGGTCACTTAAGTTGAAAGTAGTCGGGTTTACTGAAAAAATAGTTACAATCGTAATTATTTACTTTTTAACATATTTAAATACATCTAACCAATGTTGTAAAACAAGGTCGTAATCGTGTAGGTCGCTAAGGTGATTTTCTTTAAATCCTCCTAATTACTCGGAATCAATCAAGCGGTCGACTCTGGCGGAATCGGATCTAGTTGGTCAACTTAGGCTGAGTTTGACTTAAAAAAATGAAACCTACTTTCTGTATCTGTCATATTAAAGAATGAATATTAATTTTCGAAATACTTTACTATTTGAACATGTATTTCTTTTTATTTATATTGATATTCACGTATTTTTTTAAATATTACCAAACTTATGATATTTGACATGTATATAGTTTCCCAAAAACTAACTTCATTATAATTTAACATGTCCGAGTACCTAGGCTGACTACTAACAACTCACAATTCAACCGACCTGTGAGCACCTAACGACTTTTGCAACGATAAATTTAACACATTAATATTAATAATTTATAGAATTCAAAAGAAAGTGTTAAAAGGATGTTTAATTCATGGTGCCAAGTGCCACCCCACCCAAACCAAACGGTTACAAAAATTCCCTGACGCCAAGATATAAAAAGACGTTCTTTACACAAAAATGCTAGTCATATAAAACCAGTCTTTTACAAAACATATAGTCAAAATGTAGGTATTATAATATTTTGTTTTGTTTTGTGTTACTCCCTATTTTAATTTCACATGCATTGTTTTTGTGTCTTTTTTAACTTGAAATTAAATAAATCTCATACTTGACATTTAGCAATTTAAATCCAATTTCAGTTGTACAGTTGGTAATTTTAAAAGAATAAGTGAGTGGGAACTACTTCTAAATATCCTTATGTACCCTTCGTGCAGCCATGAAGCAAAATGCATCAGTGACATTGTTGGTACAATTTCTTCTAGGCTTTCTTCGCTAAATACGAACGATAATAAAGACCTGATCGGAATAGAGACCCGCTTACAAGATATTAAATCAAAGTTGGAAATTGGGTTGGGTGGTGTGCGCATGGTTGGAATATGGGGAGTAGGGGGTGGTGGTAAGACTACTCTCGCATCTGCTGCTTATATGGAGATCTCTCACCAATTTGAAGCTTGCTGCCTTGTTGAAAATATTCGTGAGGAATCAAGCAAGCATGGTTTGAAAAAGCTGCAAGAAAAAATTCTATCAGTTGCTTTGAAAACAACTGTGGTGGTAGACAGTGAGATAGAAGGAAGAAGCATGATAAAGAGAAGGCTACGTCACAAAAGGGTTTTAGTTGTTCTCGATGATGTTGATGATCTTGAGCAACTTGAAGCGTTAGCGGGATCCCATGATTGGTTTGGTGAGGGAAGCCGGATAATAATTACTACCAGAGATAAGCATTTGCTATCCTCCAGGGCTCACACAAATATTTATGAAGTGAGTTTGTTATCACATTATGAAGCAATCAAGCTCTTCAATAGACATGCATATCACAAAGATAAACCTATTGAAGATTATGAGAAGCTTTCATTGCGTGTAGTTTCTTATGCTGGTGGGCTTCCGTTAGCGCTCAAAGTTCTAGGTTCTTTTCTATATGACAAAGACAAGGATGAGTGGAAGAGTACCTTGGCCAAGTTAAAATGCATCCCAGAAAATAAGGTCATGGAGAGACTCAAAATAAGTTATGAAGGACTTGAACCCTACCAGAAAGAGTTATTCTTAGATATTGCATGTTTCATGAGGAGACGGATGTACTCATGGAAGATGGACGATGCAATAATGGTGCTTGATGCTTGTAATTTTCACCCTGTTATAGGGATAAAGGTGTTAGAACAAAAATCCCTCATAAAAGTTACAGAAGGAGTATTTGAGATGCATGACTTGATAGAAGAAATGGCACACTACATTGTTAGAGGGGAACACCCTAATAATCTCGAGAAACATAGCAGGATTTGGAAGGAGGAAGATCTTGAATACCTCTGTGATATGGGGGCAGCTGCACCCTCAATGGTTAAATTAGCTTTGCAAAAATATATTTTGTGTATGTGCTTCTAACGACGTTTGTCTGTAGCGTTACTAACACAGTTTGGTTCCTTTGATTAAATAACACAGGAAAATGAAGTATTAGCTAATTTGCCAAGGTATATTAGCCATCCAGGTATATTTGATGTTGTTGCAAACATGAAGAACCTTCGATGGATTAATTGGAATCACCATCCGGGATCTTCATTCCCATCAAATTTTCAGCCAACAAAGCTTCGTTGTCTAATGTTGAGACATAGCAAGCAAAAAAAACTCTGGGAAGGGTGTAAGGTAGGTAAATATTGTAGTTTCAGAAACCATTGCAATGCAACTGTGAAATGAATCATAAAATGAACATAATTAGTTATTAGAGTGACTAATGAGTTAATAGCATTTAGTTAGCAGTTTGTTAGATGGTGGTTATTGAGTCTTAGACATCTTTATAAATAGAGGTTTAAATAACATCTTACATTAACAAATATACATGTCATGCTTTCTCTACGAAATTAGGAGTCGATTAGCTTAGTTTCGATTTCCTGAATAGTCAACATTATACGTATCAACACCATCAATCAAGCAGTCAAAGATTGAATATTATTCTCTCCTCATTTATTTAGACAATCAAGATGATTGGCAAAATGATTGCAAATCAACTAATTCATGGCTGTACATTATTATTGCCTTAATTCATGCCTTTGTATGTATATTGTATCTTCTATATATTATAATGTAAACGTAGTGCACAGCATCACAAAATTCAATATAATATCATTGTTTATTATATGGTATCAAGAGCCTACAAGCTCCTTTGAGCCTTTTTCTTTCATTTCCAGCTCCTGTCCAACCTCACTACTTTCTTTTTTCAACTACCATGGCCAACCCCATTGTCCACATAACCGCAGCCACTCACTTTCCAATCAAACTAACCTCCCAAAACTTCCCCTCATGGCGCACCCAAGTCACCGCCACCCTCATTGGCCTTGAACTTGATCACCACATCATCGGTACCGAAACAATCCCTTCCGAAACTCTTGCCGACGGCGACAAAACCAAACCAAACCCGGAATATACTCCTTGGTTTCGACAAGATCAAATGATCATAAGCGCCCTTCTTGGTAGTTGTTCCGACCAAATCCAACCTATTGTTTCGTCCGCCAAAACAGCCCGCCAAGCTTGGGATCTCTTAAACTCAAGCTATGCGAGTCGTTCACGTTCTCACATCATTTCCCTTAAGTCCCGGTTAGCCAAAAATCCAAAAGGAAATCGCTCTATTTCCGACTACCTCCATGAAATGAAGTCTCTCTTCGACGAACTTGCTATTGCTCAAAGCCCTATGTCCGAGGAAGATCTTGTTGTTCACATTATGAATCAACTAGGTGATGACTATTCCAACTTGGTAGCTTCTTTTCGCACCCGTGACACCACAATCTCCTTTGCGAATCTTTTTGAAAAATTATTAGATCATGAACGCAACCTTAAAGACATCCTAACCGAACCTATCCTTACAACCGTGAACCACACCTACCGCACTTCCTCTCGCCCTAACACCAACCGCCAAAATACCACCTATGATAACCGCTCGAACCGTAATCCGACTCCACCCACTAACCGACCCCAATGGTCGTCTAGGCCCAACAACCCCACCAACCGCCCAAATCGCAACCACAATGCCTATTGCTACTATTGTAACATTCCCGGCCATGACACCAAAGATTGTAGAAAACTTGGTCGTTTCTTAAAAGAACATAATGTCTCACCTCAAACTACCAACACCTCGGTAGTTAACCACACTACTCCCCATCCCACGGCTACAACACCTTCTTGGATGTGGGACACCGGTGCATCCAACAATACCGCAAACAACAACCAACCATTTCCTGTTCTTTCCGAATACGGAGGACCCGATGAGATCGTGCTAGGTGATGGTAAAACTCTCCCCATAACTCATATTGCTCAAACAACTATTCCAACAACATCTCGTCCACTTCTTTTAAATAATATTTTAATTGCTCCAAATATTCGAAATAATCTTATTTCCGTTGCTAAAGTTTGTCGTACTAATCGTGTTTCCGTTGAATTTTTTCCATATCATTTTTTTGTCAAGGATCTACGCACGGGGGTGCGTCTCATGCGGGGAGTGAACGTCAATGATGTCTACTATGGACCAATCTCCTTATCAACTCAAGTCAACAACACCCAAACCAACTCTCTTCTCATGTGGCACCACATACTTGGACATCCATCATTTCAAGTGTTTAAGTCTTTAATTTCTAAATTAGGACTTCATTGTAATAAGGTGACCCATGACTCGTTTCATTGTATGTCGTGTTTGTTGATGCATATTTTGTGGACACGACTCAGCTCGGTTCAACTTGGCTCAGTTCGACTTGGTTTCGACTCGAAGACATGAAGATCAAGACGAAGACGTGTGTCTGTACTTTGTCTGTAATGTGTCTTGATACAAAAACGATGTCGTGTGTTAGATTTGTTTATATGTGCGTTCGATGTAAGTTTGACCAGTCAACCATCCTCCGGTTTGACTTGGCCAAACAGTTAGCACATTTGGTTGAAACATGCTGATGTCGAAGGATGTCATCGAAGGATGGTTTGTATCCTTCGATGACCTCGAAAGATGACCTCGAAAGATGATGTCTTTCGATAGATACAGATGGACCTCGAAGGATATCATCCTTCGAGGTATGTATGGATCTTTCGGTGGATATTCTGGTCGATAGATGATCCTTCGACCAGATCTCCATATCCTTCGATCATAGCTGCTGTTACGGGTATAAATACCCAAGTGTTGTGTTGATTTCTTTAGAGTTGGTTGAGAGCACTTGATAGAGACACCATAGGAGAACACTCTGCCGAAATCACACACACGAGAGAGAGAGTTTACGGAATACATCTGTAAACATTGTGCTTGTAACCGGAACCTTCATTCGTATTAATACAAGTGGTGTTAATCGGTGAACTTTGTGTGTCGTGCTTTTGCGTGTTCTAACTCGGTTTGCATCCTAGCTTGGTTTCCGCACTCGCTAGTGTGTTAATATAACAAGGATAAGGTTTGACCTCGTCACGAGAAAGAGGGACCTACAAGTGGTATCAGAGCCTTGGCTCTTTTCCTTGTTAAAACCGAGTGTTTTAGAGTGTTTCGAGTTTTAGAAGTTTATTTTTTTTCTGGAAATTTTTCTGTTTTAAAACTCCGAAAATCATTGCATGTTGTTGAATGTTGTTATAAAAACCATTGTTGTTCTTCATTTTCACATATTAAACTTTGGTTTTTATTGAGGTTTCGGACAAAACCCGTGTTCCGAAGTGTCGGTTTTCTGGAAAATTCAAATCTTCTGGGTTTTGTTCTTGATATCTTCATCAAACATTCAAGTGTTATTCAAAGTGTTGCATGTTTTGATCTTGTTTGACTATTTTCGAAAGTTGTTTGTGTTGGGAAGGTAACCAGATCTGAGTTGGTGAAAAAGCAGGTCTGACCATACTTTCTGTCTTCTGCCGATTGCCGAAAGTTCCTACCAACCCGTCACACTTTCACCAACCTGTCAACTTTGTGTCAGTTGTGTCAGTTGCATCGAAGGATATCTTTCGACCTCGAAAGATCATCTTACGATCAAGGAAGGCTCGATAGATAATCATCTTTCGACCCATCATTCGAAGTCAGAGACATATCTTTCGATCAAGGGAATCTATTCGAAAGATAGTTATTCGAAAGATAAGGATATATATTCGAAAGATAAGGATCTGTCAATCTGTGAATCTTTCGACTTAGTGAATCTTTCGAAATCATTGTTCGAGACTCAACAGTGATCTTTCGAACACTGTTGATCCTTCGAACAAGTGTCTGTCTTTCGAACTAGTGTGCATCTTTCGATCCTAATCTGTTTGAGCTTAACAGTTGTGTTTTGCAGGTCTTTCGATCCTTGATCCTTCGGCTGTTTGTTTATCATTCGAAATTGTAATATAGTTTGTGAAAATTAATTTTATTTTAAATCAATTTTCACCTAATATATTAATTTTTATAAAATGGGAACAAACGGTGAATGGTGGACTCAATTGACTTCGGCTCCACAATCATCAGCTAAACAACCTGAGCCAGAGTTCGACAAAACTGCATGGATGCGAGCTTGTGCGGCACCTCAAGCTGCAATGATAACTGCAAATCAATGGGCTTTGGTCACAAATCAAAGCAACAGCATTCAATCTATGATGCAGAACGACAGTGAAACTGGCACAAGCACAAAACCGCCAAAGTTAAATCACATCAATGATTGGGGATGGTGGAAAGAAAGGCTGAAAACATATGTTCAGGGGCAAGGTCAAGATCTATGGATGTGTTTCTTCACCGCATTTGAAAATGAGTTGGAAGTTGCAGGATCTAATCCACAAACTTACAGCACTCTTTCTGATGAAGATAAAAAGAAAATTGAATTAGAAAAGAAAGCATTCATGATTCTCACGCAAGCTCTTCACAAAGACATTTACCACCAGTTTGTTTACTGCACGACAACTAAAAGCTTGTGGGATATGCTCACGTTAAGATGTGAAGGAAATGCTCAATCAAGAAAGATCAAGCAAGATTTGCTGAAGAAAGAGTTTGAAGGATTCACGTGTATGGAGAATGAGACTTTGGGAGAGTTGTCTACAAGGTTCCATCACTTGATGAGCGAGATGTTTGCCTTTAAAGTCAATGCCACTCCACAAGAAATAGTGAAGAGATTTGCTGATAGCCTACCAGCAAAGTGGAGCAGTTATCTTGAAATCCTCAAAGAAACGGGTGTTTTAGACACAATCACCATTTATGATTTAATTCAAAAATTGGAGAACAAGGATGTAGAAGAAAAACTGAAGGCAAAAAGAACACTCACTCCTCAAAGTCCAGAGATGTATTTTGGGATTGCAGGAGGCATCAGTGGAGAAAAACCAGCCTCTCAACACGCGAAGCTTCAAACAGCTTTCGTCTCAAACACTGGTCCATCAACAACAGAACAGTTTGATCCGTCAGCATACTTGATGTATCCAAGACCAGATGTGAAACCGACAGCTCCTCAACAGCAACAACCGCAACAGCAAGGGTTCTATGGAAGCTCTTCAAACATTCATACCACTTCCAATCCAAACACTGTCAGATTAAATACTTCTAACTTTTCCAAAGTCAGTGTCGAAATAGCCAAGGAGCATATGGAGATGTTGAATACCTTGGTTAGTGCTTATTGTGGATTGATCGCAGGTCAGATTGGGAATATCAATCTAACCAATGAAGATTATCAGCAAGTGGATAGAGATGAGTTTGAAATGATGGATATTAAATGGGCTCTTGCTAGTGCCATTCGAAGAGCGAAGGAGTTTATGGAAAGAACGGGGAGAACCAACTTGGAAAGCAAGAAAGACACCAAGTATGGGTTCGACAAGCAAGCTGTAACATGCTTTAACTGTGGTGAGCGTGGTCATTTCAAACGGGAATGCACAAGACCAGCTCAGCATGGAAATCAAAACCCCTTCAGAAATCAAGGCAACCAGCAGAACCAAAACAGGAACAATGTTCGTACGTTGATACCTGTCAACAACCAAGGTCAAGCCGGGTCATCAAATGCCAACCGAGGACTCGTGGTTCAAATAGATGAAGGTTGTGATTGGTCGCTTCAGCTGGGTGAAGGAGGAAATGGTGGAACAGCATGTTATGCTAAAGTGACTGAGAAGGTTGAAGAACCCGCGTCTGCTGGTGAATCTTCAGAAGATGAAGATAGTTCGGGTTATAGTGGGAGCACAGATGGGGAATCACTTGATGCTGGTGATTTATCAAGTGATGCTCTAGATTTGAAGGTTGATGAACTCTTGGCTGAAGCTGAAGTATTATGCAAGAGGAGATCTATTCTATGCCAGAAATCTGCTGGAATTTCCGAGAAGCTTGCTAAGTTCTTCTCTGAAGATGGATCTTTTTCTTTCCATTCAGCCTTTACGGCTAATGTCGACAGTTCATCAGGTCAGGTAAGTGTCGATAAACCCACTGTAGTTAGCTGTGAAAATTGTGATAGCTTAAAGGTTAAATATGCTGAACAGGAAAGTAAATTTGAAGTCACACACAAACACAATCAAGAATTGATTGTAGATCTTTCCAAAGCAACTGAAGCTAACTTGTTTTTAACCAGAAATGAAAAAGAATTTAAAGCTACAATTGCGTCACTAAAACATGATGTTTCTGAATTACAAAGGGCTGTTTTGAGAAAACAACATGTTAACAATGATTTAATTGACACAATTGAAAAGCAAATGGTGGAGTTAGCTACAGCTCGGTGTGAATGTGAGACAATCAAGCAGAAATTGGAAAGCTATTCCAATTCCCGCTATGTTTTGGATCACATTATTGACGTTCAGAAGAAAAAGGGGGATAGGAAGTGTAATGGATTTAAATCATGTCCTCCCCCAATGAATCACAATTACTCCAAATTGCCGGATGACGAGGATATGCCCCGTTTTGAACCTACTGTGCCACTCTGTCTTGATGACTTTGCAGTAGGCCTCGGGTTCACAACTGGTACATCATCCTCGGGGCAATCTGAGTCTGAGAAAGTGAAAGACTCATCGTGTGATAAGGAACAGAGTCCTCCCATTATTGAGGATCCTGATTCTTCGGACGATGAATCTGAAGAAATTGTGAAACCTCAGTCTAACTCGGTTACACCAGACATCCCAATCGAGAATCACATCTTGTGTGATCCACCAGTGGAACCGAGTAAGACTGAAATGTCAAAAGGAATGGAGTCCCTTGTTTCTAGTTGTGAAGGGAATAACTTGTTGTATACGCTCAAAGGAGATGACAAAATCTACTCTAACAAAGATTTTCCAATTAAAAATGTAAATCAAGATTTAATTGAGCAAATTTTTGAAGGATGTATTGATAAGTTTTTGGGAAACAAAAGTGGCAAAGTCACCGTCACTCAATGTGATCCAATTCCGTGTGAACAAGTTAGAAAACAATACGAAAACCAAAAACAATCAACTGAGCGAAAACAACAAGTTAATTCCGGAAAAGGGAAGGTACAGGGGAAGAAAGCTCAGAACAAGAATGTTCAAGCACCTAAAGTTCAGCAGCAAAAGGTGCAAAACAAAAGAGCTCCCGTTAAGAAAAGAGAACAGAAGGTGAACTTTGTTGGATCAAAGGGTACAGATAAACTGGAAACATTTCAGAATAAATCTAACATTGATTTTGTAAAACAAGTTAGAATTTTAAAACGAAATGATCAGAATAATTACACCCAACACACCAAGGGATGTGATTTAGGTCCAAGTACATCTAGATCACAGAGTTCATTGTCTGGTTCTCAGTCTGGTCTTCAACATGTTTCTCCGAGGTTTGTAGAGCGGAGAATGTGTTTTGAGTGTGGGACAATTGGGCACATTGTAAGATACTGCCCATACCTGCAAAAGTTGAAAGCTCCCCAAGAAACCAATTACCAAAAACGATCGTTTTCCCCGAAACAAGACCCCCGTGTCTTGAAAGAAAAGGAAAAGAAGTTGAAACAAAAGAATCAAAAGGTAATTGAAAAGGCCTTAAAGGCAGAGGTGAAAGAAGAAAAACCTGTTCAAACAAAACCTAAAATGGTAAAACCAGTAAATGCAAAATCAAATACTGGTAAAGAACAAACAGTTTGGAAACCAAAACAGGTAATTCAGTCAGGGGGAGCACCGCAGGTTCTTTTTCCTAATCATCAGGAGATTGAGATCACCTTCCTTGATGATCAAGGTCGACCCAAGTCCACAAAGGCCTGGGTCCCCCTCTCCGTCTAATCTTTGAATGAGTGTGTAGGATATTCCAGGAGGAACTTTCGATAGTCGTAAGATTGTCGATAGTGGAGTGTCCATGCACAAAATAGGCGACAAAAGAAATTGTTGCCTGTGATGGAGAGAAGAAAAGAAAGTGAAATGGAAAGAGAACGGAAATGTCTGTTGAAAGAGTTTGAAAAGCTTCGACAAAAATGCAAAGCCTTTTACAATCTAGCTTTGATCGGGTTTCCCAGGGTAGATTCAAATCAAAATGTACGCACCTGCAGCACGTTTGAAGTTCAAAATCAACAAGATGAACGTGAAGTGTACATTTATTCGCGGTGTAATTGAAGAAAAAGTGTTTGTTGAACAAACCAACCGGGTGTGCGGATGCCTTGGCATGGACTGAACAACCGCACACTACTTCTCAAGAGAAAGACAAAAACCTTCGCTGGTGAAATGTGGAATACCAGCCGGACCCAAAGGTTTATGATCTTGTTGCTGTCAAGAGACTTCTCAGTAGCTACAAAGAATCGACTTTGAAATCCACACCGGGTGGATATCCAGTTTGGGAGAGTACTCAGATTCCTTGTAATGCACGAAGCAGTTGCAGGATACGGTTTAAAACTTCTAATCTCTCCTCTACTTGTCGTTATTAAGCTATTTCATAACTTGTTATCCTCTTATAGCACTCTTTGGCCAGACAATGCTGTCATGGCCCGCACCGCAAACCGACATGCCAACTGATTTTTCCAAAATTCGATAAATCTTTTCTGATTCAAAATTAATTTTGGTAAACGGCATTGAGGTAAAACATGAGTTAACCAACATCGGAAAATCATTTTTGTAAATACCTTTGTATTTTAAATTTGTCTTAGTTTATTGATTTTAGGGGGAGTAAATCCAAATTTGAAAATCCAAAAACATCGAAAAATTTCAAAAACACAAAAACAATAGGAAAGCAAAAATGAGTTTCCTGGCGAGCAAAAGAGAAAATGATAGTACATCAGTGGTCTGTCTAACCCTCTTTAAACCCAAAATGAAAAACGATAAGCAGCTCTATATAAGATGTATCGGTAGGCTCACAATCATTTTAAAGTGTGCAGGGTGATATAAACTTAAATCTGACTGAAGACTGGGTGGGAACCATTCATTGGCATATGGTCTTGGTACCGAAATTTCGTTTGAGAGATTGCCGAGGTTCTGAGATATTCGGTCTTTATGCTGCTTATCATCTGGGTATCATGGTTGTATCTTTTACCGAAAAATAACGGGGACGCAAGTCTAGATCTTCCATGATACTATACATACGTGTACATACTGCATACGACCTCAATAAGTGATCAACAATCACATGTCCAAACAAATAAGTGATAATATATCACAAATTCTTTCCGGGAGTCAAGTTCGTCTCTCTGCTGTACGAAAGTACTGACCTGTTCACGGACTTGCTCCTGTGCCTTCATGCATCGAAAATCAAGTTCCTCATCAATAAGTGATTCTATCACATAGGGCTTGTTTTCAGTCAAAATAAGTGAGTTACTCACATTTTCATATACGGTCAAACAGATGATAATCGGTATACTCACCGGTAAGATGAACCCTCGTGCATACCTTGATACGGGAATGTGTCGTGATGTGGATGAACACCGGTCGGTAAGTATAAATCATACCTTAACGTATCCCCTCGCCATGATTACATCTGATAAGTTGAGCTTATGTGGACAACAATACCGATAATTGTTATAGGATGCTTATCTAATGTTAACTAAAAGAACAACAAGAGCGTTTTAACATGACCATACACTGATATGATTCTCTTACCCTCGAAACTCGCAAAAAGAATGTCTGTAAATATTTATTTACTGCTTTTAGTTTCTGCATATTTGTATATATTTATTTATTGCTTTCCGTCTTAACATTTGAAAAATGAAAATTCCAAAAAGATTTTAGGTGTGTTTTAATATAAACTTTATGAAAACCAAAAAGATTTTGCTTCTAGTTTATTTTTGATTGACTGATGTTGGAACTCGAGTCTATCCTACCCAAAATCCTGATTGTAAGCCGGAAAACAATTGCATCTTCATAAACAGTCGAAGTTAACGAGTTTTGAAAGTTAAAGGATTAAAATGAATATTTTTTCTAAACTTTCAAACTATTGTCGGTTGGTGTTTGATTGAGATTTGATCTCATATGTGTCGTTAGTTTAAATGTTAACTATATTCCAAGCGGTTGTTCTCATTATGCGTTTAGCTTTCTTGCATGTGCAGATGCTAAAGGCGAGGAGAACATGTTCGATGAAAAGCTTTGGAATGAAGACACGAAGTGGAGGCACTCAAAGGATAAAATGATCGAGTTGCCGCTGTCCCTTCATCAACACCACAAGGATCTGAAGAATTGACAAGTCAAAAGATTCACGAGCATGACTCAATGGAGAGTTCAATCTAAGGGGGAGTTTGTCAACACACTTTCTACATGAAACGGGGAGTTTGTTGATACACTTTCTGCTTTGAAGACGTGAAGACTTTGAAGATCCTCCGACGTGAAAGACATCGAAGTTGAATCTTACGAATAGCGTTGAACCTCACAAGAGTGTGAAAGGGGGAGTTGTTGATGCAAGTTGAACCTCACGAGTAGCGTCCAAGGGGGAGTTTGTTGATGCATATTTTGTGGACACGACTCAGCTCGGTTCAACTTGGCTCAGTTCGACTTGGTTTCGACTCGAAGACACGAAGATCAAGACGAAGACGTGTGTCTGTACTTTGTCTGTAATGTGTCTTGATACAAAAACGATGTCGTGTGTTAGATTTGTTTATATGTGCGTTCGATGTAAGTTTGACCAGTCAACCATCCTCCGGTTTGACTTGGCCAAACAGTTAGCACATTTGGTTGAAACATGCTGATGTCGAAGGATGTCATCGAAGGATGGTTTGTATCCTTCGATGACCTCGAAAGATGACCTCGAAAGATGATGTCTTTCGATAGATACAGATGGACCTCGAAGGATATCATCCTTCGAGGTATGTATGGATCTTTCGGTGGATATTCTGGTCGATAGATGATCCTTCGACCAGATCTCCATATCCTTCGATCATAGCTGCTGTTACGGGTATAAATACCCAAGTGTTGTGTTGATTTCTTTAGAGTTGGTTGAGAGCACTTGATAGAGACACCATAGGAGAACACTCTGCCGAAATCACACACACGAGAGAGAGAGTTTACGGAATACATCTGTAAACATTGTGCTTGTAACCGGAACCTTCATTCGTATTAATACAAGTGGTGTTAATCGGTGAACTTTGTGTGTCGTGCTTTTGCGTGTTCTAACTCGGTTTGCATCCTAGCTTGGTTTCCGCACTCGCTAGTGTGTTAATATAACAAGGATAAGGTTTGACCTCGTCACGAGAAAGAGGGACCTACAGTGTTCTTTAAATAAAAGCCACAAACAACCCTTTGGCAAAAATTCTTTTGTTGCTAACCAACCTCTCCAACTCCTCTACTCGGATGTTTGGGGTCCCGTCACAACATCTATTGATGGTTTCAAATACTACGTCATTTTCGTTGACTATTTTTCCAAATACATTTGGTTATACCCAATTAAACGAAAATCCGATGTTAAAACTCTTTTTCCACAATTCAAATCACTTGTAGAAAAAAATTTTAAAACAAACATTATCGCATTATTTACCGACAATGGGGGTGAATATGTGGGTCTTTCCACGTATCTTACCTCCCAAGGCATTTCTCATTATACAACACCACCTCACACACCGGAACAAAACGGTGTTGCCGAACGACGTCACCGTCATGTTGTTGAAACCGGCCTCGCTTTACTTCACTACTCACACTTGCCACAACATTTTTGGTCCCATGCGTTTCAAACCGCAACCCACCTAATTAACCGGATGCCTACACCTACTCTTCACAACAAATCTCCCTACGATATGTTGTTTAAAACCACTCCTTCTTATTCCAAACTTAAACCATTTGGTTGTCTTTGCTACCCATGGTTGCGGCCCTATGCCACTTCCAAACTACACTCCCGTTCCAAGCCGTGCATATTTCTTGGGTACTCATCCTCCAAATCGGCATTCAAATGCTATGACCCTACTAGTCACAAACTATACCACTCCCGTCATGTTGAATTTATCAAACATATTTTTCCATCTAAATCCACCAACTCCCACCCCAAACACATGTCTTTTGACACCTTTCTGTTCACAAACCAATCGGACCAATCAAAACCTTCTCCTTCCCAATCTTGTCCAGACCCACCTATAATATCTCAATCCCATCATACCCCACAGCCCACTACAACCGAAGCCCAAAACCCCATCCCTTCCCAACCTCTCGGCCCACCTCCCCCCTCTCTTACAACCAACCCAAACTCCCACACCACCAGCCCCACATCTACCACCCCAACTTCCAACAGCCCCACCCGCCCAACATCCAACACCCACCCTCTCGGTCCTACACACCAACCCATCGACACTCCCTCACCAACCAGCCCACCCTCACCGAACGGTTCATCCTCTCAACCCGATAACACCCATACCACCCCAACCGCTTCTCACCACAACGATCTCACCAACTCATCCGCTTCTCAAACGACCCGAACCTCCCATAACCCTCAACTACCTCGTCGTCAACCAAAACTCAATTCCAAATATTACAACCCCAACTTTGTCAACTCTACCACCATTCATCCTCTCCCCGTGTCCATTGAACCATCCACTTATACCCAAGCATTGAAAGATCCCGATTGGCGCCATGCCATGGACCTTGAGTATAATGCTCTCCTCCATAACAACACATGGGAACTTGTTCCCCACACGACCCAAACTCCTATTGGTTGCAAATGGGTATTTCGAATCAAACGCAAACCCGATGGCACCATTGACAAGTACAAAGCCCGTCTAGTTACCAAAGGCTTTCACCAACAATATGGAAAAGACTATCATGAAACATTTAGTCCTGTTACTAAACCCGTTACCATTCGCACCGTTCTCTCTATTGCTCTTTCCAAAGGATGGTCTTTGCGTCAACTAGATGTTAATAATGCGTTTCTTCATGGGACTCTTCACGAAGATGTCTTTATGGTGCAACCTCCCGGGTTCACCAATACGGAATTCCCAAGTCACATTTGCAAACTAAAAAAGTCCCTCTATGGGCTTAAGCAAGCACCGCGTGCTTGGTATATCGAACTAACCAATTTTCTCATCCGCTTTGGCTTCAAAAAATGTATCTCTGACCCCTCTCTCTTTGTCTACACTCTCAACAATATCACTTGCTATATCCTTGTGTATGTTGATGACATTGTCCTCACCGGCAACCACAATCCATTTATGGATTCCTTTGTTCAAGCCCTAAGCAAACAATTCTCTATCAAAGACTTAGGCCCTCTCCATCATTTCCTAGGAATTGAAGTCATTCCTACGCCCCATGGTCTATTCCTTTCCCAACATCGCCATATTCAAGATATTCTAACCACCTTTAAAATGGATGGTGCCAAAGAGGTCCTCACTCCTTTAAGCACTTCTGATTCACTTACTTCCTTTGACTCCACTCCCCCAGTCGATCCTACTCCTTATCGCCAACTGGTGGGTACTTTGCAGTACCTCGCCTTCACTCGTCCCGACATCTCCTTCGCAGTAAATAAATTATCTCAGTTCATGCACTCACCTAAACAATCACACTGGCAAGCTCTCAAACGGGTACTCCGCTATTTGAAAGGAACGGTCCATCATGGGTTGTTCTTGAAACGCAATACTAACCTTAACTTGCAGGCCTTTTCGGACTCAGACTGGGGCGGTATTAATGATGGGGGACGGTCCACTACAGCTTATCTCATATATCTTGGGTCCAACATCATATCTTGGAAATCAGTTAGACAAAAAACTGTCTCTCGATCATCTACCGAAGCTGAATACAAAGCTCTCGCTAATGCTGCAGCTGAACTTTCCTGGGTTAAAAATCTACTAGGTGAACTCGGGCTCCCAATTAAAAGCGCTCCATCGCTTTACTGTGACAACACCGGTGCTACCTATGTCTGTGCAAATCCTGTTTACCATTCACGCATGAAACACATTGCTCTGGACTATCACTTTGTGCGAGAACAAGTCAATTCTGGACAACTCAAAGTTCTTCATGTCAGCTCCAAGGACCAACTCGCGGATGTCCTCACGAAACCGCTTCCATGCGCACCATTCCTATATTTTCGATCCAAGATTGGAGTCTCCAACGGATCCTCCATCTTGCGGGGGCGTATCAACACCATCAATCAAGCAGTCAAAGATTGAATATTATTCTCTCCTCATTTATTTAGACAATCAAGATGATTGGCAAAATGATTGCAAATCAACTAATTCATGGCTGTACATTATTATTGCCTTAATTCATGCCTTTGTATGTATATTGTATCTTCTATATATTATAATGTAAACGTAGTGCACAGCATCACAAAATTCAATATAATATCATTGTTTATTATAATACGCATGCCAAATGCTTTAAGGAAACTTTTGATGATATTGGGAGAAGTAATAAATTTAATATTCTGAGCGTAGATTTTTGGGCGAGGATCGAGGAGACTTGTAGACTATATGATGTTTTAAGCAATTGGAATATACTTTGCATTTTACAGAGCCAGAGGTTGTTATCATAAGATGTTATATCATATGCTAGTTTAAGTTTGTGTATAAATTAACAACTCCTGTCCTGCCTAATGATTGATCAATGGTCCGGCAACAAGTATGCCAATGTGAAAGGAAATTGTTGTATACTTAATTATTTATTTCACTTTTCCTACTTTTCTTGAAACAGAGTCTACCAAATTTGAAAATTATTGACCTTACAATGTCATCAAACCTAATCAAGACACCAGATTTTGACGGCCTTCCATGTCTTGAAAGATTGATTTTATTATATTGTTATCGTTTAGAAGAGATTCATCCATCAATTGGATATCACAAAAGGCTTGTTTTCGTGGACATGGGAGGGTGTCGAGGACTTAAAAGGTTTCCACCCATCATACAGATGCAAATGTTGGAGACTCTTATTCTCTCTGAGTGTCATGAACTTCAACAGTTTCCAGATATCCAGTCGAACATGGTAAGCTTGGTAACCCTTCATTTGCATTTAGTTGGTTGTTATTATAATATGCTAGTTTAAATTTGTGTATAAATTAAGAGCTCCTGCCTAATGATCGATCAATGGTCCGGCAACAAGTATAACAATGTGAAAGGAAATTGTTGTATACTTAATTATTTATTTATTTGACTTTTCCTACTTTTCTTGAAACAGAGTCTACCAAATTTGAAAGTTCTTGATCTCTCTCATTCAACTAACCTAATCACAACACCAGATTTTGATGGCCTTCCATGTCTTGAAAGATTGATTTTAGAGGATTGTGGGAGTTTAGAAGAGATTCATCCATCAATTGGATATCACAAAAGGCTTGTTTTCGTGAACCTGGCCTGGTGTACAGCACTTAAAAGGTTTCCACCCATCATACACATGAAAAAATTGGAGACTCTTAATCTCTGTTGTTGCGAGGAACTTCAACAGTTTCCGGATATCCAGTCGAACATGGATAGCTTGGTAACCCTTGATATGAGTTGTACTGGTATAGAAATAATCCCACCGTCAGTTGGACGATTTTGTACCAACCTTGTTTCGTTTAGTTTAGAATGTTGTGAAAAACTGAAAAGGATAGAGGGAAACTTTCATTTCTTAAAAAGTTTGAAAGACCAGAATCTCGCCTATTGTACGGGGTTACAATCTTTTCATAATGACGGGTCGATGAGCTTGAAGCCACGTTTTCTAAGGAAATTAAATCTTAGCTATTGCAATTTGGGAGATGGAGACATCCCATCTGATATATTTTGTGAGTTATTAAACCTACAACTATTAGACCTAAGTGGTAACAACTTTTCAAGATTACCTTCCGGCATCTCACGACTCCCGTGTCTCAAGCTCCTGAATTTGTCAGACTGCATAAACCTTGTAGAATTGTCAGACCTCCCATCAAACATAGCTATTCTCAAAGCACAAGGTTGTGACTCACTTGAAATTGTAAGAGATTTATCATGCTATAAATGGTTGTGGAAAGTCTCACTTTGGAGGAAAGCGAATAAGAGGGTACTACTTTCTATGCTTGAGGTATAACTCTTATCTTGTTTTTTGAAATTCAATCTTTTTTTAAACTTTCAATATAAAAATAGTATTCATAATAATTGGAATGAAAACATGGCAGGAAAATGCAGTTAAAGATCGCTTTATGAGTGTGTTAAGTCCCAATGTTCAACCATCAAGCATTTATACCAAACTTGTCACATTGCAACTTCCACACAACTGGTACAGTGACTTTAGTGGATTTTTATTATCATTACGTGCTCGTCATTGGACGCATCGCATAGTTATTAAGCAGGAGATGTCCACGGATCACCCTGAAGAGTTTGGTGAAGATTGTGAAAAATATGACTATGAAAGGGTGGGTTATGTACCCTTTAGTTCATTGAGGCACATCCCATGGTTCAATCCTACATACACTCAAAATATTTCATTTCAGGCTAAAGATGGATCTAATGGTTTGCAAAACAAGGGTCTTAATGTAGAACTTGTTTGTAGTAAAAGTAAAATAGATGATTTAAATGAACACCCAATCGATTACTCAGAGTGTTGGGATGAAGAATATGAAGATAGCAAGACATTTGAGATCACATATGATTCACATTCCTCTGAAATTCGGATTTCATGGAAACATGGTTGGTTTATCTCATTTTAAAATTTCAACGTTTGCCCACATTTTGTTACCATTTTAAGTTTGCTTTTGCTTCTCCAGCATCATTGCAGCCTAAAAAAAAGTTGTAGTAAAGTTTCCTTTATTATCTCGTAAGACTTCACATTCTATATTTTGTTCATTACCAGGTTTCATATCGTTTTTGTTGGTTGTTGCTCCCCTTTATGCATACTTTCATGCGTATAAGCTAAAAAGGTATGTTATTTGTAGAGGATACAAGATGGGTTAAAATGAGATAGAGTTGAAACGACATTTTTATACGGGCCAAAATAAGGTTGGTTCTCCACAAACACTTTTGTTTTCTATTTTTCTATGTTTTTTTCGATTTTAGTGTGTTGGCTATCATACAAAAACATTATTGTTACAATAATATTGATAACAAAACACAAATCAAATTGACTAATCGGTTATAAAAGGGGCTCGTGATACCGAACAAATATCTAGCACTTACCAGGCCATCGATATTTTCTTTATGGTTACTTATTTCCTCAACAAATCAATTCCCAAATGTTGTATTTTTATTTATTAGAAACCCAATGTTCTCATAACTAAGTATATACTTAGGTGAGGATGAAATAACTCCAAGTTATATATAGCATTTAAGGGTGTTAGTTTCAAAATTGGTCGCCTTACATGATTACCAAACCTATTTTTAGCATACTTTTTATGTAACATTTTTTTCATGCATGAGTGAATAATAACTCGTTTGTTTCAAGTTGATGCATGACGAGATTGAAATCCACTGCGTATCACATAAAATGGAAGCTAAAAAAAGGCTAGATATGTTTTTAGTAGTTTTTACGTATAATTAAAGTGCAACAACTTTATTGTCACATCATAAGTTCTATCAAACAATACAAATAAGACTATTATAAACTATTATGATAACCTACGGTTACGTCAAATAAGCCAACATATATATCACTAGAGACTTAAGTAAAACATAAACATCATCATCATCATACTCAGTAAATCCCAGCAATAGCAAAGCTAAGGTAGGGTCTGAGGAGGGTAAGATGTAGACAGCCTTACCTCTACCGCGTAGGAATAGAGAGGCTGCTTCCAGTGAGACCTCGACTCGATAGTAGTTCTGCATCAAGTCTTGGACATAAGACACATAACACTAAGCAATCGAGACAAAGACCAATTACTCGGTTAGTGCATGTACCCTTTTGTCTTTCAGCTATCAACGCCACCACATGATGCATGATTAACCATCCTCATCTTTTAACGTTATTTTCACGAAATTAGTAAAATAACGTTAAAATTAGTGCATTTTCACTTTAGCCCCCCATCGCCCACACATATATACATTATATACGCATACCGCAAGCGGGGCATAAAATAAAACATAAACGAAATTAATATTTCGGTCAAATTAACTAATAGCTTAAACTTAATTACGATTAAAAGTAGAAAATAAAAAGTAATGAGTTAAATGTCATTTTAGTCCCTATGGTTTGGGTCATTTTGCCAGTTTAGTCCAAATGTTTCATTTTTCACATGTGGGTCTAAAAACTTTTCACCGTTGCCATTTTAGTCCACTGGGTTAACTTCATCCATTTTTTCTGTTAATGAGAAGGCCAATTCGGTCATTTGATATGTAATTCTGTTAACTAGAAGGGCAATTCGGACATATAAAATGACCGAATTGGCCTTCTCGTTAACAGAAAAAATAGAAGAAGTTAACTCAGTGGACTAAAATGGCAACGGTGAAACCTTTTTGGACCCACAGGTGAAAAATGAAACCTTTGGACTAAACTGGCAAAATGACCCAAACCACAGGGACTAAAATGGCATTTAACTCAAAAGTAATTTACCAGAAGACTTAACAAGGACTGTGAAGTGTGTCGGGTACATAAGCCGGTTAAGACAAGGCTTGAAATCTATAAAAAAAAAAAAGTGCCAGTTATTACATTTATGTAGTAGATATGGAGAAGATTCTTAAGATTTGAATTTTTTTTAGTGAAGATGGAGTTAGTGGATTTGTATGTTAGGGTAACTTTGGTGATAGATGGTTGTGGATTAAGAAAAACTAGTTAAAACTTGATTAGTGGGCAAGAACTAAAGATGGATAATTGATGATTTAGTAATGAAGTTAGATCACTTGTTGGATTTTTGAAACCCCATTGATTACCTAGTGTTGATTATTTTTAAGTAGGGTGAGTATGAGTTGGTTTGGTTTGATTGTTGTTATTTGAAGACCATAATTTATTGGCTATATTGGTTATCAAACGACGATTTAAATTTTTGTTCGACCAAACCATTTAACGAAAAATTTAAAATTATTTTCATTTTTCATTTAGTTGTCTTTGTTTTTCGATTAAATTGACTTTCTATTTACGTATACATAGGTGAAATAATTTTGAGAAACTAATGTTTAACATAGAAGAATTTGGAATTTGATCAGAGAAAAATTGTTTTAGGGATTCTTTAACAGAATGACGTAGCTATGATTTCGTATAAAAAAGTAGATGTTTAAAACCGTCATATTCAATTACCTTTTAGTATAATTTTTAATATTGGTTAAAGATTCATGGAGTGCATTTACAACAACTAATGACGTGGTTGGGGTTGTGTTAAGATTATGCGTGTTGGACCTCACTAAAATAATGCATGCATGATGCAACAGAGAACACCGGTAATCACGTAACATGTTAATTTTTAAAATAAAAATCTATAGCAATATCATACTCAAATAAAAGGGATTAAAATGCACCTTTTTACGGTGTAGTTTTGTTAAAAAAATATTAACATATGAAAAGGTATCATCGTTTAAAAATCATGGGGGTAGAACAATATGTTTAAGCTAAGTGATGTAAAATGATACCACAGGTCGATGTTGGAATTCATGTGTATAATGAGCTTGTTCATGTAAGTGTATTGTGTGTTACATGTATGTATGTGAGAGTTGGGGGATACATTTATAAGTATAGGTATAGCGGGTTGACATATTAAAGGTTAAAAGGATTGACGGATGACCAAAAAAACGCACATATAAGATAGGGCTATAGGGGGATCAGTTGAAGCCCAATAAGCCCAACATGTATAGGTTAATGGATAGCCATTAACTTAAATCCAAGTGCATCGTATATTTCAAACCCAGGGTGAGGATCAAATAAGAAGTTTATTTTGGCTATTAAGTGTAGGAAGCAATAGGATTATGACATGTGGCAACATTTAAAATAAAGAGCAAGGGTATTTTAGTCAATGGTATACTTTCTTTTTCCTTCTTCTCCCCAGTAACTTCAAAACCCACCATTTTCAAAACCCACCATCTTCAACCTTTTCTTCACTTTCTATATCAATAATCACTACATTATAGTGTGATTTTCATCAACAATCAATGATTCAAACACCCGATCAACGTGTTCTTCAGCTTTTTTAAGAAAACCCAGTTTAATTTCATACAAAATCTTGTTTTTTTCTCATGATTTTAAAGATAATCACTCGACCGGTTTGATTCGATCGCTGATAGGTGTTTCTATCATTCAAATTTCGTCAATAGTTGAAGAAATCGGCTTCGATCCATGTAAGAAATTCTTTAATTTCAGTTTTACGATCTGGGTTTTTGATTTTGTCGTTGCGTTTTACGATCTTGGCAGGGTTCGGGGGCAGCGCCCCTGGTAGCGGGGTCCCAGGGGCGGCAGCCCCTAGCGGGGTCCAAGGGGCAGAGCCCCTTGATTAAACTGCTTTAACAAAAATGCATCAGAAATGTCTGCACGTGTAGCTAGAGAAAGTCTTCACAACTTTTGTTCGTGTATTCTAGAACTTTATAGGAAAAGATATTTAAGAAAGCCCTCGTTCAGTGACATGCAACAAATATTGGAACATCACGCAGATTATCATGCACTACTAGAAAACTAGGCAATAGCCACCAAAATTTGCAACCAAACGAAAATGGTAGCAAAATCAGTTACCATTTTTCAACCAAAATATTATTGGTAGCAAATACATCTCAAATATCCAAAATAATAATAATTTATATAATACGGTCGTAAAATGGTGACAAATATATAAAAATATAACATTTTTTGGAAGTTGCCACCGTTTTTTGATGGCCATTCAGCTTGCCACCGTCACATGGTCACAATTTAGAGAAAAAACTAAGCGAAAATATCAAAATTTTACCCGCTCACCCAAAATTAAGCGTGAATATCAATTAAGTTATCATATCTAGGGTTTTGATTCTAAAGTCTGCTCCCCAAAATCATATCTAGGGCAATTGACAAGGGTGATTTTTTCACCGTATTTTTTCGGTGGCAAACTGGTGACAACAAGGAAATTGCTACCATTTTGTAACCAAAAATTACATGACAAAAGCCATGTTTTCTAGTGGCGCTCACACGAGTGGATTTAACGGGATGCCAGCCATCATGCTTGAAGCGGTTGCGTCCCAATATCTTTGGATATGGCATGCGTTCTTTGGTATGCCAGGTTCACTTCACATAATTATATTACCATCATAAACCACTCGCCCCTTTTCAATGATCGGGTAAATGGTATAGGACCCAAAGGAACTTTCTTTGTAAACGGGGTTGAGTATGTGTATGGGTACTAACTAGTTGATTGGATTTACCCAGAGTGGGGGGTTTTCGTAAAATCATTCACAAGACACGGTACCATAGATCCAAAGAGATTAAAGTTTAACAGGGTTCAAATGGCTGCACGTAAAGACGTCGAGCGAGCATTCGGTGTTTTGAAGAAATTATCGACTATGGGACAAGGATCAGATTGGGAACGTGATGTACGCATGTATCATTCTTCACAACATGATTTTGGAGGATGAAGGTAGAGCGGTCGTTACCTACTATGATGACGATGACCCCCAACCTGGTAACGTAACCGTCGAAGATAAAGCGGCAAATGAATTTTTGATCAAGTCAAGGGATATATATCACAACCTTGGATCTGATTTGGTGGATCATGTGTCAACGATTCATGGGTTAACGAAGACGACGAAGAATGATTGTTTTTTATTTTGATAATTATTATGTATGTTTATGTAGTTTTTAATGGTTATATATATATATATATATATATATATTTAAAAAAAATGTTGATGTGGCTTGGCCACGCCAGCCAAGCCACGCCCACCATACCCCCAAAAACTTGGGTTTGTGTTTGTTGATCTTCAATTTCACGTGTCAACCCATACCCCAAACCCCCGCCCCACCATACACCACGGTCTTATATCCTAACCCTTGAAACCCGTTAGGCTTGTTTGGATTAACAATTTCAAAATGATTATTATGAATTAAAAAGTCAGAATCAAAATCATAATATTAATTAAAGTTAAAGATAGTGACACAATCTTATGTTTCAATGATGAAACTGAAAGTATGTAAATCATCACTACTTGCTGAGGTTTCAAGGATGAAACTGAAAGAAAATATCCATTGATAACATTTCATTCTTTTAATCTCATCTAAAATTTTGATTATTTTCATGGGAATCTTGAAAACTAAAGGCTAATAAATAATAATAACCCATTACTAAATTAAATTAGACTTAGGATAACCTTTGAAAAAAGAATATCAATTTATATGACGATTGTTTCCTTAAATTCTCAACATCATCCAGGTTATGGCTATTCTCTTCAAGCTCATCACAAGAACCGGCATAATCTGTGATCCCGCTTGAACCCGAAGATGATGAAACCAGTGTCGAATCCAAATCAGTTCTTCTCTTCTTACTAGTAGACATAAAATCGTAGAAAACTAGCTATTTTACCGATTTACAATCGCTAATTATCCCAAATGTCTCTTCATTGTACTTGCTAACTTTACTTCCTCTTTTCTTCAAGAAAATTTTGCAAATAACCCAATTTTCCTTACCCTAATGCAACAATAACAAATTGTTAGCTAAATGTGTTTGTGTATTCGATTCAAAATTGTATCAATCCGAAGGAAACCTGAGTTGGGTTCTTGGGTTGAGGGGTTGCGAGTCTGTACTCGTGCATGATCCAATCGGTTCATGACTCGTGTGGGGGTTTTCCTTTGTTTACGAGTGTTTTCTTCATTCCCACAACTTGATTGTTCTCTGAAGAAACAATTTTTTTATCTAATCCGGTTGCTTTCCAATACCCGGATAAAGTAGCCCGATTCGATCAGTTCCCGTTCAGGTATTTGAGTTCTTTTGTGCTGAAAAAAAACCTTTCTTGCTCGCAATCACCTAAATTGAGTATACAACACAAAAAAGGCTTAATATAATGAATATGATTGAAATTAAGAAGAATATTTTAATAATCGAACAACTTCTATGACTCCAGGTGTAAATGAGCCTAGCGTGAGCTAATTTACGCTTAAGCTCCACTAATTTAATTTACTTGAGCTCGAGCTCGACTCACGAGTAGTTATTTTAGCTCAAGCTCAGCAACAATATTATTTTCTCCTCTGGCCCCTGACGTTTGTTGTTTTTTTTGACAGAGTTAGCGAAATAGACGAAAATGACAAAAAAAAATAGCAAACGTAAGAGACCCAAAGGAGAAAAAAAACTATTTTGGCTAAAGTGTCATTTTGGTCAAACCTCGGGGACTAAAATGACAATTTACTCTATATTTTACTAATAATTTTATCATAAATTTATAAGCAACGGTATTATTATAAAATTATATAAATATCAGACTCGTTTAAGCTCGATAAATGAAGCTCAGACTCTTTTAGTTTATTCAGAAAAGCTTATTTTTAGGCTTGAGCTCGTTCGAGCGTTTAGCAAAAACATCTCTAGCAGCTAACAAACGGCTTGACCAGTATAGCCAGCCACTGGTCATGTGTATAAAGAGAGTATAGCTAGATAAGAATGGAAGTAAATACATAACCAAATAACAATCATGAAAGCAAAATAAACAAAAATAATAATACAATCATATTCACATATATCTAAAACACAATCAAAGCTCTATATATATAAATTATTCACAACAAATGTAAACAACAAAAACGTTACCTGGTAACTCCCAAAGTCCCAAGGATCAGACTTGCAAACATCAACTTGAGGAATAATAGAAGCAGGCAAAGGAAAAGATTGTACTTTGCGCTTCAAATATTGTACAACCACTTCCTCATCTGTTGGATGAAATGCAAAACCAGGAGGCAACCTTTTAAAAAAATAAGTTTTTCCATATCCCAATATAATTTTTCCAACAACAATATCTTTGAATTGAAACACAAGAGTTTTGGTAATATGGGAAATGTTTAAGAATCCATTTTGAAAAAAATAAGGATTGTGTTTGGATGATAATGAAGAAGGAGATGTGTGCGTGTGGATGTAAGGAGGAAAGTGAGGGTTCTTTATAGTAATTGGAGAAGAAGGTGACCGAAAAGTGTGTGCATGTTTGCGAAAACAAGACTCAAACTTTTTTTTTTTTTTTTTTGAAAGGTATACTTCATTAAAACTAAACACGCCGGCAACCAACAACAACAAAAAACTACAACATGTCAGATTTACACCAACTAAACCAATCTACCTCTTCATACTTCGATCTATTAGAAAACCACAAAAAACTAAGAGCCTGACCTCGTTGAAAATGTTCACCAACTTAACCGCTTTGTTCTCCAACTTAAGCTCGTTCTTGGCCTTCCAAATACACCAACATCCGATGATAATTATTCCGTGCAAAGCCTCCTTCTTGATTTCCGAGGAAGCCAGCAAGTGTTGATCAAAGAGATCGTGCATCGAAAAAAAACACAAAGTTAGGGACCTTACACCATGAGCTCACAAACTGCCACACCATGGCCGCTACGTAACATGACGTGAATAAGTGATCAACTAATTGATCTCCAAAATTACAAAGAGAGCACGATATATCTTCAACTGGAATATTCCTATTCCTCAACGCCACCCCCGTCGGAATTCTATTCAACTCCGATCTCCAGGCGAAAATATTACATTTCGAGGGAATAAATATACACTTAGAAGGTAGTGTGCATGAAATATACACTTTAGGGAGCTTTCAACCCATTTGACCATTTCCTTCCATAAGCTATTTTTTGTATTTTACCATTTTGACACGTTGGATAAAAGCCAAATCAAATCAACTCATTTATTAGTAATGGGGTAAAAAATGTTACCTCTTCAATCAGGTATCAAAACTTTAACAAAGTTATTAAGTTAAAACATAGGCAATTGTAAACCGAACAGAGTTCCAAAAGAGTCATGCACTGTGATTCATTATCTAATAATATTGGTGATGTAGCGCGTGATTCGGAAACGAAGATCAAACACGTTGATTCAAAGAATACCTGTGTGTTCTTCCCCCAACCCCCAAGATTCCACCCAAGAGGCACGGAATTTGAAGTGAAAAATCAATTATGTCAAAATTCAAGTCTGATCATTCATATTACTAGAGGAACATATAAATAGAAACCGAAATTCGAAATGGGCCTAAAAAAGATAACGGGCCAAACACAAGCCCAAAAACAAAATGCCCAAAATACTTAAAAAAACATAAAAATGCAAATAACTAATGGAAATAAGCGTTTTTTGGCCCGGACGATGACCCAAACCGCCGTAGGCCGTTTGCAGCAAGATGGAGCTCGTTCACACGTTCGTTTCACACGTTCATTTCGCCTGGTCGCACGCCCAAAACGGACCCCCGTAGCCCAAGTTAGAGCCATTTAGTGAAGCCCCTTTTGTTACGTGATCTTGAGCCTCCAAATACAAGATGGCCCGCTCCTCCACACTTGGGCCCGCGTCATTCCCTCCTGGGTAGACAAAATTCGACCTCGAATCCGCAGCAACCTCATCATCAGACGAATCCCCATGAAAAGGCAGCAAATGTTTGACATTGAAAACATCGGAACAACGAATGTGGCTTGGTAACTTCAGACGATAGGCATTAGAATTTATCTTCTGCACAATCTCCACTGGCCCAATCTTCTTAGCTGACAATTTATTATACTCCCCCACTGAAAAACGATCCTTAGTCAAAATGGCCCAAACAAAGTCACCCTCTTCAAAATCAACTTGCCTACGCTTTTGGTCTGCAGCTTGCTTGTACTTTGAATTAGCATTGGCCAAGTTATCCTGCACAGCTTTATGAACTTCATGTAATCCAACCACAAAATCTTGCACCTTCTTGGGAACAGAACCTGGGGTAGGAAGTGACATCAAATCAAGAGGACCCCGAGGCTTAGCAGAATAGACCACCTCAAACGGACTAAACCCAGTGCTCCTATTAACAACATGATTATGAGCAAACTCAGCCTGACAAAGCTTTTGATCCCAAGACTTCACATGATCACCCACAAGACACCGCAAAAGATTACCAAGTGACCGATTAACAACTTCCGTCTGCCCATCAGTTTGTGGGTGGTAAGCACTGCTAAAATTGAGCTGAGTGTTCACCATTTTCCATAGACTTCGCCAAAAATGACTCAAGAAACGAGTATCCCGATCAGAAACTATAGAGGATGGCAAACCATGCAAACGATAGATATCTCGAAAGAACAACTGAGCCACATTAACTACATCTGTTGTCTTCTTGCAAGGAATAAAGTGCACCATTTTAGAAAACCGGTCCACCACTAGAAAGATCGAATCATTACCACGCTGAGTACGGGGTAACCCCAACACAAAATCCATGCTAATATCTACCCAAGGTTGCTGAGGAATGAGTAGAGGCATATAAAGCCCTGCATTAGTAGCTGTGCCTTTTGAAACTTGACAGATCCTGCAACGTCTAACAAACTGATCAACATCCCTCCGCATAGCAGGCCAAAAATAAGAAGACTGCACCAATCGTAAAGTACGGTCTCTACCCACATGCCCTTCTCCATGCAGTTCTTTAATTATTTGAAGGCGGAGGCTGGAATTAGGAATACACAATTGATTTTCCTTAAAAAGAAAACCGTCATGCACAAGAAAATATGTCCTCTTCCCAAACTGCACATCCTGCAAAATGACAGAAAAATATGGATCTGTTGTGAGCTGTTCCATGAGATTGTCTAGCCCGGGTACAACAACTCTCATAGAAACAAGCAGGCTACTCCTTCTGCTCAAGGCATCTGCCACACGATTCGAAATTCCAGACTTATGCTTCACAACAAAAGTAAACTTTCCCAAGAAAGCCATCCACCGGGCATGCTTATGTGACACTTTATCTTGACTGCGGATATGCCACAACTAATCATGGTCTGTAAATAAAACAAACTCCTTGTGAAACAAATAATGACGTCAATGTTTCACAGCCTGGACTACTGCATAAAATTCAAGATCATAAGTGCTATAACGCAACTTTGGCCCAATCAACTTCTCACTGAAATAGGACACTAGACGCCCCCCTTGACTTAGGACTGCCCCAATACCACCCTGCGAGGCATCTGTGTGCAACTCAAAAACCCAAGAAAAATCTAGCAATATTAGAATCGGTGCTGTTGTAAGCTTTTCCTTGATTAACTGAAAAGCTGATTCTGCCTCCTCAGTCCATATAAAGGTCTTCCCTTTCATGCAGTTAGTCACTCACTGGCGCCATAAGGGAACTGAATTTCGAATGAATTGTCTATAAAAAGAGGCAAGACCATGGAAACTACATACTTTAGTTATTGTAGTTGGAGTTGGCCATTGCTTAACAGCCGCTACCTTTGATTCATCCACCTGTATGCCATCAGCAGAAACAACATACCCCAAAAATAGGACCTTGGGGACCATAAAGACACACTTCTTTTTGGCCGCATACAAGTTATCCCTTCGAAGCAAGGTCAAAACCTGCCGTACATGCTTCACATGCTCATCAAAATTAGGGCTATAAATAAGAACATCATCAAAATAAAGCACCACAAATTTGCCAATAAAGGGCCTAAACAACTGATTCATGACCCGCATAAACGTACTAGGGGCGTTGGATAAGCCAAAAGGCATCACTAATCATTCATACAACCCCTCACGAGTCTTGAAGGTGGTTTTCCACTCATCCCCAGGCCTGAGTCGCGTCTGGTAATACCCACACTTCAAGTCTAGTTTTGTGAAAATTGTGGCACCATTAATTTGATCAAGTAAATCATCAAGTTGGGGAATCGGAAATCGGTACCTTACAGTGATCTTGTTGACTGCACGACTATCAACACACATACGCCATGTCCCATCCTTCTTTGGAGTCAACAGAGCAGGAACAGCACAAGGACTCATGTTTTCCCGAACATACCCTTTAGAAATTAAGTCTTCAACCTGCTGACGTAATTCCTCATGTTCTTTTGGGCTCATCCTGTAATGGGGCTAATTGTAGGATCGGATTCTGACCCGAACGAGTCAATCAGAGGAGTTTGATCAGATACAGGTGCGGAAAACAAGTACCTGACGTAAAAACAGCTAGATATCTTCTTAATTCTCTTTTCTGATTAATTTGACAGCTTTTACATGCAATTCTCACACCGGCAGCACCTCAGTATGGAAATCTGGAAGTTACAAATGAGGTCCTCTTATACGGTATATATAGGTGAGGAGGTTCCTTTATACGGCATGTCCATATAAGCGAACCTGATAGGTTCCCTTATACGGCATGTCCGTATAAGCGGACCTGACGAATAAGCTAACCTATCATGTCCGAATAAGTGGATCTGACACAAAAGAGGATCTCCTATGTTCGTATAAGTGGACCTCCTCTATACAACACATATTCTCTAGTTTTCTCGTAAAACGCGCCCTAATCTATACATTACAAAGAAAGACTCGATCTAAGACGTAATCAACAGATGTAGTGCACCAACAGACTCCCCCTCAGATGTTGATGGAGTCGACTATCGAGTCACAACAATGCTGTGTATTCACATCTTCAGTCTTGATCAGTCTCTGGGCTTTTCTGTCTCTCTATCTTCAGACTCCCCTTCTCGATTTACTGGTATTTCTTTGTTCTTCAGTAACATCTTCAGGATCGTTGTCTGTTTTTTCATCTAACAGCTTCGTATCTTATCCTGCAAATTCTCTACCTAAAACATAAGTTTTACAATTTTAGAATAAAGGTATATGCACTAAAACAAACTCTTCCTCAAACCAAAACTGAAACTTTATCAGTGACAATATTGATGAACCACTTGAAAGGTTAAATTATGAAAACATTTAATTCCACACAAACACTCCCCCTCAAATATTGCTCATCATGTTTAGCACTCGGAATTTTGAAAATCAGCTTTCCAATATCAGTTGTCTAAAATCTTTTTGATTTTTTCAAAATTTTATGCTAAAACACACTGAAAATATTTTTGGATTTTGAAATAAAGAAATATGTAATGCAGCAAAGAAATATTTACAAACAATATTTTTGTGAGTTCGTGTAAGAGAATCATATCAGCTTATGAGACATGTCACCAACACCGTTAAGCTTGATTTCATTTTAAGTTCTAAACAATTCACCTAGATTGTCAGTATATCGATCCACTGAAGTTTTCACACAAAGTTCAATTGATCCGAGATACGATATTAGTGTCTTAAGGACTTAAACTTATCCGTGTGTCCCACTACTTGAATATACTCCTGTATCCAGATCCCAATATTCAGTCTTACAGGTGAGTATACCACAGATGATATCTGTACAGGGGTTAAATGCGAGGGCCGTGAGAGCTCAGGTCAGAACTTTTGTTCAGCAGAGAGATGACGGCTCGACTTTTGGTGGGTCCCCTTTAGAGGATCTTTTGATTTCAACAGCAGCGATTATCAATTTTATTGTTTCATCAGCTTGCTGAGGGCGGCGCTTATGTTTCAAAGCGTTTGCTAAAAGCATTATCCGAGGACTAGGTCAGTATTTCCATACAGCAGAAGTCCCGGGATAATACCCCAGATATCACTGAGCATAAAGACCTAGTATCTCAGAATAAGGGACCTTTCAAACGAGATTTCAGGGGTTACCTATATATCCAGGCAGTTTTGTTAACCCACAGAATAAGCAAGTTTAAATTTTAGGTTTATATCTCGTCACAATCTACTAAATGTGCAAAAACCTACTGGCACATCCTCAGTGAGATTGTTTATCACATTTTATCTTTACATTTCTTTAGCATGTTGTGACAGTCCACTGATGTACTATCATTTCCCCTTTTCACAACGAAACTCATTTTTTGAATTTTATCATGTTTTTGGCTTTTTCAAATTTTCTAATGTTTTTGGATTTTCTGAAATTTCCCCTACTCCCCCTAAAATGCAAACACATTTCAAAGAGAATTTGAAAATAACTAGACTCTTGACTCACTTGAAAAGATAGTGATGTATTGCAAAATACATTATTATATCGTGTATAGTTTGTGCGTTTTATCGTTATTTATAGTATAGGTTAGTTTAGAATTGCGTACTATTGATCTACATTGCGTTTTCCAGGTCTTGATACAGAAAAGTGATGAAATTGGAGCAAAACCGAGCTAAAGTGTCAAATGTCAAGTTCCGGAATCAATGTATAAAAGTGTTAGAATTATTTTGAAGTTTTTGGAAGTTGGAGCTGAATTTAGAGGAAAACATTCTGTGAAAAAAGGGCAGTCGCGTAGCGCTAGGGTGGAAGATAAGTCAGTCGCGCTACGCGACTGAGGTGGCTTTGACTTTATTGACCTTTAAGGCACTGGCGTAGCGCGAGCGTGAAAGGCAGACCCGTCGCGCTACGCGACGGGTAGGAATGTTACGTCTGATTTGGAATTCAGCTAGGGTTTGGTATAAAAGCCAAGAAACTTAATCAAAACCGGGAGTTACGAATTTTGGAGTTCTTTGAGCAAGTTTGGAGCATTCTTGGAGCAATCTTGGAGTTCTCGAAGCACGGGAATCATCGGTACAAGTCAGAGACGAAGAATCGAAGGATCCATCGGGTTTTCTAATCCCTTGCTTTGTCGATTTTCTTTCTTGAAATTTGTTATGATGAATTCTTTGTTAGACATCTTTGCGTTGTTTTCGTTTATTGAGATGCTTGGCTAAACTTTTATAACTACCTAGACAAGATGAATGTTTGATTAAAGTTTGGATTTTTAATGGTTTTTATTGTTTGTGTATGGATTGATTTCTGAAAGTAAAGTGTTTTAGGATTTCTGATTTGGTGCACATGCATTCTTAACGATTGTTTTACTACTGTTTATTGCTTCGCTTGAATCTTGGTGACGGTCTTTATCACGGAATAGAATCGAGCTAGGGTTTTAGGTTTTGGTGAGTGTCTATATCACATAATAAACCTTTGATCCTTTAGGGTGAAAATCATGTAAGTAACCTTAGAAGTAATAATCGGTAATTTAATAAAATCAAGTGTTCTGCTTAACTTGTCGCTGAGAGGCTCGAGTTAGTTATTAGGTCGCGGTGCATTATATATTTAAGATAGGTTTTGAGAGAAATCGGTCTTATTTCCCTAAGTGCATTTGTGTCTAGTGAACCAAGTTAGAACCTAGAATTGCCTTAGATTATCGCGCTGAGAGGTAGATAGTCATATTAGGGCACTTTTAGAATCGTTAGAGGACTGAGAGGAAGTCTAACAGTCGGTAATCATAACAGCCTTGTAGGGTTTCCTAGGTTTCTTCCTGAGAAGGGTCGGGAAGTCTTAGCATTGAAATACCTTAAGGTTTAGTATTTTAAGATCCCGGCTCCATACAACAATAATACCATTAGAAGTCCATTCCCATTCAAACTGGATTCGAGTCTAGGTAGTCGTTAATCTCATCTGAATACAAACCTCAGTTTTTATTCGTGTCTTAGTCTTAATCTAGTTAATTAATTAGTTAATATAGATTTCCTAGTTTTTCAGTAACCCCCCCCCCCCAAAACAAATAAACAAGTTAAGTCGCGTCAGTCAGTGTCTATTAGAGTCTAGTTTACGTAATACATAGAGTCTTTGGGTTCGATACTCGGACTTGCTTAGGCTATACTACATTGATCGGTACACTTGCCGGTTGTGTGGTTTAGGTTTTAGAGAGTCAGAGTCTATAAATTTAAAGCTTTATAGTGTCTAGAATAGAGAGTCTAATTTAGTTTGTTTTTATAGTCTGTTTAGCACACATCAGATAGAAAAACAACACAAACTGTACAGAAACATGACAACCAATATCAAATCACCTCAATTCGCCATTCACTAGGCATAAACAATCTGAACTCCCCCTTTCACAAACCATTTTCTCATTTAGATTTCAAAACACTTAAGTTTGTTTTAATCAAAATGATTTTTCCGGAAAATGAGTTTGTTAAGATAAAAACCACTTGTAGGTTTATCACTTTGTTAAAATCGGGGATATGGTTCATCATCTTGTTCTTTGTAATATCATGAGTTAGTAAATCAAGTACAACTTAATGTCCCTGATTTACTGTTTGACAATTAAGCAACCTGTACCACTTGTAAAATAACCATACAATACCACTTGTATGTATATTCAAAATGCCGATTCCTGCTTCGCACTTACCAACCTGGAAGCTCCGGCGTAGTCATTCAACCTGTAAAGTTTTAACAATTTTAATTTTTCATACAAAACTCATAATACATGAATAATGCCGATTCCTGATCCACGATTACAAACTTGGGATCTCCGGCAAGTCAGGTTTTTCAAACGAAGAAAATGTCCACCCAAGCCTGACCAGCCTTGGGTGATTTCAATTCGGATTTTGTTGGGGTGTAAGTTGCTCTCTTTGTAGCGTAGAAGTCTTTTACCCCTTTCACCTTCCTATCAACCATTTTACCGAAAATTTTCTTTACATTCCCATTAAAAGCTTTCTCAACATCAAAATTATCCTTTTCAGAATAACCCTGATTTGAGAATTCAGACTTTCCAGCTTTTCTTTTAAAATTCTCAGTCCTCAATGGTTGAAAGTTCTCGTCATCCATTGAAGGAACTGAGTTTTCATCACTCTCAATGGCGGGTAGTTGGGACCCCGGTTCCAAATCAATGTGATGTTGGGTGTCTCGTAGGGGTGGCAACCCGACAGGTAGAGAAAAAATCAACAAACTCCTCGAATAACGGAACCATACATTCAGGAATCTTGAC
The DNA here is from genome assembly GCA_030545235.1 of Helianthus tuberosus. NCBI lineage: Eukaryota > Viridiplantae > Streptophyta > Magnoliopsida > Asterales > Asteraceae > Helianthus > Helianthus tuberosus. Next base: position 8,461,608 of record CM060398.1, on the reverse strand, counting down.
TTCCTCGGGCACCGGCTTCCCAATCAAAATAAAAACATTGTCTGCTTCCTCCAACTCATCTTGAAACTGACTAATGGTCAACAGAGTACCCGACTGTTTTGTTGCTAACTGCTTAGGCTTGCTAGGAACAAGAGTGATCTTCACACCACCAAACAGAAAGCTATAAGTATTTGACCGCCCATTATGCTCTATATTGCGCTCATATTCCCAAGGTCTACCCAACAATAAGTGACACGCATCCATAGGGACCACATCACACACAACATCATCTTTATACGTTGACCCAATAGAAATAGAAACAAGTGCCCTTTTAGATACCGTCACTTCACCTCCCTTTTTAAGCCATTGAAGCTTATAAGGCTTCGGGTGACTCTCTGTCTTCAAGGCCAACTTTTGAACTGCCTCTTCAGAAATCAGATTGTCACAACTCCCCGAATCAATAACAAACGTGCAAACCTTCCCCAAAATGGTACATGTTGAGTGGAAGATGTTGTGCTTCAGCCAGTCATCCCCATCTTCCTTTGGTGTATAGCAAGAGCGTCTGACCACCAAGTTCACCCCAACATCACCGGTCACAACCTCCTCTTCATATTCAGTTTCTTCATCATACACTAGGTTATTCTCATACTCTTCATACTGATCATCCTCAAACTCAACAAACAAGTGTCTTTTACCAGCCTTTTTGCACTCAGCTTGACGATAGCCTGTTTCACCACAACTGAAACATCTCGGACCACTACTGCTAGCCCCCTTAGAAGTAGGCCCGGTATTGCTACCCCCCGGCTTCTGCTGACTAGGCCCGCCACGAGGTGCCCCACTGCCTGACCCAACGTTTCCCCCAGCAGGGGTAAATGAACCGCCCACCCGACGGTTTTGTTTCTCAAACACCAATGCCCGTTGGTGTGCCTCTGGAATGGTTAGTGGATCAAAAAGGTTCACGGACTCCATGATTTGAACCCTTAGACCCCCAATATACCGAGAAACAAGTTGCTCCTCCGGTTCTTGAATATCATTCCTCGCAATCAACTGATAAAACTTCGTTGTATAATCATCAACAGATTTGGCCCCTCTTTTAAATTCTGCAGATGTTGGTACATCAACCTTTGAAAATTGTGAGGCAAAAAGTTGGACCACAAGCACTTCTTCATCTTGGTCCATGTCATGATCCTTGAATTTCCGAGCCTGTTTCGTGTTAACTTCAATTGCTGCCACCACGCAGAGGCCCTACCACGTAACCTGGTAGCGATCAAGGCCACCCGCTTATTTTCAGGCACCTCCTTGTACTCAAACACCTCCTCCACGGTATCCAACCAATCGATGAACCCCCCCGGATTCAAACTAGACCCATCAAATTCTGGAATATCAACTCTTATCCCAGAATCCCAACGCCTATTACCACCTCCACGCTCACCCTTTGGTCTCCCTTCCTGTTCATCTTCAGAAGACGAACCGTCACCAAATGGGTTACTCAATTCAGAACCATACCCGTCATTGGGTCCCTGCCTCCTACGATTGATCAAATCGGCCATCCGGTCAGTCAACTGATTGACCACTTGATCCAACCGTTCATCCACTCTCGCCATAAGTCGCTGCTCCAACTCTCGTTCATACACTTCATCGAGAGGCATGTTGTTGTTTCTCCTCGGAGGCATTTTGAGCCAGGAATTCGGCTCTGATACCAATTGATGTAGCGTGTGATACGGAAACGAAGATCAAACACGTTGATTCAAAGAATACCCGTGTGTTCTTCCCTAACCCCCAAGATTCCACCCAAAAGGCACGGAATTTGAAGTGAAAAATCAATTATGTCAAAATTCAAGTCTGATCATTCATATTACTAGAGGGACATATAAATAGAAACCGAAATTCGAAATGGGCCTAAAAAGATAACGGGCCAAACACAAGCCCAAAAACAAAATGCCCAAAATACTTAAAAAAACATAAAAATGCAAATAACTAATGGAAATAAGCGTTTTTTTGGCCCGGACGATGACCCAAGCGGTTTGCAGCAAGATGGAGCTCGTTCACACGTTCGTTTCGCCTAGTCGCACGCCCAAAACGGACCCCTGTAGCCCAAGTTAGAGCCATTTTGGTGAAGCCCTTTTTGTTACGCGATCTTGGGCCTCCAAATACAAGATGTCCCGCTCCTCCACACTTGTGCCCGCATCAATTGGCAAATAGAAATAGATTTACCTTGAGGTGCTTTTATTGAGTCTACCGGAACCAGAATCCTTAGAAACCACTCGTTGTGAAGCACTTAGAGCCTCATGAGCCTTTCTTTGACTTTCTGCAACTGCCATGTCAGCTGCTTGCCTGGCCTGCACACAGAATGTGAAAAATTAAATAGCTTTTTAGCAATAATATAACAGTTTCATTTCTATTTAATAGCATGCATTACACTATTCAAAACAAAAATCATCAAAGGATAAATCAACAATCGTCAAGTCATAGATAATCAATTTCTAGTGTTAAGTTACAGTGAAACTGGATAATCCGTTTTCGATAGCAAGTTTAGAAGTAGCAGCAACAAAGGGTTTGGAGCTATCTACACTGTATGTGTTTCTTTTCTCCCTCAGCTTTCTTACTTAGTGTATCAAGTGTCAACCACACCTTCTTAATCTATTTGGTATATTGTGATCACATGTTGTTTGTAGTTTCATGCATACCAAGTGTTTGATGAAATGTCTCAATGAAAAAAGTAGGTCGAATCATGCAAACCATGATGAGTTTTTACTAGGATGTATTGGGATTAATAACTTATTTTGATAAAAACAATAAATGTGTAATTTGTTGATATGGTGGCAAGGGTGTTGAGGTTTCTGGATCACCAACAGACATATCTGCAGTTTACTTTTTTTGTTCCTTAAATTTGGTGTAGAGGTCTCTCTTGATCTCCTTCATGCCAAAATATTGATTCAGTATTGTGCAAAAATGATGTATTATTAATAAATTGGATCCTTTACAATTATATTTCATATGATTCCTTAATGTTATACTTATTCTACAACATGATTTCTAGGTTGCAGGGTATGAGAAGAAGCCGAGATCGCGGCTTTAATCGTCCATTCATTTGACGAAACATAACAGAATGAAGGAGGTATCCTCTTCTAATCTTGACGTGTCAATCAAACACTAAATTTAATCAGAAGAATGGTAAACCCGAAATAGATGAAAGCTGAGTACGGAAATTATCTGATTTACAAACAACACAATAAGCTGACCCGTCAATTTGACAAGCCAAAAATGTGTGTGCCCGTCCTTGACCCTCCCCAATGTGTTTTGTTAAAAATTCTTATTTTGGAGATATGTTAAAAATGGTTAGTTATAGAGACCATGGGGGCAGATATGTTAAAAATTCTTATTTTGGACTAATATAGTAAAAGTGATATAACCATAGGGGCCAAAAACGTAATTTACTCTTTAAGAAATTAGAACAAAATATATAGATATAAAATACAAGAAAGATAGAGGAATGCAATGTGAAAGGTTGTAGTCTATTTTGACCCTCAATTATTTCATGCATATGATAAAATAGTTGGTAGATAGTAATTTAGTGTGATGGGGACGCCACCCCTCTAGATCAACATATATAAATAACAACTAACAGTATTTTAATCTTCATGTTGTCGTAATCCTTTAATTTTAGTAATAATATATACATTATTGAAAGTAGAGGTGGCAAAATAAACCCATTAACTAAATTTTGGGTCAAGATGAACATTTAAAATAACAGTTTGGGTTATATCTTGGGCCATAAGTAAATTGTTAGTAGGTCTAGATGGGCCAAAGTACATTAAACATAATCACAGGTCAGGATGGGTAAGACTTTATCATCGAGCAGGTCCCAGGATGGGTAACGCACAGTTAAGGTTTCTGTCAAGCTAATCAACAATCGCTCTTCTGTTGGTTTCTCGCTACTTCAGTTAGGGTTCGAACCCTTTTTTCTCCTTAAATCTCACTCGAATTTCCAGCTGGCATTCTCTGATCTCATCAATTTCTCATCTGGGTCTTCTTCCATTACTGATTTCATCAAGTTTATCGTGATTTTAAGGTACCCTTTTGATTTCAACCGCTTGTTTTTGTAATTAACGATTTGGGGTTTCTAAACTTTTGTTTTGTTAAATGGGTATCAAAGATTTTGAATTATTTGTGGAGTTGTTGTTGAGAATTTTGTGGATTCTGCATATTCTGTTCTTGATTCTTGCTTTTCTTTAAGCGATTTTTTTTTCTTTTTAAATTTGTTATGTGGCTATGAGCTATTGAGTTTATCTTCCAGTCTGAATTTTGTTCTAGTTTTTACTGTTAATTCAGTTATTGGGTAAGGTTTTGAAGCCATTCCTTTTTCCCTAATTTAATTTATCATAATTATGTATTAATATTGGATTAATATGTATTTATTTGATTAAGAGTGTGGTAAACATGTAGAATGATTCAATGGCTTCGTTGCTTTCGAGATCGATCAAGTTTGCCCTTCTCCAAAGTATAAAGCCAAGAGTACTAAACGTTTGGCGCCTTTTGTAATTAGTGTAGGCGCTGAGTGAAAAAGCCTCAGCGTGTGCGGCTCGCGCTTAAGCGTGCCTGAGGCGCGCTTTTTTAAAACCAAGGGTAAAATGAAGTTCAAGTTAATTAAACAATATAATGGAAAATATTTTTGAGGTGTATTTTATAGGTTAATTAGGAGCAGCAAGTTAGTTTGGACCCGCCGATGGCTGATGACACAACCGAACCGAGCTACTGGTTGAACTGGAGTTTTTTCCTCTGTGTTTTGTGGATATTTATTGCTATGATATTAGCAGCAATCTTAATAATCAAATATGAAATGTTCATCAAAAAGAAAGTTCAAAATATAAACGATGAGGATGATTTGGAATCCGTCTGGATTTTGTATGAGGATGAAACTTGGAGGACATGTTTGGAATAATCCATCCTGCCTGGCTGCTTGTTTACAGATTGGTTGCATTTGGTGTAATGTTGGCGTTGCTAATTGCTAATCTGATTATGGAACGTTACTGGTTATATGTACACGTTCTAGACGTCTATTTTGCGGTATGGAACCCTTGAAAGACAGCAAGCAAGAAGACAGCATACCTTTTTTTTTTTAATTTTTTTAATTTTTTTTTTCGAATTTTTCAATTTTTTCGTTTTTTTAAATTTTTTTCGTTTTTTATTTATTTTATTTTTTTTTTCGTTTTTTATTTTTTATATTTTTTTCATTTTTTATTATTATTGATTTATTCTCAACCCATCCTAACCCAAATCCATTCTAACCCAAACCCATCCTATCCTGACCCAAATCCATCCTAACCTTCTTCTTTCTTTTACCCATCTTGACCCAAACCTATTCTAACCCAAATCCATCCTGACCCAACAACTAATCCAATCCATTCATTTTGCCACCAGTGATTGAAAGTATTATGAAGTTTCCTGCATATGCCAATTTCCATGAGGTTAACCATGTCACCCTGCTTGACCCCCGTTTCACCTCGATGACCAGTCCCTTTTTGTGACAACCCCCAAATCGCCCAGTAAAGGCCCAGTATACGCTGACTTTTGACATCAGTTCATACTCGATACGTATTGAGAACTCATGTGTCTTAAGTCGGTATTGAAATCAGTTGTTCTCATGTATATTGATTATACTGATGATTGATTCTAACATCTGCTTTCTTATAGATATATATATATATTTTTTTATTTTATTGATTCTAACAACTGGTTTCATATTAATAACTAAATATATTATATTTCATCATAGTGGGTAGGTGATAATATAGTCGGTAGGAAATTAGTGTGATGTGGACTCCACTCGGTATTAAACTTTGATTAAACATTATAAAGAGTTTTAAAGAAAGATGAAGGAATCCGATGTGAAAATTTCATGAAATTTCCTTTTTATGCCTTTCACTGGAGCGTGAAATTTCTAAAATACTTTATATACAATATATAATGTGATGCCCATAGACACATCTCACCTGCTCAAACCACATCACTCTTTTTGGTAACCTCCACTGCTTGCCTTTATACCAATTCCAAACAAATTCCATCTACAAATCAATGGCATCTTCATCCTCCGCCTCTCACTCAGTTCCTGCCTCTATGTCTCAATCATGGAGTTATGATGTATTTCTGAGTTTTAGAGGTGAAGACACTCGCAAGGGCTTTGTGGGTCATCTCTATGCGGCTCTTGAACATAAAGGAATATACACGTACAAAGATGATGAAACACTTGCCCGGGGCGAGTCAATCGGTCCAACCCTATTAAAAGCTATCGAAGAATCACGGATTGCTGTTGTTGTATTCTCTGAAAACTATGCGGATTCATCTTGGTGTTTGGCTGAGCTTGCACATATTATAGAGTGCGTGGACAAGAGGGAGCAGATATTGATGCCCATATTTTATTACGTAGATCCTTCTGATGTCAGAAAACTTAAGAGGAAATATGAAGAAGCATTTTCCAAACATGAGAGAGAAAATAAGGAAAATGTTGAAACATGGAGAAAAGCTCTGGAAAAGGCTGGCAGCATTTCTGGATGGACCATCAATGACACTATAAACTGGTAATTAATTTTCTCTCTCTCTTTTTTTTAAACATTTTAATTAGTTTTCTCTCATTTTATAACTAGTCGATATGAGTCTGCTTTTATAAGTTTGTTTTATCGTTGACAAGTCAAAAGAGCAAATTTTGTAGATAACAATGAAACGGGTTTAATAAAAATATAATATAATAGTTACTATCGTTACAGTTTAGTTTGTAATTAGGTTTAATTCATTTAGTTTCTAAGATTCGAAAGAATGTGTTTAATACATGGTACCAAGTGGTTGCTACTTACTAGTACATTCTGAATTAGCCACGAGACCATCACTTCATTTAGTGAGTGGAAGCGTGTTCTAAATTCTAATTATCCTTATTTAATTACTCATTGTGCAGCTATGAAGCCAAATGCATCAAAGAAATTGTTGATACAATTTCTAATAAGCTGCCTACAGTAAGTGCAAACGTCAATAAAAACCTCGTTGGAATAGAGAATCGCTTGCAAGATCTGAAATCAAAGTTGAAAATTGGGCCAGATGGTGTGCGCATTGTCGGGATATGGGGGGTTGGAGGTGGTGGTAAGACTACTCTCGCATCTGCTGCTTATGCCGAACTCTCTCACCTATTTGAAGCTCACTGCCTTCTTCAAAATATCCGTGAGGAATCAAACAAGCATGGTTTGGAAAAGATGCAAGAAAAAATTCTCTCACTTGTTTTGAAAACAAAAGACGTTGTGGTGGGGAGTGAGTTAGAAGGAAGAAGCATGATAGAAAGAAAGCTACGTAGTAAAAGGGTTTTAGTTATTCTTGATGATGTTGATGATGTTAAGCAACTAAAGGAGTTAGCCGGAGCGCATGATTGGTTTGGTGAAGGGAGCAGGATAATAATTACAACCAGGGATAAGCATTTGCTAAGTACCCGCTATGCAGATGAAGTATATGAAGTGAGTTTGTTATCACCTAACGAGGCTATTGAGCTCTTTAGTAGACATGCATATCGGAAAGATAAACCTATAGAAGATTACGAGATGCTTTCAAAAGAGGTAGTTTCTTATGCTGGTGGGCTCCCTTTGGCACTTGAAGTTCTTGGTTCTTTTCTATATGATAAAAACAAGGATGAGTGGAAGTGTGCCTTGGCCAGGTTAAAAGATATCCCAGATGATGAGGTCACAAAGAGACTCAAAATAAGTTATGATGGACTTACACCTGATGAGAAAGTGTTATTCTTAGATATTGCATGTTGCTTTAGGGGAATCCATAAAGATGTTGCAATGGAGGTGCTTGATGCTTGTAGTTTACACCCTGTTATAGGGTTAAAGGTGTTGGAACAAAAATCCCTCATAAAAGTTTCAGAATATGGAAGTTTTGAGATGCATGACTTGATAGAAGAAATGGCCCACTACATTGTTAGAGGGGAACACCCTAAAAATCCTGAAAAGCATAGCAGGATTTTGAAGAAGGAAGATTTAGCATACCTCTGTGACTGGGGGGCAGATGCACCGCCAATGGTTAAATTAACTTTACAATAAAATATTTCATATACATACACATCTAATGACCCTTGTGTATAACGTTACTGACACAATTTGGTTCCCTTGAATAATTAACACAGGAAACTGAAGTGTTACTTTACCACGAACATCCACGCCTATCTGATGTTGTTGCAAACATGAAGAAACTTCGGTGGATTTGTTTGTATGAATATCCAGCAACTTCATTCCCATCAAATTTTCAGCCAAAAGAGCTTGGTTATCTAGACTTGAAATGGAGCCAACAAAAAGAACTGTGGCATGGGTATAAGGTAGATGAGTATTATTGTTTCACAAATCATTGCAATAAAACTGTGAAATGAATCACAAAATGAACATATCATACTTTCTCTATGGATTAGGGACAAATTAACTTAGTTTCGATTTCCTTTATAGTCGACATTATACGCATGATGCTTTAAAGAAACTTTTGATGATAAGGGGGTGGGGATGCTCCACTTTCCATCACTCGCCACACCCAATCATGTTCCGCCACGTCATTGAACCTGGTTCCATCACTAGTGATGGATTTTAGTGGGGGTGCCATGATCAAACCAAGTGGTGAGAAGATTGCGGATGTTAAAACGATAACTCGTGAAGAGAGGCTTTGATAACGTGCGGTCGCCAGCACGCGTGGTCACAATGACCGGCGACGGTGTTCCACGCGTGGTCACCCACCCACCACGCTGCATCACGGAGCACCCCCACCCCCCTAAGTAAATAAATTTAATATAACCAGTTGTCTATAATACACTATTCTGACCCCTAGATTTTTGGGCAAAGATTGATGAAAATTATCGATGATATGTTGTTTTAAGCAATTGGAATTTACTATGCATGTTATAGAGGTTGTTATTATAAGATATAAAGATGTTATATCATATGCTAGTTTAAATTCGTGTATAAATTAAGAGCTCCTGCCTCAAGATCCATGTGCAAGAAGTATGCCAATGTGAAAGGAAATTGTTGTATACTTGCCGATTTATTTGACTTTTGCTACTTTTCTTGAAACAGAGTCTACCAAATTTAAAAATTCTTGATCTTTCATGGTCACCAAACCTAATCAGGACACCAGATTTTGAAGGCCTTCCATGTCTTGAAAGATTGATTTTAGAGAGTTGTGAGAGTTTAGAAGAGATTCATCCATCAATTGGATATCACAAAAGGCTTGTTTTCGTGAACATGGAAAGGTGTAAAACACTTAAAAGGTTTCCACCCATCATACAGATGCAAATGTTGGAGACTCTTATACTCATTGATTGCAATCAACTACAACAGTTTCCGGATATCCAGTCGAACATGGTTAGCTTGGTAACCCTTCATTTGCATTTAGTTAGTTAGTTGTTGTTTTGAGTTTGTTACACATCTACAAAAAGAGGTGTATATTGCATATTTCATTAAGAGAAATACATATCATACTTTCTCTATATATTAGGAGCCAATTAGCTTTGTTTCAGTTTCCTGTATAGTCAACATTACACGAATGCCAAATGCTTTAAAGAAACTTTTGATGATATTGCCAGAGGTAATAAATTTAATATTACAAGTTGTCTATAATATAACAATATATGATGTTTTAAGCAATTGGAATATACTTTGCATGTTACAGAAGAACAGAGGTTGTTATTATAAGATGTTATATCATATGCTAGTTTAAGTTTGTGTATAAATTAACAACTCCTGCCTAATGATCGATCAATGATCCATGGGCAACAAGTATGCCAATGTGAAAGGAAATTGTTGTATACTTAATTATCTATTTGACTTTTGCTACTTTTCTTGAAACAGAGTCTACCAAATTTAAAAACTCTTAATCTCTATGGTTCAGAGAAACTAATCACGACACCAGATTTTGACGGCCTTCCATGTCTTGAAAGATTGGATTTAGGAATGTGTAAGAGTTTAGAAGAGATTCATCCATCAATTGGATATCACAAAAGGCTTGTTTGCGTGGACATGGAAGGGTGTGCAAGACTTAAAAGGTTTCCACCCATCATACACATGAAAAAATTGGAGACTCTTAATCTCTCGGGTTGTGAGGAACTTCAACAATTTCCAGATATCCAGTCGAACATGAATAGCTTGGTAACCCTTGATCTGTCTCATACTGGTATAGAAATAATCCCACCGTCAGTTGGTCGATTTTGTACCAACCTTGTTTCTTTTGGTTTATATGGTTGTCACAAACTGGAAAGGATAGAGGGCAGCTTTCATCTCTTAAAAAGTTTGAAAGACCTGAATCTCAGTAGTGGTTATATGGGGTTACAATTGTTTCATCCAGACCGGTTGGTGAGCCTCACGCTACCTCAGTTTCCACGTTTTCTAAGGAAATTAAATCTTAGTAGGTGCAAATTGGGAGATGGAGACATCCCATCTGATATTTGTGAGTTATTAAACCTACAAATACTACACCTAAGTGGTAACAACTTTTCAAGATTACCTTCCGGCCTCTCTCAAATCCCGTGTCTCAAGTATCTCAATCTGTCATACTGCGTAAACCTTGTAGAATTTCCGGACCTCCCATCAAGCATAGCTGTTCTCAAAGCAGAAGGTTGTGACTCGCTTGAAATTGTAAGAGATTTATCAGACTATAAATGGTTATGGAAAGTCTCACTTTGGAGGAGAGCGAATAAGAGGGTACTACTTTCTATGCTTGAGGTATAACTCTTATCTTGTTTTTTGAATTTCAATCTTTTTTTAAACTTTCAATATAAAAATAGTATTCATAATAATTGGAATGAAAACATGGCAGGAAAATGCAGTTAAAGATCGCTTTATGAGTGTGTTAAGTCCCAATGTTCAACCATCAAGCATTTATACCAAACTTGTCACATTGCAACTTCCACACAACTGGTACAGTGACTTTAGTGGATTTTTATTATCATTACGTGCTCGTGATTGCAATTACAGAATGCATTTCATAGATATTAAGCAGGAGATGTCCATGGATCAATCTGAGAAGTTTGATAAAGATTGTAGGGAATCGTGTTACTATGAAACGGTGGGTTATGTACCCTTTAGTTCATTGAGGCACATCCCATGGTTCAATCCTACATACATTAAAAATATTTCATTTCAGATAGCAGATGAATATAATCATATGAATAAACCGGGTCTTAATGTAGAACTTGTTCGTAGTAAAAGTAAAATAGGTGATTTAAACGAACACCCAATCGATTACTCAGAGTGTTGGGATGAAGAATATGAAGGTACAAAGACATTTAAGATCATGTATGATTCACAGTCCTCAATTCAGATTTCATGGGAACATTATTAGTCGATCTCAGTTTCAAATTTCAACATTTGCCCACATTTTGTTACCATTTTGTTTGCTGAGTGGTGCAGCAGTAAGTTGGTGTTCGAGAAAACAAGAAATAGTGACTTCATCTTCAACAGAGGCTGAATATGTGGCTGCAGGTTTGTGTGCTTGTCACTGTGTCTGGATGAAAGGTTTATTAAAGGAAATGGAAGTCGAGATAGGAACTGTGGTGATTTATTGTGATAATACATCCACTATAAAGTTTTCAAAGAATCCTGTTATGCATAGAAGAACCAAGCATATAGACATCTGATATCATTATTTGAGGGAGCTGGTTGAAAAAGAAATAGTCAAGCTGGAGTTTTGTGTCACTAAACAACAAGTAGCTGATGGTATGACCAAAGCTGTTATGGAGGAAACTTTCAAGGCAATTTGAGATGCTATGGGTATATGTATTGTTAAACAAGATACTTGAAGATAGTCTTGTTTAAGGGGAGGAATTTCTTGGATCTACGAATATTAGTTTTAATTATTTTTAAGTCTGTGTCTTTGTTTCTGTTCAATAAGCCCACGTCTTAGGGAGGTCAACGTTATGGAGTAGTGGGCAACCATGTCTCTAGAGTTTGTTGAGTCTTCCTTATTTGTCGTTGATTTCCTATTTCCTAGTGTTTGTTTGTTTTTGAAAGTTGTAATGTTTTGGCTATTTAAAGCTTTTAGTTGTTTAATGAACGCATTGAATTCAGTAAATATTGTGGTACTTATACGCACTTGACACTTCAATTTGGGACTTTAAAAATGGATTAATTTCAAGTATTTAAAAGTGAGTGAGCCATTAGTTTGGGTTTAAAATTTGTGCCTTTTAAAATCGTTTAAACTCCAAGTATTAAAATTGATTGTGGCATGTATACGAGTCTTTAAATAATCGATCCAATATTATCAGCCATGGGATTTTGGGCTTTGAGGAATATATTACTACTATGGTTAATGTTTTAGGCAACCATCTTTAATTTCACTCAAACTTTTGAAAAAGTTGTACCAAAAGAGCATCAATACGTCAAGTAATGATGCGAGACCACAATTCATACATCCCAGTTGCGTGCGGCTGATGCATGACCGTCTCGACAACCAAAGTGGTAATCTTTAATGAATCATAAGCAGTTAATAAGTATGTCTACAACTTCACAACTCGTGATTAAGTTTATGAAAATTTATAACTATTCTTATAGCCAAGACATGAATATGTCATATTTTTTGTATCATTTTAAGTGTGTATTAATCATAAATAGTTTTTACTAAAACAAAATTTCTCAAGCGCGGGAAGCAATTCTGGGTGATAACCTTCAAATATATCTAAAACACAATCAAAGCTCTAATGCTCTATATATAAAAATAAATTAAAATAATAATGCAATGGAAAAGAGTGTACTTTGTGCTTCAAGTATTGTACAACCACTTCCTCATCTGTCGGATGAAATCTAAAACCAGGAGCCAAGCTTAACACACCATTGTTTACAAAATTAAGTTTTTCCATATCCCAATAATTTGTCCAACAACTATTTCTTTGAAACAAAATAATTTGCATATAGTGATCAGTTGAGTTTTGTAGGTTCATGCATATCAGCTGTTTGATGAAATGCCTCAATGAACAAAGTAGGTCTAATCATGCAAACCATGATAACTTTTACTCAGAGGTATTGAGATTAGTAACTTGTTTCCATTACAACAATCAATGTGTCATTTGTTGATATGGTGGCAAGGTTGTTGAGGTTTCTGGATCACCAAAACACACACGCACACACCTGCACTTTACTTTTCTGTTCCCTAAATGTAGATTCGGTATAGTGAGTTGCGAAGCTTGAGATTTCTGACCCAATGTTCATATTGTGTGGAATCATGACTATGACTGATTTGTTTCAGATTAGCAAGTGATTAAGCATTGAAAAATCCCAACATTTTGATGAAGCAACAAGTGAATTGGCATAGCAAGTAGAACAACCTTCGACTTCGCAGACCCAATGTTCTGGTCCAACGTCTTTCATGTACATTGTAACCAACCACCATAGTTAAACTTATTTGTAGCTACAGATAACATTTGGTACCTTTCAGTTAGAACTTTAACACTCTGCACATGCATTTAAAATAATATTTATCTGTTATAATTGGGCCTGTTAAATGTGGAACTTGTTCGTAGTAAAAGTAAAATAGGTGATTTAAACGAATGCCAGATCGATTACTCAGAGTGTTGGGATGAAGAATATGAAGATATAAAGTCATTTGAGATCATATATGATTCAAATTCCTCTAGTATTCATATTCTTTGGACTCATTAACAGTTGACCCGAAGCATTAATGTTGCAGGCATCTTCCTCGATTTTGTTTCTAACATTGTCAACTATTACTCGTTCTCAGTTTCAACATTTTGAAGCCCCAAATTTTGTTAGTATTTTAAGTTGCTTTTGCTTCTCCAACATTATTGCACATGTATGATTCGTAGTTCAAGTGACGGGTCAACAGAGCTCCTTCTTCTTGATTGTTCATTTTTTAAAATGGTTTGACTCAGGGTTGTTTGTGGGGTTGTAAAAATGGTGTAGTGTGTGTTTTTGGACTTTGGTGAACTGTTTTGCTTGTATGTATATTTTGGTTCTCTAGCTTAGCTTCTTGCTCGCCGGGATCCTGGTGGAATGAATGCAGCATCATCCGTGATCCCGCTTAAAGCAGAAGACGGTTTCACAATTCAAATCGTTTCTTCTCTTCTTAATAGAAGCCATGAAATCGTAGAAAATTGACTTTGTAGTCACTCGTAATCCCAATTGTCCCTTCATTGTTCTTGCTAACTAACTTTACTTCCTTCTTTTTTCAAGAAAATTCTGCAAATCATTGAGTTTTCCTACCCTGATGTAATAAAAACAAACCGTTAGTTAAATGGGTTGGCGTATCCGAATCAAAATCGTGTCAATTAGAAAGAAACATTGTTGGGTTCTTGGGTTGGGGCTTGCGACTAGCGAGTCAGTACTCGTGCATGATCCAATCGGTTCGTGACCTGTGGGGGGGGGGGGGGGGGTTCCTTTGCAAAACACGAGTGTTTTCTTCATTCCCCCAGCTTGATTGTTGTTCCCTCTTTTGCTTCAATTCTATGCTCTCCAAGCGCAGGAGTACTTGTCAAACTTTACGTGATCAAACTGTCTGATGCTAATCATTCGTTCGAATACAATTAGAAACAATATGATGCCGGTTTCTTGTTGGTTGTTGCTCCCCCTCTGCATACTAAAATGTCACCCATTGTTATACTCAACTCTTTCAGTAGCTCAAATGCTAATACTTTTCATTGTTAAGAACTCCATAGTCTTTTAAGTTACTAAAAGAAGGTAGCTTATAAAATTATTCAGTTACTAAAAATAAAAGATACAAAGATGAAATAGTTCCAGGAGGTTTATGATAACATGTAGGTACATCTGTATGAATAATATAATACCTATATATAGACGTGCACAAAAAACTATACTCGGAATCGGTTTTTTTAATACCCAGGTATTCTATGCTCGAAACGGAAACCGACCCTAACCGTAGGGTATAGATAGGGTATACGTTTGATCTCAATACCTGTAACTGGAACCGATCGTACCAAATTAATACCCGAAATCTGACAAGAACCGGAACCGTAACCGTAACCAACTATACCCGATACATGATTCTAATATCTACCTTTTAAATTTATGTTAGTGCATTTGATTTATTTTTTTTACATTATACACCTGATTATCATTTTTTTTCCCTTTATAAACCTGATTATCATTTTTTTTTCCTTAAAGTTCTCTGGATATATATAGCTTCAAATCAAGCCCAAGAAACAATCCAATAGCGTAGACTTACAGCCCACTTAGAATACATTCAAGGCCCAATAATCGTTTAGCATCCTTTCTTCCATTTCACAGCTTTTAATTCGGTCGATATTTCTTTCATTTAATATATGCGATTAGCAGCAACTTAATGATATTCGATTTTTGATATCTTCATATAACGTTGTTTCTTTTCTCCCTTTCAAGTGTCCTCTTCAACAAAGTCTTGTAGTTTCATGCAAACCAGATGTTTGATGAAATGCCTCAATGAACAATCTCACTTATTATGCTCCTGTTCAACTTTAATTTGTCTTCAGCTTTATTTAAAAGGTGGTATATACAGCTGTTGTGATTATTCTTTCGTGTTTTATTATGTCTAATCGATGCATACCGAAATACATTTCTATGTTAATGTTATATGTTACATTCAAATTTGCAGGTTTAGTTTAAGACCAATTTGGCTCCTCAATGCAAAATTCAACCGTGAATGCCACACAGATCAATTGACATGCCCTCTTAAACTTCGCATTCTATACTTTGTTCATTACCAGGTTTCATGTATCGTTTTTGTAGGTTGTTGCTCCCCCTTTATGCATACTATCATATGTGAAGCTACAAAGGTATATTATTTGTAGATGAGGATACAAGACGGGGTTTGGGTTGAAACGGGTTATTTTTGTACGTTTTACTTTTAGTAACCCAATAATTTTATAAACTACGTTTTTTACACCTTAACTCCACAACCAAGTATCATCAAAGTTACCCAAGTGATCAAGACTACACTTAACTTAAAAGACTCTGGAAAGGGTGTAAGGTACATAATCCTTCTTGTTTCACATATTAAACTGTTCGTCAAATTATTAAATTGTGAAATAAATTCGAAAATGGACATAAATTTCCAACACTATAAACTGATTTGATGTAGATCATGTACATTGTACCACCATAAACTGATTTGAACTATTTAGTACCTTTCAATTGGAACTTTAAAAATTTGATTCTGTTTATACTTGTTTTATACACATGAAATTCATTATCACTGATATTAAATTTGAATGTAGAACAAAATAAACGCTGAATTTAAAAAAAATAGTATTATACAGGGGCAATTAGTCGTAATTCCGAACACCACCTTGGTTACTAACAATTTAGCACACTTATAACATATCCATGGCCCAATAATGCCCAATTGCATTAACCCAACAAATAGTATTATACGGGTTCCTATTCGTGTGAATAGCGTTTTGATCCAAAATGTCAGACACTAGATCAGGCCCAATTGTTGCCACCTCATGGAAAGGACTGAGGAAGGACAGCTTATTCGATTCAAAAATCAAAAGAAATTAATTAGAGCAATAATAATAATAGTAATCGCTGTACCCCGCTTGGCCATCGTTTCTTGGTTATTGGGTTTGGCTCTACGAGTATTTAAAAGGGGCTCGGGCGGTTTTGTTTTTACGGTCTAAAATGTTTGGTTCAAGGGGAGAAGATGGTCGTTCGAGATTTGTCTCTGGGGCTAGGTTAGGGTTGGGTTGGGAATTGGGATCAAGATTAAAGGGAGGGAGGGTCCGGTGACTATCATAGCCTACGGTGGTCCTCAAAAGCCTACGGTGCCATATTACTGCCTTACGGTGGGAGAAAACCAAACGTTGGATTAAAGTCGTGATATGGCCAAAACACATAACGAAAAGCGTAATTTACACTAAACCTAAAACATATAGAACTTTGATAAAAAGACAAACGGTTCAGATTTGTTCCGCAATCTCACAAATACTTAGTGTGTGTTTTTTAAAACAAATAACTCACATGCCCTCTAAGGTGCTGTTTGTTTTTTCTGCACGAAAACATCTTCTGCTGCAGGCCACATCTGCAGACATCTGCAGGAGAAGAGGTGGACCAAATGTCTGCAGCTGCAAGGAGAAGAGGGTTTGTTTTTTTTTATATAAAACCTCTTCTACACACACAAAACTCTCTCTACTCTCTCTCTACTCTCTCTCTAAAATCTGAACCTTTATCACCTCTGTCTTCTCTCCTGCATCACCGGTGATCGGAGAAACTCCGACCGACCCCCGTCGCACCCTCGTTCTTCTGGTAAACAACTCCACACCCACATCCGAATCGGATCTGTATTGGCGGCATAAAGATGAAATCAGAGGCGGAGAGAGAGCTGGAGGCGAAGGAGACGCACCACCGTGAGCGGCGGCGGTGGTTTGGTGTCGATTAGCTTCTCCGGTAAGCACCCATAACCCGTCTACACCTCTTTTCTTTTCGAATCGTAAAGTCTGGCTCGGGATTTGGGGTTCGATTTGGGGGGTTTTGAACATGATGATTTGGGGGTTTTGATGATGATGATGGTGGCGGAGCAGGTGTCGGCGGAGGTGGGGTTTGTTTCCATCGATGATGATGGTGTCGGCGGAGGTGGGGTTTTGGGTGATGTCGATTTGGGGCAGTGGTGGTGGTGGCGGAGCAGTGGTGGTGGTGGCGGAGCAGTGGTGGTGGTGATGATGATGATGGTGTCGGCGGAGCAGTGGTGGCGGAGCAGGGGCGGAGCAGGGGCGGAGCAGGGGCGGAGGTGGAGGTGGTGCCAAGAAGAGGTAAACCTCTGCTTGGAGAAGCTTACCTCTCATCACTTCCCCAAGAAGAGGTTGGGGAGAGGTAAAAAGCACTTCTCGAAAAAAAAAAAAAACACTCTTCTGAGGCTAAACCTCTTCCCGCGTCTGCACGGTGCAGACAGAAGAGGCCAGGAAGCTCTTTTTGGAAAAAACAAACACCACCTAAACCTACTTTTAAATCTACACGAATGTATACAATGAAGTATAACACTCAACCACCTTCAGAGAAATACCTTTACTACATGCATTATTACAACCAAGTTACAAGTCGTTTGGTAAAATTTCACTTAATATAATCCTCTCTTGGTGTGTGAAAGTTGATACTTGTGTATATCACTAACATGGGATAAATTTTAAATTACGTTTACGAGTTCATCTCAAAATTTAGACAGGAGTAAATTTACATTTTTTTGTCCTTTAACTATATATATCAACGATTATGTTCATTGTCTCTAATAATTATACTAAACATCCATTAATTGGGTATTTTGCATATTTTGTGTCATTTTCACTTACTCTTGTTAGCTTTTTTTGTTAATATAATGTGAAATGACTAAACTATCCTTGTTAATAATAAAAACAAAACTGGGGGAGGGGGGGGGGATAGAGCACGGTCCTCCCAACCGCCGGAGTGATCCCACTCCGGGAGCCGCTACCCGACCAAGCTAGCTCCACGGTGAATTTCCCTTACGGAGTTCTTATCCTGGGCGACATATGCCACTAAAGTATTTGGAAATTTCTCTTAGTCTATCTCCTATTGTTTTACGCTCTTTCACTCTACATCACCGCCACGTCATAAAGTAACTGTCACCTCATTGACACATCACCATCTCCCTTTCATTCACACTATTTCACTAACACTTACTATCATTTCACCCTCTTTCACTGCCCACTACCAATAAAATAATATACTTTTCAAATAAGTTAAAAAAAACAAACAAAAATTTTGATTGGTTGAGAATAGCATGGCCCTAAACCACTTCCCTCTTCACGCTGTGTTTCCTACCCCGCCTCCCCACTTCATGCGCCAAACGCCGCCCCCTTCTCCAATGTTCCCCTGCCTCTCACGCCACCTCCATTGCCACATGACGGGGCGTGACATGATAATAGATGGCCTTATTGAAAGGGGAACTTTCAAGGAAATTTAATATGCATGTGATCTATAATGATTAATGCAGTCAATGACAAGTCTATTGAGTTTACTCCTTAATGGCATAATGCATATATTAAAACACTATTGAGTTTACTCTTTTTTAGGGCATGTTTGGCTAAGCTTTTTGAAACAACTTATTGAGTTATTGGCTTTTTGAAAAGTCATAAGCTCCAAAAAGATGTTTGGCAATGAGGATGTATGTGAAGGAAAAAGTGACCAAAAAGTCACTCCATCCTGACTTTTTCAAAAAGTCAATAAGGAGTTTCATAAGCTTAGCCAAACACCCCCTTAATGGCATAATGATTATATTAAAACATAGACCACACTAGCAAACTACTACAAAATAGCCACTATCAATTTACAACGAGAATCACATTATTTATACCACTTTAAACCATACAAATTACACTCTATTGATCTACTCAAAACCACAAATATCGTTTTCGGTTTATCTTTTATACTAACTAGGTTTAAAGAAGTTCGTCGCGTTGCGGCGAATTTCTTTTGTTATTTAGTCTGTGTTTACATGTGTTTTGAAATCACTACGAGCGTGTTGCGAACGGAACTGCTGACAAGCATAAAAAGAAAATGTAGAAAAAAACACTAAAAGATAACCGAAAGAAAATCAACCAAAAAAGTTGTATGGTAACGATGTTGTTCGTATGAAACCCATTGCCAGAGATGAGCAAATTGTTCTGGGTACCGATACCAAATTTGCCGAACCGAAAGATGTTAAGTACCAATTCGGTACCGATTTTTGGCGTTCCTGGTGCCAACCGAGCTCATCCCTACCCCTGAAACTAAAAAAAAAAAGAAAAAATTAAAAGTTGAAAAAAATCAACAAAAAAAAGTTGTACGATACCGTTGTTCGTACGGTAACCGTGATCAGGAATGAGCAAATGGTACCGGATAGCAGCACTGAATTTCCCGAACCAAAAGATTTCCAATATCAATTCGGCACCAACTTTTGGCGTTTTCTGTATTAGTGCCGGTTTTTACCTTCATGTACTGATACCGAACCGGACCGTCCCGGTATTTTCGATACCAGTACTGGTTCGATACCGGTTAACACCAAACTTATCCCAACCCCTTATATTAAAAAAAAGGATTAAAGTTAAAAAGTAATGAAAATAACTATTATTATATTTATAGTATTAAAATAATAAAAGTATTAAAAAACTATATATTATTATAATATTAAAATCATTATTCATTTCAATTCGTTTATTAATATATAGTAAAGTAATATATAGTAATAATATATAGTAATTTCTCATTACAATATACAATAATGTAATTAACAATATCAATAGGGTTGAGTTATAGAGTGAACAATAGTGCGAGGCAGGTTCGTTTCCATTCATGTATCTTGGAACAATCGGAGTCAACATGAAACTGGCTAGATTTTGGCAACCGGTTATTGATAGATTCAACGAAAGGCGTTCTAAATGGAAAGCAAGACATATTTCTTTCGCTAGAAGAGTAACATTGGCAAAGGTAGTACTGGGGAGTCTCCCGTCATATTACTTATCGCTTTTTTTGCCCCTAAAGCGATAATAAACAAACTCGAAAAAAATAAGAAGAGACTTCATATGGGGGAAAAGCGGCTTGGTGCAAAAGATAAGATGAGTTCACTAGGATTTAATTACTAGACCGAAGAAAATGGGAGGCATAGGTCTAGGTGGAATAAAAGAATTCAATAACGCCATGTTGTCGAAATGGTGGTGACGGTTTAGAGACAACCCGAAGCAATTATGGTCCAAGGTTGTGTCCGCAATTCATAAAATAAAAAATGAGAACAATCTGATTCGTATAAAAAAGACAATCACTGGAACATGGAAATATATTGGAGCTATGGAAGGAGAGTTGCTGAAATACGAGGTGAAGATTATGGAACTAATTAAGGAAGGTGTGTATATTTGGGTGTGCAATAGAGCAAGGATTGCATCTCCAATATGGGATAACTGGGTTAATTTTGATGTAGCGGACATTGTATAAGTCCATTTTTCTGTTGTTCGTTTTTGTTGCTTTGTGTTTCCTTGTCATTCCCCAGTTTCTTGCTGGCTCTCTATATATAAATATATAGTGTTGTTGCCGTTAAAAAAAAAAAAGATAAAGAAAACTCTTTCAAACGGGGTATCTCGTACAAGAAGTTAAATGGATTAGCCCCAAAAATATGATATGTAAAGAATGAGTGACGTGAAAAACTCCAAGAGCCATACACAATTTTTAAAAAATCTACAAGGCATTTTGGTACACAATTACTATATATCTTAAAATAGATGAACGATGGTTGTCACATCCAGGGGCGGATTCAGCCCATATTTATAGGTTCCCAGAAACTCGGTGCGTTTGGAAAAAAAAAAAATTAGTACGAACCTTATAAAATTTAGAAAAAAGTAGTGAGAATTAAAGAGAATTTACTAAAAGGAACTCATTAAAATAAAATTAGTAAGAGCCTTATAATCTGGTTCGTTTTTTGGGCCTACTATCGCTGTTTGGGCTCAAAGAAATGGGCTTGGATTTGTGTTTCATTTTCAAAATGTTAAAATGAACCTTTTTAAACCCATGTGGGGCTGTAGAGTAGTTGCCATTAATTTCACAATTGTTTCCAAAACCTCGGAACACATCAGAATCTTGGGCTCCACCACCATTTACTTCACTGTTATCTTCCCCATGCACTTTTGACGTATCCATTTCCAACGGGAAACAAGAATGACTATTCAAATTCCCTGGCACCGGAATGTTCCTATCTTCTCCGATCACTTCTTCCGACCACGAATTTTCAAAAAAACAATTCGGAATCCAGTCATCCCTTTCCTCCTTAACCCATACCCTATATTTCTTACCTTTCCACTTCAGAGTAACCACATCATCGATGCTCGTCCCGGAATCAACCAGAATACCCACATAGTTGACTGAAAAATCCTTGTCGTTAACCGATAATTGGGAACACTGAACAACCATTCCGAAGAGCCCAGCCATCTCATCATACACCTTGTTTTCGGAAAGGTGTAAAGGAACACCGAAATTTTCAGCCATGCTACCCTATCGTATGGTAACACCTGGCCAGCCCATATATCCAATGAAGCGAACCAAACATTCCAAAGCTCATGATTCATCAAAAAAAAATCTTCTGCTTCTACCTCTTCCTGAACACCAACATAATGCTGAGACCCCCTAGATAATAAATCTTCGCCTCGTCTACCCCGACTTTATTTAGCAAATCCTTCATCTCTGTTGGGGTTTTAATTAAAGTGTTATGGTATTTCCTTCAATGCCCAATAATACAACATATGTGAGTATATATAGAGATACAACTACAAAGTAATTCTCCTAATAATCTGCACATGATTGTGGTTTCCGAAATTATGTGATATGCACAATATGCTTCGCTAATACTCCCCCTCAGTTTGAGCGGTAGTGTTGACAGACGGTCAAACTGGAACGGAAACTCTCAAACAACTGTCGGGACAACCCTTTGGTGAAGATGTCTGCATACTGGTAGGAGGATGGCACATGTAAAACACGAACCTGACCCAGGCAAACTTTTTCACGAACAAAATGAATATCTAGCTCAACATGTTTAGTCCTATGATGCTGAACCGGGTTTTCGGATAGATACACCGCGGAAATATTGTCACAATAGACAATAGTGGCCTGGCGAAGTGGAATATGTAGTTCAAGTAGTAAATTACGCAACCAAGTGGTTTCAGCGACTGCATTGGCAACACCACGGTACTCAGCTTCAGCACTAGAACGGGAGACCGTGGGTTGCCTTTTAGAGGACCATGATAACAGATTGTTACCCATATAAACACAGTATCTAGATGTTGAACGCCTGGAGTCGGGGCATCCAGCCCAGTCCGCATCAGAATAAGCAGTAAGTGATGTTGTCGGACTGGGTGTTATTCGTAAGCCCAAGTCTAGAGTTCCCTGAATGTATCGCAAAATCCTTTTTAGGAAAACAAAATGCGGTTCTCGAGGAGCATGCATGAACAAACAAATTTGTTGTAACGCATAGGTTATATCGGGGCGAGTGAAAGTCAGATATTGAAGAGCTCCTGCAAGACTGCGGTATAATGTCCCGTCGGGAAGTGGATCTCCTTCAGAAGCACTTAGCTTGGAGGACGTATCCACCGGTGTGGCACAAGGTTTGCATGAAGACATATTAGCACGGTGTAATATGTCTCGTGCATATTGAGACTGAGACATGAATAATCCGTTAGCATCCCGTTGCACTGTGATACCTAAAAAATGGTGTAAAGATCCCAAATCTGACATAGCAAATTCCCTCGAGAGAAGAGTGATAATGGACTGTAGTAACTCTGTGGATGAAGCTGTAAGAATGATATCATCCACATATAATAGCAAATAAGCAATTTTATCACCGTGGCGATAGATAAACAGGGACGTGTCACATAAGCTGCCTCTGAAGCCGTGAGAAACAATGAAGCTAGAGAACCGACTGAACCAAGCGCGCGGTGCCTATTTGAGGTCGTACAAGGACTTGCGTAAACGACAGACATAATTAGGCCGAGATACATCTGTAAAGCCCGGTGGTTGGTGCATAAAAACAGTTTCCTGCAAGTTACCGTGTAAAAAAGCATTTTTAACATCCAATTGATTTATTTGCCAACCCTTAGTGACTGCAAGTGAGAGAACCGTTCTGATCGTAGCCGGTTTAACAACCGGACTAAACGTGTCTTCACAGTCAATCCCAACCATTTGTGACTTTCCATTAACAACAAGTCGTGCTTTGTACCGCTCTAATGTCCCATCAGCTTTAAATTTGTGGCAATACAACCACATACAACGAATTACAGGATGGGATTGAGGGCGTGGAACCAGTTCCCAAGTATCATTATCTATTAATGCTTTGTACTCGCAGTGCATGGCGTCTCGCCAATTTGGGTCAGATAATGCTTTCACATGGGAGTTAGGTAGAGGGGATATGGTGGTTGTGGTGGTGTGGAGATTGTATTTCGGGTTTGGCTTTGGCTTTGTGATACCGTGTTTTCCCCTAGTGGTCATGTTGTGAGTATTAGAGGCAGGTGGTGGATGGGATGCGGTATGTGTAGGTGGGGCATGAGGGTGAGCCATATGTTGAGGAGTGGGGGGTGAAGGTGGGGCCGGTGCTTGGGGAGGGGTCGGTGGTGTTGGGGATGAGTGGGGTGGCGGATGTGGTGTGTGGGGCACGGTAGGGCTGGGCGTTTTGGGTGGAAAGCTAAAATGGTTTGGGTTTAATGGCTCATCATCAAGAAATTGGTAGGCGGTTTCGGGTAAGGGATGGGCAAACGGGAAAGAGTCCTCGTCAAAATCAACATGACGTGAGATGTGAACCTTTCCGGTCAAGGGGTCAAGACAACGATAGCCACGAAAGTTGGGTGGGTAGCCAAGGAAGATGCACCGGTGAGAGCGTGGGAGAAGTTTGTTCGGTTGAGTGGCAGACTCGTTTGGGTAGCAAGCACATCCGAACACTTTAAGATGATCATAAGTTGGGTGGCAACGGTATAGAGCAAAGGTGGGTGTGTTATAATTGAGCCGTTTCGTGGGAAGGATGTTATGTAAGTAAGCAGCGGTGTGGAGGGCCTCGACCCAAAAGGTAGGAGGAATATGAGCATGGATGAGAAGGGCGCGAATGATATCGTTCAAACGACGTATCATACACTCCGAGCGGCTGTTTTGGGAAGAGGTTTGAGGGCAAGAAAACCGAAAGGTGAGGCCGTTTGTGTTAGCAAAATTGTGAAAGGCATGATTGTCAAATTCTCCCCCTAAGTCACATTGGAAAGCTTTAATATTTTTGTGAAACTGGGTTTGTATAAATTTATGAAATTTGACAAAAGTTGCAAACGTTTCGGACTCTTGAGAGGATACACCCAAACATAATTTGAATAATTATCAATAAGGATCATGTAATACTTATACGAAGAATTGCTAAGTACCGGAGATGTCCACAAATCACAGTGGATTATATCAAAAGGTGCATATGTAAAAGAAGTAGATT
This sequence comes from Helianthus tuberosus, assembly GCA_030545235.1. Lineage (NCBI taxonomy): Eukaryota > Viridiplantae > Streptophyta > Magnoliopsida > Asterales > Asteraceae > Helianthus > Helianthus tuberosus. The sequence goes on along the minus strand of CM060398.1, from coordinate 8,436,681 downwards.
CAACAAACGGAAGTCATTTACTGTTGAACAAATGACACGAATGACAAAAACCAAGAGAAGTCTTATTACATGAAATATTAAAATGACTAGAAAGAAAATGCATGACTTGTGTTCCAGGATGCCCCAAACGATCATGCCACTTATTTGGTGAAGTTGTCAAAAGTACTTGAGTTGGTGGAGTGAATGGGTATAGGTCACCGGTGCTATCATGGCGTGAAAGGTGATGTCCAGTCTTGAGGTCCTTCAAAGTGAAACCATTAGGGTCAAATTCGATAGAAACAAGGTTATCACGGGTAAATTTACGCACAGATATAAGGTTTTTAACTACAGTGGGTGCATAAAGTATATTTTTAAGGACATAAGAGTGGTTATTGGTTTTGTGAAAGCCATGTCCCGAACCCAAAATTGGTAAAGACTGTCCATTACCTACAAGTATATTAGTATTAACAGATTTAGATAAATGGGAAGCGATCTTACCCTGATCTGCAGTCACATGTGAAGATGCACCTGTGTCCATATTCCAGTTTGGATCAGCCTGATTCAAGGTGAGAGTGGACAAAGCAGCCCCGAGCTCAGTTGGTTGAAGAGGGTCGACCGGTGGGGTGGGGTAGGCTGGAGGTGGGCCATATGGGAAGCTGGTGGGTGGTGGTTGTTGTTGGGCCGTGAGTCCATAGCCGGGGTAAGGCTGCTGGGCTGATGGCGGAGTGGCAGCAGGGTTTGGTGGTGTGGCTTGCGGCTTGGACCAGGAAGGAGTCCAAGGCAACTGAGCTGGGTGTGGGCAGGCTGGAGGAGTAGGCCACCAGCCGTAAGTTTGCTGGGTCGGGTTTGGGTTGTAGTAGGGGTAGGTACCAGGTTGTTGTGAGTAGTTATGGGTGTAGTTGGGGTTGCGGCCACGGCCACGGCCTCCCCGATAGTTGTTTCGACCACGACCGCATCCACGGGATGGAGGGCGTTGTTGGTACAGGTCATGGTGTTGGGTAGGATTGTAAGAGGGTGGTGGGTTCGGCTGTGGTGCAGGTGGTTGAGAGCCGGTGGAAGGTTGGTTACCACGAGGGACGGTGAGGGCGGCTTGTTGTCGGGCGGCTTGTCGACGTTGTTCTCTTTCAATCATATCACGGGCGTCATCCCATGAAGTGTTGGTTTGATTAATGAGTGACGCCGTAGTATCATATTCAGGCGGAAGGCCTTGAACCATTTGCAGGACCAAGCGAGATTCCGTGACCGGCTGATCGACATCATTAAGTTGTTCTGCAATATCTTTTAGTTTCTGAAAATAATCATTTAAAGAAGAACAAGTGGCAAGGGTTGTAGTAGTAAAGGCTGTTAGCAAGGAGGAAGCACGAGAATTCTTATTGTTTTGAAATATAGCTTGCAATCGGTTCCAAGCTTTTTGTGCAGTAGTTTGGTCATCAAGAATTCTTACCAAAAGATCATCGGATAAAGTGCCATAAATCCATTGCAAAACAATGGAGTCTACCTTGGCCCAAGAGTCGTAACTCTCGTCCGATTTGTCCGGAGGGCCGGTTCCGTCAATGTGTTTCAACACGTCGTACCCCTTTGCATGAAGCTTGAAGATTTTCACCCAAGCGGTGTTGGTGACTTTCTCTCCGTCCAGAGTGCGGACTTTATTCTGAATATTCGTGACAGAATAAACCGGGTGAAGATGTATGTTGTTATCGGTCGAAACCGATTTAGAAGAGGTTGTGTCTTTTTCTGTCATGGCTGCCAAAGAGCAAACGGTAGGGTGAAGAAGCAAAGGAGTGGCGGCACAAGGAGGTTAGGGTTTTTTTTTTTTTTTTGAAAAATATGCTCTGATACCATAAAGTGTTATGGTATTTCCTTCAATGCCCAATAATACAACATATGTGAGTATATATAGAGATACAGCTACAAAGTAATTCTCCTAATAATCTGCACATGATTGTGGTTTCCTAAATTATGTGATATGCACAATATGCTTCGCTGATATTAATATCTTTTGTTCTTCAAACCACCGCCTGGGCTTGAAAGTCGAAGAAGGCACTCGTTTCATCACGCACCGTAACAACCTTCTCGAGTTTGAAAATGGTAAAGGCTTGCTGGCCTTCCGGAGCAACCATATCCTTAAAAGACACTCCTTCTTTTAGTAACTGCCCCAGCCCCTGCACTCCCCGGTTTCCATCGTCTCCCCTCGAGTAAAAGCTCTTCATGTGGATATCCCCTTTACTGCATTTAACATTTCCTTCACCTTCCCATAAAATGTATTCTCTGAAGCAAACTTAGCAATATTAACTCGGAGTTTGCAATCACCCAACTTAACTCCGTTTAGAGCCTTCTTAAGTTCTTTAACGTCGGCGACGTTCTTGAAGCTTAAGAAACCAAATTTATTCCCAAATTTGTGTCACTTTCTCGCGATATACATGCCTGCTACTTCCCCAAAGCTGCTCACAAAGTCAGCAACATCCCATGGTCTGCATCCGAGAGGGAGATTAGCGACATAACACTTCGTAATATTACCTTCGATCTTCCTCTTGTCCTTCCTTTCCTCTATTCCGTTACCTCTTCTGTTTCCTTGTCTGGCCGACCCATCTTGCCGGTGAAAGTCTTTGTCGCATGTTCCTCTTCCTCCTCAAGCCATTTTTATTAATATTAGATTACCTCCATCCATATATTTCTTTTAATGTTAAACTAGTGGGAAGTAGGAAATAAATATGATGGCGATGTCAATAGGAACAATGTGATTGGGACAATGGAGGACAATAAGGTTTTTATTCTTATCCCTTGCATCGAAAAAATTGCCAAAATAGACCAACCATTCAACCAAAATAAAAATTGACTGTAAGATGAGATATTGACACGTGAATAAAATTTACTACTCGTAAGAAAAAAAGGTGGCGTTTTAGTGAAAATTTGAGGACATGAGGAAAAACTTAGCCTCAAATAGTGACATGCGGCTATTGAAACTTTATATTTTTAAAAAAGTTTACCATAGGTGGGTAGCCATGTTAACTAGGGATGGGTCGAGTATCTATCCCTAGTTAACATGTCTACCTTACCGACCAAAATACATCAGTACCAATACTCAAGTTAGGGGTTTTTGTTATTCGGTGGTAATAACGTGTACCAAGGTTAATTTCGGTATTCCCGCTTTGAGTATCAAATTTTGTATACTAGAGTTAGATTTTACTACGTATGTTGGTATATAAAATAAACCAAAACTTTCCTTTTATAAAAAAATTGTGATAATTTTATAAAGAGTTTAAACTTTCTTATTCCTTGCGAAAAAATGATATCAAAGTGCAACACCGTTAATGAAATTTGCACTCAAACTAATGTTTAAAATTTAGCAATATAGCAGTTTCCTCATTAGTAGTTTTTTATTTTGAATTATCAATAATTCAAGAATGGTAAATCTTAACTTATGTATTTATTGGTAATTAGCAAGAATTATCTGTGTTTTAAATTGTGTAAATTTATAAATTATTATGTTTTCTTTTAAATTTCAAACAAAGAAATGAAGAACTTGACATTTTCCTAATTGTGGATGGTTTTAAGTATTTTTATGTCATATTTTCCATGTTTTACTTTACATGGGAAATTTCTTTTATTCAATCCGTGTAACGGTGTAATATGCGGGTCTATAACCCTAGTATAGTACAGATTTACGTGTGTTTGTTAATTAGAATTGTTGGAGACTCTCAAAGAAACCATAACCGCCTTCACCAGCTCTCTCCCACTACTTTCTTCACTGTACTCGTTGTCGGTGTCACCATCTACTACATCGTTTCCGTTTTGTTCAGTGGTTCCTCCCATCACTACCTTTAAATTTATTTTTATGGTTTTCAGTGGATGTAAAACATGTGTAGAACTGAACCAAAATAGATATCCATCGTAACCCCAAAGCGTAGCGTGGGTAATCTTGCTAGTTTAGTATATTAAGTAAAAGTGAAATAAATAATAGGCTCATCTAGACTTTCAAGACGGCTGGAGCTCGCTCCATAAGTGAAACTCAGGCTTGTGCTCGTATACTAAACAACGTTTCTTTTTAGGTGATCTCGAATAGCTCGCGAGTAGTATAGCTTGTCTACAACTCTAGTTTTAAACAAGTGATAAGCTTTGTTGTGTTAAAAGTTATACAAGGAGCATTTTGAGATATAATAATAGTTGGTCAACAGAGGTAAAAGAAAGACAAAGGGATCCAAGGCCTTCGACTAATTTCATCCACTTGATGTGTAAAAGACACAAACAGGGCCGTTCCTACGTTTTGAAAACTCTAAGCAAACTATAAAATGGGGGCCCTAATTTCGTCGACAAACTCTCCTCCAATCCCAACGTCATGGGTGATTAACCTTACTTTTTCGGCTAGTGATAGCCGATAGCCTAGAAATTGAAAGCAAGATGCTATGGGAAATGGGAACGATTATTGCGGCTGTATTTTGGGGCTTTAGGTCGCTAAATAATGATAATTAGGTTGATGGTGGTTGTGTTGTAATACCTGGAAATTAAGGCGAAATGGGCTTTGAAACTTGGCCTTTTTTGGCATACAATATTTATTTTGGACTCATTCAATGAAAACCTATTTAGTTTTGAAATAAACGTATTTATTTGAGCATAATACATATAACTATATATAAAAACTTTCTAAATATTTGGAGGCTTTGATTTTTTGGTGGCTGGTGGCCCTAGGTTTATGCCTAGGTTACCAAGCCGGCCAAGGACACAAAGTAGTTGATAGGGACAACTTTTTTGTACCTGCCTAAACAATAATGTCTATATTTATTTACTCACATACACACTTGGAGACTCCGAACCAGAGAAACAAGACCATCAAAACACTCGTCATCAACAATGGCTGCTGAACTTATGGAGACTCTCAAAGAAGCCATCTCCGGACTCTCTCCCACTACTTTCTTCACTGTATTCGCCACCGGTGTCACCGTCTACTACATCCTTTCCGTTTTCTTCATGAGAGGCTCCTCCGATCGCCATCAACAACACAGCCCAATTTCTTCCGAACAAGACAGGTGTTCTTTCCTCGATCTTTTAGTGTTTGATTTAGTATTGCTTATCTATTCCTTTTTGTAAAATATAGTATTCATGCTTCACTTTTGGGGAAAATGTTAAATTTAGTGTTATACCAACCAAATTCGATTTTACAGATCAACGACATCCTCACCATCCTCTTCTCACTCAAATCCTATCTCTTTTTCTCAATCATGGAATTATGATGTATTTCTGAGTTTTAGAGGAGAAGACACCCGCAGGAACTTTGTGGATCATCTCTACAAGGATCTTGTACAACAAGGAATCCAGACATACAAGGATGATGAAACACTTCCTCGGGGTGAGTCAATCCGTCCAGCCCTCTTAAAGGCGATCCAGGAATCACGGATAGCCGTTATTGTATTCTCGGAAAACTATGCGGACTCATCTTGGTGCTTGGACGAGCTTCAACATATTATAGAGTGCATGGACACGAGAGGGCAAATCGTTGAGCCCATATTTTATTTTGTAGACCCATCGGATGTGAGAAAACAAAAGGGGAAATATGGAAAAACATTTAGAAAACATGGGAGGGAAAATAAGCAAAAAGTTGAATCATGGAGAAAAGCTCTGGAAAAGGCAGGCAATCTTTCTGGATGGGTCATCGATGAAAACAGGTAATTTTCTCTCTTTTTTTTTATTTAAAACATTTTTATGTTTAAGATATTTGCATTCGTCTATAACGAGTAGATTTAAGTTTTGTTTTTTATTGTTGACACTTGACAGTGGGTCACATAGGTTGAAAGTAGTCGTGAAAAAATAGTTACAATTGTAATTATTTACTTTTTAACATATTTAGATAGATTTAACTAATGTTGTAAAACAAGGTTAATCGCATAGATTGCTCAGACGATTTTCTTTAACTCCACCTAATTACTCGGAATCAATCAAGCGGTCAACTTTGGCGGAATTGGATCTAGTTGGTCAACTCAGGCTGAGTTTGACTTAAAAAAATGAAACCTAATTTCTGTATATTAAAGAATGAATATCAATTTTTGAAATACTTTACTATTTGAACATGTATTTCTTTTTATTTATATAGATATTCACGTTTTTTTTAATATTACCAAGCTTATGATATTTGGCATGTATATAATTTTTCGAAAACTAATTTCATTATAATTTAACATGTCCGAGTACTCTTTATCTAGGCTGACTACTAACAACTCCCCATTCAACCGACCTGGGAGCACCAAGCAACTTTTGCAACGATGAATTTAACACATTAATATTAATAATTTATAGAATTCAAAAGAAAGTGTTAAAAGGATGTTTAATTCATGGTGCCAAGTGCCACCCCACCCAAACCAAACCAAACCAAACTGTTACAAAAATTCCTTGACGTCAAGATATAAAAAGACGTTCTTTATAAAAAAATGCTAGTCATATACAACCAGTCTTTTACAAACATATAGTCAAAATGTAGGTATTATAATATTTTGTTTTGTGTTACTCCCTATTTTAGTTTCACATGCATTGTTTTTGCGTCTTTTTTAACTTGAAATTAAATAAATCTCATACTCCGCCGCAATGCGGCGGGGATTCTTTATTTATAACTAAGTCGATCTACGACCCACACGTTATGTTAAACCTGTCAAACGAGGTAAAAATAGACGATGTAAAAACGTTCACCCACACACGCACGTTGCGTCGTGTTAACTCGCAAAATTTAGAACAAAACGTAAAAACGTTAAGCCAAAGACACAGCTGTGATGTGTTAAGTCACAAAATTTAGAACCAAGCATAGAGCGAAAAATTTGCGAAAAATGGAAACTATAAATGACCAAAGTTGAAAGTAAAATAAGTTATGAGGATAGATTGCAAAAGATAAAAAGTTTTGGGTTAAAAGTAAAAAAACAAATAGTTTTGGGTTAAAAGTAATTTATGAAATACTTTTGGGTGAAAAGTAAAAAAAAAAAAAACATTTTTTTAAACCCCCCAAAGCCAACGTTACGACAACAATATATATGCATAACAATTTTTTCTTTGAAAACCCCCAAAGCACACCCCGCGTTGCGGCGGGGCTTAAAACGGTGTCAAATAGTACTAATGTCACACAACCGTCATCGACAACCAACACTGACTTGACCTATAATATGCGTATTTCGACGAACCTGTCAAACATAGAAAAATAGAGGTAAAAACGTTGAACCACACATGCACGTTGCGTCGTATTAACTCGAAAAATTTATAACTATACGTAAAACGAAAATTTGCGAAAGATGAAAAGTATAATTGACAAAAGTTGTGAAGTTAAATTGCAAATAATGAAAAGTTTTGGGTTAAAATTAAAAAAACAAATTATGTAGTGTTAAAATTGGAAAAGGTACAAACCTTTGGGTTAAAACTAAAAAATCAAGTTTTTTTTTTTTGAAAAACTCATAAAGCACAACTTACAACTAATAATGCACATAAAGTTTGCAAACTTATATAGGTTTTAATAAGTGAGTGGGAACTACTTCTAAATATTCTTATGTACCCTTCGTGCAGCCATGAAGCAAAATGCATCAGGGACATTGTTGGTACAGTTTCTTCGAGGCTTTCTTCAGTAATTACAAACGACAATAAAGAACTGATCGGAATAGGGACCCGCTTACAAGATCTTAAATCAAAGTTGGAAATTGGGTCGGGTGGTGTGCGCATGGTTGGAATATGGGGAGTTGGGGGTGGTGGTAAGACTACTCTTGCATCTGCTGCTTATATGGAGATCTCTCACCAATTTGAAGCTTGCTGCCTTGTTGAAAATATTCGTGAGGAATCAAGCAAGCATGGTTTGAAAAAGCTGCAAGAAAAAATTCTATCAGTTGCTTTGAAAACAACTGTGGTGGTAGACAGTGAGATAGAAGGAAGAAGCATGATAAAGAGAAGGCTATGTCACAAAAGGGTTTTAGTTGTTCTCGATGATGTTGATGATCTTGAGCAACTTGAGGCGTTAGCGGGATCCCATGATTGGTTTGGTGAGGGAAGCCGGATAATAATTACTACTAGAGATAAGCATTTGCTATCCTCCAGGGCTCACACAAATATTTATGAAGTGAGTTTGTTATCACATTACGAAGCAATCAAGCTCTTCCATAGACACGCATATAATAAGGATAAACCTGTTGAAGATTTTGAGACGCTTTCACTGGATGTAGTTTCTTATGCTGGTGGGCTTCCGTTAGCGGTCAAAGTTCTAGGTTCTTTTCTATATGACAAAGACAGGGATGAGTGGAAGAGTACCTTGGCCAAGTTAAAATGCATCCCAGAAGAGAAGGTCATGGAGAGACTCAAAATAAGCTATGATGGACTTGAACCCTACCAAAAAGACTTATTCCTAGATATTGCATGTTTCATGAGACATAACTACTCATTGGAGATGGATGAGGCAATGATGGTGCTTGATGCTTGTAATTTTTACCCAGTTATAGGGTTAAAGGTGTTGGAACAAAAATCCCTCATCAAAGTTGTAGATGGATATTTTGAGATGCATGACTTGATAGAAGAAATGGCCCACTACATTGTAAGAGGGGAACACCCTAATAATCCTGAAAAGCATAGCAGGATTTGGATGGAGGAAGATATAGCATACCTCTGTGATATGGGGGCAGCTGCACCTTCAATGGTTAAATTAACTTTGCAAAAATATATTTTGTATATGTGCATCTAATGACGTTTGTCTATAGCGTTACTAACACAGTTTGGTTCCTTTGATTAATTAACACAGGAAAATGAAGTATTAGCTAATTTGCCAACACATATCAGCCATCCAGGTCGATTTGATGTTGTTGCAAAAATGAAGAACCTTCGATGGATTAATTGGAATCAACATCCAGCATCTTCATTCCCATCAAATTTTCAGCCAACAAAGCTTCGTTGTCTAGTGTTGAAAGAAAGCAAGCAAAAAGAACTCTGGGAAGGGTGTAAGGTAGGTAAATATTGTAGTTTCACCAACCATTGCAATGCAACTGTGAAATGAATCATAAAATGAACATAATTAGTTATTAGAGTTACTAATGAGTTCATTGCATTTAGTTAGTTGTTTGTTATTATAATATGCTAGTTTAAGTGTGTGTATAAATTAACAACTCCTGCCTAATGATCGATCAATGGTCCATGGGCAACAAGTATGCCAATGTGAAAGGAAATTGTTGTATACTTAATTATTTATTATTTGACTTTTCCTACTTTTCTTGAAACAGAGTCTACCAAATTTAAAAATTCTTGATCTTGATCGCTCTCGTAACCTAATCAAGACACCAGATTTTGAAGGCCTTCCATGTCTTGAAAGATTGATTTTATCACATTGTAGAAGTTTAGAAGAGATTCATCCATCAATTGGATATCACAAAAGGCTTGTTTTCGTGGATATGGAATGGTGTTCAGCACTTAAAAGGTTTCCACCCGTCATACACATGAAAAAATTGGAGTCTCTTAATCTCTGTTGTTGCAAAGAACTTCAACGGCTTCCGGATATCCAGTCAAACATGGATAGCTTGGTAACCCTTGATTTGCGTGATACCGGTATAGAAATAATCCCACCGTCAGTTGGACGATTTTGTACCAACCTTGTTTCCTTATATTTAGATGGTTGTAGCAAACTGAAAAGGATAGAGGGAAACTTTCATCTCTTAAAAAGTTTGAAAGACCTGAATCTCACCTATTGTACGGGGTTACAATCTTTTCATCATGACGGGTCGGTGAGCTTGAAGCCACGTTTTCTAAGGAAATTAAATCTTCGTAGGTGCAAATTGGGAGATGGAGACATCCCATCTGATATATTTTGTGAGTTATTAAACCTACAAGTACTAGACCTAAGTGGAAACAACTTTTCAAGATTAGCTTCCGGCCTCTCTCAAATCCCATGTCTCAAGCTCCTGAATTTGTCAGACTGCATAAACCTTGTAGAATTGCCAGACCTCCCATCAAGCATAGCTATTCTCAAAGCAGAAGATTGTCCCTCCCTTAAAATTGTAAGAAATTTATCAGACTATAAATGGTTGTGGAAAGTCTCACTTCCGGAGAGAACGAATAAGAGGGTACTACTTTCTATGCTTGAGGTATAACTCTTATCTTGTTTTTTGAATTTCAATCTTTTTTTAAACTTTCAATATAAAAATAGTATTCATAATAATTGGAATGAAAACATGGCAGGAAAATGCAGTTAAAGATCGCTTTATGAGTGTCTTACTTCCCGCGGTTGAACCATCAAGCATTTATATCAAACCTGTCACATTGCAACTTCCACACAACTGGTACAGTGACTTTAGTGGATTTTTATTATCATTACGTGCTCCTGTTTACGATGGCGGGATGTATCGCATAGTTATTAAGCAGAAGATGTCCCCGGATCACCCTGAAGAGTTTGGTAAACATTGGGGAAATGACTATGTAAGGGTGGGTTATGTACCCTTTAGTTCATTGAGGCACATCCCATGGTTCAATCCTACATACACTAAAAGTATTTCATTTCAAGATTTAAGTAGTGAAAGTAGTACAATACGTGCTCTTGATGTAGAACTTGTGCGTAGTAAAAGTAAAATAGGTGATTTAAACGAACACCCAATCGATTACTCAGAGTGTTGGGATGAAGAATATGAAGATAAAAAGACATTTGAGATCATGTATGATTCACAGTTCTCTGATATTCGGATTGTATGGAATCATCAATAGTTGACCTGGGCATTAGTTTTGCTGGTATATCTTCCTAGATTTTGTTTCAAGGGGTCATCAACAACTATTAATAGATCTCAGTTTTAACATTATTGGGCCCACATTTTGTTACCATTTCCAGTTTGCGTTTGCTTTATGTAGGTCCCTCTTTCTCGTGACGAGGTCAAACCTTATCCTTGTTATATTAACACACTAGCGAGTGCGGAAACCAAGCTAGGATGCAAACCGAGTTAGAACACGCAAAAGCACGACACACAAAGTTCACCGATTAACACCACTTGTATTAATACGAATGAAGGTTCCGGTTACAAGCACAATGTTTACAGATGTATTCCGTAAACTCTCTCTCTCGTGTGTGTGATTTCGGCAGAGTGTTCTCCTATGGTGTCTCTATCAAGTGCTCTCAACCAACTCTAAAGAAATCAACACAACACTTGGGTATTTATACCCGTAACAGCAGCTATGATCGAAGGATATGGAGATCTGGTCGAAGGATCATCTATCGACCAGAATATCCACCGAAAGATCCATACATACCTCGAAGGATGATATCCTTCGAGGTCCATCTGTATCTATCGAAAGACATCATCTTTCGAGGTCATCTTTCGAGGTCATCGAAGGATACAAACCATCCTTCGATGACATCCTTCGACATCAGCATGTTTCAACCAAATGTGCTAACTGTTTGGCCAAGTCAAACCGGAGGATGGTTGACTGGTCAAACTTACATCGAACGCACATATAAACAAATCTAACACACGACATCGTTTTTGTATCAAGACACATTACAGACAAAGTACAGACACACGTCTTCGTCTTGATCTTCGTGTCTTCGAGTCGAAACCAAGTCGAACTGAGCCAAGTTGAACCGAGCTGAGTCGTGTCCACAAAATATGCATCAACAAACTCCCCCTTGGACGCTACTCGTGAGGTTCAACTTGCATCTTCATAAACAGTCGAAGTTAACGAGTTTTGAAAGTTAAAGGATTAAAATGAATATTTTTTCTAAACTTTCAAACTATTGTCGGTTGGTGTTTGATTGAGATTTGATCTCATATGTGTCGTTAGTTTAAATGTTAACTATATTCCAAGCGGTTGTTCTCATTATGCGTTTAGCTTTCTTGCATGTGCAGATGCTAAAGGCGAGGAGAACATGTTCGATGAAAAGCTTTGGAATGAAGACACGAAGTGGAGGCACTCAAAGGATAAAATGATCGAGTTGCCGCTGTCCCTTCATCAACACCACAAGGATCTGAAGAATTGACAAGTCAAAAGATTCACGAGCATGACTCAATGGAGAGTTCAATCTAAGGGGGAGTTTGTCAACACACTTTCTACATGAAACGGGGAGTTTGTATGTATGGATCTTTCGGTGGATATTCTGGTCGATAGATGATCCTTCGACCAGATCTCCATATCCTTCGATCATAGCTGCTGTTACGGGTATAAATACCCAAGTGTTGTGTTGATTTCTTTAGAGTTGGTTGAGAGCACTTGATAGAGACACCATAGGAGAACACTCTGCCGAAATCACACACACGAGAGAGAGAGTTTACGGAATACATCTGTAAACATTGTGCTTGTAACCGGAACCTTCATTCGTATTAATACAAGTGGTGTTAATCGGTGAACTTTGTGTGTCGTGCTTTTGCGTGTTCTAACTCGGTTTGCATCCTAGCTTGGTTTCCGCACTCGCTAGTGTGTTAATATAACAAGGATAAGGTTTGACCTCGTCACGAGAAAGAGGGACCTACAAGTGGTATCAGAGCTGAGTCGTGTCCACAAAATATGCATCAACACTTTAGCAACATTATTGCGGTCTACCAAAAAAGTTGTAATAAATTTTTCTTTATTATCAAATTGCAACTTCCACACAATTGGTACGGTGAATTTAGTGGATTTTTATTATCATTACGTGCTCATTATTTCGATTACAGGATGTGTATCGTTGTTAATAAGCAGGAAATGTCCACGGATCACTCTGAAAAGTTTGATGAAGATTGGAAACAATGTTACTATGAAAGGGTGGGTTATGTACCCTTTAGTTCATTGAGGCACATCCCATGGTTCAATCCTACGTACACTAAAAATATTTCATTTCAGATAGTGGATAAAGATGATCATATGAATAAAACTGGTCTTAATGTAGAATTTGTTCATAGTGAAAATAAAGTAAGTGATTTATACGAACGCCCAATTGATTACTCAAGAGTGTTAGGATGAAGAATATGAAGATATAAAGTCATTTGAGATCACATATGATTCAAAGCCCTTTGAAATTCAGATTTCATGGGAACATTAGTCAATCTCAGTTTCAAATTTCAACATTTGCCCACATTTTGTTACCATTTTAAGTTTGCTTTTGCTTCTCCGACATCATTGCAACTTAAAAGAAGTTGTAATAAATTTTTCTCTATTATCTCTTAAGACTTTCATATCATTTTTGCTGGTTGTTGCTCCCCTTTATGCATACTATGGTATGTATAAGCTACAAAGGTATGTTATTTGTAGAGGATACAAGATGGGTCAAAATGAGATAGAGTTGAAACGACACTTTTATACAGGCCAAAATAAGGTTGGTTCTCCACAAACACTTTTTTTTTCAATTTTTCTATGTTTTTTTTCGATTTTCGTGTATTGGATGTCAAACAAAAACATTATTGTTACAATAATATTGATAGCAAAACACAAATCAAATTGACTAATCGGTTATAAAAGGGATACAGAACAAATATCTGGCACCTACCAGGCCATCGATATTTTCTTTACGGTTACTTATTTCCTCAACAAATCAATTCCTTAAATGATGTATTTTTTATTTATTAGAAAACCAATATTCTCAAAATTAAGTATATGCTTGAGTGAGTATGAAATTCTTTACGACTACTTATTTCTGCAACAAATCAATTCCTAAATGATGTATTTTTTATTTATTAGAAAACCAATATTCTCAAAATTAAGTATATACTTGAGTGAGTATGAAATAACTCCAACTTATATCTATAGTATTTAAGGGTGCTGATTTTGAAATTGGTCAACTTATATGATTACCAAACCTATTTTTAGCATGCTTTATGTAACATTTTTTCATGCATGAGTGAATAATAACTCGTTTCAAGTTGATGCATGACGAGATTGCAATTCATTGCGCATCACATAAAATGTAAGCTAAAAAAGGCTAGATATGTTTTAACAAGTGTTTACGTATAATTAAAATGCAAAACCTTTATTAGCACATCATAAGTTCTTCAAACCATACAAGCCAACATATATATCACTAGAGACTTAAATAAAACATAAACGAAATTAATATTTCGGTCAAATTAACTAATAACTTAAATAATTACGATTAAAAGTATAAGATAAAAACTAAATTACCAGAAGACTTAACAAGGACTTTTTTTTGGAGTTATACAGACATGTATCTTCATTCTATTTCCGCATACACCCATCCATATATGAATCGGTTTATTCAATTTATCCGTGGGACTCGAACCCACGACCAATGATGAAACACTGGTTAACACCAAGGTCAACTAGCTGGATTGTCTCTTCGGTGGGTTCAATCTCCCTTTCGGCTCGTCGAATGCCTATGGTCCTGCAAAACAGCAACACCGTTAGCTCGTTAAGAGGGAAACCCCCCATATTTCAACATTAGTAGTCGATCTCAGTTTCAAATTTCAACATAGGCCCACATTCTGTTACCATTTTAAGCTTGCTTTTGCTTCTCCAACATCATTGCAACCTAAAAGAAGTTGTAATAAATTTTTCTCTATTTTCTCTTAAGACTTCACATTCTATACTTTGTTCATTACCAGGTTTCATATGGTTGTTGCTCCCCTTTATGCATACTATTGTATGTATACGTTACAAAGGTATGTCATTTGTAGAGGATACAAGATGGGTCAAAATGAGATAGAGTTGAAATGACATTTTTATACGGGCCAAAATAAGGTTGGTTCTCCACAAAAACTATTTTTTTCTACTTTTCTAGGTTTTTTTTTTTTTTCGATTTTAGTGTATTGGCTATCATACAAAAACATTATTGTTACAATAATATTGATAACAAAACACAAATCAAATTGACTAATCGGTTATGAAAGGGGCTTGTGATACCGAACAAATATCTGGCACCTACCAGGCCATCGATATTTTCTTTATGGTTACCTATTTCCTCAACAAATCAATTCCCAAATGTTGAATTTTTATTTATTAGAAACCCAATATTCTTAGAACTAAGTATATACATGGGTGAGGATGAAATAACTCCGAGTTATATATAGCATTTAAGGGTGCTAGCTTTGAAATTGTTTGACTTATATGATTACCAAACCTATTTTTAGCATACTTTATGTAACATTTTTTCATGCATGAGTGAATAATAGCTCGTTTCAAGTTGATGCATGACAAGATTGCAATCCATTGCGTATCACATAAAATGGAAGCTAAAAAAGACTAGATATGTTTTAACTAGTGTTTACATATAGTTAAAATGAAAAAACTTTATTATCACATCGTAAGTTCTATCAAACAATACAAATAAGATTCTATTTATAAACTATTATGATAACCTTCGGTTACGTCAAATTAGCCAACATATATATCACTAGAGACTTAAATAAAACATAAACGAAATTAATATTTCGGTTAAATTAACTAATAGCTTAAACTTAATTATGAGTAAAAGTATAAAATAAAAACTAAATTACCAGAAGACTTAACAAGGACTATGAAGTGTGTCGGGTACATAAGCCGGTTGAGACAAGGCTTAAAATCTATAAAAAAAAGTGCCAGTTATTATGGAGAAGATTCTTAAAATTTGAAGACTAGCAAAGATGGAGTTAGTGGATTTGGATGTTAGGGTAACTTTGGTGATAGATGGTTGTGGATTAAGAAAAACTAGTTAAAACTTGATTAATTGGCAAGAACTAAAGATGGACGATAGATGATTTAGTAATGAAGTTAGATCACTTGTTGGGATTTTGTAACCCCATTTATTACCCAGTGTTGATTATTTTTAAGTAGGGTAAGTATGAGTTGGTTTGGTTTGATTGTTGTTATTTGAAGACCATAATTTATTGGCTATATTGGTTATCAAAAGATGATTTAATTTTTTGTTCGACCAAACCATTTAATGAAAAATTTAAAATTATTTTCATTCAGTTGTCTTTGTTTTTCGATTAAATTGACTTTCTATTTACAAATATATAGGTGAAATAATTTTGAGAAATCAATGCTTAACATAGAAGAATTTGGAATTTGATTAGAGAAAAAATTGTTTTAGGGATTCTTTAACAGAATGACGTAGCTATGATTTCGTATAGAAAACTAGATGTTTAAAACCGTCATATTCAGTTACCTTTTAGTATAATTTTTAATATTGGTTAGAGATTCATGGATTGCATTTAGTTACCTTTTAGTATAATTTTTAATATTGGTTAGAGATTCATGGAGTGCATTTACAACTGATGACGTGGTTGGGGTTGTGTTAAGAGTATGCGTGTTGGACCTCACTAAAATAATGCTCGCGCAATGCAACAAAGAACACCGGTAATCACGTAACATATTAATTTTTAAAATAAAAATCTATAGCAATATCATAGTCAAATAAAAGGGATTAAAATGCTCCTTTTTACGGTGTAATTTTGTTAAAAATATATAAACATATGAAAAGGTATCATTGTTTAAAAATCATGGGGGTTGAACAATATGTTTAAGCTAAGTGATGTAAAATGATACCACACGTCGATGTTCAAATTCATGTGTATAATGAGCTTGTTAATGTAAGTGTATTGTGTGTTACATGTATGTGAGAGTTAGGGGATACATTTATCAGTATATATAGGTATCAATCGTGGCAGGTTGACGTATTAAAATATTAAAGGTTAAAAGGATTGACGGATGACAAAAAAGAACCCACATATAAGATAGGGCCATAGGGGGATCAGTTGAAGCCCGATAGGCCCAACTTGTATAGGCTAATGGATACCATTAACTTAAATCCAAGTGTATCAGTGTTAGGCTTGTTTGAATTAACAATTTCAAAATGATTATTATGAATTAAAAAGTCAGAATCAAAATCATTATATTAATTAAAGTTAAAGACAGTGACACAACCTTATTTTTGTTTCACTAAGTAGTTTTCTTATAAATGTGTACTTAACAAATACATTGATTGCAATAAATTAAAACCAATGTAAGTAAATCATCACTAGTTGCTGAAATTTCAAGGATGAAACTGAAAGAAAATATCCATTGATAACATTTCATTCTTTTATCTCATCTAATATTGGATTATTTTCATGGGAATCTTGAAAACTAAAGGCAAATAAATAATAATAACCCATTACTAAATTAAATTAGACTTAGGATAATCTTTAAAAAAAAGAATATTAATTTATGACGATTGTTTCCTTAAATTCTTAACATCATCCAGGTTATGGCTATTCTCTTCATGCTCATCACAAGAACCGGCATCATCCGTGATCCCGCTTGAACCCGAAGATGATGAAACTGGTGTTGAATTCAAATCAGTTTTTTTCTTCTTAGTAGCAGACATGAAATCGTAGAAAACTAGTTTTGATTTTACCGATTTACAATCGCTAATTATCCCAATTGTCTCTTCATTGTACTTGCTAGCTTTACTTCCTCTTTTCTTCAAGAAAAATTTGCAAATAACCCAATATTCCATACCCTGATACAACAAAAACAAATTGTTAGCTAAATGTGTGTGTGTATTCGAATCAAAATTGTATCAATCCGAAAGAAACCTGAGTCGGGTTCTTGGGTTGAGGGGTTGCGAGTCTGTACACGTGCATGATCCAATCGGTTCGTGACCCGTGTGGGGGTTTTCCTTTGTAAAATACGAGTGTTTTCTTCATGCCCACAACTTGAGTGTTCTCTGAAGAAACAATCTTGTTATCTAATCCGGTTGCTTTCCAATACCCAGATAAAGTAGCCCGATTTGATCGGTTCCCATTCGGGTATTTGACTTCTTTAGTGCTGAAAAAAAAAAAAAAAAACCTTTTCTTGCTCGCAGTCACCTGAATTGAGTATACAACACAAAAAAGGCTTAATGTAATGAATATGATTTGAAATTAAGAAGAATACATTAATAATCGAACAACTTCTATGACTCCAGGTGTAAACGAGCCTAGCGTGAGCAAATTTACGCTCAAGCTCGACTAATTCAATTGACTTGAGCTCGAGCTCGGGCCATGGGTAGTTATTTAAGCTTAAGCTCGGCAACAACTTGACTCGCTTATTATTTATTAATTTTTGTACTTTGTATATATTTTACTAATAACTTTTATATACAATATGTTATTCAGTTATTTTTATCATAAATTTATAAGCAATAATATTATTATATAAATACTAGACTCGTTTAAGCTGGATAAATGAAGCTCGGACTCTGTTGGTTTATTAAAAAAAACTTAGTTTTAGGCTCGAGCTCGTTTAAATTCGGCCATATTCGAGCTTTTAGCAAAAACATCTCTAGTAACTCACAAGCGGATTGACTAGTAGAGCCACCGGTCTTTTGTATAAACAGGGTATAGCTAGATAACAATGGAAGTAAATACATAACCAAATAGTCATGAAAGCAAAATAAATAAAAATAATAATGCAATCATATCTATTATTTATTATATATAATAAATGAAAGAATTTGGGCTGATGTGACACAATATTATAGCTTCCTGGATATGGTTTAGGAGGGAAAATTTTTGGGTTTTTATTTTCATCAATGAAGCCCCGTTTTACTAATCCGACCCGTTTTATGACCCGAGTATATAAGCAATCTAAAAAACCTAAATTCCTCTGTCGCCTCATTCTTTTCCTTCACTGCTTCATACCTGAAACCCTAGCCTTCGTCCTCCTTTCGCTTGAATCTTCTACAATCTAAGAGGTTCCACAATCTAAATGATTCACCATCATCATCCTCCCGATTTCTTGTCTCAATGGTTTGGTATTGGAACTTAACTATTTTTGCCAAACCCTAAAATCAACGGATTCAGATTGATGAATCTTCGCTTAAAATGATGACCCATTAGATTAAAAACAACAGAATCTACCTATAATATTTAACAAGTCTAAAACGTCACCTCTAAAGTCTAAACTGATAAGTGAATATTTACTTTACTTACAGCAACTCATTTTCAAGAAAAACAACGGGATCAGGGTCTCTAATTGCAGCTTTTAGAAGTCCACGAGCATCTTCGGATGAGTAAGGTACCAGCACCTTCAAACCAGGGACTGACCCGTATCATGCACCATAACACTGTATCGCAAATGCAAGCATAAAGGCATTATAATTCTTTATGTTTATTTCTTAGAGAATAAAAAAAAAAAGACAACGGTTTGTCATTTTGATGCAAGATGTGGAATAAAGAACCTAATATTAATATTGGTAACAAAAAAAATATGTCCTTTTTCATAACATATGATAAACATATTAGTTAATTACTTCCTAAACACCAATATTCAACAAAAAGCCTAATACTTTCCAAAGTGTTTATGATATGGATGATGCATCTTACTTCAAACATTATTGATATTTATCATTATAAGATGATCATGAAAACCATCGTCTATACCATATAGTATCTTCTGTTTTCAGCTTGGTTTAGGTTAACGATTTAGTTATTGCTTACCGATAACCGGTTTTGGTTAATAACCGATAGGTACGCGCGATGCGGCGGGAAACACAGACATTGCCACGATGTACGTTGTTTGGTTCGTTAGATTACTATCCTCAACCGAAAATTGAGGTCATTGATTAGTCTATTTTATTAACCAATCCGTTTTCAGATAATCGGTTTGGTTTATTCGGTTAGATTGACAATTTTTTTGTTTGATTCATTTAATTTCAGTTAATAGCCAAAACCAAACTTGGGCTAAAACTTTTGATTAGAAATACATGAAATTTAGGTATAAATACATGAAATGGATGTATAGTGTCACACCCCAACCGATGGCGGAAACATCGGGGCATGGCACTGAGCGATGTATAGTGTCACGACTCGGGGCGGAAACTTCCTCAAATTTAGGTATAAATACATGAAATGGATCTATAGTGTCACGACTTGGAGGTAAACCAGGTAAATCATCGGGGAAGACGTTAGGAAAATCACGAACCACAGGCACCTTATCCATTGCCTTAACTTCCTTTTTCTCCGCTACTACAATGTGCACCAAGAAAGCTTGGTATTCCTTGCGGAGATACTTGCTAGCCTGGACACACGATATAAGTTGGAATTTCTTCGATGCGACTTCACCATAAACATACAATTGATCACCATTAGTGTCACACCCCTAATTTCTACATGTCACCGGTGGGCCCGGTGGGGAGTATCGTGACGTAATTGATATCATCATAGTCAAACAACACAACATATAAATGCACAGCGGAAGCAAAGATATAGATTTATTTCAACTGAATAAATTGTAATGTTTAAGTATCACAAAACAGTCGAAACAGATCCACAGGCGGATCAAATAAAAAGGAAACTGTTCAACAGACTTTGACATCTAAAGCTTGCGAGACTTGAGTAATGATGCCTGGAGTAGCCAGCCTATTTCGTCTAGTACCTGCACTTAGCCTTTTTGGAAAATACGTCAGTTTGCACTGGTAAATACAACTTAACTGACTCATTTTGAAAAGGGTTTGAAAATTAATTTGAATGCACTTCGGCAAAAATATTTTATAACTTGGGACAATTATTCAAAATAATCTTGTATACAGTTTTACTCATTTGTCGTCCATTAGGGCCGGTTTGTAAGGCCGGACTTAAGTTAACTGACACGCCACAGATATAATGCCCACAAGGTCAATTCCTTTAAGTGGGATACCAGTTTTTACATAATGCATCTGTCAGGTGTACGCCTACACCCCGTGCTTAGGTCGTGGCCATTTCTTTGAATGATGCCAAGGATATCCGGGACATCGTCATTTAACCCCCAAGGGCCATACACCAAATAATACATATCAAACAGGTTATGTAAATACATCAATCACAATACGATTTAAATGACTATATACACCCGACCAAGCGGTACTTTTATAGTACCGTATCCCAAGCCCGTATAGGGAAAATAAGTTAAGGGTATTTACCTGAGCAATGTATAAATCAAATACAGCAAGTGCACGTAGCTTTTACTGGGCTCCTAATCTGGAACGAAGGTTTTTAATAACCTATTAGAATCCTAACGGATCTTTAATTAAGCCTATACTTAGACCGGTTAGTTTTCAAAAGAAAGACACGGTTCAAACGCATGATAAAGCGAAGACCGGTTTAGAATGTGGTTTTGACCCGACAAGCTTGTATACTTGTTTAATATGGGTAACTTAAACACATTCTGGATTTTGAGACAAAAACGAGATGGTTTGACCCGTTTCGGCTAATATATGCAAACTAGTCACATAAGCCGATCTGAACGCGAAAAGTGCGTAACGAGTAACCATAAGAGTCATATACAAGTTTCCTAAGTTAATATGCCTTAAATATGTTGTGATATCAGAAAGATATCTTCTATTATGCCCCGTAAGGGCATTTTGGTCATTTAAAAGGTTATAAAAGAGTTTAAATATAATTCTGAGTTTCAGGTCTGATGTAATCAGTAAAAATACTTAATTTACTAAGTTATATCAGTAGGGTATAACTTATACGTGAAATTTATCACTTAAAACCAAACTATGCATCTTAAGGGTATTTTGGTAATTTCACATAGGCTTAAAAGGTTAAAACTGGAAATCCGAGTTTAAGACTTTTGTTTACTGCTAAAGTATAAGAATTTACTTAAAACATCAGTAGGTATCAAGTCTTATAGATCTAAAATGGTTTTAATACATACTACGCGTTTAAAACGCTTAAAAACGCTAAAAATGGCGATTTTGAACTATTTCCGGGTTCTTATAGGAAAGCTGATATTTTTACTATTCCAGAAGGCTTAAAATATTCTATTTATCATATTAGATCAGAAGAAAAAGATTTGGTATCAAAAGGTTTGGTAAAACTCATTTTATAGCTTAAAAGGGCAAAACCGACAACTACCGAATTAAGCTTAAAACTCTAGGTTATGATCAGCCTAAAAATAAAAAAATCTCTAAAAATCCCGAAATATTATTTTATATCAGTGGGTAAAAAGTTTGGTATCGAAAATTGGGTTTAGATAGGCTATATGCTAATTACGCCATTTAATTACTAAAAAGCTTTCTAATTACGCTATTGAGCGTAACTCTTAATCTAGACCTCAAACTGATGTCAAATTCTAGGTACGAGTTTATAAATCAGTACCTAAGGTTTCTACTCTATTACATTTTCAAAATTCGCGTTTTAAGGTCATATGGGCATAATAGTCAACATTTAGGCGATTAATGGAAACATGCATATAAATTGGATAACTAATGAACCAAGTTGTATAATCTCAGAGGGTTATACTTATAGGTAACTTGGTCCTATTAAAGCTCTAAGGCATTCCTAAACTGTCACACCCCCAAAATCCACACGCGGAGTACCACCGCTTGGAGGCGTGACATGACCAGGATTAAGCCACCAATCATATTGAACTTGTAAATAATACGTAAAAGTAAATGTACTTCAACCAAACCAATATGAAAGGTGTTCAAAACATAAGTATAGTTTCAATGTTTAGCGGAAGCATATAATTAAAAACCCAACATAAGTATTAAGTAAGAAGTGTCATAAATGTTTAACAAGGTATCCACGATCCATGCCCACAACGACCGCGCCTCCCAGTGCAAGCTCCATGTGTACCTAACGACCTACAAGGCATGTAATAGAGAGTCAACAACAAAGTTGAGCGAGTTCACAGTTGGTTGTTTAGTTATTGTGTTCAATTCATAAATCGTATGTTCGTTTAGTAAACCATGTATCGTTTCCACTTGTATCGCGCCCCTCTAGGCATGTTTGCGAAGATTAGTGGGGGTTTCCCATATATTCTAGACTAGTTATATTTGTATCGCGGCCCTCCAGGCATGTGTGCGAAGTTTAGTATCAGTATCGCGGCCATTCCAGGCATGTGTGCGAAGTTCAGTAATAGTATCGCGGCCATTCCAGGCATGTGTGCGAAGAGTAGTGGGGGCTTCCCCATGTATCACTAGTCTAGCAGTATCTATAAGTGACCTTTCCCTAACGAGGTCAGTGGTACGTAATTCCAGTAACGATGTAAATACAAGAAATCATTCAATCCCATTCCCATCCCCCGGGAATCCCATGCCTTGGTAAGAGTGTGAACTCACCTTGGTTTGCTCGGCAGATAAACAAAAGGTCACTTGAGCTGTATGAGGTCAACCACGTCCTAACATGGTTACCATACAAGTCAGGTCTATGGTTTAAGTAGTGCACGTATATGATCTACACGTATTCTAACAAGTTGTGTACAAGTATTGATCATGGCATACATGTCTAATCATGGCAGTTAGCAGTTCATACGAGTTCAACAGAAGAAGTCACATAACAAACAAAGGCCCAAACATGCAGCCCAATTACACATGCAGCCCAATTACACAAGTCTAAAGCAGTGAAAGTCCGAACCGGAAGTGTGATTATGTGGTCTCGAGTCGAGACTAAGGATCTCGAGTCGCAACCAAGGGGTCTCAGATCATGCATGTACTAGTCGAGACTAGATGGTCTCGAGTCGCAACAAGACCCGCAACCATGGTCTCGAGTTATGCTGTTTTTGTGTGAGTGAGGTGCGGTCTCGAGTCGAGACCGTGGGTTCTCGACTCGCAACCCGTGTCGAGACTGGAGAATGTAACAAACTTCCTTATTTGCAGTCCATTAATTCCGTAACATCAGCAAACAACTTTTGGCAGTTTCAATTCAGATCAAACAACATCAATTATCAATAATCACTCACCCTAATTGTTCTCTACATAAGATCAACAATCAAGCATTCAACTATATCACCCGATTAGAAATCTTTGAACATTATCATGCACAATTACATGGCCACATAACTAATCATCCTGATGCAATTCTTAACAGCCGATTATATCAACTATTTGATGCGGTGAACAACACACAACCCTAGACTATTAACCCGATTATGTTTCAGTATATAAATACATATCATCGGAAATAAGTGTATAGATTCAATCATGTTTACTAGCATGAAACCCTAATCGATCAAATAACAAAACAACATCCGAAGCATAACAACTATCAACAAGAGAACACTAACCGAGATGTTCGAGTGTACAGAAGTGATACAGCAAGGGAGAGATGGTGTAGCGATCCGAGAAAGCTTTGAGGGAAAAGGGTTATTGCCGTCGAGTGAAGGGAAGGAGGAGAGAGCTTTAGGGTTTGTGTGTGTTAAGTGTTTGTAAGTTATGAGAAACAAGTCCCATAATGGGTATGTGTTGCGCACACAAGGGGAGTGGGCCGAACCCTTTCATGGGCTGCCCTCATGGTCTCGAGTCCAAGTATAGTGAGCCGAGAAAGAGAAGTGTACGGCCCAAAAGGGCTTGTGAGATTAGGATAAGTGTTATGCAACTATACTTAGCATTCACATAAAATCGCGTAGCACATAATATAACAACGTCGTAACATACATTAAAATCAAGCACATCAATCAATCAAGTAATGTTCATACAAGTTGTGTCAAAACACAAAGAAAGGTTCTGGAATACGGGTTGTCACATTATCCCCAACTTGAAAGAAATTCCGTCCCGAAATTTAGCATGCGGTTACTGAGGAAGCTAGGTAAGTTGTATCGTTTACTGGTTTCCTGGGGTGTCACATCATCCCCCCGTTGATTTGGAATTTCGTCCCGAAATTCTGTAGTAGCTTCAGCCTCAGTAGTAGTTGTACTGTTCGCGAACAATTGGCGATACTTTTGTTTCATCTGATCTTCGCGTTCCCAGGTGAACTCTGGGCCACGACGGGAGTTCCAACGAACTCGAACAAGAGGTATTCTGGTGTGCTTGAGGACCTTAACATCCCGGTCCGTGATTTCGACAGGTTCCTCGACGAAATGTAACTGTCCGTCGATAGTGAGTTCCTTCAAAGGAACTATGAGGGTCTCATCCGACAGACACTTCTTCAGATTCGACACGTGGAAAACGTTGTGAACTGCACCGAGTTCTGCTGGTAAGTTCAGTTTGTAGGCCACTTTGCCTATTCTTTCTACGATTTCGAACGGTCCAACATACCGCGGATTGAGCTTTCCTCGATTGCCAAAACGAACTACACCTTTCCAGGGTGAGACTTTGAGTAGCACCCGATCCCCAACCTGGAACTCGAGCGGTTTCCTGCGCTTATCAGCGTAGCTTTTCTGACGGTCACGAGCTGCCGCCATGCGTTGTCGTATCTGTGCAATCCGTTCAGTAGCATCAACTACCATTTCTGGACCTGTGATCTGACTATCACCCACCTCTGCCCAACAAAGAGGTGATCGGCATTTACGTCCGTATAATGCCTCGAATGGAGCGTCTTGTATGCTGGTGTGGTAACTGTTGTTGTACGAAAACTCCACTAACGGGAGATGTTTTTCCCAGCTGTTGTCGAAATCGATAACACACGCCCGAAGCATGTCTTCTAGAGTCTGGATAGTGCACTCAGACTGCCCATCCGTCTGAGGGTGATAAGCTGTGCTCATGTCTAATCATGAGCCGAAAGATTTATGCATCGCTTGCCACAGTTCCGAAGTGAATCGTGCATCACGATCCGAAATAATAGAGGTTGGCACTCCGTGCCTCGAAACAACTTCTTTCAAGTAAATGTCTGCTAATGTAGAGAATTTGTCAGTTTCCTTGATAGCCAAGAAGTGAGCAGACTTTGTGAGTCGATCCACGATCACCCAAATAGTATCGTTCCCACGCTGGGATCTAGGCAGGCCAGTAACAAAATCCATTGAAATTTCCTCCCATTTCCATTGTGGTATCTTTGGTTGCTGAAGTAGACCTGATGGTTTCTGGTATTCCGTCTTGACCCTCGCGCAGGTCAAACACTTGCCGACGTAAGTTGCTATGTGGGCCTTCATGCTAGGCCACCAGTACGTAGTTCTAAGATCGTGGTACATTTTATCCTAACCTGGATGTACCGAGTAGCAGGACTTATGAGCTTCATCCATTACCAGCTCGCGTAAGTTGCCATAATGTGGAACCCAAATGCGTCATGTTACGTAGTAGGCGCCGTCTTCCCTTTGTTCTAACCGTTGCCTTGAGCCGCGTAGGGCTTCAGCCCTGACGTTTTCTGGTTTCAATGCTTCTACCTGAGCATCTCGTATCTGTGCAGGAAGTCTAGACTGAATAGTAAGTTGTAATGCTCGCACGCGTCTAGGCGTAGTGTCTTTCCGACTGAGGGCGTCAGCCACAACATTGGCTTTGCCTGGGTGGTATTTGATAGCGCATTCGTAATCATTAAGTAGCTCGACCCATCGACGTTGCCACATGTTCAATTCCTTCTGTTTGAAGATATGCTCGAGACTCCTGTGATCGGTGTAGATAGTGCACTTGGTACCGTACAGGTAGTGTCGCCATATCTTAAGCGCGAAAACAACAGCTCCAGGTTCTAAATCATGTGTAGTGTAGTTCCGCTCGTGAACTTTAAGTTGGCACGAGGCGTAAGCAATGACTTTATCCCTTTGCATCAATACACAACCAAGACCCTGAATCGACGCATCGCAGTAGACCAAAAAATCGTCTGTGCCCTCTGGTAATGAGAGAATAGGTGCGCTGCATAGCCTATCCTTTAGGTGTTGAAAATCCGTTTCTTGTGTATTACCCCAACGATAGGTAACACCTTTCTGTGCGATCTTTGAGAAGTCTTTGATGAACCGTCTGTAATAACCCGCCAAACCCAAGAATTGGCATATTTCCGTTGGTGTACGCGGTGCAGGCCAGTTCCTGATCGAATCTACCTTGGATGGATCGACATGAATCCCATCCTTGTTTACCACATGTCCCAAAAAGTGGACTTCACTAAGCCAGAAGTCGCATTTTGAAAACTTGGCATACAGTTGTTCCTTTCGAAGAAGTTCCAAAATGAGTCGCAAGTGTTGTCCGTGTTCCTTCTGACTCTTGGAATAGATCAGGATGTCATCGATGAAAACGATCACAAACTTGTCCAGGTAAGGATTGCACACTCTGTTCATTAGATCCATGAAAACTGCAGGTGCGTTCGTTAGCCCGAACGACATGACTAGAAACTCGTAGTGGCCGTAGCGAGTTCTGAATGTTGTCTTAGAGACGTCCTCATCCCGAACTCTCAGCTGATGGTAACCTGACCTCAGGTCAATCTTGGGGTAGTAGCTCGACCCTTGCAGCTGGTCGAATAAGTCATCGATACGTGGTAGAGGGTAGCGGTTCTTCACTGTCACCTTGTTGAGTTCGCGGTAATCTATGCACAGCCTGAAGGTACCGTCCTTCTTTTTCACGAATAACACTGGAGCTCCCCAAGGCGAAGAGCTAGGACGAATAAAGCCCTTATCCAAGAGCTCTTGCAATTGCTTAGACAGTTCTTCCAGTTCGGTTGGAGCTAATCGATACGGTGCGCGAGCTATGGGTGCTGCTCCAGGAGCTAGTTCGATTTGAAATTCGACCTGGCGGTGAGGCGGTAGCCCAGGTAAATCTTCAGGAAACACTTGAGGAAAATAACGTACAACTGGGATATCCTCTAATCTCTTCCCTTTCGTTGATGCGTCTGTAACAAGTGCCAATATGGCAGTGTGACCCTTTCGCAACCATTTCTGAGCTTTCAGAAAGGAGATGATGCCAACCACGACACCACTCTTGTCGCCTTGAACTTCGAGAGGTTCTTTACCCGAACGGGGAATACGAACGATCTTCTCCTTGCATAAGATCTCTGCTTGTTGCTGGGATAACAAATCCATACCAATGATGATGTCGAAACTACCCAGAACTATAGGAATGAGGTCGATGGAGAAAGTCTGACCGGCTAAGACGATGTTACAACCTCTGACTACATGTGTGGTCTCTAAACTTTTACCGTTGGCTAACTCTACGACATGTTTGGTGTTTAAGGGTGTTGGTGTACGTTTTAACATTTGACTAACTTTTAGAGACACATAGCTAGTATCCGCACCCGAATCAAACAATACAGTAACATAAAAGTCATCGAGAAGAAACTTACCCATAACCACGTTAGGATCATTCCTTGCGTCACCCTGCCCCAGCACGAACACACGACCCCTAGCATCGTTGCCATTATTGTTTCCCCCGTTGTTGTTGCCATTGCCCTGATTGTTGTTATTGTTGTTGTTCTGGTTCTGGTTTAACTGGGGGCAGTCACGTTTGAAGTGGCCTTCAGCACCACATTGATAGCATCCTCTGTTGCCTCGCTGCTGTTGCTGCTGCTGGTTTCGTGGAGCAGGTGGTTGTTGTTGCTGATTCTGATTTGCTGGCCGTGAGCTCCTACAATCCTTCGCCTCATGACCCATCTTGAGGCACCGCTGACAACGACCCTTGTTGCACTGGCCGTTGTGGTGCTTGTTGCAAGTATTGACCAGGGCTCTGGTAGTTATCAGTCTTGCGCTGCTGAACCTGAGACTGAGCTGTAGCTGAACCTTTGCTGGAATCCCCATCCCATTTCCGCTTGTTATCACTGGGAGTAGCGGAAGTAGTAGCATTGGTAGCACTGATACGTTTAGGCAGCCTGTTCTGTTCCACTGCCTGATCTGTGAGGCGATGAGCCAGACGTTGAACATCCTGGAAATTATTATGGTTGGCCGATGTCACGTGGCTTTGAATTTCTGGTGCCAGCCCTTTGAGATACAACTCAATACGTCTGATAGGAGGGTCCACCATAGTTGGACACAGGACGGCCAGCTCGTTTGACCTTTTAGTATATGCCTCAATTTCCGACCCAGTCATTTTCAAATGAAAGAACTCCACCTCTAACTTGTGGATGTCGTCGCGTGTGCAGTATTCCCGTTTAATCAGCTCCTTGAAATCATTCCAAGGGGTGGCGTTAGCAGCTGCCAATCCTAATAGTTGAACTTGCGCATTCCACCAAGTCAGCGCGATTCCTTCCAGTGTGCCAGTGGCGTACTTCACCCTGCGAGCCTCAGGGCTTTCACACATCTCAAACACAGATTCGAGCTTTTCAAACCAATGGAGGAGTCCCACTGCTCCCTCCGTGCCACTGAACGTGCTTGGACGACAGTCCATGAAATTCTTGAAAGTGGAAACGGGTGGCTGAGCGTGTTGACCTCCTACTTGTGCGGCTGCAAGTGCCGCAGCAACTTGTTCGTTAATGAGAGCCGTCAACTGGGCTTGTGTCAAGTTAATGCATCCAGCCATGATCTTCATAGCAAATGCAACATATGTGAGAGAGGTTCGCGAAAGGTGCGATGACAGAAGAGAGTAAGCACACAAGTGTTCTCAAGCAATAACGAATAGTAGGCAATGTAATCTAAGCATACCACGAGTAAAGTTCTATGTAATTCTAGCAAGTAGGCAAAGTAAACATGAATGGTAGTACCTATGGTGTTGAGCCTTGCACGTGCATGTACTAGTCGAGACTAGATGGTCTCGAGTCGCAACAAGACCCGCAACCATGGTCTCGAGTTATGTTGTTTTTGTGTGAGTGAGGTGCGGTCTCGAGTCGAGACCGTGGGTTCTCGACTCGCAACCCGTGTCGAGACTGGAGAATGTAACAAACTTCCTTATTTGCAGTCCATTAATTCCGTAACATCAGCAAACAACTTTTGGCAGTTTCAATTCAGATCAAACAACATCAATTATCAATAATCATTCACCCTAATTGTTCTCTACATAAGATCAACAATCAAGCATTCAATTATATCACCCGATTAGAAATCTTTGAACATTATCATGCACAATTACATGGCCACATAACTAATCATCCTGATGCAATTCTTAACAGCCGATTATATCAACTATTTGATGCGGTGAACAACACACAACCCTAGACTATTAACCCGATTATGTTTCAGTATATAAATACATATCATCGGAAATAAGTGTATAGATTCAATCATGTTTACTAGCATGAAACCCTAATCGATCAAATAACAAAACAACATCCGAAGCATAACAACTATCAACAAGAGAACACTAACCGAGATGTTCGAGTGTACAGAAGTGATACAGCAAGGGAGAGATGGTGTAGCGATCCGAGAAAGCTTTGAGGGAAAAGGGTTATTGCCGTCGAGTGAAGGGAAGGAGGAGAGAGCTTTAGGGTTTGTGTGTGTTAAGTGTTTGTAAGTTATGAGAAACAAGTCCCATAATGGGTATGTGTTGCGCACACAAGGGGAGTGGGCCGAACCCTTTCATGGGTTGCCCTCATGGTCTCGAGTCCAAGTATAGTGAGCCGAGAAAGAGAAGTGTACGGCCCAAAAGGGCTTGTGCGATTAGGATAAGTGTTATGCAACTATACTTAGCATTCACATAAAATTGCGTAGCACATAATATAACAACGTCGTAACATACATTAAAATCAAGCACATCAATCAATCAAGTAATGTTCATACAAGTTGTGTCAAAACACAAAGAAAGGTTCTGGAATACGGGTTGTCACATAAACCATGCTCAAACGGGTCAGAACTGAAAGTTAAAGCATAAGTCAAACTATGCGACTTTCGGTCCCGAACCGAGCCTAACTGAAAATTGTCGAGTTGAACATGTTTAGACATGTTCTTACATTAATTACCAAGTTATATTAATGTCAAAACAGGTTGCATAGCTTCTACATTGCTAATTATGCATTTATTTGAAATTTAGTTTTCTGTTGACTTTTTATAATCAAGTTTGACTCGACAATTGACCTAATTAGAGTGGGAATTAGGGGTGTTCAGGATTCGTTTCGAATTCGAAAAATTCGAAATTCGTTTAAATTCGATTCGATTATCAAGAATTCGTTTCGATTATAAGAATTCGAATTCGATTCAATTCGAGTTAAGTAAATCGAATACGAATTTATAATTTCAAATTCGATTCGATTCGAAATTCGAATAAAAATTATACATTTTTATTTATTATTTTTATATATAATAAATATATAACTTTTATTAAGTTATACTATAAATTCTTTTCTAAATTTTTTCCAAGTATTAAAATTACCCATTACCAAACCCATTACATGACCCATAAGTAAAACCTAATTAACAAATCTATCAATAGATTTCTAAACATAAAAATATTAAGTTATAATGTGGAGTGATTATTCCCGGCTTCTCGTTTTGAATTTTAGACTTGTGGTACTTTATTTGAAACTTTTTAATGTGATATCGTGTTTTATGGCTGCTTAAAAATTTATGTTTCATTTTTATAGTTTTTTACATGTTTTAAAGAATCTAAATTAAATCGAATTTATTCGAATTCAAAATTTTAATCGAATACGAATCGAATACGAATTGGGTTTTTTATTCGAATACGAATTCGATTCGAATTCGATAGGTTTTAATCGAATTCGAATCGAATACGAATTCAAGGAAAAATAAAAATTATTCGAACAATTCGATTCGAATAATTAGAAAATTCGATATTCGATTCGATGAACACCCCTAGTGGGAATCAGAGGGTGACCTTTTAAGGGTTTAATGCCCACATAATTACCAACTCATAGGTACTTTCAAAATGAAATTTGAGTGGAGCAATTAAGATTAATGACGAAGTCAAACCTTAATTACGACGGTTTGACTTTACGCTAAATAACTAAGCTAAACTGAATTAAAGGAGGTTAAGCATACTTACAATAGTCCTAGGCACAACTAATGATCACTAGGAAAGATGCTTGAGCTCTAGGAACCTCCAAGAAGTGAGTTGTGGAGTTAACAAGTGAATGAGCAATGAAGACCCAAGATCATGGCCTTTATATAGGTTTCTAAGATCAATTTGATCATGCCAAACAAGTCTAGGATTGTTTCCAGATGATTACAAGTGTCCCTAGACCCTTTAAAACCATCAAACAAGCCCATAGAATAAAAAACAAGTGTTTAAAGTCGGTTACAAAGCTTTAACAGGCAGCTGTCCACATTTTCAGCATCTAGGCACTTCAGGCGGGCCGCGTAAGATCCCATAGGGGGTTTACGCGGGCCGTGTAAGGGTCTGATCTGGTCAACAAGTTTCAAAAATTGCAATTTCAGTCCCTGGTCCTTCCAAACTTGATTTTAAGCTCATTTCTTGCACTTTAAACCCCCAAACTTGACTTTTAAGGACCCCAAGTCATAAACCAATTTTGTTTAGTCCCTGGTTATTCATACGTTCACCGAAAAGTCTTAAATTTCAATATTGACGCTTTTAACCCCTCGTATACGAATATTGTCATAACTTTCTCATACTTTATCGAAACCTTGTGAAATTTTTATCACACATTCTTGTGAGTATAATTAATCATTACAAAGCTTCGGGTTCGCTAAAAGGTCACTCAGAGGTATACTTTAAACATGTTGACACATTTAACCCCTTTAGTTTGTAATTCCTCACTTTCTTTCACAATTAGCTTCGTATGATCCACGACTCATTTGTTTAAGGGTATAAACATCATGTAGGGTTATTGAAAGATATATTTATCTGTTGTTGTCATTTTGAACCCTTGTATTCACATACTTTCTCTGTTTGTCAACTTTAGTCCTTCATACGTAATCTTTTACACGTTCAAAGCTTATGACACGTGTCAATACATTATTGGACATGAATTTTCGAGGTGTTACAATTAGCGAGCGAGAAACGAATCATCTTATCGAAGCAAATGACTTCAACATGATTTTCACAAAGAAATCCATGCCTACTATGATGTCAAAACTACCGAGCTGCATCGGGATAAGGTCGATAGGAAAGACGTGATTATTGAGTTCAAGAGTACAATCACGTAGAACGGAATTGACAGCGACGGTTCTTCCAGTGGCAACTTCAACGCCGAACGTTGTAGGGAGATGGGCGCGCTTACGATTAAGGAGCTTTTCGAATTCAAACGATACAAAACAGTTATCTGCTCCAGTATCAAACAAACACGAAACATATATACCATTCACAAGAAACGTACCATTAACCACATTGTTGTATGCTTGAGCCTGGCGGGCGTTGATGTTGAAAGCACGTCCGCGGGCTACTGGTTGTTGCTGCTGCCGTTGATGTTGTTGTCGCTGCTGTTGTGGCTCTTACTTCACCACTCTGTTGGGGCACATGTTTGCAAAGTGGTTGGGATCACCACATGCAAAGCAAGCTCTAGCGTGAGCAGCGGGTGCAGGAGCTGTTTGTTGGCCTTGAGGAGCAGGAAGGAGAGCTTGTGGTGCAGGAGCTTGACCTTGAGCTGGAGCTGGAGCTGGAGCTTGGCGAGGACCGGTACGGCAGTTAGCAGTAAAGTGGCCTTAGAGGTTGCAGAGAACACAGAATCTGCAAGCAATCCCAGTAGGATGGTGATAAGTACAAGTAGGACAGAACGGGTGAGGACCAGTATATGCATGCTTGGCTGGTGGTGCATTGGTCACTGGGGCCGCTACTTGGCGGTTCTGGGGTTGCGGTTGGGCAGGTACAGCTTGGAGCGGAGCGGCGCTAACAGCACAATTCTTGCTACTGTTGTTGTTGTTGTTGTTCTTTCTCTTGCAGCGGGAGGACTTGAAGCTTGCGGAGCGGCGGCGGTTTCAGCGGTGGGAGCAACGTTAGCTTGGGGTAGATTCTTGGAGCCTTTATCAAAGTAACCAACCCGAACTCGCTTGTCATTAATCTCGGCAGCGAGCAGGAAGGTTTCTTCAATAGTTTTCGTCTTCGCGGCTTGCACGAAATCAGCCACACAATCCGGTAAAGCACGGATGTATTTCTTGATGGTGATTTCAGGGGTAGTAACTTGGCCCGGACAAATGATACTCAGCCTGCTTGAAGCGGGCAGTTAGAACAGCGTTGTCACCACCCTCCTGCTTGATGTGCCAGAACTCGTCCTCCAGCTTCTGAAGCTCGTGGGGAGGGCAGAACTCCTTCATCATGTTGTCCTTCAACTCATCCCACGTAAGCCCATAGGCTGCATCATTTCCACGCTTGTTTATTTCGACAGTCCACCAGTCCAGAGCCCTGGACTGGAAAACGCCAGTGGCGTTAACAGTGCAGAGATTATCAGGACAACCGCTTTGGCGCAGGGTGACTTCAATTGAATCGAACCATTGAAACATGGCAGTAGGTCCATCTTCTCCGGTGAATTCTTTTGGTCCATAGGCTTTAAATTGCTTGAAGCTAAAAGTAGACTTAGGAGAATCAGTCCTGGACTCATCAGAGGACTTGCTAGCGTTTTCATTAAGCTCGCTGATAATTTGCGGGATAACCTTAGCCATCTGCTTAGCAACGAGAGCAGTGATACGTTTGTCCTCATGACTGCGACGAGCGGAGCGAGCAGTGTGAGATCCGAATGACGACATTGTCTGCAACAGACATCATCACAGGACTCAAACACAATTTCGATTAAGTCTAGCATATTCTATAGTACCACCTCGCGCTACTTTATATAAAGCTCAGGAACACGTCTAATCACATAGTCACGTAGGCATGTAATCCACATAAGCACATAGGCACAGAAGCGCTATGTATAGAATAGATATAGATTATGTGGCTGTGGTTCTTATAATTCCCTATGTATTATTGGTTTTAAAAAAAGTAACCGTATAAAAATGACAAATTGGAGAATTAGGGAAAAATAAGATGAACCAAATTGAATTTTATTTCAAATTAATGAGATTTCTTTTGATCAAGGTATATTTGTTGATAATTTTGGATCAATAGGTTTAAATAAGTTATGACATTAGTCCAATTTATTAGCATATTTAGGTTGAAATGACTATCTTTTTTACTTATAAAACCTAAACTAAGCAAATTAACCACCATAACCGATAACCGAACCATAAGCGACATAACCGAACCACTAATAACTGATAACCATTATAACCAATGGTTATGGTTATGAAACTTTGTATAACCGCTCAATCGGTTATGGTTATGGTTATGGTTATGGTTATGAAGCTTTGGTTAACTGATATAACCGAAACCGAACCGAACTTGTGATGTTAACTTTACATAATGGATTTGTGTTTTACAAAACCATATAGAGGGTTTTTAGTAAGATAAAAATATGTTAGTAACAAAATGATCTTGATGTATATGTTATTTATTTTGATAAAGAACTAAGGTGTTATGGCCATAATTTTTTTTTGTTTGAGAATTGCCTTATTAAAAAGAACCCTAAATCGGTAGTTTAACCAAAAAGTTTAGTCTCCGTTATCTTATAAAATAGGCTAAAGCTAAGTTCAAATCGCACAACCCTATTTATTTCAAACCTTGCTTGGTTACATAACCGAAATTAACCAAAACCGAACCATAACCGACTTCATAACCGATTAACCGTAACCGAAGTTTGGTTATGGTTATGGTTACCAAAACTCCATAACCGAACTAGCGGTTATGGTTATGGTTAATAGTAAAAACCGAACCAAACCGACCCATGAACACCCCTAAGCTAAACTACCCGATTCTAGATGAATTAGTCAAAATCGCACTTCTTAAGTTTTGGATTTCTAATTTTTTATACTTTTTAACTTTAGCGGTGGTGGAATGGCTACAAAATTTGGGTGGGGGTCATGTAATAGTTTAATATGGGTTCGTATTGGATTCAGGCAAAACATATCGTTTTCAAAAGTATCAATTTGGTTTGGGTCATTTGACCAAAAAGATTGGAAAAAAATATTATACAAAAAGGGTTTGTCTGCTAAATCTGTTTTTATGGCGGCTAGTAGTAAAGATGGTGACGACAGAAGCAGTGGCGGTGATAGGGCGATGTGGTGGCAGTTGCGATAACATGTTGGTTTTAGACCATGCGTAGTGGTAAGGGTGAATAATGTCCCTACCCTTGTGCGTTTTCCGCCATGTGGCAGTACAGTCAGCAAGGGACATTATTGAGTTTTTTTCTAAAATGGGTGTAGTGGGGATGGGGGCATTATGTTAAGAGGGTGTAGAGAATTAAATAAAAATAAAAAAAACTCAACAAAAAAAGCTATTGGCAAAAAAAAAGGAAGATGAAATGTGATTGTCCCTTCCAATTTGCATAAAGCGTGATTTAAAAAACGCGGGGCCTTTTTTGAACAATAACGCCCAGGGGGTGAGGGGTGGGCATGTTTAAGGGAAAAAAATTGTGCAAGAATGTCCACTACGAACAATGCATTTTACATATGCTTTATTTCATTTTATCTATTAAATAAATGCAATATACATCGCTTTCATTTGTTTTTGCATTTTTTGTGAGGAGATATTTGAGCTAATAAGTTGCAATCAATCTATTAAAAGGACAAAAACATAAAGAATAAAAGAATATGGCTCAAATTAAATTAATATATCATAGTAAATGGAAAATTAAGTGGTGTCCATAACTCAATATTACATATGGGATTGGGCTCACATATAGTAACATGGAAAACAATTGCAATAAAAGATCTAACGGGCTGAATTTAAATTCGACCATTATTTTGTTTGAGTTGAAAGCACACCAGAAGAGAAAAGGAACGGTGTTAATTAAAGGCAAATTAGAAAATAATAATCTCATCTCTGAAATTGGCTGATAATAATCCCAAGTCAGTTATTAGCCAATAATAATCCGAGCTCGTCCAATTTTTTTTTGTAAAATAGGCCGCCGTTAAAATAAGCTTAACGGAGTTAAGTTTCTTTCTAAATTACAAACCGATGTTTTAGGGCTTTTGATCAGAACGAGGATACGAGTCGATTGATGTAAAACTTACCTCGAAATTGTGTTCGAAATGGCTTGAATTTTGTTAATTGGAAGTTAAACACCCGAACTGAAGCACCGTTTTCGTGGGTTGGGGGCAGTATTTTGAGGTAAGTTTTACATCAATCTACTCGTATCCTCGTTCTGATCAAAAGCCCTAAAATATCGGTTTGTAATTTGAAAAAAAAAAGTAACTCCGTTAAGCTGTTTTAACGGCGGACTATTTTACAAAAAAAATTGGACGAGGTTGGATTATTATTGGCTAATAACTGACTTGGGATTATTATCGGCCAATTTCAGAAAAATGGGATTATTATTTTCCAATTTGCCTTAATTAAAACTTAGAAGGAAACATCAAGCAATTTTTGGACACTTGCACCTATGGGTGGCAAAGTGGGCAAAGTTGGGTGGGTTTGGGTTTAGGTCAGAATGGTATACTAAAAAATAGTCAGGATAAGTTTGCATTAGAATGAGTTTAGGTCAGGATGGATTCATGTTAAGATGAGATGATAAAAAATACAAATTAATAATAAAAAACTAAAAATATATATATAAAACTAAAAATAAAAAAGGTAGAAAAAATTAAAATATATATATAAATTAAAAAAGTAATAAATACAAAAATTCCGAGCAACTCGAGCGTGGCTCGAAACAAGCGGAGCTTAAACGAGCCGACGCCTCGTTTGCAATTTGCTAGGTTTCTAGAACCGGTGTTGGATTGGATGAGGGACCTATGTGGCTTTTAGTTATTGTAAATATGGTCATATTTGATGTAACAACATTGTTATAATACAATGCAACTGAAGCAAAAGCTCATAATCACATGATTTCCTGTTTTGCATCTATAATTCTCTAAATGGCTTTTGTTGTCTCCAAGTCCTAGCAGTTATGAACTGAGGTTCCACAAGTCAAATTTGCACCAAAAAGACATGAGAAAACAGAATCATAACATGTTAATTTAGTATGCTGTCAAACAAGGATAGAAGTTAACAGTCTTTAAATGTTAGAACGGTAAAGGAGACACGAGAAGAACGGTAGTTAATTGATTAACAAACTCAGCCAACTGTTTGTGAATCCTTTGCGTTAAAGGTTGCTGAATCAATAAGAATGGTATTGAATTGTTGAAACAAACCTCTTTCCCTAAGTTGTCTATTTGTTCGTATTACCAATTATGGGAAACTCGCTTATCAGAAAACTCTACTCTATCAAGAGCAAGAGCTGGAAAAGGCGATTAATGATCACGAGAGAACACTTCTATGCTATTGTCGCACCCTTTTTTGTCCACTAACATTCTTCGACATATTCTTCTTCCTCGTTCACAAGGAGGATACTTTGCTCGTTTGTAGGGTCATGTGTTATAGCTTCCCCATAGCTTGCCGATGGCTGATGTGGAGATCGGCGCCTAGCAGGTGTAACATCCATCAAAATGGGCCTCCAAAATCTGACTCGTTTTGACAAAATTTTTTTTTCATTTTCTTATATATAATCATCAGATTCGAGTAATCATTGCAATCGAGAGATCATTTGTTACTTATACAAATATATATATATACACAAATATATCTATGAAGAGTTGTGATTTTTTGTAAGAGTATGATATATATAAAAGTATTTTGAAGGGTTATGACTTTTTGAAAGGGTGTGATCTAAACTATTGTGTCTTAAGTTACTTTTTGTAGTAATATATAATATGGTTCATCAAGAATTACCAACTAATTAAAAAAAATGGTAGATGCACGGTACCCCTGACCGCGGAAGGGATCCCCTGCCCAAGCTAGCGTACATCACGGCTTAACGTACATCACGTACGACAACGTGCGTGATTAATGTTTTCATCATGCGTGATTAATGTTTTCCAACATGCGTGATTTCGGTTTTTTAGTTTATAACGTGCGTGATTTTGAAATGAACGTGCGTAATTACCTGTCGACGTGATGTACGTTAAGCCGTAATGTACGTTAACTGGCCTCATATTATATAAATGATTATAATGGTTACTAGATTAAATACATATAAATACATATTTATGACTTCAATCAAGGGCTTGCAAAAAGTCATGTTAACTGGCCTCATATTATATAAATGATTATAATGGTTACTAGATTAAAAACATATAAATACATATTTATGACTTCAATCAAGGGCTTGCAAAAAGTCATATATTATAATACTTTGGTTTTTGTTGGATTTTAATCTCGTGATCATAATCCACATACTCACTCACACACAATTAATGGGCTGCACATATGAAAAGTGAAAATGTAGAAGTAATTAAAATCAACCTCAATTGAGGGATGAGACCTTATATGTATAATAAAGGATTATAAGGGTTTCTCCTATAAATGAGGATAATCATAAAAAATAACAAGGAAATAAAATAATTACAACTATTACAATATTTATAAATTGTTTCCGTTAATACCCCCCCTTCAATCGAAACGGTGGCGGTCCAAGACGAAGCATTTTACGAAAAACTTCAAATTGCGCACGCGGAAGACTCTTGGTAAATATGTCAGCCACCTGAAGATTGGTTGGAACAAATTTTGTATAAAGCTTACCAGAGCTGACTGTAACACCTCGTAAAATCACGACCAATGATATGTTGACACGTGTACTAAACCCTAATGAAGTCAAACATTGACTATAAAGGACTAATTTTGCGAAAAAAAATCAAAAACTTTGAATACGAAAGGACTAAAAGTGTTAACATGCTTAAACTAAGCCTCTGAATAACAACACACGGTATTCATAATTATATTTGAGCCACTTGTTGATCAAAAGGAACCGTTTACGTAATTAATTAAAAGTTTGCGCGACGAAGGGTTAAAAGCGTCAACATGTTTAATTAGACCTCTGAGTGACCTTTTAACAAACCTGGAGTGTTATAATATCTAATTGTATTATGGGGAATACATAACATTGGCCACATAGGGCTTTAATGCCGATAAATGATAATACGCACTAGTTTGTGCGTTAACAGGATTAAAAGTGTCAACATGTTAATTCTTACCTCTGAGACTGAGTGACCTTTTAACGAACCCGAAGCATCGTGATGTTTGATAATACTCACGAGAATGCCTAATATTGGCCGTTTAAGGCTTTGATGCCATTAAACGATAATACGCACAAGTTTGAGCGTTAAAAGGACTAAAAGCGTCAACGTGTAAATCTACATCTTTGAGAGACCTTTTAAACGAACCGGGAATTCCGTGATGCTCGGTCATACTCCCGAGTGTGTCTAATATTGGTCACAATGGGCATATATTATTATTGTTGTTGTTGTTATTATTATTATTATTATTATTATTATTATTATTATTATTCATTACTTAAAGCCCACACATAACTAAAACCATTTGATGAATCTATGGACTTGTTAATGGTTTTAAAAACCTAGTATAACACTTGTAATCATCTCATGATTTCCCTAAACACATGGCATGATCTTATCCTTTCTCAAAAACTATATAAAGGCCTTGAAATTTCATTTTCAAAGTGCACCATTTATTCTTTCTTCCTATCTTCTCATCTTGGAGGATCCTAAGAAATTGGGAACCACCTTTGAGTTTTCTTCAATCCATAGGACCACTTGTAAGTGTTCCTTTCATGACTAGTTCTTTTATTTGGCTTAAAAAGCCGAAAAGTCAAGCGTTTACGATAAACACTTTGACTTCTAGTTATACCGTAAATGGTCAAGCCATTGTTCGCAACGAACATGGCTACGTGATTGTGATTAGGTAGGTGTTAAACCCTCAAAAGGTCACCTTCTAAGAATCATGTTTGCTTGGTCAATTGACGAGTCAACGTAATATTGTATTAAAAAAAAATCAACGGGTCAGTTTTTGAAATAATTGTGATATGAGTTTAGAAATGTTGTAGTATATGTTTTATCACTTAAACAACTTGGTAATAATTATTAGAACATGTGTAAACATGTTCAGCTCGTCAATTCCAGTTTTAGGGTCGGTTCGCAACCGAAAGTCGCCGAAGTTTGACTTCTGCGTTGACTTTCGATTATGAACCTAATTAGATTAGTTTGCTACTGATTATAGGTTCCATTATGATCGTAATATAATGTAGCATAACCCTATAAGGTTATATTACATGATCATATTAGAAATATGAGTTTCTACACATGTTCTGTTAATATGTCGTACTTTGACTATTATGCCCTTTTTAGCAAAAATAAGGTTTTAGACATCAATAAGCTTTCAAACAACTTTGGTAATGATATGTTAACATGTTT
This sequence comes from Helianthus tuberosus, assembly GCA_030545235.1. NCBI lineage: Eukaryota > Viridiplantae > Streptophyta > Magnoliopsida > Asterales > Asteraceae > Helianthus > Helianthus tuberosus. The sequence continues at coordinate 8,396,055 of CM060398.1, read as the reverse complement.
AACATATTTTGATGTTACAAATCTGATCATAAACTGAGTTTGCATATAATATCGTAAATTATGCTTTAAATTGACCAAAATGCCCTTTATGCGCGTAGATCGGTTTTAAGCATAATTTTTCATACCAAACTCATTGTCTACTGATGTAATATCATAATTAGGATAATTTGGGATGTTCATTCAGTTTACAAGCTGAGTTTACGCATACGTTCTTGAATTACGTCCTTAAATGACGATAATGCCCTTTTTGCACCTAAAATGATTTAAAAGCACAATTTTCATACAAAACCTTGTTATTACTGATATGTTATATTAATTAACATATTTTGCTCATATAAACCTGATCACAACATTTGTTTTCCTAAAAGATCGCACATATCGTCATTTAACGTCTTTAACGTCGTTTCGGCGCATAGTAAGATTTTAAACCATAACTACCGATCAAGACTTGTTACCTACTGATTTTATAAATCATTTTAAATATTTTTACAGTAGGTATATATTATAAACTCAGATTCCCAAGTTAGCCTTGAAAACTATGTGTGAAATTACCAAAATGCCCCTACGGAGCATAGTTTGGTTTTAAGCTATAAAACACACATATGTTTGGTATCATACTTATATTATATCATAAATAAAGTGTTTTCAAATATTGTTTATGATCGCAACATCAGTTTGTGCTCAACTTTCTTTTATACGTCATAAAATGACCAAAACGTCCTTATGAGAATTGATAACCGAATTCTGGACATTATTGCAGAGAATTGATAAATAATCAGCATTAATACTGAGTAATCATTTCAGTTTAAAACTTTTATTGACTAGCCCAACCGTTACAGTGGTTTTACCACTTGAGACTTTCCATTCATACCAAAACTTCCAACAAATGATCTTATTATTTGATTAACCAGGGGCCATCATCTGAAGTTCTAAACAAAATAACAACATGAGATCTGCTCCAAAACGCCACATAGTTAAACACCGAAAACAAAGCTGTTTCAAAAAATGAAACAATAGGTGGCATCTTTCATTGAGGCATTAAAACAAACACTTGGTGTGCATGTAAAGTCAATAGCTAAAATATTTCCGGCAAAGGGGTTCAAATTCAGATTCTTTCTTGTTCCGCCTGTTTCATCTTCCCGCGACTCTTTCCATTTGTCTTCTTTTGATCCAACAGGCAAATGAAAAGAGTGTACTTTGTGCTTCAAGTATTGTATAACCACTTCCTCGGTCTGTTGGATGAAATCTAAAACCCTTAAAACTCTTTTTTTTTTTTAACAAAATTCAGCTTTTTCATATCCCAATAATTTGTTCAACAACAATATCTTTGAAACATAATAGTTGATTAATAAAAGGGATATGAAAAGAATTTCAGTAATTTGGGGAAATAATTAAGAATCCATTTTGAAAACCATGAAATGGTGATTACTAGTCTAGGGCTATTGTCAAGAAGTCAAGATTCTCATCACGGGAACCAGAAGAAACCTGTGTGGGGTTTGGAGCTGTCTACATTGGTATGTATTTCTTTTCTCCCTCAGCTTTCTTACTTTGTGTATCAAGTGTCAACCACACCTTCTTAATCTATTTGTATATTGTGATCACATGTTGTTTGTAGTTTCATGCATACCAAGTGTTTGATGAAATGCCTCAATGAAAAAAGTAGGTCGAATCATGCAAACCATGATGAGTTTTTACTAGGAGGTATTGGGATTAATAACTTAATTTGATAAAAACAATAAATGTGTAATTTGTTGATATGGTGGCAAGGGTGTTGATGTTTCTGGATCACCAACACACACACCCGCGATTTACTTTTTTTGTTCCTTAAATTTGGTGCAGAGGTCTCTCTTGATCTCATTCATGCCAAAATATTGATTCAGTATTGTGCAAAAATGATGTTTTATTAATAATCGGATCCTTTACAATTATATTTCATATGATTCCTTAATGTTATACTTATTCTACAACATGATTTCTAGGTTGCAGGGTATGCGAAGAAGCCGGGATCGCGGCTTTAATCGTCCATTCATTTGAAGAAACATAACAGAATGAAGGAGGTATCTTCTTCTAATCTTGACGTGTCAATCAAACACTAAATTTAATCAGAAGAATGGTAAACCCGAAATAGATGAAATCTGAGTACGGAAATTATCTGATTTACAAACAACACAATAAGCTGACCCGTCAATTTGACAAGCCAAAAATGTGTGTGCCCGTCCTTGACCCTCCCCAATCTGTTTTGTTCCCTCAGCCAGGTGCACACACATCACTTGGGTGGTCACAGCTGAACCAAGAAAACTCAGAAATCAAGAGTTCCTTCAAATTCGAATAAGCGATTCGAAAATGGGTCATACATCTATCTTCGAGATTACTAATTCTGGTGCTTATATAGTTTAAATTAATTATGAGTTTATACTTTGGAATGTTACATTCAAATTTACAGGTTTAGTTTAAGACCAACTCACCTCCACAATGCAAAATCCAACAGTGAATTTTATCAGTACCAACATCAGGTAAGCATTTTGTGTGCTCATTAAAATTTAAACATTATACATAATTTAAGAAAGAGTAAATTACGTTTTTGGCCCCCGTGGTTATATCACTTTTACAATATTAGCCCAAAATAAGAATTTTTAACATATCTGCCCCCATAGTTTCTATAACTAACCATTTTGGCCCCTAAGTCTAGAGATCATGGGGGCCAAAATGGTTAGTTATAGAGACCATGGGGGCTAAAATGGTAAGACTTAGGGGCCAAAATGGTTAGTTATAGAGACCACAGGGGCCAAAAACGTAAGAAATACAAGAAAGATTAAGGTATGCAATGTGAAAGGTTGTAGTCTATTTTGACCCTCAATTATTTCATGCACTAGGTTATAACCCCGTGTATTACACGGGTTGAATAAATACATTTTATATACTAAATAATAAAACAATATATTTTTAAAAACCTTCTTTATTGCACGAGTTGAATAAATATAATTTTATATATTAAATAATAAAAAGGTATATCTATAAAAAACAATATTGTACGTGTTGAATAAATAAAAGTTGTATCTTTAAAACCGTGTCTATTACACGAGTTGAATAAATGTAATATTGTTTACCAAATAATAAAATAATACATCTTTAAAAAACCTCATTTATTACACAGGTTGAATAAATGTAATTTTATATACCAAATAATAAAAAAATTACATCTTTAAAAATATGCGTATTACACGGTTTGAATAAATATAATTTTCTGTACTAAATAATATATATATATATATATCCTTAAAAAAACGTCGTGTATTGTACGAATTGAATAAATCCAATTTTATACATCAAATAATAAAATTACGATTTTGGCCCCCGTGGTTATATCACTTTTACCCTTTTAGCCCAAAAAAGAATTATTTAACATCTAAGGCCCCAACGTCTTTTTTTCTAACCTTTAGATAGTAATTTAGTGTGATGGGGACGCTACCCCTCTAGATCAACATATATAAATAACAACCAACAGTATTTTAATCTTCATGTTGTCGTAATCCTTTAATTTTAGTAATAACTAGAATTACGACCCGCCGCAATGCGGCGGGGATTCTTTAGTTATAACTAAGTCGATTTAGGACGCGTACGTTATGTTGAACCTTTCAAACGGGAAAAAATAGACGATGTAAAAACGTTCACCCACACATGTACGTTGCGTTGTTTTAACTCGCAAAATTTAGAACAAAACGTAAAAACGTTAAACCAAAGACGCACGTTTCGATGTGTTTAGTCACAAAATTTAGAACGAAGCATAAAGCGAAAAATTTGCGGAAAATAAAAATTATAAAGGACCAAAGTTGAAAGTAAAAAAAGTTGTGAGGATAGATTACAAAAGATAAAAAGTTTTATGTTAAAAGTAAAAAACAAATAGTTTTGCGTTAAAGGTAATTTATGAAATACATTTGAGTGAAAAGTTAAAAAATCATTTTTTTTAAAAACCCTCAAAGCCAAGGTTACAACAACCATATGCATAACCATTTTTCTTTGGAAAACTCTCAAAGCCAAGATTACAACACATAAGTAAAAAAAATCAAAGTGGTTAAATCGCAAAAGATGGAAACTTTTAAATTAGAAGTGAAAAATCAAATTAATCAAAGGGGTTAAATTGTATAAGATGAAAACTTTTGAATTAGAAGTGAAAAATAAAATTAATCAAAAGGGTTAAATTAACAAAGATTAAAACTATAAACTTAAATTGTCAAATATTAAAACTTTAAGGTTAAAAATGAAATAAAGATTAAAACTTTAAACTTAAATTGTCAAAGATTAAAACTTTAGGGTTAAAAAGGAAAATTTCAATTTTTTTTTGAAAATCTCCCAAAACCAATTGTACAACCCTCATATGCATAAGTTAGTTGCTTTTTAATAAGGTTATAATATATACATTATTGAAAGTAGAGGTGGCAAAATAAACCCATTAACTAAATTTTGGGTCAGGATGGACATTTAAAATAACAGTTTGGGTTATCTTGGGCCATAAGTAAATTGTTAGTAGGTCTAGATGGGCCAAAGTACATTAAACATAATCACAGGTCAGGATGGGTAACGCACAGTTAAGGAGGTTTCTGTCAAGCTAATCAACAATCGCTCTTGTGTTGGTTTCTCGCTACTTCAGTTAGGGTTCGAACCCTTTTTTCTCCTTAAATCTCACTCGAATTTCCAGCTGGCATTCTCTGATCTCATCAATTTCTCATCTGGGTCTTCTTCCATTACTGATTTCATCAAGTTTATCGTGATTTTAAGGTACCCTTTTGATTTCAACCGCTTGTTTTTGTAATTAACGATTTGGGGTTTCTAAAATTTTGTTTTGTTAAATGGGTATCAAAGATTTTGAATTATTTGTGGAGTTGTTGTTGAGAATTTTGTGGATTCTGCATATTCTGTTCTTGATTCTTGCTTTTCTTTAAGCGATTTTTTTTTTCTTTTTAAATTTGTTATGTGGCTATGAGCTATTGAGTTTATCTTCCAGTCTGAATTTTGTTCTAGTTTTTACTGTTAATTCAGTTATTGGGTAAGGTTTTGAAGCCATTCCTTTTTCCCTAATTTAATTTATCATAATTATGTATTAATATTGGATTAATATGTATTTATTTAATTAAGAGTGTGGTAAACATGTAGAATGATTCAATGGCTTCGTTGCTTTCGAGATCGATCAAGTTTTCCCTTCTCCAAAGTATAAAGCCAAGAGTACTAAATGTTTGGCGCGTTTTGTAATTAGTGTAGGCGCTGAGTGAAAAAGCCTCAGCGTGTGCGGCTCGCGCTTAAGCGTGCCTGAGGCGCGCTTTTTTAAAACCAAGGGTAAAATGAAGTTCAAGTTAATTAAACAATATAATGGAAAAGATTTTTGAGGTGTATTTTATAGGTTAATTAGGAGCAGCAAGTTAGTTTGGACCCGCCGATGGCTGATGACACAACCGAACCGAGCTACTGGTTGAACTGGAGTTTTTTCCTCTGTGTTTTGTGGATATTTATTGCTATGATATTAGCAGCAATCTTAATAATCAAATATGAAATGTTCATCAAAAAGAAAGTTCAAAATATAAACGATGAGGATGATTTGGAATCCGTCTGGATTTTGTATGAGGATGAAACTTGGAGGACCTGTTTGGAATCATCCATCCTGCCTGGCTGCTTGTTTACAGATTGGTTGCATTTGGTGTAATGTTGGCATTGCTAATTGCTAATCTAATTATGGAACGTTACTGGTTATATGTACACGTTCTAGACGTCTATTTTGCGGTATGGAACACTTGAAAGACAGCAAGCAAGAAGACATCATACCTTTTTTTTTTTTTTTTTCGTTTTTTATTTATTTTATTTATTTATTTTTTTCGTTTTTTTGTTTTTTGTTTTTTATATTTTTTTCATTTTTTATTATTATTGATTTATTCTCAACCCATTCTAACCCAAACCCATCCTGACCCAAACCCATCCTAACCTTCTTTCATTTACCCATCTTGACCCAAACCCATTCTAACCCAAACCCATCCTGACCCAACAACCAATCCAATACAACCCATTCATTTTGCCACTAGTGATTGAACGTATTATGAAGTTTCCTGCATATGCCAATTTCCATGAGGTTAACCATGTCACCCGGCTTGACCCCCGTTTCACCTCGTTGACCAGTCCCTTTTTGTGGCAACCCCCAAATCGCCCAGTAAAGGCTCAGTACACGCTGACTTTTGACATCAGTTCATACTCGATAAGTATTGAGAACTCAAGTGTCTTAAGTCGGTATTGAAATCAGTTGTTCTCATGTATATTGATTATACTGATTGATTCTAACATCTGCTTTCGTATAGATATATTTTATTTTATTGATTCTAACAACTGGTTTCATATTATTAACTAAATATTATATTTCATCATAGTCGGTAGGAAATTATTAGTTTAAACATAGTGGGTAGGTGATATATAGAGGGTAGGAAATTAGTTTGATGTGGGCTCCACTCGGTAATATTTTAATTCTTACTTTTTAAACTTTGATTAACATTATAAAGAATTTCTAAGAAAGATGAAGGAATCCGATGTGTAAATTTCATGAAATTTCCTCTTTATGCCTTTTCTGGAGTGTGAAATTTCTCAAATATTTTATATATAATGTGATGCCCAATGCCCATTGACACATCTCAGCTGCTCAAACCACATCTCTCCTTTTGGTGATCTCCACTGATTGCCTTTATACTCATTCCAAACAAATTCCATCTACAAATCAATGGCCTCTTCATCCTCCTCTTCTCACTCAGTTCCTGCCTCTATGTCTCAATCATGGAGTTGTGATGTATTTCTGAGTTTTAGAGGAGAAGACACCCGCAAGGGCTTTGTGGGTCATCTCTATGCGGCTTTTGAACATAAAGGAATATACACGTACAAAGATGACGAAACACTTGCCCGGGGTGAGTCAATCGGTCCAACCCTATTAAAAGCTATCCAAGACTCACGGATCGCTGTTGTTGTATTCTCTGAAAACTATGCGGATTCATCTTGGTGTTTGGCTGAGCTTGAACATATTATAGAGTGCGTGGACAAGAGAGGGCAGATCTTGATGCCCATTTTTTATTACGTAGATCCTTCTGATGTCAGAAAACTTAAGAGGAAATATGAAGAAGCATTTGAAAAACATGTGACAGAAAATAAGGAAAGAGTTGAAACATGGAGAAAAGCGCTGGAAAAGGCTGGCAGCATTTCTGGATGGACCATCAATGACACCATAAACTGGTAGTTAATTTGCTGTCTCTCTCTTTTTTTAAACATTTTAATTAGTTTTCTCTCATTTTATAACTAGTCGATATGAGTCTGCTTTTATAAGTTTGTTTTATCGTTGACAAGTCAAATGAGCAAATTTTGTAGATAACAATGAAACGGGTTTAATAAAAATATAATAGTTACTATCGTTATAGTTTAGTTTGTAATTAGGTTTAATTCATTAATAGTTTCTAAGATTTGAAAGAATGTGTTTAATACATGGTGCCAAGTGGTTACTATTTACTAGTACATTCTGAATTAGCGACGAGACCATCACGTGAGTGGAAGTGTGTTCTAAATTCTAATTATCCTTATTTACTCATTGTGCAGCTATGAAGCCAAATGCATCAACGAAATTGTTGATACAATTTCTAATAAGCTGCCTGCAGTAAGTGCAAACGTCAATAAAAAGCTCGTTGGAATAGAGGCTCGCTTGCGAGATCTGAAATCAAAGTTGAGAATTGGGTCAGATGGTGTACGCATTGTTGGAATATGGGGGGTTGGAGGTGGCGGTAAGACTACTCTTGCGTCTGCTGCTTATGCTGAACTCTCTCACCAATTTGAAGCTCACTGCCTTCTTCAAAATATCCGTGAGGAATCAAACAAGCATGGGATGGAAAAGTTGCAAGAAAAATTTCTCTCACTTGTTTTGAAAGCAAAAGAAGTTGTGGTTGGGAGTGAGTTAGAAGGAAGAAGCATGATAGAAAGAAAGCTACGTAGCAAAAGGGTTTTAGTTGTTCTTGATGATGTTGATAATGTTAAGCAACTAGAGGAGTTAGCCGGAGCGCATGATTGGTTTGGTGAAGGGAGCAGGATAATAATTACAACCAGGGATGAGCATTTGCTAACCCGCCATGCAGACGAAGTATATGAAGTGAGCTTGTTATCACATGACGAGGCTATGGAGCTCTTCAACAAACATGCATATCGGAAAGATAAACCTATAGAAGATTACGAGATGCTTTCAGAAGAGGTAGTTTCTTATGCTGGTGGGCTCCCTTTGGCACTTGAAGTTCTTGGTTCTTTTCTATATGATAAAAACAAGGATGAGTGGAAGTGTGCCTTGGCCAGGTTAAAAGATATCCCAGATGATCAGGTCACAAAGAGACTCAAAATAAGTTATGATGGACTTACAGCTGATGAGAAAGTGTTATTCTTAGATATTGCATGTTTCTTTAGGGGAAAGAATAAAGATAAGGCAATGATGGTGCTTGATGCTTGTGATTTACACCCTGGTATAGGGATAAAGGTGTTGGTACAAAAGTCTCTCATAAAAGTTGATTCAGATGAACTAACTGATGAAAAAATATTTGAGATGCATGACTTGATAGAAGATATGGCCCACTATATTGTTAGAGGGGAACACCCTAAAAATCCTGAAAAGCATAGCAGGATTTTGAAGAAGGAAGATTTAGCATACCTCTGTGACTTGGGGGCAGATGCACCGCCAATGGTTAAATTAACTTTACAATAAAATATTTCATATACATCCACATCTAATGACCCTTGTGTATAACGTTACTGACACAATTTGGTTCCCTTGAATAATTAACACAGGAAATTGAAGTGTTAGTTGACGAAGAACATCCACGCCTATCTGATGTTGTTGCAAACATGAAGAAACTTCGGTGGATTCGTTTGTATAGCTATCCAGCATCTTCATTCCCATCAAATTTTCAGCCAAAAGAGCTTGGTTATCTAGAGTTGAGATGGAGCCAACAAAAAGAACTCTGGCATGGGTATAAGGTAGATGAGTATTGTTGTTGTTTCACAAATCAATGCAATAAAACTGTGAAATGAATCACAAAATGAACATATCATACTTTCTCTATAGATTAGGGACAAATTAACTTATAGTTTCGATTTCCTTTATAGTCGACATTATACGCATGCCGAATGCTTTAAATAAACTTTTGATGATAAGTAAATAAATTTAATATAACCAGTTGTCTATAATATACTATTCTGACCCCTAGATTTTTGGGCCAAGATCGATGAGAGTTTTAGACGATATGATGTAAAAATGATATAATGTTTTAAGCAATTGGAATTTACTATGCATGTTATAGAGGTTTTTTATTATAAGATATAAAGATGTTATATCATATGCTAGTTTAAATTCGTGTATAAATTAAGAGCTCCTGCCTCATGATCCATGGGCAAGAAGTATGCCAATGTCAACGGAAATTATTGTATACTTACTGATTTATTTGACTTTTGCTGCTTGTCTTGAAACAGCATCTGCCAAATTTGAAAATTCTTGATATTACAAAATCACCAGAACTAATCACGACACCAGATTTTAATGGCCTTCCATGTCTTGAAATATTGATTTTAAAGGGCTGTCATTGTTTAGAAGAGATTCATCAATCAATTGGATATCACAAAAGGCTTGTTTAAGTTTGTGTATAAATTAACAACTCCTGCCTAATGATCGATCAATGTCCGGCAAGAAGTATGCCAATGTGAAAGGAAATTGTTGTATACTTACTCATTTATCTGACTTTTGCTACTTGTATTGAAACAGCGTCTACCAATTTTGAAAATTCTTGATCTTGGTTATTCAAGGAACCTAATCACAACACCAGATTTTGAAGGCCTTCCATGTCTCGAAAGATTGATTTTAGCGGGTTGCAAGAGTTTAGAAGAGATTCATCCATCAATCGGATATCATAAAAGGCTTGTTCATGTGAATATGGGATTATGTGAAAAACTCAAAATGTTTCCACCCATCATACAGATGAAAAAATTGGAGACTCTTGATCTCTGTTCTTGCTATCAACTTCAACAGTTTCCGGATATCCAGTCGAATATGGATAGCTTGGTAACCCTTCATTTGGGTTATACTGGTATAGAAATAATCCCACCGTCAGTTGGACTATTTTGTACCAACCTTGTTTCTTTACATTTAAGTTATTGTTACAAACTGAAAAGGATAGAGGGCAACTTTCATCTCTTAAAAAGTTTGAAAGACCTGAGTCTCAATGGTTGTTTGGGGTTACAATCTTTTCATCATGACGGGTCGGTGAGCCTGAAGCTACCTCAGTTTCCACGTTCTTTAAGGAAATTAAATCTTAGCAGAGTCGACTTTTCCCGATTACATTCCGGCATCTCCCGACTCCCAGGTCTCAAGCTCCTTTATTTGTCAGGCTGCATGAACCTTGTAGAATTGTCGGACCTCCCATCAAGCATAGCTATTCTCTATGCAGATGGTTGTGACTCACTTGAAAGTGTAGAAGATTTATCAGATTATAAATGGTTGTGGAAAGTCTCACTTTGGAGGAGAGCGAATAAGAGGGTACTACTTTCTATGCTTGAGGTACAACTCTTCTGCCTTTTTTCGAATTTCAATCTTTTTTATAAACTAACAATATAATAATAGAGTTCATCATAACTGGAATGTAAACGTGGCAGGTAAATGCAGTTAAAAATCGCTTTATGAGTGTCCTAAGACCCTATGTTGAATCATCGATTATTTTTACGAGATTTGTCACATTGCAACTTCCACACAACTGGTACAGTGAATTTAGTGGGTTTTTATTATCAATGCGTGATCATGATTGCGATTTCCAGACGTATCACATAGTTATTAAGCAGGAGATGTCCACGGATCAGTCTGAGAAGTTTGATAAAGATTGTAGGCAGCCATCTAACTATAAGTATGAGTATGAAAGGGTGGGTTATGTACCGTTTAGTTTATTGAGGCACATCCCATGGTTGAATCCTACATACACTCAAAATATTACATTTCAGTTTACATATCAAATGGCTTATCTTAATATAGAACTTGTTCGTAGGAAAAGTAAAATAGGTGATTTAGATGAACTCCCAATCGATTACTCAGGGTGTTGGGATGAAGAGCGTGAAGATATGAAGACATTTAAGATTGTATATGATTCAGAGTCCTCTGACATTCAGATTACATGGCGTCATTAATCGTTGACCCCGGCATTAGTGTTACAGGTAAACTCCAAGAGTTTGTTTCTACAATCGTCAACAACTATTACTTGATCTCAGTTTTAACATTATTAGGCCCACATTTTGTTACCATTTCAAGTTTGCTTTTGCTTCTCCAACATTGTTGCAATCTAAAACAAGTTGTAATAATTTTTGCTTTATTATCTCGTAAGACTTCACATTCTATACTTTGTTCATTACTTTTTTTTTTTTTTTTTTAGAACGGCCGAAATCCTCCAAACCCAAGTACTGGCAGAAATTCCCTGAGTCGGGATACACCCCGACCTACCCCGTGCGGGAAACCCCCCCAAGCCGGAGTCGAACCCGGGACCTTTGGGTTAAAACCCTCACACCTCACCCGCTTTGCTACGGGATCATTGGCTACTTTGTTCATTACTACCAGGTTTCATATATCCTTTTTGTTGGTTGTTGCTCCCCTTTATGCATACTATCGTATGTGAAGTTACAAAGGTACGTTATTTGAAGAGGAGGATACAAGATGGGTAAAAATGATTTAGAGTTGAAACGACATTTTTACGCGGGGCCAAAATGGAGTTAATTATCCACAAACACTTTTTTTTCTATTATCAATCTTAGTGTATTGACTATCATACAAACATAAAAACATTATTGTTACAATAATATTGATAAGAAACCACAAATCAAATCGACTAGTCGGTGATAAAAGGGGCTCGTGATACTGAACAAACATCCGACACCTACCAGCCATCGATAGTTTCTTTTCGCTTACTTGTTCCCTCCACAAATCAATTCCCAAATGCTGATTTTTTTAGTTGTTAAAAACCCAATCTCTTAAATACACATAAACTTGAGGCTTCCAAGTTTGTTTTCACTGTATATTTTCATGGCTATTGTATCACTTAAATATCAATTACAGTATGCATTTGTTAAAGGCTGCAAATGTTGACTGATAAAACTTGAGGCTCTCATACCATTTAGACTAATGATGAGATGCTTTCAAACTAATTGGGCACCAATGTTACTTTCACACAATGGCTATGAAGCAAAAATTCTTTTCTAATTGATGAAGGTCATGCCTACTACTCTTGTTATCCGGTCTGACCCATGATACTTTTGTAACCTATCTGACCCAGATGTCAGCAGAGCCAACACAAAGATAAGACTTGTTATTAATGTTTAAACAAAATGGGAATCAATCATAGAGGTGCCCAAACCGGGTTTTTTCAATACCCGGTTCCGGTTATGGAACCGGTTCCGGGTATGGTCGTGTATCACTTATACCGGATATTGAAAGAACCAGTTTCGGTTCTAGTTCCTAGCATAAAAAACCATACCGGGTATACTCGATTCCGGGTCGGGTATGGAACCGGTTCTTCAAGAACCGGGTACAATAACCAGGTATAAAAAAACGGTATTCCAGGTATTGAAAAAATACCCGATCCGGGTACTGAAAAAACCGGTTTCCGGGCATGCTCAAAACTCATGGTCAGAATAGTAGAATTTGCTTTAAATGGGTCAAGGCCCATTTGTTTGTTCATTATCACTTCCATAGTTCCATTTAGTACTAAATGGCAAATGCACATAACAAGACTCTGGTGTGAACAGATAATAAGTTAAATGTCTAAATAACAAGCTTTAAGCGCTCGTAAATAAATTCATTAAACAGAACAAAGTATAGATGTTTAACTTATATAACATTACAAGACATAACATGTTTAAATTGAACCCCAGAAACATACAAACTTACAATGAATTAAGAGTAAGATTTCATTAAAAAAAATAATAATCCTGGCAACACAACACAAGGTTACAAAAACAAAGAAATTATTGCACTAATGCAGAGGTATTTCGGGTATTCTGAAAACCCGGTTCCGGGTATAAAAACCGGGTACTGGTACAACCTGGTTCCGGGTATTAATAAACCCGGGTACAAATGGGTATAAATCGGTTCTAGTTCCGACTTCCGGGTACGATTTTTTACATAGAAATCTATACCCTACGCATACCCGGTGGATAGGGTCGGATACGATTCCGGGTACAAAAGAACTGGTTTTTCAATACCCAGGTCCGGTTTTTTCCGGTTCCGGTTCCAGTTTTTTTGTGCACCTCTAATCAATCGTGTTAGTTGGCATATTACAATATTATAGGTTAATGGATTGACTAGTGACCCAAAAAAAATCCTTAGATAAGGCCATAGAAGGACCGGTTGAAGCCCAATAGGCCCAACATGTATAGTTTAATGGACTGAAGGTGACCCAAAAGAAATCCTCTTATAGTGTATATTTCAAAAAAATAGAGAATCTTTGTCCTCCAGCTGTGTTAGGCCAACTTCAAAGTGATTATTGTGAATTAAAAAGTCAAAATTAAAATCATTATATTAATAAAAGATAAAGATAGAGACGCAACCTTACCTTTGTTTCATTAAAATGTGTACTTATCAAATACATTGATTGCAATATATGAAAACCAATGTGTGTAAATCATCACTACTTGCTGAAATTTCAAGGATGATATTGAAAGAAAATATCCATTGATAACATTTCATTTTTTTATCTCATCTAAAAATTGGATTATTTTCATGGGAATCTTGAAAACTAAAGGCTAATAAATAATAATAACCCATTACCAAATTAAATTAGACTTAGGATAACCTTTAAAAAAAAAGAATATTAATTTATGACGATTGTTTCCTTAAATTCTCAACATCATCCAGGTTATGGCTATTCTCTTCAAGCTCATCACAAGAACCGGCATCATCTGTGATCCCGCTTGAACCCGAAGATGATGAAACCGATGTCGAATTCAAATCAGTTCTTCTCTTCTTACTAGCAGACATGAAATCGTAGAAAACTGGTTTTGATTTTACCGATTTACAATCGCTAATTATCCCAATTGTCTCTTCGTTGTACTTGCTAACTTTACTTCCTCTTTTCTTCAAGAAAAATTTGCAAATAACCCAATTTTCCATACCCTGAGACAACAAAAACAAATTGTTAACTAAATGTGTTTGTGTATTCGAATCAGTATCAATCCGAAAGAAACCTGAGTCGGGTTCTTAGGTTGAGGGGTTGCGAGTCTGTACTCGTGCATGATCCAATCGGTTCGTGACCCGTGTGGGGGTTTTCCTTTGTAAAATACGAGTGTTTTCTTCATGCCCACAACTCGATTGTTCCCTGAAGTAACAATTTTTTTATCGAATCCGGTTGCTTTCCAATACCCGGATAAAGTAGCTAGATTCGATCGGTTCCCATTCGGGTATCTGACTTCTTTTGTGCTGAAAAAAAACCTTTCTTGCTCGCAGTCACCTAAATTGAGTATACAACACAAAAAAAGCCTTAATGTAATGAATATGATTTGAAATTAAGAAGAATATATTAATAATCGAACAACTTCTATGACTCCAGGTGTAAACGAGCCTAGGGTGAGCTAATTTACGCTCAAGCTCAACTAATTCAATTTACTTGAGCTCGAGCTCGGGCCATGGGTAGTTATTTAATTAATTTATTAATTTTTGTATTTTGTACATATTTTACTAATAACTTTTATATATAACATAGGGTCAAATTATTCTACAAAGGCTCCTAATTGTAAGATAGAGTGACAAGTGTCCAATAACCTAAAATTAAACCCAATACATCACCACCCAAAACCTAAACACCCACCCCTAGCCTTCGTCTTCCTTTCGCTTGAATCTTCTACAATCTAAGAGGTTCCACAATCTAAATGATCCACCATCATCATCCTCCTGATTTCTTCTCTCAATTCAAAAGATTCCACAGGTTTGGTATTGGAACTTAACTATTTTTGCCAAACCCTAAAACCAATGGATTCAGATTGATGAATCTTCGCTTGAAATGATGACCAACTAGATTAAAAACAACCAGAATCTACCTATAATATTTAACAAGTCTAAAACGCCACCTCTAAACTGATAAGTGAATATTTACTTTACTTACAGCAACTCATTTTCAAGAAAAACAACGGGATCAGGGCCTCTAATTGCAGCTTTTAGAAGTCCACGGGCATCTTCGGATGAGTAAGGTACCAGCACCTTCAAAGCAGGGACTGACCCGTACCAGGCACCATAACACTGTATCGCAAATGCAAGCATAAAGGCATTATAATTCTTTATGTTTATTTCTTAGAGAATAAAAAAACAAAAGACAACGGTTTTTGTCTTTTTGATGCAAGATGTGGAATAAAGAACCTAATATCAATGTTGGTAACAAAAAAATATGTCCTTTTTCATAACATATGATAAACATATTAGTTAATTACTTCCTAAACACCAGTATTCAACAAAAAGCCTAATATTTTCCAAAGTGTTTATGATATGCATGATGCATCTTACTTCAAACATTATTGATATTTATCATTATAGGATGATCATGAAAACCATCGTCTATACCATCTAGTACCTTCAACGTGAAATTAGAAAATGAACACGAATAAACTTTATGATATCACTCGTGTCAGGACCACACATGGAAGATATGAGAAATCATGAAAAAATAGTCAAAGAGTAAAAAAAACAAACAAACCTGGGAATGTTGAGCACCAACACCTGCAGCGGGCCCATTTGGTCCTCTAAAAACAATGGGTACATTAATCTGCCCAGCAGACATGTAGTTTGACTTTGCTGCAGAGTTGATAACATGGTCAATCGCCTGCAAAACATTACCAACAGAATGTTAAAACAATCAAACACATACATTGAAACAGACGCTAGTAATATGTAGACGATGTAACCTGCATAGAGAAGTTGAAAGTCATAAACTCTATCACTGGCTTCAGACCATGATATGCAGAACCAACTCCAATACCGGCAAACCCAGCCTGAAAATATGAATAAGTATTTTCAGATATAGAAGCTGTATAAAGGTATATATATATATATATAGTAAAACCATCGTTACCTAATTTGCGGTTCGCTCCGGTACGGGTATGTGGTTCGGGTACGCGATTCGCTAGAGGTGACGTTTTCGGTACGGAGGGAGGTAGGTTCATTTCGGTACGAACCGGTACAGTGTACCATGGAGTCCGGTTCGGTGTACACAAATTAAAACAGATATTACCAAATTCCGAAATTCAAATTACCAAACATAATGTAAACTAGTGAAGATAGAGGGGGTTAAATGTTTAAATACACAAACTACTTTTACACTTTTTATGTAAAAAACTACAAATTTTACGGTTTAAATGTAAACTAGTAAAAATAGAGGGGTTAAATGTTGAAATAACTAAACTTATTTAAGCCCTAAAACACCTACGCAGCCGCGCTGTCTTCTTCTTCCTCTTCTTCCTAGTTCTGCCTTCTTCTTCCCTTTCTTCCTGGATTCCGGCTGAAAACAACACCGGCGTCGGAATCCGGCTCAGAAATTTGCGTCGGAAGTCGTTATATGGTCGACATATACCTTGTAATGCCATATGGAACGCCGAACCTTATCATTCTGGAACGCCAAACCTTATCATCCCGGAACGCCATACCTTATCATCCTGGAACGCCATACCTGAGAAACTCGGATCGCCGGAGCTAATCAATTTACATCGCCGTACCAGGACGTTCCGGATCGGTAGCGAATTGCGATTGGGTACACCACGATCCAATACGTGGTTCGTGGGTACCCTAGCGATTTAGGTAACTATGAGTAAAACAGTGAAACTGAATAGGATAACTTCCGAACCTCGGTAATAGCAAAAAACCCTTGGTTATCTAGCAAAAAAATGTACAGTGAGATAAAAACACACAAAGATATCATGTCGGCCCGCCCATTTTACCACCTCTAGTTATTTCTTTTGTGGAAATGAAGAAAAGCATGAAATTCTAACCTTGTATGCACCTTGGTATTCTCCAACCTGCACACCATAAAAAGGTGAGCATCATATAAATGATAGAGAAGCTTTGAACTTTTATATAATACACTTACCTCTTCACCCATAACGAAAACATTAGGATCAGCAGCCATTTCCTCATCAAGAGCAGAGTTCAAAGTGTCTCGCACTATCATCTGTATAAAGTATAAACTTAAAACATAAATAAAAAAACCAACTTTCGGAAGAATATGATTATACCAGATGGTTCTTAAACTTGCTAAATAACATTTACATCCTGTATTTGTAACTTTTTTTTATTTCTTCTGAGATATATTGAATCTAAACTATGATCCTAAACTTTTTTTCTCAAACGATTTCTTCTCATAAGTGCTATTCATATCAACCTTAGCTCATTAACTAACCAACAGTCTAATACTCTCTAGGATAGTTATGTATCGAAAATAAATACAAACTTAAGAAAAAAAATGATAAACGAGCATAGAAATCAAAACTCAAAATCACATCTTTGCCTCCAGATGAGTAATTCCTCAGGGCTGACGCTACCGGTCTTAACCTCATCATATAATTCCCCAACCGCTGAATAAACACAAAACATTAACCCGTTTTCGTTCCAACGATATATTTGCTTGTTAAACCAGATGCCACATCATTTCATTTACCTGAGAGGATAAGCCGCCGGCATCCGCAATGTTCCGCCTTACAATCCCCAACATATTCTCTGCCTTTTAAACCAAATCTTCAAAAACAAAAAAACAAAAAAATTTGAAAAAAAAAACATGATAAAAAACGAATATTATTAACAGTTCCTAAACAGCTAAACAGATAATTTTCTGTTAACTAACTCACAATTTACAAACACAGAACGTCATTAAAAGTTACAAAATTAAAAAAAAAAAAAAAAAATAGGTTTTCAAGCAAAAAAGTCATGGATTCGAATATGCAATTGATGAGGCTAACAGATGATTTATCAGCAAACCGATTGTTACAAAATCAGATCTAAACAATATAATGAATGAATCTACCAACCGAGTGCTAGTGATGTCGTAAAAAAACCTAATTAGGACATATGAAATAGGGTGAAGAAGGAACAATAGAATGATGTAATGAAGATGATAGAGATACTTACAAGTTTCCGATCAGCGGGTGGAGAAGAATGAAAGAAAGAGGCGATGCCGATAGTTCAGAAAGAAATGTCGTCTGCTGTCCCTTCGGTCGTATATAAGGGCGGCTCTAAGATTCGCAAAAAATATTATGGCCCAACCTTTTTTTTTTTTTTGGAAATATGGGTATAAATTTGTCAGGATTTGATTAAAAAAGGCCTGGTCTATTCGTAAATGGTCTTTGTCTTTTTGCACACTCAAAGCGCCCCGCTATGGCCAAAGCGGGGCGCTTTGAGTGTGCAAAAAGACAAAGGCGTGGGCTGGACTTTGTGTTGTTTTTTTTTAAATAGGTGGGATGTGGGTTAGTTTGGTAGTGTTTTTTGGAGGAAAAAATTGTATTTCAGTTTTATAATTACGTTTTTTTACGTCATTATTTTTATAGAACGTATATAATATAAGTGCGTCTTTATAAACTGTTAACCTTGTTTATTTTGTTAAATTAAACGAACACGTTAAATAAATTGTACAGAAAGCCATAAGAATTAAACGTAAACAATCCAAAACCAACGTGATGTAAATAGAAGATTAACTGCAATATATATATATATATATATATATATATATATATATCAGTTTGTACATACAAAACAAAAAGGTACAACTGACTACATAATACATAACAAAACACTATACAAACAAACTAAGGTACTAATCCTCGTGCGGTGGGGACGGTGGGAGGGGAAGTGGAGGCAACCCAGCGAGCTCTCGTAGAGAAACGAGCGTCTCGATGATCCAGTCCTGGCGTGCGGCCTGGCGTCTGAGGCGCCGGTCGAAGTCCCGAGCCACCTCACGCGCTACCGGAGGCAGGTCAGCGTAAACGTGCTGCGGGTACTGTGGCGGCTCAGGAGCTGGCTGAACTGGTGGTACCGGGATCTCCTCGACTTGCTCCTCCTGAGCCGGATCCTCTAATACAGGATGAGCCTGAGCCTGAGCCTCAGCCTGAGGCTGGCCCGGGAACTGATCGAGTCCCAGAGCCTGTAGCTGAGCCTGCCGAGCGGCCGCCTGAACATCAGGAGGGGCCAACACTCCAGGCCTCACCTCAATAACAACCGGGATGACCTCCGGCACCGGCTCCGGCTGCCAAATCAGCCCGTTTCCGCCCCGAAACCTCAGACCAACATTAAAGGTCCGGGTGATCTGCATGCTAGAAACTGACGCGCGGCCCAACCTGGTAGACGGGACCGGATCGGACAGCTCCGGATCATGCTCGGGCACGAGCCCGAGCGAACGTGCGATGGCGGTGATGTATGAGCCAGTGTGCACGTACCCGCGGAGCTGCCGGTGGTATGCTGTGACAAAGTAATCTGCCAGGCAGGCTGCTAGATCGCAGGGCTGGCGTCGCAGTAGGCAGTACAGAAAGAAAAGGTCACTGAGGTTGACCTTCTCCCTGCTGGCACCCCGCGGCACGTAAACGATTTGTTTGTCGACGTCATGCCTACGACCTGAACAAATGGCAGGTTGTACATGTTCGTTTTGTAGGTGGCGTCAATCATTAGCACATGCGGGAAGGCACACCACATATTGAATGATCTTTCGTGAACAAAGAAGACATCTTCAACTTCGTTCGATATCTCATTCGTGCGCATGTAATAAGTGTAATTTTTTTCGAGAAGAATGCTTTCAAGTTTTTGCATCGGAGACTTACCGACATTTTTTTTGGCGTTGATCTTCTGAACAGCGTTGTGTATATCTTTCGGAATAAGCTTTCTAGCCGGATTGTTTTTTGTCAGCGTTCGCCAGATACTTTGGTTGGGAATGTCTTGCTCTGCCAGCTCCTTAACCAGTTTTGTATCCTCCGAAGAAAGCCTTCTCGCATACGCGTGACCCTCTAAGTTTTCAATAGGAGTGTGGTTATGCTTCGCCTTCGTCACCTCGATCCTCCAAACACTTCCGGATGATTCCGAAAACCCGATCATCTCGAACGGGCAGCCTATTTTCTTGCTACCCGTTTTCCTCTGTGTAGCTATACTCTTATGCTCCCCACCAAAAGTACATTGAAACCAAATCTTGTAATTCTCTCCTCTTTTATTCGACCTCTTAGTCACAATGAGGTAACCGTTGTCTTTTGCCGTGTCTTGTACCCAACGACCAACTCTTTACGTGACGAAAAGGTCTGCGTCGTATCAAACGAAAACGTAACCGGGTAACAGCCTTCCTCGTCAACAGACACATCCCCCGGCTCACCATCGTCACCGAGGTCCGAATATACTTGATGTTCAAAGTTGTGCTCGCCACCGTAACCGAAATTCGAATAACCTTGTAAGCTCTGTTGACAACCGTAACAGTCGTTTGGACCACACTCCTGCTGTACAAAGCTGTACTCGCCACCGTAACCGAAATTCGAATAACCTTGTTGTGCGTAAGGGTCCTCCACAGGGGTATTCAAATCCAGCGTCACCGTGTTATCACGATAACGAATGCCAGATACAACCTCTGCCTCCCTCAAGTTGGACGAGACCGGTTTCTCATACGAGTCAGAAATAGCGGTCCCCTCGTAAGAATCAGGAACAACTGTCTCGTCAGAATATTGACCGAAAATATAGTTGTTTAACCACGACATCGTTTTTTGTAAACAACAAACAACAAAACACTCGAATACCCACGTATATTTGTAAACAACGTGAAGAAGAAGAAGATAGCTTTCTGAAGAAGAAGAAACCTCAATCAGTAGTTTGCTTTTAAAAGTGAAAATTTGGGTCGAAGCGCCGCGCTATGGCCAAAGCGCGGCGCTTAGGGTTAACGACAAAACATCATAATCAGCTTTATGTCTCTCAAACAGTAGGGAATGTCTCAAACGTCAATCGAAGCACCTTTTGTCGATCATAGCGCCGCGCTATGGCCAAAGCGCGGCGCTTTGAGGTGTGAAAATAATTTTGTCCGTGTGTGAATAGCATGACCCTTAAAAAAAGAGTAACCAAGAAATATGTGTAAGAAGTGTTAACGGCTATTTGTTTACCTCTTAATGAGGCTCTTAATGGTTCAGACCTCTTACTGGTTCAGCACTTAATGGTTCAAACTGTTTGTTTCACGAGCAGATGTCTGAATGGTTCAGACATTTGCCTCTAAATGGTTAAGATTTATACAGAGTCTGAATGGTTAAGACCTATAATCTGAATTGGTCAGACATTTGACTCTGAATGGTTAAGCATTATACATGCTCTTAATTGTAACACCTCGAAAATTCACGTCCTATAATGAATTGACACGTGTCAAAGCTTGAACGTGTGAAAGAATGTCCTGGAAGGACTAAAATTGACAAACATGGAAAGTATGTGAATATAAGGGTTCAAATTGTCAACAAGGGATAAATATACCTTACAATAACCCTACATGATGGTTATACCTCCAAACGAATAAATCATGGATCATATGAAGCTAAATATGAAAGAAAGTGAGAGATTACAAACTACAGGGGTTAAATGTGTCAACATGTTTAAAGTATACCTCTGAGTGACCTTTTAGCAAACCCGAAGCTTTGTAACGCTAAATTATGCTCACTAGAATATATGATAAAAATTTCATAAAGTTTTGTTATTGTATGAGAAAGTTATGATCAAATTCGTATGCGAGGGGCTAAAAGCGTAAACGTTGAAAATTACGACTTTTCGGGTAAACACGAAGTGACCAAGGACTTAGCAAAGTGGGTATAAGTCTTAAAGCCCTTATGTGTAAATTTGGAAGGCCCATAATGCAAGATATATAAGTGGATTGACCTTTGGAAGGGCCAAGAGACAAGTTGCAAAAGCTAGAAACCTTTAAACCTGAAAACGAGGCCTAGGCGGGCCGCGTAAGAGTTGTTATGATCTTACGCGGGCCGCGTCAGACCCCCAGTTGCAGAAAAAACGGGCAGCAGCCTGTTTGAGCTTTTAACCGACTTATAAGGGATATTTTCACTACATGGGCGGCCCCTAAACAGTCCTAGGCACTTAGGGACACCTGTGGACGATCCACTATCAGTTGTAGCACTTGTTGTCAATGATCTAAGTGAGTTTAAGCACTATATAAAGGCCTTGTGTTGCAACTTTGTAACCACACCTTCCATCTGCATTGTGGAACATTTCTGGAGCTCAAGACTTCTTTCTAAGCTTCACATTTCGTGCATAGGACTTCTGTAAGTATGCATAACCTTTCTTAGTTAAGTTTTTGATTAGTTTTAGCTTAAAAGTCAAACCGTCGTAATTATCGTTTGACTTAGCGATTAATCATTGATGGTCCAGTGATTAGTCGAATTGAAAGTAGTTATAAGTTGGTAATTATGTGGGCATTAAACCCTTAAAAGGGCACCCTCTGATTCCCACTCTAGCTAGACCATTTGTCGGGTCAAAGTTAATTAGAAAAAGTCAACAGGATGCTTAATTTCAAATTAATACATAATTAGCAATGTAGAACCCATACAACCTGTTTGGTCATTATTATAACTTAGTAATTAATGTAAGAACACGTCTAAGCATGTTCAACCCGACAATTTTCAGTAGAGACCCGGTTCGGAACCGAAAGTCGCATAATTTGACTTTTGCTTTGACTTTCAGTTCTAACCCGTTTAAACATGTTTTAGAAATGCCTTAGAGCTTTAATTGGACCAGGTTACATGCTAGTATAACCCTCTGTGATTATACACCTTGGTTCAATAGTTATCCAATTAATATGCATGATTCCGTTAATTGCCCATATGTTGACCATTATGCCCTTTTCACCATCAAACGTGATTTTTGAAAATATAAAAGAGTAGAAACCTTAGTTACTGATATATAAACTTGTACCCAAAAGAGAAAAATGCCCGGATAGTCCCTGTGGTTTCACCTTATTTCAGCTATAGCCCCTATCTTTCTAAAACTACTTGAATAGTCCCTGTGGTTTTCCGTTTTGTTCTCGGATAGTCCCTGGGTCTAACTTCAGTTACTTTTCTCAGTTAAGTGGGTGTTGAAATGACCAAAATACCCTTTCCTTAAAAGGCCAAACCATAGGGACTATCCGGGCATCTTCTTCATTTTTATTTATAAAACCCCACCACCACACCCTCCTCCACCCTCCACCGTGCCGCCGCCGGTCTCCGCCGCGCAGAACCACCGTCTTCTTCAACCAATTCATCTTATTCCAAACAAAACACTCCCCACACCCTAGTTTATACAGAACATCAATCCCCTCTGCTCTCTCTCTCGTTACATCTAAGACGGAATCAGATCCCGGCGACCCTCCGGCGGTGTCGATCTCCGGCAGACACCCCCCCCCCCCACACCCCCTCGTTCATTCGGTAAACAACCACAACCCCCCTCTCTGTACCACTTTATACATAACTCAACCGGAGTGAGAGAGATCATGGAGAGATCAGCGAGAAAGAGAGATCCAGTCGAAGAGAGAGAGGAACTCAAGGGAACGGAAATGGCGAACCGGCGTCGGATTAGCGGCGGCGCCATCGCCGTGCGGCGGCGGTTGGGGATTTGGACAGTGGGTTTCTCCGGTAAGTGGCTAAGCTTAAAATCTCGTGTTTCTCCAACAATACATCTCCGACACCCTTTTCTCCGGTGGTGCGGCTCTGGTGGTTTCAGCAGCAACAGTAAACGACGGCACCTCCCCGTTTCAGATCTCCGATGTTGATGATAGTGAGCAGATAGGGGAACGGCAGTGGTGGTGTTACGTTGAGTTCTGATAGGGACTATCTGAGAAAGACCGGCGGCGGCACGGTGGAGGGTGGAGGAGGGTGTGGTGGTGGGGTTTTATAAACAAAAATGAAGAAGATGCCCGGATAGTCCCTATGGTTTGGCCTTTTAAGGAAAGGGTATTTTGGTCATTTCAACACCCACTTAACTGAGAAAAGTAACTGAAGTTAGACCCAGGGACTATCCGAGAACAAAACGGAAAACCACAGGGACTATTCAAGTAGTTTTAGAAAGATAGGGACTATAGCTGAAATAAGGTGAAACCACAGGGACTATCCGGGCATTTTTCTCTACCCAAAATTTGACATCAGTTTGAGGTGTAGATTGAGAGTTATGCTCATTAGCGTAATTAGAAAGCTTTTTAGCGATTTAACGGCGTAATTAGCATATAGCCTATTTAAACCCACTTTTTGATATCAAACTTTTTACCCACTGATGTAATATATTATTTTGGGATTTTTGAATATTTTTAATTAATTTTAGGCTGAGCATAACTTAGAGTTATAAGCTTGGGTCGGTAATTGTCGGTTTTGCCCTTTCGGGCTATAAAATGAGTTTTACATATCTTTTTGACCCCAAACCTTTTGCTACTGATTTTATATGATAAATAAATTATTTTAAGCCTTCTAGAAATATAAAAATATCAGCTTTCTATATAGAACCCGGAAACGGCTTCTAATCGCCTTTTTAAGCGTTTTTAACGCATAGTATGTACTAAAACTATTTTAAACATACAAGAGTTGATAACTACTGATATTTTAGGTAAATTATAATATTTTAACAGTAAGCAAAAGTTGTTTAACTCAGACTTCAGTTTTGAGCTTTTCGGCTTATGTGAAATTACCAAAATGCCCCTACGGTGCATAGTTTGGTTATAATTGATAAGTTTCACATATATGCAATACCCTACTGTTATAACTTATCAAATTAAGTATTTTTGCTGATTATATCAGACCTGTAACTCAGGTTAATACTTGAACTCTTTTATAACCTTATAAATGACTAAAATACCCCTGTGGGGCATAGTTTGAGTTTAGATTCGTTTCGGGCATAATAAAAGATATCTTACTGATGTCACAACATATTTGAGGCACATTAACTTAGGAAACCTGTATATGGCTCTTATGGTTACCCGTTACGCCGCTTGCGCGTTCGGTTCGGTTTATGTAACTAATTTGCATAAACTAGCCGAAACGGGTCAAACCTTATCGTTTTTATCTCAAAACCCAGAATGTGTTTAGATTACCCATATAAGACAAGTCTTCAAACTTGTCGGGTCTAAATCACATTCTATTCCGGTCTTCGCTTAATCACGCGTTCGAACCATATCATTTCTTAAAACTAATCGGTCTAAGCTTAAGCTTAACTAAAGACCGTTAGGATTCTAATAGGTTATTATAAACCTTTGTTCCAGAATAGGAGAACCGGTAAAAGCTACCTGCATTTGCTAATTGTGAATTATACTTGCAAAGGTAAATACTTTTAACTTATTTTCCCTATACAGGCTTGGGGTACGGTATATAAAATACCGCTTGGTCGGGCATTAGATCTTTAATCGTATGATGGTTAAATTGATATTAATAGGCCCGTTTAAATTGTTTTGTTGCTTAAAGCCTTTGGGAGGTTAATGACCATGTCCCGGATATCCTTGGCATCATTTTACGAAATGGCCACGACCTGAGCGCGGGGTGTAGGCGTACACCCGTCAGTGCCAAAATAAATAATGTGGTGTGTCTATTGATCTTTAACCCGACACGATCCGGGCTACTGAACGCATAAGGAACATGTAATCCTTTTACGAGATTATATATTTAAATAATTATCCCAAGTTATAAAAAGTTTGTGCTACGTGCATTCAAATCAATTTTAACCATTTTTAAAATGAGTCAGTTAAATTGTATTTACCAGTGTAAACTGACGTATTTTCCCAAAAAGGTTAAGTGCAGGTACTAAGCGAACTAGGCTGGATTTTCTCCTAGCGTCCACAATAAGTCTCGCAAGCTTGGACGTCAAACTGTTGAACAATGTTTCCTATTTAATTTTTATCCACCTGTGGATTATTTTCAACTGTTTGTGATACTTGATATTACAATTATATTCGGTTGAAATATATCTTTCTTTTGCTTCCGCTGTGCATTTAAATATTGTGTTGTTTGACTGCAATGTTGCAAACCACGTCACGATACTCCCCCACCGGGCCCACCGGTCAAACGTGGAAATATCGGGGTGTGACAGGTTGGTATCAGAGCCAACACTGAGTGAATTAAACACTAGCCTTTTGTGTTTAATCTCAGTTACACAATTGCACATTTCAAAATTTTCGAGTCTAGACAAAGAACATAGGAACAAACCAAATTTGTTTCAATTTAATTTTTTTTAACTTTTCTTTTATTTTATATATTCTTGTTGTTATCTTATGTTATATGGACAGGTCTAAATATGCCACCAAGATTTTTCAGACGAAGAGGACGAGGCAAGGGGCCAATCACCGCCCCCAATGATCACGAAGTCGGGCCTTCGCACAGGCGAGCTCCTTCTGCCACTGTGAGTGCTGATCCTCGAGAGAACTGGAGGACCAATGTGGAGCCCGCTAGACGGTCTGTTTCACATAGTTCAACGCCTCCCTTTCGTAACTCCTATAGGCCACAGTCAGAAAACGAGCCCGATAACACACAACCTTCATATATACCTCTTCAGCGATCCCTTTCGCACAATTCTTTTGGTAACCCCACTCCCGTCTTTCAAGGCCGGTTTAACCCGACAAACTACATATAAGAACCAGTGGGTTTTAACCCATTGGGGCCAGAGGATCATTTCTCCGGCGATCATGCAGAAGACATGGACGAGGACACGGATCCCGTCGAGCCTGCAACCGGGACTCCCAACCATCCTATCGAGGTCTCAGATGGTTCGTCTTTTCATGGATCACCCTACCGTGGTCCAGACAGTTACCAGGCATGGTTTAACCAGTTCGAGTGGTATTTTACACCCTCGCACCATTCGTCGCCTCACCAGCAGCAGCAGGATCCCTCTGGGGATTCACGTTTCGTGGCTGTCACGCCACCGCCTCCTCCGTCGCCAGCTCATCAAGCACCTCCAGAACCGCCAAGGCGTAGGAGAACCGGCGCACGTATGTCTACGCGAGCAGGGGATTTCCACTTTAGCACCCCTCGACACTCAAGTGGCAGTCATTATCCGCCACTACAGGAAGACCCGCAAATGGGTGGACCTTCAAACCCAGTTGCACCACAACCACCACCGATGGGTTTTGATAACCTGATTCCTGCCTACACTGGTTCAATGGCATATAACCCGTTTGAGCAGCCGGCTCACACCAACTATAATTACGCTGAAGCCGACCCATACTTGGTAGTGGCCAATTACAACGCCCTTCACCCGGAAGGACCGTATGGAGCTCCTTGGGGAGTAGGGTACCCAACCCATGGGTACCAAATACCTGCTAGACCTATAATTCGGCAACAATCGCAGCCTCCACGGTTTTCCCCACCCGAACGGGAAGAAATTTTTCAAAGATTGGACCAGGTCGAGCGAGACTTTCACAGAGATCGCAGGGAGCGACAAAGTTTCTTCCAAGGATTGACAAGTTTAATAAAAGGGAAGAGCAAGAAGGACCATTGAATCCTTCAATTATTGATTGTATTTTCCTTGTTTCAGTTGAGCCCCTGCGTGGGCCTGTCTTGCTGTTTTGACCCCTGCGTGGGTATGGTTGTCTTTTAAGCCCCTGCGTGGGCCTATCTTTCTGTTAACCCCTTCGAGGGTATGTTGTTTATTTAAGTCCCTGCGTGGACTAGTATTTCAGTGTGACCCCTGCGTGGGTAAGTGTTCTGTTAAAAAGACCCGTTTAGGGCAGTGTGTACTTTTTATGATTATTGGAATGTTAAGTTTATAAATTTCATTTTGTTACTATATGCATAAATATATTACATGGAATAAATAAATTAGAATCATTTTTTTTTAAATTTGTCTGCCTATTTTAAATATTAATAAGAATCTTAAAAAGGTAAAACCTAGCTTGTAGGTCATTTTAAAGACTTAGCCAATATGGTAAAACCTGTTTAAAAAGATTCAGATCCCAGTTAACATCTGAAAACATGTTAACGCTCCTGACAGACGTGATTCGTTAAAATCACACACATCATTCTTAAATAAGGATCCTTCAAAAGATTACTAACCCAACTTAATGATCTATGAATCCTGGGTTTAGGTCATCAATTAAGATGATCATATTTGACCATACATTGGTAATATAATGCCTATGGGCCATACTCATTTCCATATGAGACAAAAGACGGTGGTAGCTATGACTCCCTGCCAGAAAAAGGTAAGGAACTATGTTCAAACCCTAAAAGCCGTGATTCTCTGAAATCATAGCTTATGATTTAAAAATGTCCTTGTGACTAGGCCTTTTGTGCCACTAATAAAACTGTTATTGTTTTGTAATTAGGATAAATTATAATGAAAATCCTAAATAAATATGATTAACAAATTAACCAAATCTGGTCTCTGTTTACCGTGGTTAATGAATTGCCATAAAAGACAATTCTATAATAAACTCCCAAATAAACTATTGTCATTGTCTTATGTAACAGTTTAAATTAAAATGGCTGACTCGGATGAAATAAATAGTCACCCAAGGGAGAACAATGATAACGCCCGAATTAATATAACGGGTGCTGAACTGCGAGCGTTAGTAGACAACGCTGTTACAAAGGCCTTAGAGCGGCAGTATGAAGAATATAGCGGAACTCGAAGTAGGACCCTATCTACACCGCATTCAAAGCCTAAGACTCATTCTGAGGCTCACAGCAAGCCACCCTCCAAGAAGGATGAACCCAGGAAAGAAGATGACGATCGTCACTCTTCAAATCATCAAAGTGATCCATCTCAAAAGATCATGCTGGGTTGCTCCTACAAATACTTTGTTTCATGTAAACCCAGGGACTTCACTGGGGAAAAAGGGGCCATAGACTGCATGACGTGGCTAGATGAGATGGATACCGTGGTAGATATCAGCGGGTGCGCTGAGAGGGATGTGGTAAAGTTTGTGTCTCAATCATTTAAAGGTGAGGCCTTAGCCTGGTGGAGATCGTTGATTCAAGCTACAGGGAAGATTCCACTGTACAACATGACATGGGAACAATTTGTTGCCCTCATCAGAGAAAACTACTGCCCTTAACATGAGGTTGAAAAGATTGAGTCTGACTTCCTATCGTTGGTTATGAAGAACCTTGACTGCCAAGCTTACCTTACGAGCTTCAACACATTATCAAGGTTGGTTCCGTATCTGGTGACCCCGGAACCCAAAAGAATAGCTCGTTTCATTGGGGGTTTAGCCCCAGAGATAAAGGCAAGCGTGAAGGCCTCTCGGCCAACTACTTTCAGATCAGTAACTGATATATCCTTGTCTCTCACACTGGACGCGGTCCGGCAGAGATCGCTGAGGAACACGGATGCCGAGAAAAGGAAACGTGAAGATGGCAATTCACGAAGGTCAAACAAGAAGCACCGAGGAAACAATGACCACAAGAAAGGGTCTGAGTCTAAGAAGGATGGGCATCAGTCTGGTGATAAGCCCAAGTGTAAGATCTGCAAGAGACAGCACTTCGGGAAGTGCAGATATGAATCAAACTCGCAGACTCAGTCGAGAACTTTTGCATGTGGAATATGCAAGTCCAAGGAGCACAAGACCTTGGATTGCAAGAAGCTGAAAGACGCAACGTGTTACAGTTGCAATGAAAAGGGGCACATTAAGACCAACTGCCCAAAATATGCAAAGAAAGCCGATGAGGGAAAGAAGACCAATGCTAGGGTCTTCAGGATGGATGCAAAGGAAGCCGTCCAGGACGACAACGTGATTTCAGGTACCTTCCTCATAAATGATGTCTATGCAAGAGTACTTTTTGATTCAGGCGCTGATAAATCATTTGTAGATAATAAGTTTTGTAAATTGCTGACCTTACCTGTTAAAACCTTAAGTGTGAAGTACGAGGTGGAATTAGCAGATGGCACCACAGAAACCGTCTCAAATGTGTTAGATGGATGTGTTATATCCATTAAGAACCACTCTTTTCCTTTGTCCCTACTTCCTTTAAAGTTAGCTGGTTTTGACATAGTTTTGGGAATGGACTGGTTATCTCATAACTAGGCCCAGATTGTCTGCAATAAGAAGCAAGTAGTGATCAAGACTCCGTCTGGCGAATCACTTACCATTAGGGGAGATACCCATTATGGACTGCCTGAGCAAGTGACTATGATCAAAGCCTCTAAGTGTTTAAAGAAGGGTTGTGTCATCTACATGGCACAAGTGACTATCGATGAATCGAAGCCTAAGATTGAGGATATCCCCGTCATTTCCGAATACCCTGAAGTTTTTCCTGAAGAACTACCTGGTTTACCACCAGATAGGCAAGTGGAATTCAGAATTGACATCATCCCCAGAGCAGCACCAGTTGCTAGAGCACCTTATAGGTTGGCACCAACGGAGATGAAGGAATTAAGAACGCAACTAGATGAATTGCTAGCCAAAGGTTTCATTAGACCTAGTTCGTCTCCTTGGGGAGCACCAATCTTATTTGTCAAGAAGAAGGTTGGATCGATGCGCCTGTGCATCGATTACCGTGAGCTTAATAAGGTCACTATCAAGAATAGGTACCCATTGCCCAGAATCGACGATCTGTTCGATCAACTCCAAGGGGCAAGCTACTTCTCTAAGATCGATCTGAGATCAGGTTATCATCAACTGAAGGTTAAAGATGAAGATGTACACAAGACTGCATTTAGGACTCGTTATGGTCATTACGAGTTCCTAGTGTTGCCTTTTGGGCTCACTAATGCACCTGCCGCATTCATGGATCTCATGAATCGCGTCTGCAAGCCCTACTTAGAAAAATTTGTCATCGTCTTCATTGACGACATCCTCATCTACTCGAAAAACCAAGCTGATCATGAGAAGCATCTTCGATGTATTCTTTCACTACTTCAGCAAGAGAAGCTTTATGCCAAATTCTCAAAGTGTGAATTCTGGCTTCGAGAAGTTCAATTCCTTGGACATGTTGTAAGTGAGCGTGGAATCCAAGTGGATCCCGCTAAGGTTGAAGCTGTCATGAATTGGCAAGAGCCAAAGACGCCTACTGAAATTCGCAGCTTTCTAGGACTAGCTGGATACTATAGGCGATTTATTGAAAACTTCTCAAGGATTGCTGCGCCCCTAACCTCGTTGACACGTAAGAAGGTTAAGTTTGATTGGGGCCCTAAGCAGCAGGAATCCTTTGACATTCTCAAGCAGAAGCTAAGCAATGCGCCTGTGTTGACATTGCCCGATGGAATAGAAGATTTCGTGGTTTACTGCGACGCATCACACACTGTCATGGGATGTGTGCTTATGCAGAAAGGAAAAGTTATTGCCTATGCATCACGTCAGTTAAAGGTGCATGAAAAGAATTACACCACCCATGACTTGGAGTTGGGTGCTGTTGTATTTGCACTGAAGCTATGGAGGCACTATTTGTATGGAATCAAGTTTGTGATCTATTCTGATCACAAGAGCCTCCAGCACCTGTTCAACCAAAAGGATTTGAACATGAGGCAACGACGTTGGATGGAAACCTTAAATGATTATGATTGTGAAATAAGATACCATCCTGGCAAAGCGAATGTAATCGCCGATGCCTTAAGTCGAAAGGAAAGGGTGAAACCCATCCGAATCAATGCCAAGAGCATTGAGATAAAGAACAGTTTGAATGAAAGGTTGTTAGCTGCACAGAAGGAAGCTGTGTTGGAAGCTAACTATCCTAATGAGAGGCTAGGAGTCACTGAAGAGCAATTATCTCAGGGGAAGGACGGAATCCTGAGGTTAAATGGAAGAATATAGGTTCCTGTTTATGGAGGACTTCGAGATGTTATCCTCCAGGAAGCCCACAGCTCTAAATATTCCGTTCATCCTGGAGCTGATAAGATGTACCAGGATCTGAAGGTAATTTTTGGTGGATAGGCTTGAAGAAGTCTATAGCTACCTATGTAGCTAAATGTTTGACGTGTGCGCAAGTCAAAGCTGAACATCAAAAGCCGTCAGGTTTGCTACAACAGCCTGAACTTCCCACTTGGAAGTAGGAAATGGTAACTATGGATTTTATCACCAAGTTACCTAAGACAAGGAAAGGAAATGATACCATATGGGTGATCGTAGACAGACTGACTAAGTCAGCACATTTCCTACCCATTAAGGAGACCTACAGCTCCGACATGTTAGCCCAATTATACGTAGACAAGATTGTATCTCTACATGGCGTACCTGTGGCTATTATCTCTGACAGGGATACTAGATACACGTCACATTTTTGGAAAAGTTTCCAACAATCTCTGGGCACGCGCTTAAATTTTAGTACGGCTTACCACCCTCAGACTGACGGACAGAGTGAGCGTACCATCCAAACATTGGAAGACATGCTACGTGCATGTGTGATTGATTTAGGTGGTAGTTGGGATAACCACCTACCATTAATCAAGTTATCATATAACAATAGCTACCATACCAGCATTAAGGCTGCGCCTTTCGAGGCCTTATACGGTAGAAAGTGCAGAACGCCCATTTGTTGGGCGGAGGTTGGAGATGTCCAACTATCAGGACCCGAAATAGTCTTTGAAATGACGGACAAGATTGTCCAGATTCGTGATCGCCTGAAAGCTGCCAGGGATAGGCAGAAAAGCTACGCAGATTTAAAGCGTAAACCTTTTAACTTCGAGGTAGGTGACAAGGTGTTGCTTAAAGTATCACCCTAGAAGGGAGTGATGCGATTTGGTAAGAAAGGCAAATTGAGTCCGAGATACATAGGACCATTCGAGGTCATCGAACGTGTCGGATCAGTTGCCTATAAGTTAAACTTACCTGAAGAGCTCAGTAGTATTCATAATGTTTTCCACATCTGCAATCTGAAGAAGTGTTTCGCTGATGAATCACTAGTCATACCACATACAGATGTGCACATAGAATAGAGCTTGAAATTTGTTGAAAAACCTGTGTCGATCGAAGATCGACAAGTTAAGAAGCTTCGAAGGAAGCATGTGCCTATAGTAAAGGTAAAATGGGATGCCCGTAGAGGTCCCGAGTATACGTGGGAAGTTGAGTCCAAGATGAAAGAAAAGTACCCTCATTTGTTTCAGTAAATCTCGAGGTCGAGATTTCTTTTAAGGGGGTGAGGATGTAACACCTCGAAAATTCACGTCCTATAATGAATTGACACGTGTCATAAGCTTGAACGTGTGAAAGAATGTCCTGGAAGGACTAAAATTGACAAACATGGAAAGTATGTGAATATAAGGGTTCAAATTGTCAACAAGGGATAAATATACCTTACAATAACCCTACATGATGGTTATACCTCCAAACGATTAAATCATGGATCATACGAAGTTAAATATGAAAGAAAGTGAGAGATTACAAACTACAGGGGGTAAATGTGTCAACATGTTTAAAGTATAACTCTGAGTGACCTTTTAGCAAACCCGAAGCTTTGTAACGCTAAATTATGCTCACTAGAATACATGATAAAAATTTCATAAAGTTTTGTTATTGTATGAGAAAGTTATGATCAAATTCGTATGCGAGGGGCTAAAAGCGTAAACGTTGAAAATTACGACTTTTCGGGTAAACACGAAGTGACCAAGGACTTAGCAAAGTGGGTATAAGTCTTAAAGCCCTTATGTGTAAATTTGGAAGGCCCATAATGCAAGATATATAAGTGGATTGACCTTTGGAAGGGCCAAGAGACATGTTGCAAAAGCTAGAAACCTTTAAACCTGAAAACGAGGCCTAGGCGGGCCGCGTAAGAGTTGTTATGATCTTACGCGGGCCGCGTCAGACCCCCAGTTGCAGAAAAAACGGGCAGCAGCCTGTTTGAGCTTTTAACTGACTTATAAGGGATATTTTCACTACATGGGCGACCCCTAAACAGTCCTAGGCACTTAGGGACACCTGTGGACGATCCACTATCAGTTGTAGCACTTGTTGTCAATGATCTAAGTGAGTTTAAGCACTATATAAAGGCCTTGTGTTGCAACTTTGTAACCACACCTTCCATATGCATTGTGGAACATTTCTGGAGCTCAAGACTTCTTTCTAAGCTTCACATTTCGTGCATAGGACTTCTGTAAGTATGCTTAACCTTTCTTAGTTAAGTTTTTTATTAGTTTTAGCTTAAAAGTCAAACCGTCGTAATTACCGTTTGACTTAGCGATTAATCATTGATGGTCCAGTGATTAGTCAAATTGAAAGTAGTTATAAGTTGGTAATTATGTGGATATTAAACCCTTAAAAGGGCACCCTCTGATTCCCACTCTAGCTAGACCATTTGTCGGGTCAAAGTTAATTAGAAAAAGTCAACAGGATGCTTAATTTCAAATTAATACATAATTAGCAATGTAGAACCCATACAACCTGTTTGGTCATTATTATAACTTAGTAATTAATGTAAGAACACGTCTAAGCATGTTCAACCCGACAATTTTCAGTAGAGACCCGGTTCGGAACCGAAAGTCGCATAATTTGACTTTTGCTTTGACTTTCAGTTCTGACCCGTTTAAGCATGTTTTAGAAATGCCTTAGAGCTTTAATTGGACCAGGTTACATGCTAGTATAACCCTCTGTGATTATACACCTTGGTTCAATAGTTATCCAATTAATATGCATGATTCCGTTAATTGCTCATATGTTGACCATTATGCCCTTTTCACCATCAAACGTGATTTTTGAAAATATAAAAGAGTAGAAACCTTAGTTACTGATATATAAACTTGTACCCAAAATTTGACATCAGTTTGAGGTGTAGATTGAGAGTTATGCTCATTAGCGTAATTGGAAAGCTTTTTAGCGATTTAACGGCGTAATTAGCATATAGCCTATTTAAACCCACTTTTTGATATCAAACTTTTTACCCACTGATGTAATATATTATTTGGGATTTTTGA
Source organism: Helianthus tuberosus (assembly GCA_030545235.1). NCBI lineage: Eukaryota > Viridiplantae > Streptophyta > Magnoliopsida > Asterales > Asteraceae > Helianthus > Helianthus tuberosus. Next base: position 8,361,200 of record CM060398.1, on the reverse strand, counting down.
AGATTTTTAATTAATTTTAGGCTGAGCATAACTTAGAGTTATAAGCTTTGGTCGGTAATTGTCGGTTTTGCCCTTTCGGGCTATAAAATGAGTTTTACATATCTTTTTGACCCCAAACCTTTTGCTACTGATTTTATATGATAAATAAATTATTTTAAGCCTTCTGAAAATATAAAAATATCAGCTTTCTATATAGAACCCGGAAACGGCTTCTAATCGCCTTTTTAAGCGTTTTTAACGCATAGTATGTACTAAAACTATTTTAAACATACAAGGGTTGATACCTACTGATGTTTTAGGAAAATTATAATATTTTAACAGTAAGCAAAAGTTGTTTAACTCAGACTTCAGTTTTGAGCTTTTCGGCTTATGTGAAATTACCAAAATGCCCCTACGGTGCATAGTTTGGTTATAATTGATAAGTTTCACATATATGCAATACCCTACTGTTATAACTTATCAAATTAAGTATTTTTGCTGATTATATCAGACCTGTAACTCAGGTTAATACTTGAACTCTTTTATAACCTTATAAATGACTAAAATACCCCTGCGGGGCATAGTTTGAGTTTAGATTCGTTTCGGGCATAATAAAAGATATCTTACTGATGTCACAACATATTTGAGGCACATCAACTTAGGAAACCTGTATATGGCTCTTATGGTTACCCGTTACGCCGCTTGCGCGTTCGGTTCGGTTTATGTAACTAATTTGCATAAACTAGCCGAAACGGGTCAAACCTTATCGTTTTTATCTCAAAACCCAGAATGTGTTTAGATTACCCATATAAGACAAGTCTTCAAACTTGTCGGGTCTAAATCACATTCTATTCCGGTCTTCGCTTAATCACGCGTTCGAACCATATCATTCCTTAAAACTAATCGGTCTAAGCTTAAGCTTAACTAAAGACCGTTAGGATTCTAATAGGTTATTATAAACCTTTGTTCTAGAATAGGAGAACCGGTAAAAGCTACCCGCATTTGCTAATTGTGAAGTATACTTGCAAAGGTAAATACTTTTAACTTATTTTCCCTATACGGGCTTGGGGTACGGTATATAAAATATCGCTTGGTCGGGCATTAGATCTTTAATCGTATGATGGTTAAATTGATATTAATCGGCCCGTTTAAATTGTTTTGTTGCTTAAAGCCTTTGGGAGGTTAATGACCATGTCCCGGATATCCTTAGCATCATTTTAATAAATGGCCACGACCTAAGCGCGGGGTGTAGGCGTACACCCGTCAGTGCCAAAATAAATAATGTGGTGTGTCTATTGATCTTTAACCCGGCACGATCCGGGCTACTGAACGCATAAGGAACATGTAATCCTTTTACGAGATTATATATTTAAATAATTATCCCAAGTTATAAAAAGTTTGTGCTACGTGCATTCAAATCAATTTTAACCATTTTTAAAATGAGTCAGTTAAATTGTATTTACCAGTGTAAACTGATGTATTTTCCCAAAAAGGTTAAGTGCAGGTACTAAGCGAACTAGGCTGGTTTTTCTCCTAGCGTTCACAATAAGTCTCGCAAGCTTGGACGTCAAACTGTTGAACAATGTTTCCTATTTAGTTTTTATCCACCTGTGGATTATTTTCAACTGTTTGTGATACTTGATATTACAATTATATTCCGTTGAAATATATCTTTCTTTTGCTTCCGCTGTGCATTTAAATATTGTGTTGTTTGACTGTAATGTTGCCAACCACGTCACGATACTCCCCCGCCGGGCCCACCGGTCAAACGTGGAAATATCAGGGTGTGACATTAATGGTTCAGACTTCTTACTGGATCAGCACTTAATGGTTCAGACCTCTTACTGGTTCAGCACTTAACCATTCAGATGTTGCCAAACAGCCCCTTAGAACGGTGTAATATATTTGTACTTACGAGTTGTTTAACAACTTCTGAATGGTTAATTGATTAATCAGTAAGAGCTCTTAATGGTTCAGACCTCTTACTGGATCAGCACTTAATGGTTCAGACCTTTTACTGGTTCAGCACTTAACCATTCAGATGTTGCCAAACAGCCCCTTAGAATGGTGTAATATATTTGTACTTACGAGTTGTTTAACAACTTCTGAATGGTTAATTGATTAATCAGTAAGAGCTCTGAATCAAATGTTAAACTAGTATAAGGTCTAAACTATTAAGAGCCAGTACAATGCATAACCGTTCATAGGCAAATGTCTGACTCTTTCAGATTAGAGGTCTTAACCATTCAGACTTAGGGGCTGTTTGGCAACCTCTGAATGGGTAAGTGTTAAACCAGAAAGAGGTCTGAATGGGTAAGAGACTCTGAACCAGTAAGTGCTGAACCAAAAAGTGTTGTTTGGTTGGACCTCTGAATGACTATACACAATGACTACTTTACCCCTCTGAACTATTTTATGCTGAATGAAATGTATCTGTTTTGTCAGTGCTCTGAATTACGGTTCTGGAAGATTAATAATTATAAAATGAAAATACATAACATTATATGAAATCCAAATTACATATAAATCCTTCAAAATTCTTAAAAACATACTAAAATTCAACTAGAAATTAATAATTTGCGTAGAATTTTAATTCTAAACATTTCAAATTAGTTTACTAGCTATCTGGTTACGCAAAGTAGTCATATACTCGATGTCTTGTGAACCCCATTCTATGTCGTGAACGACAATGTCTCCGCGGTTATGGGGGAAGGTAGGGAATACGAAACGAGAAGAAAGAACTGAGAACAGGAACACCAAGCCCAGTTGCAGGTTCATTGGGATATCGAGGATGCTCACCGGGCTAAGGTGGAGAAGTATTGGGAAGACCAACAGTTGTTTCAAGCTTAGCAACAATCTCAATGGGAGCTAATGGAACAATAGAGGGTGCAAGAGGAAGCTCGAAGACGAGCGTGGGATGAAGAACAAGCTAGGCACCGAATCGAACAAAACACACGAGAAGATAATCGGTGGGGTGCTTTGTACATATCTCAAGAATTGGCAATTAATAATGCCAAGGTCATCCACGATCAAGAGCGACATCATCGGGACTGGTTAGCCGGTCTCCCATACATCGAGCACTCTGGATGGACCGATTATTCAAACCTTCCCGTTCCTCGAGGCCCCTCCGATCCATCGCCTCATTGGCCCGAGGCAGTGGGGTCTAGCTTTATCCCACCCCAGTTTCAACCGCCAGCAGAAGGAGAGTCGGGACCCCTAGACAACTACAGGGAGATGTTTGAAGCTCTTACGGGGTACCAGTACAACCCGAACCCACCAGTCGACCCGAACGAGCGATACCAGCGGTGATGGTGAGGTATGTGTTTTGTTGTTGTTGTTGTATATTTATTTTTGTTAGTTTTTTTATTTCTTTAGTGTTTTATTTTCCTAGTTAAATGAACGTTGTGGGTGTGTTCCCTATATAACCCTCACGAGACCTACTCGTCCTCCCGAGCTATCGGGAGGTTTAAAAGGGCTTGTTGTATACGCTAAATGCAATCGTGATTCCTTCGAAAGTGAGTTAGGCTTGTTGTTGTTATAAATTAACTTTCCACGTAGATCAATGTAAACTAACGTATGACTTGGTAATATTTTCATAAAAGTGGTAAAACTTGGTAGCTAACAAACTTTAATGGTTGTGAGAAGCATGCTTCTACACAAGGGTTAAGATTTGTAGGTACATTATGTTCGTGGGACGACCACTTTCTTGAAGAGAAGAATAGCACATGAGCCATTAATGAGAAAATCAGGTGCATACGTTTCTTTTTACCTTTGATTCTTAGTTAGTAATAAGTGGATTGTAATTGTACTTTAGTTTCCGGGGTGAAATTTTTGGGAAATTAGTTGTGTCACATACCTTGTGCGATTTAAAAAACTCTAGTTCTTACACATTGAGTACAATGTTTACCTCAAGTGTGGGGATGGGGGAGTAGTAAAAGTTTTTGATTTTTGACCCGTTCGTTCAAACAATACACATTGAGGACAATGTTTACCTTAAGTGTGGGGATGGGGGGAATTTTCAAAAAAATTTCAAAATGTCTTTGTTCGAAAGCGATCTTAGAAACACAAGTAACTAAGTCAACGAGGGATGGCACAACCCATTTGGTATTTTGTCATTGTCAAGTTCGAATTAATAGCATGACGGGTATTTAGCGGGTGGTAATTTGGGAATAATCCGCCTAAGAAACTTGCAATTTATGTATATCATTTTCCATACCATTATACGTGAGGTTTTGAGCCACTTGTATTGTAACAACCCGCTTTTCGAAAAGTCAAAGTACAAGTCAAAGTCAAAGGAAGAAAAGATTGCGAATTGCGATCTGTTACTATTTGCTTAACTACTGAATTGTGCTTTTTGACTTGTAATCGAATTCTATTATTTAATCGCTTTAGTTGTATTATGTGGAGTATCTATTAATAATCGAGGTTTAATCGCATGTTTAATCACTAACCGACCAATCGTTAATCGCATCGCTATCGCATCTCAACCCGAATTATAGGTCATGGATATTGTGTTACGTGTGTGTGTGTCTTTATGTGTTACTTGTGCATGTTATGTATGTGTTGAGGTGATTAATCGCAATCGCAATCGCAACTATATCGCATCGCAATCTAATCGCAAACGCTAAACGCAAGTTATTTATAGTGATTGTATGTTAGATATAGTAGTTAGGTTATTTGTGTAACTAATGGATAATACTATCGCATCGCTCGCTCGAAACGCATCGCAACGCTTAACGCACGAAACGAAAACACGAAAACCGACTCGTCGGAGCCACTCGATCGAATGACCATTCGATCGAAAGGTTATCCGAACGGATGACCATCCGATCCGACACCTGTGCTCCCTTTCCTCTTTTGGAAACCCTATAAATACCCCTGTCACATCACCAAAGTGATGTGACAGCTCTCTCTCTCGACCAGCGTGCTCCAGCCCACTTTTCTCTCGATTTCTCGCGATTCTTGTAAGTTTCTACCTCAAATCTTGTACTTCTATGATCTACACACATTTCCTCATCATTTTCACCTTTGAATCTTAACTTTTAACCGTGAAATCAGTGGATTTGAGGTGCTCTAGAGTGATGTCATCATGGAGTTCTTATGAACTTCAAGATTTGGCTTCATTCCACCAAGAACAACTTAGATCTGAAGGATTTCTATATGATTTAACACTATTTTCACCTAGATCTAAACATTTCCAGAGTTAAAAGGATTGAAAGATGCTTTTCCAACTTTCTTTCAACTCTTTTACACTCAATGCACTCAAAACCGATAGAATCGGAGCTCATCCAGGTCTTCTACTCAATTCGTAGTGAAGTGTCAGTCTGAGATCTGATTTCTAGCAAAGAGACAACCGATTTTGGGTTGAACATAAACAACCGTCAAGAACAGTTAACTGATTGGATTTGGGTGATACCTGTTCGATCGGACGACCTGAGGCTTTACGAGGTTCCGTTGTTTAGCACGTTGTCATACCGTCTCAAGCAAACCGCAAAACTTTACAAAATTTCAAGTTACAAAATGGTTAGATTGTGGGACGGAGTGCCGTCCGATCGGATTGCATTTGAACTTCCACACTTAAACATTTTACAATTTTCAAAGATTATTAGTTCCTAACGGATTGCCATCCGATCAATAGACCATTCGATCGAATGACAATCCTTCTGTGAACTTGTTCTCTGTGAAATACCTCGTCGGACGATCGAACTACCGTTCAATCAAACGACCTGAAAGGGTAGAGATACTTCTCTGTTTTCAAAATACTACAACGAAAACTTCAAAGCCATCATACACAAACACATCCATCCCAAACGAGTGTCAATCCGACCGAATGGCCATTCGAAAGGATGACCATCCGAACGGATTGACATCCGATCGAATGGCCATCCGTTCAGATTGCCATCTGACCGGATAACCACTCGTTACCTTTCTTTACTTGCATCGTTTTACGCGCCGCTCATCGCTTATGCTATCGTTCTGATCAGGCTAATCTCACACTAGCGCTCCCTTCAATCCATTAACTTCCATCACTGTGAGTATACTCGATCCCTTTTTGATTTAAGCACTTTTGGGTGTTACATACGTTACGTATTCTAAATCACATCAACACACAACGCAAACACTATTTATACGCTGACCGTTATTGCATGCTACTTGTTACTCGATGAATGCTTGTATGTTATGTTAACACAGTGATTGTTGCCTGACGCCTTAGCAACGATAGTACTATTTGTTTGGACTCAGCACCTGTCATGGACAGGGGTTGTTAAGGTTACCTCTTCACGTGTCACGGTGGTGATATGTGTTGCGCATTCTACAACTCGCAGTCTAGTCTGTGCATATTTCATTGTCGATAACCTACTAGCTTCACATTATACATGTTACATGCTGGTTATGCGTAAACGCTTTCGAACTCTATTATTACTATTAAACTTGTATGCTCACCTTTACACTATGTGTATTGACCTCTATTTTAACGTATGTGACAGGTGTCTAGGATGCTTTGCTTGTTACCTGCTTTTGTGGAATCAAGTAGGAGTGAGAGTCTAGAAACATACTATTTAAATCTGTGTTGTCGGAATAGTACTTTATTTGCCTTTGAGAACTACTTGTCTGTAATAACTATGCTACTTATTATGTCATGGTATGGGACGTGATGCTTAAATAATTGGTAATCGTAGTTGTTATGGAAACTCATGGACAATCTGTTTCGCTCAGTGCCGCGCCCCGATGTTTCCGCCATCGGTTGGGGTGTGACATGTATACATTATATATACACATATTTCTTTGTTTGAGTGGACCATTAGTCATGTATTGTAGAACTTGCATCTTTTGATACGTTTGAGACCATAGACCGAATACAAGCACGAGAATGATTAAGGCATTAGATGAACCTTTTCCTTTAAAACCATTTATCTATCCTTAACCAAATAAATCCCCTAGTCGCCCACTTTGAGCCTAAACCTTTCGTTTGATCAACCTATTTAGCCCATAACTTTAAGCCTTTTCTTTTAAACCCATGTGATGAAAATTCGATTATAGGAGTTTAAGTTTGCATAGTTGTGATTTGTCTCTATATATGAAAAAAAAATCAGAAAATATTACGAAAAAGAATGAAAAAGCATTGAGAAAAGCACAAAAAGATATGATAGTAGTTGTTAAATAAAAGGCGAAAGTTGTTGCCTCATAGTTGATGTTTATATTTAGTTTTGTTTAGTTTAGTGGTTTGTAATAAAAATTGGATTTTCATCACCTTAGCCACTTTAAATATCCTACTTCATACCCTTAGCCTAGCCCTGTTACAACCCTTACAAACACCTTTTGACTTGTGCTTAGTATTCGTGTTCGGTGATGGAGAATGATTGGGTTGCAAGCCTATGCAGGTATGTGTTCTAATCGTTTAGAGTGATTACTTTTAAAAAGTGCTAATACATCATGAAATTAGCTAACTTGTAAACCGAGGGGAGTGAACATTGGGAGGGATATGTATGAAATGTGAGTTTCACGGGCGGTTTAATCTTAGATAACCACTTCTACATGATTAATCATTTATTGCTAAATATGTTGAAAATTGTAAAAAGTTTGAACTTGGGCATGACAATTGACCTTAACCTTAGTCTCAGGAATGGGGAGTGTATTTTTTTGTTCGACCCACGTGAAATTGAAAGACAAATTTGCTTGAGGGCAAGTAAAAGACAAGTGTGCGGATGTGATACGTGGTCGAATAACGGTGTTTGTAATCGCATAACTTGATGTTTTTACATGGGTTTTAATTCTGAATAGCCTACTTTTAATTAAATTTGTGTTTTGTAGGTTTAAGTAGGTTTAAGGTGCTTTTTGGGCGCTTTACGGGTCACCGGGACGAAGAACGGACCAACGGGACGCGAAACGGGTCAACCGGAGCTAAGATTTGAGAAAAATGGAAAGTTGGAAAACCAAGCACCGTCGCCGACGCCCTCCTGGGCCGTTGGCGACGCCCCCGTGGATATTACCGTCACTCGGATTGTCCGTATCCAGGAGAATTAGCCGTCGCTGAGTTTCTGAACTTCAACATATCGTCACCGACGCCGGGTATGGCCGTCGGCGACGCCCCTTGTAACAACAGATCGCGAAAAATGAGTCTTGGGGTTGTTGGAACGACTTTAAAGCGGTTTTGGCCTATCAATTCGGGGGTTACACTTGTTCTTGAGTTTTGAATTCACCTTGGAGCCATTTTTCATCACGAACTTCACTCCCAATCAGAACCATCACTCACTATCATTCGATTTGATCATCCGAATCATTCCATCCATCATCGAATTCATCATCATCTCCATCTTCCAAACCCTAACCATTCCACCATCCATTCAATTCCACCATTACCAAACCCTAATCACTATTCCATCATTCTCCAAGCTTCAAAGATGATCAAGATCAAGCTTCCAACATCCGGTGATCAAGTCTTTCCGATCATGCGTGGCTAATTTCTTGGAGGTTTCACCCGGTGTAGACTTGTGTAAGATTTAGGTTTTATTATGTGTTGATGTTTGGCTTGTGACAACTTGAATTGCATTTGAATCTTTAGACAATTGTCCTACGTTTGTATTGAATTTACGAAATGTCGAGTGAATCATTAAATTTGACTTTGTGAAACGAATACACGTATTTATGCCTTGTCTTTTGATAGGATTTACAAGTCCAAGGTAATGAAGTGCATCGTGGTCCGTTGTCTATAATGTTGATAGCGATTGGCACCTAAGCTTTGTGAATTTTGACCCGTTAATGAACTAATTCGATTAAACCAAATTAAAACGTGTAGTAACCCTAGGTCTTGCATTTGTTGAACCGGGTGTGAACCTTGTTTGTTTATCCTGTTTTAAATCGTTAATTATAATTTCGTGCAATTGTTCAAGCTTTTGTTAGTTTTAAATTACAGTCAAATTTGTTAGTTCAATTCAACATCTTTATAAACAAACAAAAATCATAAAAATAATTTAGCAAGCTTCATAAATTGTGACAGCCGTTAAAATCAATCAAGTCCATTCGCAAACCACATACTCTTCGTGGTTCGATCCCTTACTACCACTAGCTAGTTGTTAAGGGTAATCTGGGTATATAAATATTATCTTTGACCGGAGCATGACAATCCGATCAGCTACAAAGTACATTTTTTCTACAAAGTGTAAAGCGTCTTAAAACACCATAATGCAATCATAAAACACACTCAAAACCCACAAATAACAAAGTAAAGATTACTAAATGCCATATTTGTGGGTTTTGTGTTGTGTTTTAGATGATAAGGCTTTGATTATCGAATGACTAACATCAGTGTGTTTTATGTTGATTATCATGTTGTGTTTTATATTTATAGTTCTACGATGGTATGTTTGAAGTTTTCATGGACCACTAGGGTTTAGATATTGTGTTTTACTGATCTTCACTCTGTTATTTGTGGGTTTTTAGTGTGCTTTATGATTGAAATTGCGGTATTTTATAACTTTGTACACTTTGTAGAAAAAATGGACTTTGTAGTCAAACCCCACCCTTTCAGTATTACTAATTAACATAGGTCGGGTTTTATGATAGAGTCAAGTTAGTTGTATGAACTGTCATATGATAATAAAAGTGTCAGTTATACAAAGTTTTTTTACAGATTATATAAGATTATATAATTATATGGTTTTTATTGTATAACACTGTGTAATACACGAATTTATAACCTAATTCATTATATACGAGTATATTATGTGGTTCTTATAATTCCCTATGTATTGTTTGTTTTAAAAAAGTAACCATGTAAAAATGACAAATTGGAGAATTATGGAAAAATAAGATGAACCAAATTGAATTTTATTTCAAATTAATGAAATTTCTTTTGATCAAGGTATATTTGTTGAGAAATTTGGATCAATATGTTTAAATAAGTTATGACATTAATCCAATTTATTAGCATATTTAAGTTGAAAAGGCTATCTTTTTTACTTATAAAACCTAAACTACCCGATTCTAGATGAATTAGTCAAAATCGCACCTCTTAAGTTTTGGATTTCTAAATTTTTATACTTTTAACTTTAGCGGTGGTGGAATGGCTACAAATTTTGGGTGGGGGTCATGTAATAGTTTAATATGGGTTCGTATTGGATTCAGGCAGAACATATCGTTTTTAAAAGTATCAATTTGGTTTGGGTCATTTGACAAAAAAGATTGGAAAAAAATTATACAAAAAGGGTTTGTCTGCTAAATCTGTTTTTATGGCGGTTAGTAGTAAAGATGGTGACGACGGAAGCAGTGGCGGTGATAGGGCGATGTGGGGGCAGTTGCGATAACATGTTGGTTTTACGTGACAATGCATTTTACATACGCTTTATTTCATTTTATCTATTAAATAAATGCAATATACATCACTTTGATTTGTTTTTGGATTTTTTGTAAGTTGAGGAGATATTTGAGCTAATAAGTTGCAACAATCTATTAAAAGGACAAAAACATGAAGAATAAAAGAATACTAGTTTTTTTATATCGCGAGTTGCAGCGAAACCGAGCAAATGATAATGTAAAACAAACGTGATTTGAAAATAAAGCATGTTGTTTAGAAAGTCAAACCATTAGAACGATTTAGTTTATCATCGTACCATTTTATGATACCAAATAAATACTTTATTTTGAGTACAAATTCGTTTTTAACAAAACTTATAACGGATTGATAGGAAAAGAAATCAAGCACAACTTCGTACTTAAGTTTTTAGAAAAAAAAGTTATAAACGTAAATTATTAAAGAAGTATCAAATTAATGGATAAATTTATGTATATTCAAAAAAAGAAAAAAAACAATTATTAAAAAAGGTAAAGGAAATATATGTTTTAAAAAAAGAAAAATATGTTATTAAAAGTAAATATAATAATAAACTATTATAATATATTAAATAATAAAATAATAAAAAACTATATATTATTATAAAAATAAAGTTACTATTCATCAGCTCTCGTTAACAATATATATATAATATAATGGTTCAAATTAAATTAAACTAGGGTTAAGATCCACCCGCGTTGCGGCACGGGTAATCGTAAACATTGAATGTATTAGTCCAAACATTATATGATGCATTAACGATATGAAAACACACATTTCGACGTATCCAGTTGAACTCAATGTAACCTGTATAAGCATTGTGATTGGATCAAACGTAAAGTAAATCAAATTCATATCGAACAATCATAACGTATTATATGTGACCCAACTCATACATATAAAACATAACGGTATGAAGGAAAATATGCACATGTAATCGAAAGAGATTAATTAGAGCTTTCGAAAAAATGGGAGAAAAAGAAACCATAATTTGATTTCACTCGGTTCGAAACAAACTTTACGAAACATACATAAAATAAACACGAAAACATATTATATTTGACATGAATCATTTCCTAAAAAAGTCTACGTCGAAACGTAAAACAACTTGAATTTATACGAAAACGCACATAAATATGCACGTAAAAATGATTTCTTTAAAGGAAAACGTATTATATTTGACCTGACTCGTCAATAAAAAAAGGTTACGTCGGGATGTAGAACAAATCATATTTATACATACCCGTACATAAAATATGCACGTAAAAAATAGTTTTTAAGTAAAGGAAGTAGAGGGGTAAACCGAAACAAATTATTAGTAAAAAATTTAATAGGTTAAAAACGTTCGTAAAACCGTGCCAAGTAGCACCAGTGCCACAACCACATCGACTTTTAACATCGTAAAAATAAAATAGATAAAATGGTAAAAATTACACTAAACGAAAAGCAGACTAAAATCTTTGAACCACGCACACCCGTTTCAGTGTGTTAATGCGAAGAAATTAACCAGAAACGTAAAACGTAGAAAATAATAACTTAGTCGATCTAGGACCCGCCCGTTGCGGCGAACTTTAGAAAGGGAAAAAATGGACGCGTTGCGACGGGTCTGTCAAATATGAAAAAAAATAGAGCAAAAAACGTTGAACCTCACATGCATGTTACGACATGTTAACTCGCAAAATTTAGAACGAAATGTAAAACGAAAAACTTGCGAAAGATAAAAAGTATGGGGACCCAAAGTTGTAAATAATAAAGTGTTGTGTTAAATTACGAAAGATGAAAAACTTTGAGTTAAAAGTAAAAATTTCAAATGGGTTAAAATGTAAAGGATAAAATTTCTAGGTTGAAAGTGAAATATCAAAGGGTTTTTTTTTTTCAAAAACTCTCCAAACTTGAGGTACAACTCCTAATGCATAAAAAAAACTTGCTAATTTATATATGGAATAATATATTATAGTAAATGGAAAATCGAGTGGTGTCCATAACTCAATATTACTTATGGGATTGGGCTCACATATAGGAACATCCGAACATGGAAAACAATTGCAATAAAAGATCAAATGGGCTGAATTTAAATTCGACCATTCTTTTGTTTGAGCTGAAAGCCCACCAGAGGAAAAAGGAACGGTGTTAATTAAAACTTAGAAGGAAACATCAAGCAATTTTTGGACACTTCCACCTATGGGTGGCAAAGTGGGCAAAGTTGGGTGGGTTTGGGTCAGGAAGGGTATACTAAAAAAAGTTAGGATAAGTTTGCGTTAGGATTGGTTTAGGTCAGGATGAATTCGGGTTATTATGAGATGATAAAAAATACAAATTAATAATAAAAAACGAAAAATGTAAATATAAAACTAAAAATAAAAAAAGGTAGAAAAAATTAAAAAATATATATAAATTTAAAAAGTAATAAATATAAAAATTCCGAGCAACTCGAGAGTGGCTCGAAACAAGCCGGGCTTGCAATTTGCAAGGTTTCTAGAACCGGTGTTGGATTGGATGAGGGACCTATGTGGCTTTTAGTTATTGTAAATATGGTTATATTTGATGTAACAACATTGTTATAATACAATGCAACTAAAGCAAAAGCTCATAATCACATGATTTCCTGTTTTGCATCTATAATTCTCTAAATGCCTTTTGTTGTCTCCAAGTCCTAGCAGTTATGACCTGAGATTCCACAAGTCAAATTTGCACCAAAAAGATACGAGAAAACAGAATCATAACATATTAATTTAATATGCTGTCAAAAAAGGATAGAAGTTAACAATCTTTAAATGTTAGAACGGTAAAGGAGACACGAGAAGAACGGTAACTCAGCCAACTGTTTGTGAATCCTTTGTGTTAAAGGTTGTTGAATGAATAAGAATGGTATTGTATTGTTGAAACAAACCTCTTTCTCTAAGTTGTCTATTTGTTAGTGTTGTTTGGTATAGAGAGTAATCTCTTATTTGGGTTTGAATTGTATTGAAAAATTGTATTGTGTTTCAAATAGGGTTACACAAAGATGGTGTTTATATAGACCACCATATTACACACTAGCCCCTATACTGTTTTGTTTCCTTCTTTCCGACACTCCCCCTCAAGTTGAGTAGTGGGATCTCCAATACTTAATTTGCTCAAACAGCTACTAAAAGCATTTCCGTTGACTGCTTTTGTGAGAATATATGCGAGTTGATCTTTTGATGATATATACGGGAGCTCTATGATCCTTTCCTTCAGTTTTTCCTTGATGAAATGTCGATCTACCTCCATGTGTTTTGTTCGATCATGCTGGACTGGATTTTCTGAGATTTGTATTGCAGCTGTATTGTCGCACATAATTTTACTGGGTGCAGCCCTCTGGGAGAAACCAATGTCTTCTAGAAGTTTCCTGATCCAAAGAACTCCGCTTAACCCTCGAGCTATGCCTCTGAACTCTGCTTCTGCACTCGACAGAGCGACCACCTTCTGTTTCTTACTCCTCCAAGTAACAAGGTTTCCACCAACCAATGAGAAGTACCCTGATGTTGACCTTCGATTTCCCTTATCTCCTGCCCAGTCGGCGTTAGTGTAGAGCTCAACATTTAAATGTCCATTTGCTTTGAACAACACTCCATGGCCTGCGGTTCCCTTTAGATACCTTAGAATTCTCTGAGCAGCTTCCATGTGGGCAACTTGTGGTTGATGCATAAACTGACTTACCACTTTAACAGCATAAGCTATATCAGGGTGAGTGTGAGAGAGATAAATTAACTTGCCCACGAGCCGTTGATACCTTTCTTTGTCTGCAAGCTCGCCATTAAGTTCCATATCAAGATTGTGGTTCACCACCATTGGCGTATCTGCTGGTTTACAATCAATCAAACCAGTTTCCGCCAGGAGATCAAGGACATACTTCTTTTGGCAGATGAAAATCCCCCGCTTAGACCTGAGAACTTCTATTCCGAGGAAATACTTAAGATTCCCAAGGTCTTTCATTTCAAACTTTGAAAACAAATTCTTTTCCAGCCGTGCTATCTCTTCTACATCATTTCCGGTGATAATCATGTCGTCTACATATATGATTAGGCAAGTTACGAGGCCGTTTCTTCTTTTGAGGAACATGGTATGATCAACGTTACTTTAGTAATACCTGTATTCTTTCATGGCCAAGGTGAACTTTCCAAACCAGGCCCGAGGTGACTGTTTTAGCCCGTATAGAGATTTCTTCAACCGACAAACTTCCCCATCTTTAAAACCCCCTGAAAAACCTGGTGGTGCTTCCATATAGACTTCTTCCGTTAGGTCTCCATGGAGAAATGCATTTGTAACATCAAACTGATGGAGAGGCAAATTCTTATTGGCTGCCACAGAGAAGAGGACTCTAATGGTGTCCATTTTTGCAACCGGAGAAAACGTCTCAGAGTAATCGATCCCATACGTCTGAGTGTACCCTTTGGCTACAAGTCGAGCTTTGTATCTTCCAATAGAACCATCTGGTTTATACTTAATTGAATACACCCAACGGTAGCCAACTGTTTTCTTTCCTTTTGGGAGAATGCACTTTTCCCACGTATTGTTTTTCATAAGAGCTTGCATCTCTGTTTCCATCGCTTCTTTCCAGTTCTTCTTACCTTGCGCTTCCTTTACAGAGCCAGGTATTTGTTCAGAGTATAGAGAGGTGACAAATGCTTTTGCACTGTTAGATAAGTTCCCATTAACTATATTAGCTACAGGATACCTTGAAGTTCTGGTTTCCCTCTCTGGCAAGTACCGTTTTGGAGGGACCCCTCTATTGGCTCTAGGAGGGAGAGGGTATATTCCGGTTGTCTCTGCTGCAACTGGTTCCACATGTTCAACGACTTGTTCAACCTCTTCCAAGTCTGGTTCACCCTGTTCCACATCTGGTTCAACCTGTGGAGTAGGTTCTGTTGTTGTCGGTTCTATGTGTTCCCCTGTTGTCTCATGGTTATCAAACGTAGAACATCCAGGGTCCTCAGTATTTCTTACCTCAGGTATCATGTTGGATGGACTTTCTTCAGTGGTACTGTGCTCGGCAGGTTGTGTGGCTGTGTTTGAAGGACTCGCAGTACTGTGATGATTTTTTGTTGTTACTTCTTCAGATGAAGGAAGTTGGGTTAGCCAACTCAGGGTGTCTATACATTCATTCTCCCCTGACCACTGAGTTGGGTGTCATAAAAGTATTTTGTTTCAAGAAAGTCAACGTTCATTGTGGTGAACATTTGATGCGTTTTTGGATTATAACACCGGTAACCTATTTGGTCGATCTCATAGCCGACAAATACACATTTCTCAGCACATGGGTCGAGCTTGTTTCGGTTGATTTTGGGTATGTGGACAAATGCGGTACACCCGAAGATTCGAGGTTCAAGTGTAAGAGGATGAGGAATACTGGCAGACTTAGACATACAATCTAAGGGAGTCTTAAATTTAAGAGCTTTTGTGGGAAGCCGATTCAGGAGATACACGACGGTTGCAACTGCCTCCGGCCAGAAAGATTTAGGAACCTGAGATTCGAGTAAAAGGACTCGAGTCATTTCAAGAATAATACGGTTTTTCTGTTCAGAAACACCGTTTTGTTTGGGGGTATGAGAACAAGAGGTTTGATGAATTAATCCTTTGGTTTTAAAGAATTGTTTCATGGATGTATTGACAAATTCCCCCCATTGTTAGATCGAAGTATTTGGATTTGAGTTCGGAATTGAGTTTGAATCATAGCATAAAATGTGATAATTTTTCGTAAACTTCGGCTTTGTTTTTTAAAAAATATACCCATGTCATGCGAGTGCAATAATCCACGAATAGTATAAAGTACCGAAGACCCTGCCCCCCATCACAGGAGCAGGACCCCACACATCCGAATGGATTAGTGAAAAAGGTGAAGCAACTTTCGTATTGCTAGGTTTAAATGGTTGTTGATGGGTTTTAGCACGAAGACAGGTTTCACACTCTATTTTTCCATTTGAAGGGAAGAGTTTTGGAAACAAAAGGTGCGAATAACCATGGGATGGGTGTCCTAAACGTCTATGCCATAGCCAGGCTTCTCGGTTTTCAGTTCCATGAGCTAACATCACATTACCCTGTTGAGCCACTTCATCCACGTAGTACAATCCGTGGCGCTCAGTACCACGTCCAATAATCACACCCGTCCTGATATCAGTAGGATGCGGAAAGTAGGGTGCATTAGTACCGTGCAATTCAATTCTTTGGTAATATGACTAACTGAGTCTGAGAGCAATTTGTGTGATAATGACGGAACATAGAGGCAATTTGATAATTTCATAGTTGGTGAAATTTCAATTACTCCTACTCCTTTCACTTGCATCGTTCCGTTGTTTGCTGTATGGATCTGAGTTTTTTGAGGTTGGGTCATTGAACATATGTCTAATGGTTCAAACGTCATGGTGTCGGTGGCACCAGAATCAAATATCCAAGAACTGTTTTTTTCATGATTGATTTCCATTTTTTTTAAATAAGCTGTCGGTACAGATAAGACAGCAAACCAGCGTATTTAATAAATATGCTGGACACTTGAACTCGCGTTCAAGATTTATCAATTACGCCGGTAACACAACTGGGCAACTTAAATCCGCCAAAATAACGACGCCAAAGAATGGCGTTAGCTTACCCGCGTATTTATCAAATACGTTGGGCAACTTGAACTCGCGTTCAAGATTTAAAGTCGTCCGCAACTAACAAATCCGCTACCAATGGACAACAACATTATCAAACCAGGCGTATTTATCAAAAAGTAGGTGTGGCGTATTTATAAGGAAAAGAGACAGTGGTGCTTAAGGTTTGTAAAATTCCAAATGGGGCCACCTTATCTCCAAGATCTATACTGACAAAACAAACACGATTAGAAGCTTGATTTTTGTGGGTTTTTTTTCAAAGCAATCAACAGGGGTTTCCAAAGAGATAAAAGTCTACAACTTCATAGATCTCTAATTCCTCCGGTCACCAGCGGCGGTTACAAAACCCTAATTCAACAACAAAATTTCTAAAAAAACAAAGCAGTGGTGGTTCTCGGTGGTCGTTCGCCGGCCGGAAAGCCGTACAGAGGATTGCATGGGTTTTGTCTTTTTCGATCGGTACACTAGGGTTTACCAACAAAGGTTGGATTGGCTGCTGTTGATGTTGTTTCCGGTGTCGACGACGACTGTTGACATTGTTTCGGAGTTTGATTTCGATTGGATTGACTGATTTTGATTTCAGGTTTGAGGTTGGGTTGAAGAAAGTTGTAGAATCAGAAACTCTGCTCTGATACCATGTTGTTTGGTATAGAGAATAATCTCTGATTTGGGTTTGAATTGTATTGAAAAATTGTATTGTGTTTCAAATAGGGTTACACAAAGATGGTGTTTATATAGACTACCATATTACACACTAGCCCCTATACTATTTTGTTTCCTTCTTTCCGACAGTTAGTATTACCAATTATGGGAAACTCACTTGTCAGAAAACTCTACTCTATCAAGAGCTGGAAAAGGCGATTAATGATCACGAGAGAACACTTCTACGCTATTGTCGCACCCTTTTTTGTCCACTAACATTCTTCAACATATTCTTCTTCCTCGTTCACAAGGAGGATACTTTGCTCGTTTGTAAGGTCATGTGTTATAGCTTTCCCATAGCTTGCCGGTGGCTGATGTGGAGATCGGCGCCTAGCAGGAATGCCGGACCAGTTAAAGCGACACAGTTAGAATTCTTCTTTTTTTTCTTTTATTATATTTCGTTTTACATTTATTTTGATATTTCTCTAGTAATTTGTGCTCGTTAGCTTTAGAAAAACTAAATACAAAGTTTTGTTTTTTTTTGCTTTTTTTGGTCAAAATTCTCATATCAATTTTAACAAAACTAAGTTGTGTTCAAAATAAATTATTTTTGGTATCATAAGCGACTCCGGCACGTGGTTTGTTCAAAAATTCGAAAAACAACATAACCGGTAACTCTAAGATAATGAAAAGATTTTTTTTACTGTGTTTTTTTAATATTTTTTAGTATTAATGAAAACTTTTAGCTAGTCTTATCTTTATATTTGATTTTAATTTAGTAAATAGTTCTTTTAAAATTAACTAGTAAACGGCCTCGCGCTTGGCTGCGGCTCGTGCCTTTACCCAAACGAATAAAGGCATGATATTGAACTATTTAGTTACCTGTCCGTTGCGATGGTGACTTTAGTATATTGGCAATGGGGTGGTGTCCATTGGCAAAGATAAAGTCTTTAAAACACCAAGGTTGGGAAGAGGGAGGTCTTGGGTTCAAGTCCCACAGACGACAGATGATTAAAGAAATTAGCCATTAAAAAAACTAGTTTTTTTTTACGTCGCGCGTTGCGGCCAAACCAAGCAAATGTTAATGTAAAACAAGCGTGATTTGAAAATAAAGCATGTTGTTTATAAAGTCAAACCATTAGAATGGTTTAGTTTATCATTGTACCGTTTTATATGGTTTTAAAAAGGGAAAAAAATTAAAATTATTTTATTAAAGGTAAATATAATAATAAATTATTATAATATATTAAATGAAAAAATAATCAAAATGTATATATTATAATAAAAATAAAGTTACTATTCATCATCGTCTTTCGTAACCATTATATATATAATGGAATGTCAAGGGAAAAATCAAGCATAACTACTTAAGTTTTTAGAAAAAAGTTATAAACATAAATTGTTAAATAAGTATCAAATTATTTGATAAATTAATATATGCTCTAAAATAAAAAAATGAATTATTAGAAAAATGGTAAAGGAAATATATGGTTTTAAAAAGGAAAAAAATTAAAATTATTTTATTAAAAGTAAATATAATAATAAACTATTATAATATATTAAAGGAATATTGATTTTAATGATCCCAACTATTCGTCACTTGCCGCCAACAATTCCAACTTAAAAAATAATCATTGGCAGTCCCAACTATTGACATGTTGGCCACCAATGGACCCTGACTAACAGAACCCTAACACCGTTTTTGGCCTGAAAAAGGTTTCTAAAAGTATGATCTAAGGTTACAAAGAGGTTTGGGATGAAAATGTTGAGTTTTCCGGCCAAAAAGTTGAGTTTTCCGGCCTAAAAGAAGGTTTCCGGCGACTTCAACAATTGAGGCTTTTACTAGAAAAATGTTTCTAAAGGTCCGTAATAAGGTTACAAAGAGGTTTGGGACGTAAATATTTAATTTTCTGGCCAAAATTGAGTTTTCCGGCCAAAAACGTTTTTCCGGCGACCGGAGACTAACGACGTTAGGGTTCTGTTAGTCAGGGTCCATTGGAGGCGAAAATGTTAAAATCCAATATTCATATATTAAATGAAAAAGTAATCAAAAGCTATATATTATTATAAAAATAAAGTTACTATTTATCGTCATCCGTATCCATGCTTAGCAATTTCGAGGATGAAATTTTTTTAGAGGGGTAGAATAGTAATATTCAAAAAGTTATATAAATAGATGGGTTGTGCGCGGGCTCAACGATTAAACACGTCTAAGTCGAAACCCATAAACCTAACAAGGTGTACCAAAATAAAGACATGTTGACATGTAAATTGTAATGCATACTGTATGTTAGCCTTAATTTATAAGAGTATTTAAAAAAAAATGAAATTGAAAGACTATTTTTAAGGAATGCAAGCAGAACATAAATTACATTATACGAAATATAATTTAGCTAACATTATTGCAACTATAATATTCGAAAAGTTTAAATAAAAAAAACACACACACACACAACTTACTAAGGAATAAACAAACAATATATGGAGGTTGATTTCAAATACAATTTTCCGTACATCCATATTTCGTCCTCAGGATTCTGTTGAAAGAATTATCTACAAATTTCAAAACTTACTCTTTTAAACGCTATCGAATCCTTCTTAAGCCACAAACTCTCATTCACTTCCGATTTACTAACCCTCTGTTCTAGATATACCGCCGCACCACCACTACCGCACACCTTAGTTCCGTTCCGCGCGACCGTCCGAAGCGCTTATTGTGTGTCTTCGGTTATCTCCGTTCTGCGCCACTGGTCCCGTCGTTGTAATTCTCCGATCTCGATCAGGTATTAAGTAATCATCTTCTTCGCCTTGTTTTTGATGTTGTACTAATTAAACTCCGGCGATATTGGCAGCCACCACACCCCCACGTTCGATTGACCGACCACCACTTCCTGTCATAATCGTCGCCGCCGTGACTACGCGTAAACCGGCTATTCCTTCGTTTGGTTCGGTTTCTGTCCGATCAGAAGTGGTATTGTATATTCCGTTTTTATGTTCTAGTAATTTTGCGTGGTATGGGGTTGGGCTCTCGGATTCCTGGCGACACGTTATTGAAAGAGAGTAAGGGGCTGTTTGGTAGCCTCTTAATGACCATTCATATGCTACCTTTGAATGGTTAAGAGGTAACTTCTGAATGAATAAGAGGTAACCTCAAGTCTGAATGGTTAAGAGGTAACCTCTGAATGGTAAATCATCACATGTCATATTCTTCTACCTTCTCATTGGTAAAATTCTTAATGATTTCATTAAAAGGTAGCCTCTTAATTACCATTCAGAGGCTACCAAACAGCCCCTAAGACTTGTGTTTATATGTGTGTGTTATCTTGTGTGTATTAGTGTGTGTTGAATGCTGATTATGTGTGTATGCATAATGTGGGCGTCGTGTGTGAGTGTCGTCATGTGTTGTGTGAGTGTAATTGTATGTACGTGATGTTTGTGAGTGGTATGTGGGATGCGTGTGTTTGAAAGTATAAATGTGTGTACTGTGTGTGAGCAAAAGTGATGTGTGTGAGTTTTGCTGATTGGTGTGTGTATCTGTTGGAACTGTGTTTATGTGCATGGAATGAATATATGGTGGTATGTATGTGTGTGATATATTAGCCACATGGTGTAAAGTGCTTGAGTGTGTATGGTAGGTGTACATAGTACTTCTTTACTTTGACTAAGTAATTCTTTAGTTAGTAAAATAAAAACGAATATAATAATAATTCTTTTATTTCATGTATTAGTACATTTTGCAAATTATTACCAGTACGTTTGCGATCGCCGGGGACAATATGAGAAAGAACTTTCAAAATTAAATAAATATTAAACTGATCTAGAAAAAATGTGCGGTTTAGGTTTGCATAAATTTTGAGGACGACTCGATTAGTGGATTTGGTTTTGCTTGCTCCCTAAACTAAGGTTACGGATTCTGTTTTGCTTGGAAAAGATCATTGAAATCTTTCCTAAGTTCTTTTAACCAATCAATAATTAGATCTTCTAGTTGAAATAATTCATCGAGAAGCATTTCTCCTAGAAAATCCGGTTGGGAGCATTCGAGGGAGAGATAGGGATTATTTTTACTTTCGCCCCTCTTAAGGATACTAGGAAACGATGAGTCTATATAGTGGGGTTTATAATTTAGAAAATAGAATTCTAATTCCTTATGGTTACCACCACATAATTGACACCACATAGTACCATAAGAGTGCCGAAAGTAAAAAGTATCAGTATCACTCATGTTTGTGTCAGAAATTACCAACCGTCGGGATCTTACGGTTCTGTTTTCAGCAACTGAAACTTGGGCACGGGGGCGTGTTGAGTGGGCACGGCCCCGTGTTCAGCTACTTTCTGACTTAAAACAGGATTGCCAGTTTCAATGATTGGGCACGGGGCGTGTTCAGCGGGCACGGCCCGTGCTAAGTTCTGCAGAAGCTGAAAAATTAAAAAAAAAATCCTAAAAAACGAAAAATAAGAAAAAGGATTAGGCCGTTGATTCCTAACTTTCTTAAAATCCTTGTGTCCCCGGCAGCGGCGCCAAAAACTTCATGTGTGTGAAGTGTTATATATATTAGGTGTATATTTTAAGCCCCTTTAACATTTTTTTTAGTCAAGTTTTAAATTTATAAAACACGATATTTACTAACACTAGACACACATATGGGCAAGTGCACCCATCGTGAGCGTAGTATAGTGTTGGTAAGATACCGAGGTCGTCCAAGGACACAAGAGCTTTTAGTACCGGTTTCTCCTCAACGTCTAATCAAATCAAAAAGTTTAGAAAAAAATGTTTTAAGCTAAGAAAAATAAAAACTATAACTAAAATGCTGAAAATAAAAATAAAAGAAAAACAGATAGACAAGATGAATCACTTGGTTCCGACTCGTGTATAGTGTAACCTTTGATTATTTCCGCACTTTTGCACTTATTTAAGAGATTATCTTAGTTATTGTAGTAGGCCCCTCTTTTGAAGGTGACGTTACCCTCAACCCAGTAGTTTGAGTCAGCAAGGATACAATCCTAAAGGGTCGGATTATTGAAAGATAATTAATTAAGTTATTAATGCAAATTATGGTAGGCCCCTCTTTTGGAGGTGACGTTACCCTCGACTAAGTAGTCTGAGTCAGCAGTGATACAGTCCTAAATAGCCGGGTTATAGTATTAATAGTAGTTAACTTATGAGGGGATCAAAGATTTTGGACCCCCGCCATCCAATACCGTTAAGTATTGAAGGAGATCCTACTAAATTTGACCCAGGTCCATTGCAGGACCTCTAAACGCTGAACAATGGCAAGACTCTTACCAAACCGTTCCCTTAACCCCCGACCAGGTAGCCAACATACCTCCATATAGACCGTGGAGATATGAATGGTGAAAATCTTTTATTTTATATAGACAGTAAAATAATGTCAAGACACCACGGACAAACGATAAGGAAGAATCACCTTCAACATAAGAAACTAGTTATTAAAGTCATTAATACAAAACCAAGTAAAAAGTGCGAAAAGATTAGAAATAAAAAGTATTACACTAGACACTTGTCTTCACCAAGTGATGTAAGAGACTTAGGCAAACATGGCCTTGATTGTCAAGAACTCTTACGATCAATCTTGGATCCCGAGACGACTCACACACTCTATGATGGACAATGGATAATGGTGGTGGATGATGGCGTTATGGTGGTGGTGGGTGGTGGGTGAAGTGTGAGAGAGGTGGTGTGCCAAGGGATGGTTTGAGCTTGAGCCAAGCACTCCTATTTATAGGCTGAACAGAAGCTCGGGCACGGCCCCGTGTCCACATCCTTCTCTGTCTTCATTTAATGCAGTTTGTCTTATTAGTTGACCACGCCCCCGTGTCCGCTGAGCACGACCCCGTGTGCAGAAGAATCTTTGTACTATGAAGATTTTCCTGGATTGTGCGAATCTTATAATTGACCACGGCCCCGTGTCCGCTGAGCACGGCCCCGTGTCCGCTGAGCACGGCCCCGTGTCCGCTGAGCACGGCCCCGTGGTGGGCAATAGAAGCTTCTACCACTTTGTCTTTTCTGCTGACACTTGGGCACGCCCCCGTGCTGGCTGAGCACGGGGCGTGTTCAGTCTTCTGTCTTCTTGTTTTGCTTGGGAAGATGCTGTCGTGGGGTCGGGCATGTCACGTCTTGTTCCTTTTCTTGTATTTATGTCAGATTTTGATGTCTTTTTGCTTCTTTTGTTAATTTGAGCTCATTTAATCCTGAAAATACAAAAGGAAGACAAAAGCACACTTTTTCCAACATTAGTACTAAAAAAGGGTTAGTTTTATGCCACAATTGATGTAATTTATATGTTGCATTTTGAACACATCAAATACCCCCACACTTGAATCTTTGCTTGTCCTCAAGCAAAACTCTTTAATATGTGGCTATTACACTCCTAAATGGAATGGGTAGAAAAGAAGGTTTTGGGCTTGTCATAGAGTGTCAGGATTTTCCAAGATTCTTTATTTAGTTTTATTTTTATTTATTTACACTCCTATTCGCCATGATTTATTTAAAACTTTTCATAAGATAAATTACTTATTAGGGCATAACATGCCTTTGTAAAATTTTATTTATATACAAGTTCACATACCTCACGGGGATCACTCAACACTCGGCCGAAAATGTATTTTTGTGGATCGCTCGAGAGCGGCATGGAACTTACTCCTACCATAAGCTTGCCAAGCAATCAATCCTCCTCCTTTTTAACTTATATACCTTTGTAAACATCAAGAGGACTTTGTGGGTGAATGGTTAGGCTTGGGTTAAAGGTAGGTGGTTGGGTTAGTGGTTAGTAGAAAAAGGGCGAAAAGCGTAACAAGCTTCGGTTTTCGTAAGACTTTCTATTTTTTCACTTTTATTTTGATGAATCTATTATTTAAACAAAGTTATTTTTGATGAACTTGTTTGTTTATTTTCTTTTGCTTCATCATCAACACAATTTTTTTTTTTTGAAAGTCATATGAGAAACCGAGCTAGTTACTAAAACAAAAGGTTAAAAATGAAAAAAGGTTTTGGTGGGTAAAAGGGTGTTTGGTTTGGGTTATGAAATGAAAAGGTTTAGGCTCAAAGGGGCTAACTAGGGGGATTTTGGGTAGGCGGTAAAAAAAGAAAAAATAATAGTGTAGAAATAAAAAGGGTTAGTCCTAATGCCTCCATCATTTACTTACTCGGGTTTAAGTTGGTAAGGACCGGGAATGTATCGTCGTGGCAAGTTCTAGAGTCGTAAGAACCAAGCGGCTATTCACACAAGAAACGAAAAATGAGCATTTAGTTTAATGATATGTAATTGTATGCTCAATAAAGGCTCAAAACTCACTTTTGTGGGAATGGGTTTTTATGTGATCAAGTATATATAATTAAATTTTAACTAAGCTTGTCATGCCTTTTCATAATTTTCTTATGTTGGTTCTTTTTATCACAACGCTATCGGTTGTAAATTCGTAAAAATATAACCTTTTTGAGAAGTTGAATTTCCCGAGTTAAACCTAGACAAGTAGAAATGAAAAAAAAAAAATTTGAAAAAATTTGGGGTGATTAGCGGTTCCAATAGAGTTTTGTGTAAGGCTTGTATTTAGGACTTGCAAGATTCAAGGTTTTAGCATCCCCCCCCCCCCACACTTAAATTACACATTGTCCTCAATGTGTCCCAAAAATAAGTTTTTAGGTTGATTGAATGTGTAAAAGGTGTGAAAAAGCAAAAAATTTGTGTTACTGGGCGCTGAACACGGCCCCGTGTTGTCCGGGCACGGCCCCGTGTTCAAGTGCCAGTAACAAAATTGAATCAAGAGAAACAGAAGCCTGGACACGGGGGCGTGTTGAGTGAACACGGTCCGTGTCCAGTTACCTGAATTGGGTCTTTTTCTGCAGACTGTGCAGCATGGGGCCGTGTTGGGCGGACACGGCCCGTGCCGAACTTACTGTAAACGAAGAATTTTGTCGGATGGTCCTGTTTTCCTGCATGGGGTGCTGGTTCAAGTTTCCCTTGTATCCCTTTGTAACACCCCAAAACCCGAATATTTATATTCGTTAAAATGATATGATATGATACATCAAGAAATAAATAACTAGGCTACTTAACCTAGTTAAATGTATGGTTAAAATTATTAAAAGATGGAATGTGGAAAATGTTTAGTAAAGCAAACAAGGGAAACAAACTTGAGGGACCAAAGATGAATAAGGGGGAAAGTTATGTTTTAATTAACAAAATACACACACAAACACACATGGTGTGTGCGTGAAAAAGAGCAGGGAGCTCCCATGGAGCCAAGAACCCTAGTTTCATCAATTCCCTCAAATTGGAAGGCTAAACGAAGCTCAAATTCATAACCGAGCATAGATTAATGATCACCTTCACAAGGGGATCGTAAGGTATGTCTTAGATTCTAGATTGGTGATGGTGCACGAAATGGGTTATGTTGTAAATCACGAATTCATATGAAATTGAGCATGAGAATGTGTTAGATTCATCATTTGGAACATGGATTATGCATGAATTAGGTTAATTTGATGTTTAAGGGTGAAACCCATTTGTTATGGTGAAGAAGATGACATGGGTAAATCATCTATGTCTAAGTTCTTGCTTAATATTGATGTATTTTGAGTTGTATGATGTATTCTTGTTAGAAGAATTGAAAGAAATGTGATACTAGTATGTTTGATGTTATGCATGTATGAATCATGTTGATTAGGAAGAAGAGATTGATGAATTGTGTATGAGATTAGAATGATATGCATGAACTAGTTGTACACTATGCTTACGAGGTAGTACATATATCAAAAGTATGATGAGTTATGAAGAATTTTAGATTAGATCACTTGTAAGTGATTAACAAGTGGTTATGAAGTGGGTTTTAGATGATGTAATGTAATATGATGATTCGCTTATGTTAATAATGTTTGGAATCATACATGTGTGTGAATGTTTAAAGAAATGGGATAAGAAATGATGAATTGTTATAGATGAAGTGAATGAAATGTGATGATAACATGTTTGGTGTTTAATTTAAATACCCCATGTTGGATTGTAGAAGCATTTGATGAACTATGTATGAATTTAGGAGATTTTGTATGAATAAGTTGTACGTTATGCTTAAAAGGTAGTACATACATCAAGTGAATGATAAAATATATATAATGTCGTCCGTATGGTCGATTATGATGTTACGGGAATATGTTGATAAGTCGATAGATATGTATGGTGAATAGTTGACTTTTGAAAGTCAACTAAGTATAAGCAACATGAGTTGACTCGTTGTCATAAATATAGGTTAATGAGAAGTCGTATGGTACATGTAATGTCAATCCGTGTTAAATGTAATGACATGATGAGTTACATGAGTTAAACGTATGCGAACATAATTATATGAGTTATGTTTGTTAGGAATGATTGATGAAAGTTAAGTGTGAAATATGGGATTGATACGATTGTTATCATATACAAATGAGTATGCTAATGATAGCGTGATTTCTATGACATGAAAGTAAGGAATCATGTGGAGACGGACTCAAGCGCGAAAGGCTAACGGGTCAAGAAGAGGCGTGGAAACGGATGTGGACACGGATGCATGAGGTAAGTGATTCCGTAATCACTTCTAAGTTGTTTATGTAGATTTATATACATTTGAATGAAATATGATAATTTGAGATTAAATAGGAATGAATGGTGCGATGTCAATGAAGCATTAAATGGATCTTAGATTGATCCGAGTAAGGAATGTGAGTCTAAGAATTTAAGCTAAGTAGAAGGATGAGTTAATTATGTAGGGATTTCCTTTGTTGTTAAGGATAGAGAGATGTTGACCAAAATGCCCTTGATGGGTATTTTGGGAAAACGTTATTACAAAGTGGTTTAGGAACAAGTTAGTAGTTGAATATAATGTTTTGAACAAGTATGGGAGCGGAGAAAATGATCTTGGAATGTCCTAAACCAATTAATGCGCAAATACCCATAACGGGTCGAATAATTAGAATGTGACAATAAGCCGATAGGGCGTAAGATAAGAATTTCATTAATCCGGATGCGGGATTTTAAGTTTATATGATAGAATATGAATTTACAAGCATGTAGGAAGAAACGGGAAGTTAAACGGGTAAACGGTTCAAAAGTTACGCGTGTTTTAGTGCGTTTGAACGACGAAACGTATCTGCAGAAAAAGAGATTAAGGGGAGGGCGTCGCCGACGGGTTCATAGCCCGTCGCCGACGGGTTCGTTTGATGAGTTCTTCGTCCGACGCCTTAAGTTTCTGCCGACGGACTATTGTGCGAGACGGGTGTTTCCCGAGCCCGTCGCCGACGGGTATAGAGCCCGTCGCCGACGGGTTGTGTTGATTGTTTTCTCTGTTTTTCGCGTCATGCATACCCGGTTAACTTGTAACGCTCCCGAAAGGCTCCTTAACCTTGTTTTGAGCTAATATGTGGGTTTGTAGGAATGTATTTAGGAGAAACTAAGTAAGTATATGTACGTGTGAGTGAGAGCATGTATATGTATAGCTACATTAATTCATTGAATGCATGTAAGCGTATAGTTATGAATGCATGTATGATTATGTGTAGGAATGATATGTACGTATGTAGTTTTGTATGTAAGTACGCATGAAGGTATGTATGAGTATATGCGCGTATGCAAAGTTGTAAGGAAGGTATGTTTGTACGTAGGTGTGTATGTATGTATGCTTAAGGGTATGTACGATTGAATATACGAATGGAATGATGTAAGATAGGTATGTACGTATGTGGATGTGTATGTAGGTATGTATAAGGATATGTACAAGCTTATGTCTGTATGTAAAGATGTAGGAATGGTACGTACGTATGTAGTTGTGCATGTAAGTACGTATGGAGGTATGTATGAGTGTTTGCACGTATGTAAAGTTATAGGAAAGGTATGGATGTATGCAAATGTGTATGTATGTTTGTATGTAAGTACGTGTGTACGCATGATCTAGACACATTGAGTGTTAATGGTACTAATGGTGTACCTTGAGAATGAGAAGTAATGCAGGTACATTATTGAAGCTTCACCAGGAAATGGATATGCAGATGAAATGTTTAAAGCTTAAAAGATGACGAAGTGTGAAGTGTATGCGAATGAACTTTGCCCCTTTAATGTGTACTAATGTTATGAATGTATGTGGTGAATGCAGGTTGTACAGATGATGAGCGGTTATCACAAGGATTAGGAATCGAAGACCGAGTCACTTGAGAGATTGTACGGGGACGTTGAATGTAAAATGTAACAAGTGAAAGCTATGTTTTTAGTTAACAAATAAGAGGATGACAGATTTTTGATTAAGAATCAAGTTAAAGTTAAAAGTTTAAATAAGTTGAGATATTTTTAATGCAAGAAATTTTATGGTTAGTGTTTCCGCTGCAACTCTTGTCATGTATGATTTAGGGTGTAACAAGTTGGTATCAGAGCCCTGGTTTGAGAGAATCAAGTGTAAGAAGGTAAGTGCTTGAACTCAAACCTGTGTGCTCTTGTGTTAAGAAACCCGTACAATCCAAGACTCGGTCAAGATCCAAAGGTAAAAGAGAATGTAAGTATGTACTTATGTATACGCATAAAGAAACTGACGGTTTTGTATATGCAAGGTAAGTATAAGCGTTTGAAGAGGATGATCCGCGAGTGCGGTCAACTACCGACACCAAGGCATGAAATAAGATAAAGTTAAGGTACGTAAATTTAATATGTCGGTAGATGAAATGGTAAAGAGCATTAAGGGAAGAAAAATGCTAAATGAAGGACCATGATGGTATAGTAAACATGTTTTGAAAAATGATGCACGTGCCGAAACCAAACTCTTCGGACATAAGGTGACAATTACACGAAGACACGAAACTAGTATGTGGATTGTGTACCTGGCCAGTACACGTGAAGCATATGACGTTCGTGTGACCGTGATAATTGATACAGGTATGTCTGTTAGAATTAAGTAGTAGGTGGACGTGAGGGTGCAGAGAAATGTAAGACTCTCAAGAATGAGAGTATGAAATGCTATGCTAGAGTCCGCGAGACGGATTCGGAAGATGATATGCTATACTAGAATCCGTGAGACGGATTCGAAGTATGACATGCTATGCTAGAATCCGCGAGACGGATTCGAAACATGAAATGCTATGCTAGAGTCCGCGAGACGGATTCGGAAGATGATATGCTATACTAGAATCCGTGAGACGGATTCGAAGTATGATATGCTATGCTAGAATCCGCGAGACGGATTCGAAACATGATATGCTATGCTAGAATCCGCGAGACGGATTCGAAACATGAAATGCTATGCTAGAGTCCGCGAGACGGATTCGGAAGATGATATGCTATACTAGAATCCGTGAGACGGATTCGAAGTATGATATGCTATGCTAGAATCCGCGAGACGGATTCGAAATATGATATGCTATACTAGAATCCGTGAGACGGATTCGAAGTATGATATGCTATGCTAGAATCCGCGAGACGGATTCGAAATATGATATGCTATGCTAGAATCCGCGAGACGGATTCGAAATATGATATGCTATACTAGCCTCCGCGAGACGGATTCGAAATATGATATGCTATGCTAGAATCCGCGAGACGGATTCGAAATATGATATGCTATACTAGCCTCCGCGAGACGGATTCGAAGTATGATATGCTATGCTAGAATCCGCGAGACGGATGCGAAACATAAAATGCTAAGCTAGAATCCGCGGGACGGATTCGAAACATGAAAGAGGTTAAAGTATGAATGCAATGCTTGAATCCGCTAGACGGATTCAAGGGATGAAAAGCGTATATGCAATGTTTGAATCCGCAAGACGGATTCAAGGAATGAAAGATATGAATGATGCAAATTCCTTGCGGATTTGATTATGATAAGCGAAAGCTGTAATAAGCTAGGCACGTCGACCGGTTCAAGTTGAACAAGTCGAGTAAGGATAAGGTACCATCCGTTTAGAACGAGTGGTCGCGAATGCAATAACGAATGTATGAAGTTCAATCCGTTATATGGATAGAACGGAAGATTTATGTTGAAAGTAATTAACCCGATGTTACCAGGTCGTAAGTGGTATGCTTAAATCTCATTATGAGAGTATATGCTATTACCCAATTAAGTGGGTAATAGAATGCGTGAAAGAAATGAAAGTATATAAACGGATCATATAAGTGTAAGCATTATTGTAAGTCTGAGTAAGTATGTATATTGACCTGTTATTAACGGGTCAAAAAGGAAATAAAAATGTTATGTGAAAGTATGCTATGGAAAGTATAGACTTGTTAGGAGGAATAAGTCAAGGGTATTAATAATTACGAAATAAGATAGGATGATTACTTATGATTATGATGTGACTATGAAGTCAAACATAGATGTGTGTTTGTAAGATAAAATGAGACAGGTTTCGGGGACGAAACCTCCTTTAAGGGGGGTAGACTTGTAACACCCCAAAACCCGAATATTTATATTCGTTAAAATGATATGATATGATACATCAAGAAATAAATAACTAGGCTACTTAACCTAGTTAAATGTATGGTTAAAATTATTAAAAGATGGAATGTGGAAAATGTTTAGTAAAGCAAACAAGGGAAACAAACTTGAGGGACCAAAGATGAATAAGGGGGAAAGTTATGTTTTAATTAACAAAATACACACACAAACACACATGGTGTGTGCGTGAAAAAGAGCAGGGAGCTCCCATGGAGCCAAGAACCCTAGTTTCATCAATTCCCTCAAATTGGAAGGCTAAACGAAGCTCAAATTCATAACCGAGCATAGATTAATGATCACCTTCACAAGGGGATCGTAAGGTATGTCTTAGATTCTAGATTGGTGATGGTGCACGAAATGGGTTATGTTGTAAATCACGAATTCATATGAAATTGAGCATGAGAATGTGTTAGATTCATCATTTGGAACATGGATTATGCATGAATTAGGTTAATTTGATGTTTAAGGGTGAAACCCATTTGTTATGGTGAAGAAGATGACATGGGTAAATCATCTATGTCTAAGTTCTTGCTTAATATTGATGTATTTTGAGTTGTATGATGTATTCTTGTTAGAAGAATTGAAAGAAATGTGATACTAGTATGTTTGATGTTATGCATGTATGAATCATGTTGATTAGGAAGAAGAGATTGATGAATTGTGTATGAGATTAGAATGATATGCATGAACTAGTTGTACACTATGCTTACGAGGTAGTACATATATCAAAAGTATGATGAGTTATGAAGAATTTTAGATTAGATCACTTGTAAGTGATTAACAAGTGGTTATGAAGTGGGTTTTAGATGATGTAATGTAATATGATGATTCGCTTATGTTAATAATGTTTGGAATCATACATGTGTGTGAATGTTTAAAGAAATGGGATAAGAAATGATGAATTGTTATAGATGAAGTGAATGAAATGTGATGATAACATGTTTGGTGTTTAATTTAAATACCCCATGTTGGATTGTAGAAGCATTTGATGAACTATGTATGAATTTAGGAGATTTTGTATGAATAAGTTGTACGTTATGCTTAAAAGGTAGTACGTACATCAAGTGAATGATAAAATATATATAATGTCGTCCGTATGGTCGATTATGATGTTACGGGAATATGTTGATAAGTCGATAGATATGTATGGTGAATAGTTGACTTTTGAAAGTCAACTAAGTATAAGCAACATGAGTTGACTCGTTGTCATAAATATAGGTTAATGAGAAGTCGTATGGTACATGTAATGTCAATCCGTGTTAAATGTAATGACATGATGAGTTACATGAGTTAAACGTATGCGAACATAATTATATGAGTTATGTTTGTTAGGAATGATTGATGAAAGTTAAGTGTGAAATATGGGATTGATACGATTGTTATCATATACAAATGAGTATGCTAATGATAGCGTGATTTCTATGACATGAAAGTAAGGAATCATGTGGAGACGGACTCAAGCGCGAAAGGCTAACGGGTCAAGAAGAGGCGTGGAAACGGATGTGGACACGGATGCATGAGGTAAGTGATTCCGTAATCACTTCTAAGTTGTTTATGTAGATTTATATACATTTGAATGAAATATGATAATTTGAGATTAAATAGGAATGAATGGTGCGATGTCAATGAAGCATTAAATGGATCTTAGATTGATCCGAGTAAGGAATGTGAGTCTAAGAATTTAAGCTAAGTAGAAGGATGAGTTAATTATGTAGGGATTTCCTTTGTTGTTAAGGATAGAGAGATGTTGACCAAAATGCCCTTGATGGGTATTTTGGGCAAACGTTATTACAAAGTGGTTTAGGAACAAGTTAGTAGTTGAATATAATGTTTTGAACAAGTATGGGAGCGGAGAAAATGATCTTGGAATGTCCTAAACCAATTAATGCGCAAATACCCATAACGGGTCGAATAATTAGAATGTGACAATAAGCCGATAGGGCGTAAGATAAGAATTTCATTAATCCGGATGCGGGATTTTAAGTTTATATGATAGAATATGAATTTACAAGCATGTAGGAAGAAACGGGAAGTTAAACGGGTAAACGGTTCAAAAGTTACGCGTGTTTTAGTGCGTTTGAACGACGAAACGTATCTGCAGAAAAAGAGATTAAGGGGAGGGCGTCGCCGACGGGTTCATAGCCCGTCGCCGACGGGTTCGTTTGATGAGTTCTTCGTCCGACGCCTTAAGTTTCTGCCGACGGACTATTGTGCGAGACGGGTGTTTCCCGAGCCCGTCGCCGACGGGTATAGAGCCCGTCGCCGACGGGTTGTGTTGATTGTTTTCTCTGTTTTTCGCGTCATGCATACCCGGTTAACTTGTAACGCTCCCGAAAGGCTCCTTAACCTTGTTTTGAGCTAATATGTGGGTTTGTAGGAATGTATTTAGGAGAAACTAAGTAAGTATATGTACGTGTGAGTGAGAGCATGTATATGTATAGCTACATTAATTCATTGAATGCATGTAAGCGTATAGTTATGAATGCATGTATGATTATGTGTAGGAATGATATGTACGTATGTAGTTTTGTATGTAAGTACGCATGAAGGTATGTATGAGTATATGCGCGTATGCAAAGTTGTAAGGAAGGTATGTTTGTACGTAGGTGTGTATGTATGTATGCTTAAGGGTATGTACGATTGAATATACGAATGGAATGATGTAAGATAGGTATGTACGTATGTGGATGTGTATGTAGGTATGTATAAGGATATGTACAAGCTTATGTCTGTATGTAAAGATGTAGGAATGGTACGTACGTATGTAGTTGTGCATGTAAGTACGTATGGAGGTATGTATGAGTGTTTGCACGTATGTAAAGTTATAGGAAAGGTATGGATGTATGCAAATGTGTATGTATGTTTGTATGTAAGTACGTGTGTACGCATGATCTAGACACATTGAGTGTTAATGGTACTAATGGTGTACCTTGAGAATGAGAAGTAATGCAGGTACATTATTGAAGCTTCACCAGGAAATGGATATGCAGATGAAATGTTTAAAGCTTAAAAGATGACGAAGTGTGAAGTGTATGCGAATGAACTTTGCCCCTTTAATGTGTACTAATGTTATGAATGTATGTGGTGAATGCAGGTTGTACAGATGATGAGCGGTTATCACAAGGATTAGGAATCGAAGACCGAGTCACTTGAGAGATTGTACGGGGACGTTGAATGTAAAATGTAACAAGTGAAAGCTATGTTTTTAGTTAACAAATAAGAGGATGACAGATTTTTGATTAAGAATCAAGTTAAAGTTAAAAGTTTAAATAAGTTGAGATATTTTTAATGCAAGAAATTTTATGGTTAGTGTTTCCGCTGCAACTCTTGTCATGTATGATTTAGGGTGTAACAAGTTGGTATCAGAGCCCTGGTTTGAGAGAATCAAGTGTAAGAAGGTAAGTGCTTGAACTCAAACCTGTGTGCTCTTGTGTTAAGAAACCCGTACAATCCAAGACTCGGTCAAGATCCAAAGGTAAAAGAGAATGTAAGTATGTACTTATGTATACGCATAAAGAAACTGACGGTTTTGTATATGCAAGGTAAGTATAAGCGTTTGAAGAGGATGATCCGCGAGTGCGGTCAACTACCGACACCAAGGCATGAAATAAGATAAAGTTAAGGTACGTAAATTTAATATGTCGGTAGATGAAATGGTAAAGAGCATTAAGGGAAGAAAAATGCTAAATGAAGGACCATGATGGTATAGTAAACATGTTTTGAAAAATGATGCACGTGCCGAAACCAAACTCTTCGGACATAAGGTGACAATTACACGAAGACACGAAACTAGTATGTGGATTGTGTACCTGGCCAGTACACGTGAAGCATATGACGTTCGTGTGACCGTGATAATTGATACAGGTATGTCTGTTAGAATTAAGTAGTAGGTGGACGTGAGGGTGCAGAGAAATGTAAGACTCTCAAGAATGAGAGTATGAAATGCTATGCTAGAGTCCGCGAGACGGATTCGGAAGATGATATGCTATACTAGAATCCGTGAGACGGATTCGAAGTATGACATGCTATGCTAGAATCCGCGAGACGGATTCGAAACATGAAATGCTATGCTAGAGTCCGCGAGACGGATTCGGAAGATGATATGCTATACTAGAATCCGTGAGACGGATTCGAAGTATGATATGCTATGCTAGAATCCGCGAGACGGATTCGAAACATGATATGCTATGCTAGAATCCGCGAGACGGATTCGAAACATGAAATGCTATGCTAGAGTCCGCGAGACGGATTCGGAAGATGATATGCTATACTAGAATCCGTGAGACGGATTCGAAGTATGATATGCTATGCTAGAATCCGCGAGACGGATTCGAAATATGATATGCTATACTAGAATCCGTGAGACGGATTCGAAGTATGATATGCTATGCTAGAATCCGCGAGACGGATTCGAAATATGATATGCTATGCTAGAATCCGCGAGACGGATTCGAAATATGATATGCTATACTAGCCTCCGCGAGACGGATTCGAAATATGATATGCTATGCTAGAATCCGCGAGACGGATTCGAAATATGATATGCTATACTAGCCTCCGCGAGACGGATTCGAAGTATGATATGCTATGCTAGAATCCGCGAGACGGATGCGAAACATAAAATGCTAAGCTAGAATCCGCGGGACGGATTCGAAACATGAAAGAGGTTAAAGTATGAATGCAATGCTTGAATCCGCTAGACGGATTCAAGGGATGAAAAGCGTATATGCAATGTTTGAATCCGCAAGACGGATTCAAGGAATGAAAGATATGAATGATGCAAATTCCTTGCGGATTTGATTATGATAAGCGAAAGCTGTAATAAGCTAGGCACGTCGACCGGTTCAAGTTGAACAAGTCGAGTAAGGATAAGGTACCATCCGTTTAGAACGAGTGGTCGCGAATGCAATAACGAATGTATGAAGTTCAATCCGTTATATGGATAGAACGGAAGATTTATGTTGAAAGTAATTAACCCGATGTTACCAGGTCGTAAGTGGTATGCTTAAATCTCATTATGAGAGTATATGCTATTACCCAATTAAGTGGGTAATAGA
This sequence comes from Helianthus tuberosus, assembly GCA_030545235.1. Lineage (NCBI taxonomy): Eukaryota > Viridiplantae > Streptophyta > Magnoliopsida > Asterales > Asteraceae > Helianthus > Helianthus tuberosus. The sequence goes on along the minus strand of CM060398.1, from coordinate 8,325,117 downwards.
ATGCGTGAAAGAAATGAAAGTATATAAACGGATCATATAAGTGTAAGCATTATTGTAAGTCTGAGTAAGTATGTATATTGACCTGTTATTAACGGGTCAAAAAGGAAATAAAAATGTTATGTGAAAGTATGCTATGGAAAGTATAGACTTGTTAGGAGGAATAAGTCAAGGGTATTAATAATTACGAAATAAGATAGGATGATTACTTATGATTATGATGTGACTATGAAGTCAAACATAGATGTGTGTTTGTAAGATAAAATGAGACAGGTTTCGGGGACGAAACCTCCTTTAAGGGGGGTAGACTTGTAACACCCCAAAACCCGAATATTTATATTCGTTAAAATGATATGATATGATACATCAAGAAATAAATAACTAGGCTACTTAACCTAGTTAAATGTATGGTTAAAATTATTAAAAGATGGAATGTGGAAAATGTTTAGTAAAGCAAACAAGGGAAACAAACTTGAGGGACCAAAGATGAATAAGGGGGAAAGTTATGTTTTAATTAACAAAATACACACACAAACACACATGGTGTGTGCGTGAAAAAGAGCAGGGAGCTCCCATGGAGCCAAGAACCCTAGTTTCATCAATTCCCTCAAATTGGAAGGCTAAACGAAGCTCAAATTCATAACCGAGCATAGATTAATGATCACCTTCACAAGGGGATCGTAAGGTATGTCTTAGATTCTAGATTGGTGATGGTGCACGAAATGGGTTATGTTGTAAATCACGAATTCATATGAAATTGAGCATGAGAATGTGTTAGATTCATCATTTGGAACATGGATTATGCATGAATTAGGTTAATTTGATGTTTAAGGGTGAAACCCATTTGTTATGGTGAAGAAGATGACATGGGTAAATCATCTATGTCTAAGTTCTTGCTTAATATTGATGTATTTTGAGTTGTATGATGTATTCTTGTTAGAAGAATTGAAAGAAATGTGATACTAGTATGTTTGATGTTATGCATGTATGAATCATGTTGATTAGGAAGAAGAGATTGATGAATTGTGTATGAGATTAGAATGATATGCATGAACTAGTTGTACACTATGCTTACGAGGTAGTACATATATCAAAAGTATGATGAGTTATGAAGAATTTTAGATTAGATCACTTGTAAGTGATTAACAAGTGGTTATGAAGTGGGTTTTAGATGATGTAATGTAATATGATGATTCGCTTATGTTAATAATGTTTGGAATCATACATGTGTGTGAATGTTTAAAGAAATGGGATAAGAAATGATGAATTGTTATAGATGAAGTGAATGAAATGTGATGATAACATGTTTGGTGTTTAATTTAAATACCCCATGTTGGATTGTAGAAGCATTTGATGAACTATGTATGAATTTAGGAGATTTTGTATGAATAAGTTGTACGTTATGCTTAAAAGGTAGTACGTACATCAAGTGAATGATAAAATATATATAATGTCGTCCGTATGGTCGATTATGATGTTACGGGAATATGTTGATAAGTCGATAGATATGTATGGTGAATAGTTGACTTTTGAAAGTCAACTAAGTATAAGCAACATGAGTTGACTCGTTGTCATAAATATAGGTTAATGAGAAGTCGTATGGTACATGTAATGTCAATCCGTGTTAAATGTAATGACATGATGAGTTACATGAGTTAAACGTATGCGAACATAATTATATGAGTTATGTTTGTTAGGAATGATTGATGAAAGTTAAGTGTGAAATATGGGATTGATACGATTGTTATCATATACAAATGAGTATGCTAATGATAACGTGATTTCTATGACATGAAAGTAAGGAATCATGTGGAGACGGACTCAAGCGCGAAAGGCTAACGGGTCAAGAAGAGGCGTGGAAACGGATGTGGACACGGATGCATGAGGTAAGTGATTCCGTAATCACTTCTAAGTTGTTTATGTAGATTTATATACATTTGAATGAAATATGATAATTTGAGATTAAATAGGAATGAATGGTGCGATGTCAATGAAGCATTAAATGGATCTTAGATTGATCCGAGTAAGGAATGTGAGTCTAAGAATTTAAGCTAAGTAGAAGGATGAGTTAATTATGTAGGGATTTCCTTTGTTGTTAAGGATAGAGAGATGTTGACCAAAATGCCCTTGATGGGTATTTTGGGCAAACGTTATTACAAAGTGGTTTAGGAACAAGTTAGTAGTTGAATATAATGTTTTGAACAAGTATGGGAGCGGAGAAAATGATCTTGGAATGTCCTAAACCAATTAATGCGCAAATACCCATAACGGGTCGAATAATTAGAATGTGACAATAAGCCGATAGGGCGTAAGATAAGAATTTCATTAATCCGGATGCGGGATTTTAAGTTTATATGATAGAATATGAATTTACAAGCATGTAGGAAGAAACGGGAAGTTAAACGGGTAAACGGTTCAAAAGTTACGCGTGTTTTAGTGCGTTTGAACGACGAAACGTATCTGCAGAAAAAGAGATTAAGGGGAGGGCGTCGCCGACGGGTTCATAGCCCATCGCCGACGGGTTCGTTTGATGAGTTCTTCGTCCGACGCCTTAAGTTTCTGCCGACGGACTATTGTGCGAGACGGGTGTTTCCCGAGCCCGTCGCCGACGGGTTGTGTTGATTGTTTTCTCTGTTTTTCGCGTCATGCATACCCGGTTAACTTGTAACGCTCCCGAAAGGCTCCTTAACCTTGTTTTGAGCTAATATGTGGGTTTGTAGGAATGTATTTAGGAGAAACTAAGTAAGTATATGTACGTGTGAGTGAGAGCATGTATATGTATAGCTACATTAATTCATTGAATGCATGTAAGCGTATAGTTATGAATGCATGTATGATTATGTGTAGGAATGATATGTACGTATGTAGTTTTGTATGTAAGTACGCATGAAGGTATGTATGAGTATATGCGCGTATGCAAAGTTGTAAGGAAGGTATGTTTGTACGTAGGTGTGTATGTATGTATGCTTAAGGGTATGTACGATTGAATATACGAATGGAATGATGTAAGATAGGTATGTACGTATGTGGATGTGTATGTAGGTATGTATAAGGATATGTACAAGCTTATGTATGTATGTAAAGATGTAGGAATGGTACGTACGTATGTAGTTGTGCATGTAAGTACGTATGGAGGTATGTATGAGTGTTTGCACGTATGTAAAGTTATAGGAAAGGTATGGATGTATGCAAATGTGTATGTATGTTTGTATGTAAGTACGTGTGTACGCATGATCTAGACACATTGAGTGTTAATGGTACTAATGGTGTACCTTGAGAATGAGAAGTAATGCAGGTACATTATTGAAGCTTCACCAGGAAATGGATATGCAGATGAAATGTTTAAAGCTTAAAAGATGACGAAGTGTGAAGTGTATGCGAATGAACTTTGCCCCTTTAATGTGTACTAATGTTATGAATGTATGTGGTGAATGCAGGTTGTACAGATGATGAGCGGTTATCACAAGGATTAGGAATCGAAGACCGAGTCACTTGAGAGATTGTACGGGGACGTTGAATGTAAAATGTAACAAGTGAAAGCTATGTTTTTAGTTAACAAATAAGAGGATGACAGATTTTTGATTAAGAATCAAGTTAAAGTTAAAAGTTTAAATAAGTTGAGATATTTTTAATGCAAGAAATTTTATGGTTAGTGTTTCCGCTGCAACTCTTGTCATGTATGATTTAGGGTGTAACACCCTTGCCATCTCAAGTGTGTTTTATTCATTTCATCACCATCCAAACACCAAATTTAACTAAAACCATCATTCATTGAATCTTAGAGAATTACATAATAGTCCTAAAATATGAAAAATAAAGCAGAAAATAAAAGTTAAAAGTCCTAATATTAGATAGGTCAAGTGATCCGTAAAGTCTTCCTAAGGAGCTCTACTTCTACAATAAGAACCAAAATTCCGGAAATAGACTTCCGGTTAAAAGCCTTGTAGAACCCCAAGCCGAACGATGTCCCCTAGATGTTGCTAGAGCCATTCTTCTATTTCCCTCGGGAGAAGGGATGCGACTTCATGTTCCTCAACATCTTGTGGAGGGGGAGCGACACCGATCGGAACCCCTTGTAGTATGTCTCGAGGGGGTTCCGAATGTAAGGCGTACCATTCAGCTGGAATGATGACTTCCGGCACCACATTCCATGCCCTTTGGGTGATAATTGGCACCAAAGGAGGAGAGGCGAGAAGGTTCAACCTTTGGTGCAAAAGGTTGACTTCCCGGAGACATCCTTCTAGTCCCACCGTCAAATGGTTAATACGGTCAACCAATGCCTCTTCCACACTTGTCATTTCATCAAGGGCTTCTCTTAAGGCGTAAACATAGTTTACAAGAGAATCTTCAACCGTTGATGATCTTCTCCCCTGTCGGTTGTTCCTGGAATGCGACGAAGAGTTTCCGCTAGTTCTGCTTGCCATTCTGAGAAAACATACCGAAAAGAGTTCAATTCTATGGGAACAGTACTTCGGACACGGCCCCGTGTTCGCTGAACACGGCCCCGTGTTCAGATGTCTGCAGGATTTAGGAACAAGGAATCTTGGAGTTTCAAATTGTTTTCGTGATTTTTAAAACATTCTTGAACATAAACAACTTAAAACATTGTTGTAAAACTTATTTTTAACAAGATTCCATGAACAAAAATCTAACAAACATCTCAATAAGGCTTGAAATCTTGAAAGGTTCAAGCTTTAATGGAAGTATGAGAAAAATTGAAGAAGATGATAGTGGATAAAAGAGGAAAGGACAAGAAAATGGTTGAGAAACTTCTTTTAGAAAATACCTAGGATGGTATGTGAGAATATTCCCCAAATCTCTGTCCCTGGAATGGTTCAAATGTGCAGGATTCTTGGCTGCATTTATAGAAAACGACAGTACATTGCGCACGACCCCGTGTCGGCTGGACACGGCCCCGTGTCGGCTGGACACGGCCCCGTGTCGGCTGGACACGGCCCCGTGTCGGCTGGACACGGCCCCGTGTCGGCTGGACACGGCCCCGTGTGCAGATAGAATCCTGACACATTTTTGTCCGTATTCTGATAAAATCAGAAGAGAATCTTTGGGTGGACACGGGGGCGTGCTGACCTGGGCACGGCCTCGTGTCTAGAAGCTGTCTTAAGGAATTCGTCTATTTTCAAGGAACTTTTCCGGATCGGGTGGTTCCTTACTGGATGGAACAACCCCAAAGTGCCTAAGATACCTTAATTGTTCTAGATTGAGACGAGAACGCAAGAGGTTGTCGGTGAGGGTGATTCCTATGCTATATGTAGGTGGACAAGTCCAACCCTTTTCCGGGCTCTCGTTAAAGAAGGTGTATGTCGAATCGCTCAGGTTTATGTATGCATCAAACGAAGTTGATGGGGAGTCCTTCACGGCACAATCGACACAGGGACGACTATCGCTCAAGTCCTCACTAGAGTTAGGAGTATCTTTGGAAACAGCGAAGTTGTTTGAATGCGGTTCCAACCCTTCTTCTTGGAAAAGATCATTGAAATCTTTCCTAAGTTCTTTTAACCAATCAATAATTAGATCTTCTAGTTGAAATAATTCATCGAGAAGCATTTCTCCTAGAAAATCCGGTTGGGAGCATTCGAGGGAGAGATAGGGATTATTTTTACTTTCGCCCCTCTTAAGGATACTAGGAAACGATGGGTCTATATAGTGGGGTTTATAATTTAGAAAATAGAATTCTAATTCCTTATGGTTACCACCACATAATTGACACCACATAGTACCATAAGAGTGCCGAAAGTAAAAAGTATCAGTATCACTCATGTTTGTGTCAGAAATTACCAACCGTCGGGATCTTACGGTTCTGTTTTCAGCAACTGAAACTTGGGCACGGGGGCGTGTTGAGTGGGCACGGCCCTGTGTTCAGCTACTGTCTAACTTAAAACAGGATTGCCAGTTCCAATGATTGGGCACGGGGCGTGTTCAGCGGGCACGGCCCGTGCTAAGTTCTGCAGAAGCTGAAAAATAAAAAAAAATCCTAAAAAAACGAAAAATAAGAAAAACGATTAGGCCGTTGATTCCTATCTTTCTTAAAATCCTTGTGTCCCCGGCAGCGGCGCCAAAAACTTCATGCGTGTGAAGTGTTATATATATTAGGTGTATATTTTAAGCCCCTTTAACACTTTTTTTAGTCAAGTTTTAAATTTATAAAACACGATATTTACTAACACTAGACACACATATGGGCAAGTGCACCCATCGTGAGCGTAGTATAGTGTTGGTAAGATACCGAGGTCGTCCAAGGACACAAGAGCTTTTAGTACCGGTTTCTCCTCAACGTCTAATCAAATCAAAAAGTTTAGAAAAAAAATGTTTTAAGCTAAGAAAAATAAAAACTAACTAAAATGCTGAAAATAAAAATAAAAGAAAAACAGATAGACAAGATGAATCACTTGGTTCCGACTCGTGTATAGTGTAACCTTTGATTATTTCCGCACTTTTGCACTTATTTAAGAGATTATCTTAGTTATTGTAGTAGGCCCCTCTTTTGAAGGTGACGTTACCCTCAACCCAGTAGTTTGAGTCAGCAAGGATACAATCCTAAAGGGTCGGATTATTGAAAGATAATTAATTAAGTTATTAATGCAAATTATGGTAGGCCCCTCTTTTGGAGGTGACGTTACCCTCGACTAAGTAGTCTGAGTCAGCAGGGATACAGTCCTAAATAGCCGGGTTATAGTATTAATAGTAGTTAACTTATGAGGGGATCAAAGAGTTTGGACCCCCGCCATCCAATACCGTTAAGTATTGAAGGAGATCCTACTAAATTTGACCCAGGTCCATTGCAGGACCTCTAAACGCTGAACAATGGCAAGACTCTTACCAAACCGTTCCCTTAACCCCCGACCAGGTAGCCAACATACCTCCATATAGACCGTGGAGATATGAATGGTGAAAATCTTTTATTTTATATAGACAGTAAAATAATGTCAAGACACCACGGACAAACGATAAGGAAGAATCACCTTCAACATAAGAAACTAGTTATTAAAGTCATTAATACAAAACCAAGTAAAAAGTGCGAAAAGATTAGAAATAAAAAGTATTACACTAGACACTTGTCTTCACCAAGTGATGTAAGAGACTTAGGCAAACATGGCCTTGATTGTCAAGAACTCTTACGATCAATCTTGGATCCCGAGACGACTCACACACTCTATGATGGACAATGGATGATGGTGTTATGGTGGTGGTGGGTGGTGGGTGAAGTGTGAGAGAGGTGGTGTGCCAAGGGATGGTTTGAGCTTGAGCCAAGCACTCCTATTTATAGGCTGAACAGAAGCTCGGGCATGGCCCCGTGTCCACATCCTTCTCTGTCTTCATTTAATGCAGTTTGTCTTATTAGTTGACCACGCCCCCGTGTCCGCTGAGCACGACCCCGTGTGCAGAAGAATCTTTGTATTATGAAGATTTTCCTGGATTGTGCGAATCTTATAGTTGACCACGGCCCCGTGTCCGCTGAGCACGGCCCCGTGGTGGGCAATAGAAGCTTCTACCACTTTGTCTTATCTGCTGACACTTGGGCACGCCCCCGTGCTGGCTGAGCACGGGGCGTGTTCAGTCTTCTGTCTTCTTGTTTTGCTTGGGAAGATGCTGTCGTGGGGTCGGGCATGTCACGTCTTGTTCCTTTTCTTGTATTTATGTCAGATTTTGATGTCTTTTGCTTCTTTTGTTAATTTGAGCTCATTTAATCCTGAAAATACAAAAGGAAGACAAAAGCACACTTTTTTCCAACATTAGTACTAAAAAAGGGTTAGTTTTATGCCACAATTGATGTAATTTATATGTTGCATTTTGAACACATCACCTTACCTTTACTGTTGATTTCTCCGTTACTGGGCAACTTTTTGGCTCAGCCGTATTTTCTTTCTTGTGTTTGTCTTATGTGTTTACAAGTAATCGGGGGAAACAGGGATGAGTGAGAGGAATATGAAGTTCTAGTTATTAAAGTTTTTCGTTTTCTTTTTATTTCAGTAATTGAATAATATAAGACTTAGGTTTTCTGGTGGATTCGAGACTTTTGTTTCTTGTTTTCTATCGTTTATGGAAACTCTTTGGTTTTTGATATCTGTAATAATGACGTGTCAGCCCGTTCAGGGTTGGGGTGTTACAGTTATGGTATCAGAGCCCAGGCTCTTTCTTGTAGAAAACTTAAACAATAATAATTAAACACGTGAGTTAATGGGTAGACGTCGGGTTAGGATTCCATCCGTGTCATCTTCCGCATACTATGAAACTTTCCTCTTTTCACACGTATCTTCTTTTCAGATGCCTCCTCGAAGAAATGTGAACAACAACGATGTCCCTATTGAGACTCTCATTGCTAATGCTATTAATACAGCTATTGCGGGTTTAGTTCCTAACCTTCTACAATAGTTGCAGCAGAATAACAATAATGTACAACAACCCGAGGGAAACAACAATGGTAACAATAATGCTCCTGTTACTATCCTTGATTGGCTTGAGCGCTTCAGAAAGGAAAAGCCAAAATCGTTTAGTACCGCTGCTACACCAGTTGAGGCGGAAAACTGGATTGCTCATATCGAGAAGTTGTTCGAAGTGATGGGCGTGGGTGATGCATTCGAAGTTAGGCTTGTTAGTTATAAACTAGAGAACGATGCTCATAGGTGGTGGAAGACCTTGAAAGAAGCTCGTGGAGGAGATCAATATGCAGCAACACTTCCTTGGGCTGAATGTCGCACTTTGTTTTATCAGCAGTACTTCACTGACGCTAATAGGAGTGAGTATCTGAGAGAGTATGCTTCTATCAGGCAAGGGGATGACGAGCCTATTATGGATTTCAAAGCTCGTTTTAGTCGTTTGGTTAATTTTCTGGGCCCGACAGCAGGTACACCCCAGCAGCAGACTGAGAATTTCAAATGGGCTATATGCGATCGAGATAGGAAGTTCATTCTGAATCTTCGTTTCACTGACATTACTGAGGTAGTCGATGCTGTCAAGAATTTGAATAATGAGAAGAAGCAACGTGAGAAGAAATCAGATGGTAATCACAAACGCTCTAGGGAGAACGACCAGGATAATTCTGATAATCAGGGTGGCAATGAGCAACTCCAAGACCGTGATGACCGTTCTGATAGGTATTACTACAATAAGTCGCGAAGTGGAAGGCATCGTTATCAGAATCGTAGGCCTGTACAGAATCAGACGCAACAGAGCGAGGACCCTGTTGGAGCACAGTCACATAATCAACAAAACCCGAATCAGAATCGTACTGATATCCTTCTTGTACTCATTGTGGGAAACGTTATGGTGGAGCATGTCGCCTTGCTGAAGGCCGTTGTTTCAGATGTGGAGATGCAAACCACTTGATCAAGGATTGCCCTCGGTCTGATCTAAGGTTACAAAGAGGTTTGGGATGAAAATGTTGAGTTTTCCGGCCAAAAAGTTGAGTTTTCCGGCCAAAAAGAATCTTTCCGGCGAAAAAAGAGTTTTCCGGCGACTTCAACAATTGAGACTTTTACTAGAAAAAGGTTCCTAAAGGTCCGTAATAAGGTTACAAAGAGGTTTGAGACGAAAATGTTTAGTTTTCAGGCCAAAAAGGAGTTTTCAGGCCAAAAATGAGTTTTCCGGCCAAAAACGTTTTTCCGGCGACCGGAGACTAACGGCGTTAGGGTTCTGTTAGTTAGGGTCCATTGGAGGCGAAAATGTTAATAGTTGGGATTGCTACTGATTATTTTAGAAGTTGGGACTGTTGGCGGCCAACGACAAATAATTTGAATTATTAAAATCTAATATTCGTATATTAAATGAAAAAGTAATCAAAAGCTATATATTATTATAAAAATAAAGTTACTATTAATCGTCATTCGTAACCAATATATATATATATATATATATATATATATGTATATATAATAATAATAATGTCACTTGTAATAGTTAAAAAAAACGTGCAACCTCAAATTTAACATCTTTCTTACAAAATGATGATGCTAGAAAAAACAAATTGCAATATGTTCTATTGTAAAAGACCAAGCTACCCATTAAATGTAAGCTTTAATATGATGCGATATGATCTATTACTAATGATATACATTCTCCAATCTTAACTTAAAAAAAAGTAAAAAAAAAAACACAATCTGCAATCTGATTTTATAACTACATAATGCATGTTGAAGCATTTTTTGTATCTGCCAAGATAGAGATGTGCTATTGGGTTAAAACAGGTGTAAAGCAACTCTTGATCCCAAGCCCACTGCATAATTTCCAAAAAGAAAAAAAAAGTACAAGAATAGTTGGGAATATAAAGCCTAGAAATCAAGGGCTAGCAAAAAGTCATATATTATAATTCTTTGGTTTTTGTTGGATTGTAAGCTCGTGATCATAAGGGTGTTAGGAGTGGTAGCGGCAAAGTGGTCGGAAAACGGTTTTGCCGAGCAGCAAACACCGCCGCCAACCCTTTGCCGAGTCGGTAAAGGGTGTGGTGCGGGGAGGGGAAGCCGACGCGGGGAAGGGGAATATTGACATTGGGGGGGCGAGATTCAACGGTAATATTACCGTTTAAATTAAAAAAAAAATATTTTTTCTTTTAAAAATTAAACTACAAATAACATACCAAACTATCTTCAAATTTATACCCAACCAAACCAAACAATACCACCAATCCTTCCCAAACAGCTACAAAACAAAATGGCGGATGAACTCCCGTTATGGTTCCCACCCATGAGTAGCGACGATTCATCCGATAGTAGCATTCTTGTTTTTCAAAATCTCATCGAAGAAGCCGAACTTCAAGACATGGGCACGTCTAACCGAAGGAGATATATTGAACGTCAACGTGAGGAGGGGCATGAGACACTCATGGCGGATTATTTTGTCGAAGACCCGAAGTACAACGAAGATATCTTTCGACATAGGTTCCGTATGTCGAAACGTTTGTTTCTAAAAATTGTGGCCGACGTGGTAGTGAACGACCCGTGGTTTGAAGAGGCCCCCGATGCGCGAGGTAGGAAGGGGTTTACGCCGTTGCAAAAGGTGACATCGGCTATTAAACAACTCGCAACTGGTAACACTCCAGACGAGAACGACGAGTACTTGCATATGGCCGATAGAACTTCCCGCGAATGCCTAGAATTTTTTTGCGACACGGTTTGCAAAATATACGGTCCCGAGTTCTTACGTAGACCGACAAGCCACGACATGGCACTTTTATACCAAGCTCATGAGGAAAAACATCACCTTCCAGGTATGTTCGGTAGCCTTGATTGCACCCATTTCGTTTGGTGATATTGTCCGACAGAGTATCGAGGCCAATTTATGCGAGGAGATCACCGATACCCGACTGTTATGCTCGAAGCGGTTGCTTCTCAAGACATATGGTTTTGGCATGCTTTTGCCGGTCCACCGGGTTCTCAAAACGATATCAATGTGCTACAACAATCTCCTTTATTTTTAACGGAACGAAATGGAACCGCGCCAAAATGTCCAACATGAGGCGGCAAGAAAAGATGTCGAACGGGCTTTTGGTGTTTTGAAGGCGAAATGGGTGTATTGAGTCGACCGATGCGAGAAAGATCCGTTAAAAAAATTAGGAGTGTCGTGTACACGTGTATTATTTTACACAACATGATTTTGAAAGATGAAGGAAAGGCGATAGCACCGGTGCACATTCGGGATCCTCCGGTCGAGCCCGCTCTAGACGATACGGTGTTGGGCGAGTTGACGGATGAAGACACGCATTGGAGACTAAAACACGATCTCATAGATCATCTCGCAAGTCAAGATTTACCCCACCTTTTGGTCGATTCCGACAAAGACTAGTTTAATTTATTTCAAGTTAATGTAATTTTATTGTTTTTTAATTTAGTGTAATTTTGATGTTTTTAATTTAATTTATGAAAGTTTATTGTTTTTTAATTTAATGTATTTATTCTACATTTATTAATATTAAATAAAATAGTGCACAAAAAAATAATAAAAAAAGTTTACCACTTCAACAAGTGTTTAAACCATTGTCAACACTTTTCAGCAAAGTTTAAACACTTTTGACTGATTGACATGACGCGCTCTGATTGGTCGGTTTTTTGGTTTGCCACTCCAAAGTGTTTAACCACTCCTAACACCGTAATCCACATACTCACACACTTGGGCTACACATATGAAAAGTGAAAACTTATTTATATTAGGTTATGGGTCAAAACACTATTAATGTTACTATTATTATTTGATGTGGGCTGAACTGTTTTTGCAAGCCCAAGTATGTATCGACAGGTCAGTAGGTCGAAAACATTTTGTCGCTTCTGGAGCGGTTGTGTGTAACCAACGACACATTTCAGTGTAATATGTATGTATGTTGACGATGAAGGCAAGATCATCATCGATCAAACAGTTTCTTCTCCATTGTCCTGTCTTTTCTTGAAGAAGGATGCTTCGAGGGCTTCTTTTTGGAGATACATGAAACGAAGGGCAGCGAAAAGAATCACTGATAGGGAGAAGTTTCATAGTCAGCAACCAAGGAATGTGTTCACTGATGAAAGCAATGGCCGGAATGCATATTATACAATAGGCACTGATGTGGAACAAGGGACTCAGTGTATTTTTTTCTAACATTCATAGTTATTGCTGCAATTTGTGTGGTCATTACGCATACACGTGTCTAAGTAAGTCATTTAACATCGATTTCCTTATTGAAAATAATACACAAGACATCGATTAATAGTAAAGGGAATGGAACTGAACACAGCGATTAGGACTCCGTATGGGATGTTAATCCTAGTATCAAGAAGCACCAAACAAACAATAGAGACTTGTTTTATGAATTTCAGAACATTTATAAATCTTGCACATTACGTCCTTGGCCCTAACTCAACTAATTTTATTTGTTAAATCAAGTCACATAAGGGCAGTTTAGTCATTTTACCCATTTATTTAATTTTTTAATACAACAAACAAAACAAATTAAAAACTTAAATAATGGGTATGTATAAGTACACATTAATAAAAAAAACGGTATTCTTTTCTTTCTCACGTTTCTCTCTCCCACTTGCCCCCATTCACCCCACACCAACCCACCACCACCTCTACCATTGCACCACCCTCACCATCTGAACCTTGACCACCACCATTGCACCCACTAGCCACCATCATCTCTCTCATTGCATTGCACCACACCCACCATCCGGTAATTATAAATAGATGAATAATGACACCACAAATATAGTTGGTTATTGTTCATTCTCTAGAATAGAAAATGGGATGTGGAGGTGTTTTAGAGCATTCACATTGGAGCCCCAAATCTATAATACAGAGAAAAGGATAGTGAAAACAATAACACCTCAACACATTCAGGGCCGTCTATCAGGGGGTGCAGGAGGTGCCAGTGATTAGGGCCCAAATCAATATAGGGCCCGAAATTTTTTTAAATTTATATATATATATATATATATATATATATATGTAGGGGATGGATCATGAGAAAACTAGTTTAAATGAGAAAACCAAAAAACTAACTAAAAAGCCTAAAAAACATACCAATTTTTTAGAATTTTTTATTAAAAATCGCTATTTTTTATATATGAAAAAAAAATTCAAAAAAAAAATTGTATTGCACATGTGCACTAATACGGAAAGCCTAAACCACTTAACCCACCCCCCCACCGACACCCCCCAAAAACCTAAACCCCCCACCCCCACCCCCCAAAAACCTAAAATCACCTCCCACCAAAAGCCTAACCCCCCCCCCCCCCAACTAAACCCTAAACATAAACCCGAAAAAAACCTAACCCCCCCCCCCCCCACACACACACACACCAAAAAAACCTAATCCTAATCCTAAACCTCTAAAAAAACAAACCCTAAAAGCTAAACTATACTCAAAAAGCTAATTTTATGCTTGTAATGCACATGTGTAGTACACATATAATGCACATGTGCAGTACATGTTTTTTTATTTTTAGTTTTTTAGGCTTTTTAGTTAGTTTTCTAGTTTTCTCATTTATATGTAGTTTTCTCATGATCCTTTCCCTATATATATAGGAATAGGTTCAAGAGTAAACACTAGTGTAGTTTGCGAACTGAGCAAACTAATCCTGACCATACATGTGTGTAGATCAATAGCCATGATTTGATGATGAAATACACTAGTGTATTTTATGATTTGATGATGAAATCCTAGCCATCCACATGTGTAAATCAATAGCCAAGATTTGTTCATTCAGTTCGCAAATACATTAGTGTTCACTCAAGAAACCCCACCCTATATATATATATATATATATAAATTCTGGATGTTTGTATAAACAAGGGTCTGCTAAAAGACCTAAAAATTTTTAAATAAGGGTCTGTTTAAAAGTTTTAAAAAAATGGCCCAATTCACAAGCCCAAGTGACTAGTCTAAACAAAAATAAGGGCCTGCTAGATCAGGGAAAGGAAACAAAATGTCGCACTGTCACAGGCAGTATAGTATATCGCACAGGGAATTGGGACGAGGGAAACTGGAAACAAAACGTTGATCATCATTCGATCAGATCAAGGAATTTCGCAATTTCACAGTGATCCAGCCTTTCAGTGATTTAGTCGCAGCACGGCAGCAGTGAGAAGATTTGCGAATAGGGCCTAAATTTATTTTATCTATTTCATAACAATTATCGTATGTGAGTTGTTTTTGAAAAATTAACAAAATTTAGAAAAAAAAGGTATAATTTTATATAGATAGAGTTGAAGACTCTAATGTTAGTGCTCTTAGTTAATTTCTCTATATTGTAGAGAAAGTTTATTTTTAGAGAATGGGATATGAATGTTTTTAGATAACTATACTCAAATGCCAAAGTATAATAGCATAGGAAGGTGTTCTTTTTTGAACTAGAACGACTTCTACCTAGAAAATTTTTACTACGGTGGGTGGTTATCTAATCACCTTACATTTTACACTTAAAAGTTATATGTACAAGTGAAAGTATCTAATCGCAATTTTCAACATAAATCTTAACTGTCATTTAATCATTCCCCATACACCATAAGTAGCGAAAGTATGATAAAGAAAAGTTAGATTAAAATTGTGTATGGTCAAAACACATAACGGAAGCGTAATATACCCTATACTTTAAATATATAAAGCTTTCATAAAACAAATTGTTCGTATTTGTTTAAACAACTTACTCATATGCCTTCTAAACATACTTCTAAATCTTCCCGAACATGTACAATGAACTATAACACTCAACCAAACTTTTATTGCATATATTATTGCTGCTAGGCAGCAAGTCGTTTAATAAAAATTCATTGAATAATCCTCTCTCAGGGTGTGAAAGTTGATACTTATGTATCTCATTAATGGTAGATAAATTGTAAGTAATGTTTACGCGGTTCATCCCGAAATTTAAACATGGGTAAATTACAATTTGTGTCCTTCAACTATATATCGACTTGGAGTTTATGTCCTCCGTCTTTAATAATTAATTTGGACATCCTTTAATTGAGAATTTTGCATGTTTTGTGTCATTTTCAATAACTCCTATTAACTTTTTATATTGAGTTAATTACTGTTTTCGTCCCTGTGGTTTGTCAAAAATCACTATTTATGTCCATTAGTTTAAAAATTGCGATTTCAGTCCCTGTGGTTTCACTTTCTTAACTATTTCAGTCCACCTCATAACCATTTCAGTCCCTGTACTTAACAGAATAAATGGATTGAAATGGTTACGAAAGTGAAACCACAGGGACTGAAATGGTTACGAAAGTGAAACCACAAGGACTGAAATCGTAATTTTTAAACTAATGGACTGAAATAGTGATTTTTGACAAACCATATGGACGAAAACAGTAATTAACTCTTTTCTATTAATATGATGTGAAATGACTAAACTACCCTTAGTAATTAAAATAAAAAAAATCAATAAAACAAAAAAAGAAACCGACGACTTGGTCATCATTTGAAAGTATTCAGAAATTTCATCTCGGTCTTTTATTGGAAGGGGTAGTTTCTGGGAAATTTTATATACCAATGTGATCTAAGATGAGTCAATGCAAGTCTATCAAGCTTACTCTTCTTCTTCTTCTTCTTCTTTAAGAGCTAATTCGGGCCGTCTCCGAAAATCACAAAAAAAATTTGGCCCTGTACGAGAGTAAAAACATTGGTCCCTATTCGAAAATCTCCATTTAATATAAATTCGTCAATCACTAAAATTTATGTGGATGTAATTTAGATAACTATTTTTAGCTAAGTTTAGGAAGTAATTTACCAATTAAAGGGAAAGATGCAGATAGTTATTTTCAGCTAAGTCTAGGAAGTAATTTACTAATTAAAGGGAAAGATGCATTGACAAAATTAACCATTAAATGCCACTAACAAAAAAAAAAGCTAAAATAAAAAATTTGGAGATGCTAGGATTAGAGCCCAAATCTCCTTGTTGTTAAAGCAAGGGGAATAACCACTAGTACAAAGGCTCATTTATGTTATCTCTTAATTGAGTGCATATATATTTTATCTTATACAACATAAATTCTATTCAAAACTAAAAAGATTTGAGCCTTCGGAGGGTTTAGGCCTTGTGCAGTCGCCCACCCCGCACCCCCTATAGGCCGGCCCTGGGCAAATTTCTTTTATATTAAAACATAGACAACACTAATAAGCTAGTGTGGTGAAGGGTTGTGACAACCCTCATAATTCCATGTATTCCGTACAATTTGTTAATAATAATTAATGTGCTTGACGACTGTGTGGAATTACGTAACTGCTTTCTGATATATGTGTTATATTTACATGCGCCTGTTAACACACTAGTAATGTACAGAAAAGTCATTAAATAGTCCGTTATGATTTCCTAAGTGTTAGAAATTAAAAACGTTACAAAAATATATACATAGGACACGTTACGAATTAATTAAGCAGTTTAACGAAACAGTATCGAACCGAACAACCGGATTTTACCCGGGACATAAAAATATTATCATTGACATTGTTTTTCTTTTTCTAAGCCAGTTAGGGTCCCCGAATACCCTAACACTCATTACAAAACACCACACACTACTAAAAGGTTTAACCTTCTAATTAACAAACTAAACCATAACTAACTAGTTGAAAATCAACCATGAACCCCCCCCCCCCCTCTCTAACCGAGTTCGGCTCCCCATAGGGGACATCCTCTTACAAAGTTGATTATTTTAATCCCATGCTTAATATCCTCCTAGCACATGAACCATTGGTTAAGGGTGGTGTATGGTCTATAAAATGGAACAAGGGATAAACATTTTAGACATTCACAACACTTGAACAATTTCACTCCTCTATCTCTCCTTCTCTAGATATCTCGGCTGAAACCATAGGCACCACCACCACCACTTTTCGATTTCGATCTTGCTATTTCAAGCACATACAACGGTGAAGGATCACGCACAAGGAAGCCCGGTGCTTACGGATTGCCAAGGACCTCACTACGACGCTTTTAACCACTCGTTTTTCGTCTATTTTCTTCCCTAGCCTCGAGCTAGTAGTAAGTGACTCTAAACATCTTCTTGATCTATTCTAAAGTGGTTAATAAGAGTTTCGTCAGTTAAAAATCACTAACATATAAGATCACCAACTAAAAGTCTACTAAAGTGATGAACAAGGTGGTTAATGGATGAATGTTAGTGTAAATCATGTAGATCTTGTGTGATTATGAATATTGGTTGATTATCTGATGTTTTGCTGATTAATATTAATATGTGATGTTGTTGTGGTCACTAAACATGATTAACGGAATCAATCGAACACAAGTTAGTAAGTTAGAAAGTGAAAACAGAATATGTCCCGGTTTTATAGCCAACTTCAGTTGGCTGTAAACAGGTAATAAACTCAACGAAAAACCGATATTTTGAATCTAAAATATGTTATTATAAAATACGGTTCTAATGGCACCGGAATCGTAATTTTTGGACTTCGTTTACTATTTTTAATGTGTCGATTTGTAACAACAGCTTAAGCTAAATTTTGACAGCAATAAATGGGTGTCATACTTTCAGTCATAACCTGAGTTTTGTGATGAACCGGACCATGAAATTTGTACAGTAGATGACAACCGATGCATTTGTAATTACCCCACTGGAATTTCGTAAATCGGACACTCGATGAATTTTTAATAAATTGTTCCGTGGACTGTGGTCAGAAATACATAAATATGAGTTCAGTCCGGAATATGAATTTTTATAAAATATTGGTAATGAAACGGACTCTGATATTTTTACACAATAAAATATGGAACGTTTAAGACATCCTGTAAAAATTTGGGAATTTTTGGAATAATTTAACTATTTTATTAAAATGTCCGAAAACAGCCGGCTTTGAATATAAATGCTGAAATGACATAAGTTGTGACTCGCGAGTCTAAATGTCGAGTATGCTATCTGTGAATGATCTAACATGTTATATATGTTATGTGCATTATCGTATATTTGATTTTGAGTGGGGAATGGATGGGAAACTTAGATGGGCATAAACCGTTAAAGTGATGCATGTTGTGTGATAGATACGTGTAGGAACTTTGTGTTCTATTTGAAAGCCACTAAATGACTAACTGGTAAATCATACTAGGACGTGATTGACCGACCTTGACTGTTAGCTATATTGAGAATCTAACCGAGCAAACCGAGGTGAGTTCACACTTTCTACAAGGCATGGGATTCCCGGTGGTTTGGGAATGGGTTAAAGAATTTAAAACTAAATCTACATATCCTCTTTGGGTAGGATATGTACGGCCATCCTCCATAGATAGGATGCCATTATTAATCCTACGAATTCTCCTGGTGCAGAATACGTACGTTCGTCCTCCTGGTGCAGGACAACAACCTTAAAACTAGCTAGACAAAACTCTATCATGAAGTCCCTCAATTTATATCGACTTAATCGCCGAGGCCAATGGCGAGCGGGTCATTAGTTAATAGCGCTATTAGGTTTAACAAACCTCACACCGTGCCATTCGGACGGGCGTGTACTAATGGACTATGGCAGATTGTCAGTGATGATAGACACTGATATAGGGCACAACTTATTTGCGTAGCAGTCGATATCATACCGTCTAGTAGTTCAAACGGGGAAAGCCCCCACTGATTATGGTTATGGTTTGGGTAATGAAAAAGGAACTGGTTAAACATACTTTCAACTACGGGGTAACCCCCACTGCAATTACGCCAACGAAAGTCAAACCACGTTTTTCAGAAAACAACTTAAAACTAAACAACCAAACGTGAACTCACTCAACTTTGTTGTTGACTAGTTGTTACATGCCTTACAGGTCGCTAAATGCTTGGAGCTTGCACGAGGAAGGAGTCGTTGTGGTGTACGGACTGTTACGTTCTGTGCTTAATGTTTAACTCCTTATGAACTTATTAAACTTGTGTTTTGAACCTTAACTAATAAACTATGGACTTTTGCTTTTGGATTTACTTTTATGCTTCCGCTGTTTAAACTAAACATGGTTAACTAGCTTTGGTCACCAATTGTATTGAGGTTGGTCTTATTTACTTAATTACGATGTTCAATATGATTGGTGGCTCGATCCTGGTCACGTCACGCCTCCAAGCGGTGATACTCCGCATGGTGGATTTTGGGGGTGTGACAAGGGCCACCACCAATTTACAACGAGAATTACACCATTTATATCACTCCAAACCATACAAATTTCACTCCAAATCATAAAATTTCACTCTAATGAGTACTTAAAACCACACATATCTTTTTCGATTTTCCTTTTATACTAATTCCCGGTTATAATATACAAAAATGTAGCTCACAAAAAAAAATATATAACGTTTTGCAAATATCAATATAAGTTAACAATACGTTACGGTTTTGATTGAGATTGCATTCTACACTGGAGTATCATCGTGCCTATACACCAATTCAGGAGGAAACCCAATCATATCCATCTCCACTAGGCATAATGGCTATATACCAATTCAGGAGGAAACCCAATAAATATGGGGAAAACCCCCTTGTGGGAATCGAACCCATGACCTATTGGTCTCAAAGCCTTATCAAACCTCCAAGATGTCACTAGGCATAAAGCCATATGGATTATAGGATTATAAAAAGTAAAAAAAAAGTTACAATAACGAATCTTACTTTCTATAATTATTTTCATTTTATTGATTGTTAGAGCTTATGTCACATTTTTTAAAACAACTTTCTATCCCTAAACATCATCTAACCTTACACTTATCAAAATCTGAACTTACATCACTTTTGTTGAGAAGAAGCAACATACGACTAAGCAATACGTAGCTATGTTACATGAATATAAAAATATAAGGTAAGTATCGTATATAAGTTCAATTTAAAGTTATTACCTACTATTATGCTTCAAATTACTTTAAAGGTGATCATTATTATATATATTTGGAATATATAATTTAAAAGTGAGCTTTCACGAAAATACAAAGAACCATCGATGAAAAGAGTGTGAAATGTTGAAACCTTCCCTTGCTAGTACACGCTTTTACAAGAAAATTTTAGGTGGGTGAATGAGTGATAAGATAGTTGTGGCAAACAATAAGTGTGACTGGACAACACATATTACATATGTATATTTTTTTTTGAATGGCAAGGAACGACGTGTCAATCACCGTGACACCGGGCGTTGTGGCCAAGGTCGATTACTCGACCGTCGCCAGCCCTTGGCTCTCCCAGAAGCGCGAAAACCCTACCTCCACCCGCCCGAAGGCACGATATTGAAATAATCAGTAAAACATCGTCTCCCATCCAAGACGAACCAGCGCCACCTGTATTCGCCCCTTCACTTGGATGCCGTAGAAAATAATGGGGAAAGTGGGTGTCGAACCTGGGTCACAAGAAACACCAAGTCTTTCCCCAACCACTTAACCACCGCCTCATTGGCAATGTATATTAAATTTCTTTTTTTTTTTCTAAATGATGAACACACTAAATTTATGATATTTGTGGCTTAAACTCACATTATTTTACGAAGATATCTAGTTTGTGTGGCTTAAATTTACTGTCACTACCCCAAATGACCATCAACATATAAATATTTAATTAAGGGAGCATACTATAAATTCTTTAAAGTTTTTTATTAGGTTTACGAAAAATATAATTATAGCTAATAATGGATAAATTTACTATTATATTTTTAAACATGTCAACAAATACACCAACCATAAGAAGATAACGTAAAAAAATAATGTAAATAACAAAGTTAAAAAAGAAAAGGTTAAAAAAGGGAAGGTAAAAAAAGTAGAAAAGAAAGGTAAACAAAGTTTCAGAAAATCAAGTAAATAAAAGGTTAAGAAAAGGAAAAAAAGTATTAAAAAAAGATAGGCAAAGACATATACCGGTAAAGTAAAAAAAGAAAAGGAGACGGAAGCTAGAAAAGTATTAATTGAGTAAAATAAATTTTCTTAACTCATTTGGTTACGCTGATATTTTAAAAGGGATAAGACTTTTGATTCTTAAAGGGACCCAACGTTTTGTTATACCAAACAAATTAACTCGTCAAAGACAGGAAGCTCCACTTCAATTTCAAGTACCCTTACCTTGCCTATTATTCATTTTCTCTATTTACCAACTATATGTTGGGAATGAGCTCCATACTGGTATCGAAAATACCTATCCAAAAATTGTCAAAATTGGGTACAATATTTGAAGCTAAAAATCGGTAAAACACAGGTATTGTACTGAATTGAAAATACTGATCCCAAAAAAGCCAAAAAGTGAATACCGTATTGGCATCGAAATGCTCATCCCAACAATATATATTTATACTAGGTTATAACCCCGTGTATTACACGGGTTGAATAAATAAATTTTATATACAAAATAATAAAACAATATATCTTTAAAAACCTTCTTTATTGCACGAGTTTAATAAATATAATTTTATATATTAAATAATAAAAAGTTATATTTATAAGAACAATATTGTACAGGTTGAATAAATGTAATTTTATATACCAAATAAAAAAGTTATATTTTTAAAACCACGTGTATTACACGAGTTGAATAAATATAATATTGTTTACCAAATAATAAAATAATACATCTTTAAAAAACCTCATTTATTACACGGGTTGAATAAATATAATTTTATATACTAAATAATAAAAAAATTACATCTTTAAAAATATGCGTATTACACGGTTTGAATAAATGTAATTTTCTGTACTAAATAATAAAAATATACATATCCTTAAAAAACCTCGTGTATTGTATGAATTAAATAAATCTAATTTTATACATCAAATAATAAAATTACGACTTTGGCCCCCTTGGTTATATCACTTTTACCCTTTTAGCCAAAAAAAGATTTTTTTAACATTTAAACCCCCAACGTCTTTTTTCTAACCTTTTTGGCCCCTAACGTCTTTTTTTAACCTTTTTGGCCCCTAACATTTAATGGATAAGGTTAGTGTTAGGGGCCAAAAGGGTTAGAAAAGAAGTCGTTGAGGGCTTAGATGTTAAAAAAATCATTTTTGGGCTAAAATGGTAAAAGTGATAAAAATACGTCTTTTTTAACCCTTTTGGCCCCTAACATTTAATAGATGAGGTTAGTGTTATGGGTCAAAAGAGTTAGAAAAAAAAGTTGGCGGCTTAGACGTTAAAAAATTCTTTTTGTGCTAAAATGGTAAAAGTGATATAACCACAGGGGCCAAAATCGTATTTTTCTCTAAATATAATATTATAAAGGAGAAAAAGATTAAACTAAATAATAATTATCTATAAGATATTAAACTAAATAATATTTAATAAAAGGATTATCTATAATTAATTAAAAAATATTAAATTAAAATAATAATTATCTATAAGAGATGCTCTAATATGATGACAAGTGTCCACAAAGTGGTTTCTTTTATTATATAGTATAGATACTATCAATTTGTAACATTTGTAGGCATGTATGATTGTACCCATATATTTGGTGGGTTGTACTCATATTTAAGTTTTTTATCTTTAATTTTTTTTTTACTTTTAACCATAAATTACTTTTAAGCACATACAAATTAATATTTGTAGGAATAAGGGTTGTACTTATATGTTTTGTGGGTTGTACCCACTTCTGGTTTTTAATTTTTTTTGTCTTTTTTATCTTTAATTTTTTACTCTTAACCCCATACTTTTATATTTTTTACATTTTAACCAATCACTTTTAACCCCATACAGATTTTTTGTATTACGTTTTTGTCAAATTTCACTAGTTAACATGCTGCAACGTACGTGTGTGATTCAATGTTTTGATGCGTAGTTTTCTCGTTTAACACCCTGTCGCAACACACGGTTCTAAAACAACTTAGTTATTGTTTTCTATGTTTTACATTTAGAGTGTGTGGTTCAACACTGTTTCATCCTCTACTTTTTGTTCGGTTTTATATTTGGTTTATATTTTTTTTACATGAACCTTTCTGGTGTTGATCGGTGTTATAACATTGGAGCTACTTAGCATGTTACGCACCCACCACAATGTATAGGGTACTAGTTATAATACAGAGATTGCAAAATAAAAAATAGACATTCACTGATTGGTTAGAAGTATTTAGCATGAACAAATTATTAACACTTTTTTTCTTTCATAGAATATAATATAATTTCTTATTACAATATACATGGGAATGTAATTTATGAAATAGCAATAAAAAACTTGTGCGAATATCAATTTAACTGTTAAGGTTTTGACTGAGACATGAAAATGTAATCTACGAAATAGCAATACAAAACTTGTCGTAAGGCCGGAGGGTGTGGGGGGCGTCACCCCGCCACGTCAGAGGCTATAGCGCCCCGGGGCGCTATCCACCCACACCCACCTAATTAACTTGGGGCACCATACTTCATTCGTTAACATGGTAACGAGAGCACTTTGCTTTTTTTGACCCCACCACTTTGTTTCTTTCTGACACTTTGTTGCTTTTTGTCCCCGCCACTTTGTTTCTTTCTTTTAAACAAGAGCATTTTTTTTTTCCTATAGCGCCCACCATATAGCGCCCACCACACCGTGTAAGTCACTACTAGAAAACATGGTTTTTGTCATGTAAATTTTGGTTACAAAATGGTAGCAATTTCCTTATTGTCACCAGTTCGCCACCGAAAATACGGTGACAAAAACACCCGTGTCAATTGCCCTAATGCCACCAAATTGCCACCATTTTTATATTTTGCTACCTTATTTTACCACCACAAAATTGGTCAAAATTATTTGCCACGGCTTCATGTTTGCTACGCTCCGCCTTGTTTGCCACCGAGTTTGCCACCGAGTTGTCACGCGTTTTCATACCATTTAGCCACTGATTTGCCACCATTTAACCATCGGTTTTTGCACGTTTTGAAATCATTTAGCCACCGATATTGCCACCATTTAGCTCCATTTAGCCACCGATATTGCCACCATTTAGCCATCGGTTTTTGCACATTTTGATACCATTTAGCCACCTATATTGCCACCATTTAGCACACAATTTGCGAGTTTTAATACCATTTAGCCACTGATATTGCCACCATTTTTTACACAATTGCAACCATTTGCTACCATTTATTTGCTACCTTACTGATTACTGGAATATTGGTTTTTAATTCAGATTTCTTTTCTCCCTGCTATTTTCATCAAAATTACATATAAAAAAAACTATAGATAATATAAAAAAAGTCTAATAAAGTTCCAAAATTATATAAAACATCTTGTTTTCAAAAGCATAAAAAATACCAACTAAAATATAAACTAACTAAAATTATCCTAATAAGATAATATCTAAACGTTCAAAACCAAGTGTTTATAGTCTATTTTCGAACTGTAGCTGTTAAATAGCTTCAATTTGTGACATCCTATCAAGCAACGCATCTTTATCCACCTTATCTTTTTCTTTGTGAGCCAACAACTCCGCAAGAATTCCATTGAACCTTTCTTTTTCTTCATCTTTTTCCTTAACGAGCTCCTTGATAACTAAGTTCAACTTTTCAATCTACAAAATAACCAATGAATAGAATCAAGAAATCAGAATTAACAAGCATCTCAAACCAAACAAACATAATAACAGTGGGAAACGATACAAATGCACAAAAGTTATTAGTCTAAAAGGATTAAAAATACCTCAGGGTCTTCTCTGCTATGTACACACGGGTCACTATCATTGCCTAACCCGTTTACTTTTCCTTTATTCTTGCCCTCAGCTCGTGACCACAAGTCTTTGTCAAATTTTGGATGTTTATTACGAATCGAACCGTTTCGACTAGTACCGTTTCGAATCGAACCGTTTCGACCCGTATCTCATGACTTCTTGTGAAGCATCAGCAATACTTTCTGTCAATAATTACAGTAAGTTCCGACATAATATTAAGCCAACATTAACGAGCCCATCCATGACCATATCGTCGAGGAGCTTATTTTCTTTCTAAACTGGCCACTTTAGTCCATATAAGTGAAGGAATTTTCATGAGATATGACCAGATAGGCAAAAAAAGCATCTGCAGTTTGTGAAGTCCAAACTGTCAAAACAAAACTATCACATACAAAAATAAAAACAAAAATTTCAGTTCTACGTTTAAAAAAAAAACATTTTTTTAACCAACCCGACCTGACCCGAGTCGAAACCCGTTCTGACCCGAACCTGTTCCGACCCGAACCAATTACAACCCAAACCCGCTTTGACCCGAACCCGTTTCGACCCGAACCCGTTTCGACCCGAACCAAAACAACCCTTTTTTTAATTGACCCGTTTTGACCCGAACCCGTTTCGACCCGAACCCGTTTTGACCCATGACGGAGCGTTAATCTGCAGTTTTTGATCACTGACTGCAGGGGTAAAAGGATAAAATATGCTGCTGGTCTCATGAAGATCGTCAAAACTAATTGGTTGGGTAGTTATGCTGTTTGTCTGCTGTTTTTAGCGAAGGCCCATTATTGGGTTAAACATCACAATCCACCCAATTCTCTTTCTTTTGAGCTTACCGTGTCGCATTGGTTCTAACAAGATAGTTAATCCTTATAATGCACAAACTAGAATTCTCAACTGTATAAATCAACAGTTAATTAACTGTGTACTACAGTACTAGAAAGACTACAAAGGATAAGCCAAAAATGCAACACATATTCATAATCAGGTTCATCACACTTCTCTCTATTAGGGTCGTTTAATAGCCCCTATTTGACCAAATTTAAACAGTTAGCCTAAGCGATCTACTAATAATTAGTTAATTACACACCATAGCAGGATGTTATTATTTGTTTCCATTATAGTCAGGCGCCCCTTACCAGCAACAGCAGAGATATTTTTTCTCTCTATACCTCTCAACAAACAGACAAACCATATTTAACTTAAGGGGATTTACCATGGAAATTTTTATGCCATAGACACGTCTCGGAGACGGCCCTGTTGCAGCCGCTGCTGCTGGATAGTTTCTGCAGCCGCTGCTGAGGCTTAGTTTCTGCAGCCGGCGCTGCTGCGTAGTTTCTGCAGCCGATGCTGCTGCGTATCTGCAGCAGCGCGCTGCGTTTCGGTAATAAAAAGTAGTTATTTTACATATATATGTAATATATTAATGAAAAATTAAATAAACATTCGGCGCGCTTAGGCTCGCGAGTCGGCTCGAGCTCGATAAGTGAAGCTTGGGCTCGGGCTCGCTTACTAAACGAGCTTGTTTTTAGGTTCGGGGTCGAGCTCGTTTAAGCTCGGCTCGTTCGAGCTTTTTACACCCCTTAGAAGCAGCAACCAAAAAACACACATTTCGGAATTTGAACCAAACCGATGCCAACCGAATTCCCGCCGCAACGCACGAGATATTTTACTAGGGTAATTAAAAATAAGATGAACAACGTAGGAAAAGTTAACAGAAACACTTTTAGTACAACTGATTTAAAAATAATTATGAATAGTTTGTGTTAAATGTGATACAAAAGAAGCATTATTTTTTAACAGTGAGATATAGCATGTTCCATGCATAAGTATTAAATAGACACGTTGGGTGACCTTTGAACTGCTTTCTTTTAAGCTAATTCTTAGAATATAGGACTAATATAAGGATCCAAAATTGGCAAGTCTTTTAGCATATTTAAACAGAGAGATAGAACATGATGCACAGAAACAAAGATTCTAACAATAACTATAATGCATATTTCTCAGCACAGAAACACTTCTAGTACAATTTATTTAAATTTATTTAAAAATCATGTAATACAAGCTACATAAACCTCAAGTGCGTACCTTTAAGAGACGAGCCTGTAGAGTAGGTTCGCCAGAGAATCCTCGCCAAGAAGCTACAAACTGATAAGCGGAGGTTGGAGGGTCAATGTTTTTTGCAGCTTCAGCAGTGGCAAGAGACGCGGCTCGAGCTGCAAATTGTTGCAGTTGAACCGACTCTTTTGCGACTTTCTTGCCAACATTCTTAATTTTTTTTTTTTGAACGGCCAACGAATCCTCCAAATGGGCTACTGGCAAAATTCACCACATCGGGATACACTCGCCTCCGAACCGGGGAAAACCCTCACCTAGGGCCGAAGCCCGTGAACACTCGCCCGAAGGCACGACAGTGCGGTGAGGTAAAACCCGCTCAGTTCAAGGATCGAACTAGCGATCTCCACCTATTCGCTTAGTCTCCCATCATCACCAGGTGCCGCAGAAAATAATGGGGAGGACAGGAATCGAACTTGGGTCCCTTAGAACACCAAGTCTCTCTCTTACCACTCCACCACCACCTCATTGGCTGCCAACATTCTTATTGGTCTGGCAAAATTTAAATACTAGATTCAGAAAAAAGAAACAGACGATGCATATTTATAAGATGATGTTGCAACTTTCGTGTCAACTACACACATATATATAATATTATACAGACACATATTATGCATGCATACATATAACAAAAGCATGTACAGCTAGCAAATATCCAGTTACCTCTGGGCTCTCCGTTTTAGTTGCAGTAACTCTTGTGGTTTCAGAAATTTTCGGTGTAGGTTTTGTACTTTTATCTAACTTCAATTCCTTGAGTTCCCCTTGTGTTGGTCCTTTCAACGACGCAGATGCCTTCTTAAGAAGTTCCTGGAAATTTAAACACACTATTTATATAAGATGGAACCAGAAAGCAAGTTTAAGGACATTATTTAAAAGAAGAAAAAGAAACAGAACATGTACCTTATCATACAAGATTTTGCCTCTGCATACTGCTTTTTAATCTATTGGTTATGCGGCTCCAACCTCAAAGCAAAATCTGCATCTGCAGTTGGATAATACTCAATACAATACAATAGGACTAGTGAAAGGTTATATCCGTATTCTTTTCTGTGGAGTCGTACATTACATACTAAGGTATGAAAAATACCTTCCTTGGAATCTTTAAGTTTACCAAGTTCTTTTCTAGCGGTTGAACGTCTTGAGTACGCTTTAATGTACCGGTCATCCAAATTTAAGGCTTCCGTGCAAGCGTCTTCAGCTTCCTGGAATCTAGTGAATTGCAAATAAGGAGACAAAAGAAATATGTAGGGATAAATATTTATTCATATCTAACTTTTGCAGGTTTTCAGCTATATGGATGTCTGGATGATATGCATATCTGATTCACCATGAAAAATCTACATATTTGTTCATCAAGAACACCATAACAATGAATACAACATGGCATAAACAAAGTGTTTCCAGAGCCCTATTGAGTTAAAATAATCTCCAACAGTTAAAAAGTTTTACTGAATAACACTTTAGGGGTTACTGCATGTACTTTTAACCTCATTAACTAGTTATGATTCTGAATTTCTGCATCATATTAGAACCAAAATAATCAACTTATTATCATGATTTTGAATCTTCGATCATTCAAGTTGTTATAATCACTATAAAAAAGGCTTAAATTCACCAAGTAAAACATTATATCACTGAAATCACATATTAGTTTGGCATGTTATAATATACAAGAGTTCATGTGTATTGGTTGCATGGTTTTAAAAAACGGTTGAGGCGTGCGCCTCGAGGCGCGCCTCAAGGCGAAACGGCCAAAAAACGATTCCGAGGCGCGCCTCAGCTGGTTTATACTGTTTGTGCGCCTCGGAGGGGCTGAGGCGCTAAAAAGGGTGCGCCTCAGGTGCGCCTCAGGGGTTTTAGAGATTTGTTTTTGATGTTTTTGTGTCAATTTCAAGCAATTTCTGTCTTTTTTATGTGTGTTTTTGATTATTTTGATGAATTTGGTGATGGATTTAGTTAGTATTACTATTTTTATAAGATATATAATATTTATATTTATTTTTTAGTTCCGCCTCGGTTCGCCTCGAGGCTTACGCCTCGTGAGGCGAAGTGAAAACGCCTCGAAACTCGTTTCCGTTTTTTTAAACCTTGATTGGTTGTAACTTTAATGTGAACGACATTGAAGTGAAATGTAATGACTACTCATGAGCATACGGTTGAATTACAGCAGTACTACTCATCTTCCCTGAGCCATTCAATTACTACGATTAAAAAAAATCGATCCATTTTGACCCCAGTTAACCACACAAATTACATCTATTTTATATTTCAAAATAAATATCTAAACATTGACTAAACAAGCTTCTTCCAAAGCCAGATTCAATACATATATGTCCAGAAACATTCAACCTATATAAATAAAGCTTAAAAGTAAACATAAAACACAAAAATAAGTACATACTTAAATTGTTGAAAATCTCTCATCCTCTCTCTCTATTCTGGAGCAGCTACACTACTGTAACGCAAGCAACAGTAAAAAATATAAAAATCCTAAATACACTAAATCAAAAAACCTAAAATGTGAGCCAAATCAAAATAATTAATCATAGAAAACTACTGATGTAAAAAACTACACAATAATCAGATCTAGTGTTGATGTGGCTGACATCAGCAGCGAGACCAAGAGTACCGACGATATCTTACCAGAAGGGGGTTCCTGAGATGGTTACAAACATGTTAATGAAAAGCATACATCATCTGACTCTTCTTTCTCTTCCACTTTCTCCTCTTACTTTGACTCAACAGCAAATAGACAACTTCATTTTCTTCTCCAATATAACCCTAGCTCTTCCACCTGGTTTCAACTGCGAAAAATAGTGTTCAGATGTGAGAAATTAACTGCCCGAACCATAGGGCTTTGGATTAATTAATAAGTGCTATCCTGGTTTCAACTGCAAAAATTAGTTGTCATTAAATCAAAACGAACAAGCCCTACACATGTGGGTAACTATAAACAAACAAGAGAGAATCTGGATTGGGTTTAACAAAAATCCAAATCAACAAAAAAAAAATCATATAGAATCAATTCAAAAACAGAAATCACATTAACAAAACTCATGATTCCAGCTTCAATTTCACAAACAGAAATAAATAAAAGAAAAACAAAGGCGATGGAAAAGTCTACCTCAGCAAAGGCTTAGTTCTTCGATCAGATCAAACGTATGGGAGCAGAGTTCTTTGAATGGCTTGACATGGGGGAGCTGGTGGGAATGAGGGATTAAAATTTTGGGAGGAGAGTTATTTGGTTGGAACCCTAATTAATGGACTTTTGAAGCGCGCAAATCCACTAAAAAATAACCCGTCTATTTGAATTTTCATGTTGTCATCAATAAAATGGTCACAATTAACAAATACCTTTTTATTTTTCAAGCTTTTGCGTATTTTTCCACAACATTGCCACCGAAAATAAAAAGTGGCAAAAATTGCAACCACTTTGCTACGATATCATGATAAATACACTTATTTTCATTTCCGTGACAAATCGGTGGCTAAATTTGCTACCATTTTTTTCGGTAGCAAATTTTCGTCACAATTGCCCAATTTTCTAGTAGTGAGTTAAAATGGGGTGTTATAAAGCCCCATGGCTGACGTGGCGCCTACGTGGAGCTGAGGTGGCGCTTATAAAGCCCCAATGGTGTAATCCCACACCCTCTAGCCTAAGGGTTTTGATTGAGATTGCATGTGACTTGGTATAAAAATAAGTGATCAATTTTAAAGTGAAACCATAAAATGTATAAAGATTTCCCGTTAGAATTATAGGATTATAAAAAACTAGTATAACAATTCCTACGAGATGAACTCATGTATGCAAATATACAAAAATGGTTTAAGTTACTTACGAATTTTATCAAAATTTTATACTTTGAAATGTTATGATGATGAAATAATGTTAAAAAATATAATTTAAAAGTGAGCTTCAAGAAAATTCAAATAAATATCTAGGAATCAAATGTGAAGGGTCAAGTTATTCTACAAATGCTCCTAATTATAAGAAGTGTAAAAAGGATTTATAGAGTGACAAGTGTTCAATAACCTAAAATTAAACCCACTACATCACCACCCAAAACCTAAATACCCACCCCACCACCACCCAAAAACCTAAACTCCCCCCCCCCCCTTCCCGGCAAAAAAAAAACAAAGAAAAAAGGATAAATTACACTTTTCGTCCTTTATGTTTGTAGCAAGTTGCAATGGATGACCTTTAACTTTAATAATTACACTAACAGTCCTTTATTTGCAAAACATGTTACACCTTAGGTCCTTTGACCCTAACCTGGTTAAAACTTTCAGTTAAGTAAGGTTATATGCAACCCATGTAAGGGCAAAACAGTCATTTAATAAAACAATAAAATCAAAATTTAAAAACTTATATAAAAATTATAAACCTAAACCACCATCATCATCCCCTATACTCTCTCAATCTCTCCCCTGTCTCTGCCATATTTTCCCCAACTGAACCTTCTTCATCACCAATTCCTAAATTTCTTTAACTTTATCTCCCAAATTCTCAACAGAATTCA
Source organism: Helianthus tuberosus (assembly GCA_030545235.1). NCBI lineage: Eukaryota > Viridiplantae > Streptophyta > Magnoliopsida > Asterales > Asteraceae > Helianthus > Helianthus tuberosus. The sequence continues at coordinate 8,293,423 of CM060398.1, read as the reverse complement.
CCAAATCAACCTTCAAATTTGACGAATCAACCTCCAATTTTACTAAATCAACAACTCACAACTTTCAAGGGTTTATCAAATCAACACCTCGCTCCTTCTGTTTCTTTAACAAATTCGGCTTTACAAGCCGTCGGCATTTAGGAGACCAAGTGGTGGTGGGGGTTCTAGGGTGGTCGTCGGTCACACGTCATCAACAAGCTTTGCTCATGGTGGTGGGGACTCTGTGACGGTGGGGGTTCTAATTGTTTAAATAAGATCTCTTAATTTTAGATTTTTTATTTTTCTTAATTATCCAATTTGTCTGGTTGCAGCATGGAAATTTTCATAGTTATCCGATTTGTGTGGTTGCAGCATGAGTCAAGATTTTAATTTTGGATATTTTTTCATTATTATACAATTTTTTAAAATAAGATCTTTTAGTTTTAGTTCTTTTCTTCATGTACTATGCCAAAAAACTTATATATACAGAATGGCGGATCTAGATGGGGGTGGTGGTGGCGGATTTGGTGGTGGTGAGGGTTGGTTGGAGAGAAAGATGGGACTTGGGAGAGAAAACTGAGATTGAGATAGGGAGATTAAGGGTTGTGTACTTGTGATTTGGCTGTGATGGTGGTGGCTGTAAAACTAGTTAAAGATGGTGGTGGTTAGGTTGTGACGGTGGTGGTTGTGATGGGTGGAATAAAGAGTAAAACATGTTTATTTTAATTTTTGGTTTAGAAGTTTAATTTAATTACACAAATAGTCCCTAAGATGGTAAAAAGATTAACTAAGTTAGGGATAAAGGACGTATGGTGTAATGGTTTTAACAAAGAAAGGACTGTGACTGTAATTATTGAAGTTAAAGGGCATCCATTGCAATACGATAGAAACATAAAGGACGAAAAGTGTAATTTACCCAAGAAAAAAAAAACCTATACCTCATCAAAAAACCCCCAAAAAACCTACCCCCATCCCAAAAAAAAAAAATGTTCTTATAGTTTAGAGAAGATTCTAGGTGAGTGATATAATATGGTAGTTGGCAGGGAATGTAACACCCCAACCCGGAAGGGCTGACGTGTCACAATAACAGTGATATCATAAACAAAAGTCATAATTCCATTTATTTATTTGACAAGGATATCACAACTGAACTTAAATTTATTATACAAACGGACACATCGACTTAATTTATAATATCTTCGGATTTATTCCTAGGCTTTATTCTTCTCTCTTTCCCTCGCCCAAGATAACCTGCTGACCTGTAAATACAAAATTTAAACGGAATGAGCCGAATGCTCAGTACGGAATTATAGGCTCAAAGAACAAATAACGCTTTATGCAAAACTTATACAATGCAAGAACAAAATTTCATAATCATATCTTACGGATGTACCCATGAGCAAACTGAAAACGTGATAATACACAGGTAGCTACTCCTGCATACTTATCACACGAAATGGCGAGTTGGCATACCCTCTATCCATTTCCTGAAAACTGAAATCCTAGGATCGATCCATACGCCTCCTAGTAGCTTTGTACCACACTTGTACCTAGGGACGCTGTGAACTAATCTCTCCGTCACAGATGGAGCACATGCTGTTGATGCCGCAACAACATGCTCGTGGGACACTCCACGAGAAGCGATACTCAGGGTAACAGAGTACAAATGGTCTTATTCACATAACTTATAAAACTTATTTTCAGAACAGAACGGAACATATATTGGAACATGCGATAATGAGTATAACTAACAGAATACTATCGCATGACATGAAAGCTTAATTCAAATGATTAGAAAAGAATTTCGAACGGACTGTCAAATGAATCGATAATCAAAGACGTGAGGAGTTTTAAAAGATATATGAATTTAATGGGTTTATAACAATTGAATATCAAACAACAAGGAGTGGGGTAAGGATCCGTACCTTTAAAAATTCCAAAGTGAAGCTACCTTGTGATAATATTTCAGATTTATACGGGCAGAGTTTAGACTACAGATTAGTCTTTTAACCTAATTTAAATAACATGCACACAAACTAGGTTAGTAACTTAATACAGCATTTACGATAACTCACGAGATTAAAATCCTCACAACGAATGACAAAGTGCGATACTTAAACATCCATCGGATTCACAATTAATGACAAAGTGAAATCACTTAAACATCCATCGGATTCACAACGAATGACAAAGTGTAAACACTTAAACATCCATCGGAATCACAATTAATGACAAAGTGAAATTACTTAAACATCTATCGGAATCACGACTAATGACAAAGCATAAACCCAATTTGAGCAGCACTTAAACATCCATTGGATTGATTTCAATCAATCGGACATTGAATCGTAATAGCGATCGAGTTATTACCCTGTTCTGCAGCACCCCGCTACTCTTAATTTGTGTTTTGTGTGTGTTAATTGTGGTATTCGGACTAAAATTCAGAGAATATAACGAATTTTCTCGTCGAAAGAATGCCCAGAAACCTGTCCCAAAGCCTGCTATTTATACACGATTTTGAACTAGCTTACGGACCGTAAGCTTACCAACGTTACGGTCCGTAAGGCAACATACGGACCGTAAGCTTGGTAGTGTTGCGGTCCGTAAGGCTCCATAATAGGCTATAGGGTAGCCACGTTTGGAACTAGCTCAGCTGACTTGACAAAATAGATAATTTCGAATCTGACAACACACAATGGAGATAATCGTCAAGTAGGTAATGCCCCCCCCTGAGTTTTAGGGGCCCTAATCCTGATTCTGAAAATTCTGAAATTTCTAGGGTTTGTACGGAATTACTTGGGTGTCTTTAATTAGGGTTTCCTATGGGTTAATTTAATAAAATAATTAGGTCTTTTAATATTATTAGTTTATCATGATTTTAAATTTTCGGTTATTACAGGGAAGATGTGTGATGGGACAACACTTATTTAGGAAACTATACAATAAATTACTTAAAGTGTAAATTATAGCTTTCCTCCATGTGGTTTACTCTAATTAATACGTTGTGTTCACCTTAACGCCTCTTATTCCTAAAGTTTGATCTTTTCGCATTTTACGTCCTTGGATGTTAACACAGTTAACTTTGTGTTAGTTGATGTATGAAATTACACGTGTACCCTTCCACTTTCTTCTCCAACCAACCACTACCCCCACCTACCACCAACATCATCCAATTCATATTACGACGGACAAGGATACTCGTCTTCCATGTGTTGTCGTCGGTATCAATTTGATTTACATTTCGGTAAATTGCATCGTTTCACATTTTCGACCGTTAGAGCCAACCAATGTTTATAAACATACCCTCACTCACATCTCCATTTGAAACATGCCAAACTCTCTCTCTCTCTCTAATGTTACCGATTATTACTGATCTCTCCTACTGCTGATAAAATGGCTTACGATAGCGCACTACAATTCGCAATCGCACTCGTAGTTCTAATGATCCCCATCACCATAGTCCTTGGTAGAGAATAAATTGAGTTCTCATTAGCATCGACTCCTACTCCGATGGAGGCCGGTTTGGATATTCATGCGAGTCTTTCACGGTGTCATCTTCAGTTAGAGACGGTGAACGGAAGAGAGACATCTATGGAATTCATTTTTTGTTGTAGATTGTATTATCATAAAAATTGCACATATAAAAAATTGAACTACATGTTGAGAAAACGAGGAGAAGATAAGAAAAGCAAAAAGTGAACCCATCAAAATCAAGATGACTAAAAATATATAAAAATCCCAATTGGACTAATTCCGATTAATCGCTAGTTGGTACCCAACTGACCGATTTGCGCCTGGCGATTCTTACAACATTGGGTTTTTTTAATATTTTGTTTGTATCACCAATCAATATTAGTCAGTCTTAGTTGATGCTCCATAATGTGGATCATTTTTATAGTTTTTTAAGTTAGACTTGGCTTTCCAACATTATTGCATCCATCTTCACATAGCTGTTCTGAAAATGATATAAACACCTTGGTACCATCCTAATTAGTAAACGACATTTATTGATTTTATTTTTGTATTTTGATAGCCTTAGTTGAAGATAATATGAAATTTCCACTACGACTTTTCTTGAAGGAACCAATGCTGAAGGTATGAAATTTCCTTTTCTAGATAAGAAAATAAGAAAACGCGCATAGATAGGAACCAATGTGGAATGTTGAATTTTTGTTTGTTGACGTACCTCCATTCATATATTTCTTTTAATGGTAAACTAGTGGGAAGTAGGCAATAAATATGATGGGGATGTCAATAGCAACAATGTTATTGGGACAGGACAGACAATAAGGTTTTTTTTAACTTTTTATTCTTATCCTTTGCATCTAAAGAATTTGCTTTTGGTTAGATCCTAGGTTATGTGATGAATCTCTTCGGGCTAAATTCCCCAATTTATCTAGATTAGAGAACGAGAAGCGGTGCAAAATTTTGGAAAGAATTAGAGGTGGAAGCATGGCTCAATCCATAATTTGGAGTTGGAAAAGAGTGCCGACATCTGCCGAAGAAAATGACGAGTTGGCTCGGTCGTCAACGTTGCTAGCCGAGGTCTCGTTATCGTCTGAGGTCGATGGGTGGAGGTGGAACGGTGCCGCTATGGGGGATTATAGTGTGAAGGCGGTAAAATGTCTTCTTAATAATCTTCGAGTGGTGCAAATGGGTTCCGTTAAAATGCTACGTTTTTGCTTGGCGTGCTGAATTAGATAGACTTCCTACGGTCATTGTGCTTCGTAGAAGGCATGTTATAGTCCCCGGTCGGTTATGCTCCTTTTGCGGGATGGGAGACGAGTCTGTTGATCACATTTTTACGGCGTGTATTTTTGCGATGATATTATGGCAGCAAGTATGTGCTTGGTGCAAGGTGCCAAATTTATTTGCTTTTATATCAAAGATATTCTACAGTTCCATACGCAGTGTGGTTTGACTGGTTCGGCTAAGGTGGTGCTTAAAGGAATTATGATTATAGGATGTTGGAGTTTGTGGAAGGTGAGAAACGGATTGAGGTTTGAGAACAAGGCTCCGAAGAGTGATGTGATTTTTAGTGAAGTTAAATCGATAGGATTTTTATGGTATAAAAGTAGGCATAAAGATAAGGTAGTGTCTTGGAACGATTGGTGTAAGTTTGTGAATATGTAATTTTGCTTTGGGTGTGGTGTGGCCTCCTCGTCTTGGGGAGTGTAGTGTTTTTTTTTTAGTGAAGTTTGCATTAAAAAAAAGACGTCTTTAACTTTGTTGTTGCGATAGTTTAGTGTTTGTAATATACCACTCAGTCTCTTTACAATTTGATATCTACACGTTTTGTAAAACTTTATCATTTATCTCAATGGATAGTAGATATGCACAACCAAACATGTTTGTGAACATAAACCAATTCTAAATCTGACCCGAAACCATTATTGTAACCAGTTTGTTAGAAAACAGTTAGGAAGTAAACCTAAGTATCCTTGTTTAGAATATGTTTTATGCACCTATAATGGATAATAGAAACTAGTAATTTTATCCTGTGCGTTGTGTCGGGAGTCGGGTTAGTTCGTCACATTAAGAAGAAAAGAACACTAAAGGCGAAATACTAAAATGAATAAAAGTAGAGGGACTTAACATGTATATTACCAAAGTTAAAGTAAAAGGACTAAACATGTATATAAGCAAAGTTAACTAAATACAAAAAAAACTTTATTAAAGTAGAGGGACTAAACATGTATATTAGCGAAGTTAAGGGTGTAAATGGAAAAAAACGCACCCCACGAATTGCGACGGTATCAATACAGTATGACACATGATGTAGTTGTCATTACAAACTTAAATTTTGAAAGACTTTTACGGTCTATGGGTGTTCAAAAGTATCCGAATCCAAACTATCCGAAAATTCGGAAATCTGAAATTTCGGATATCTGAATTTTTTTAGATTCGGGTAGTTTTATAATATTTCGGAACTATTCGAAACATCCGAAAAATATCCAAAAATAACTTAAAACTTTTATTCGGATATCCAAAAATATCCGCTTTAGAATAAATAAATTAATAAAAAATAAATAATTGGATATTCGAATATCTGAATCGATACGGATTCGGATAGTGAAACCAAATATCCGAAAATTGGACATCCGAAGGGTTTTGAACACCCCTATCTATGGATATAGCTTCGCAGTACTCGACTTACAACCCACTCGACCACTTGTATATACTAAAGGCCCAATAACATCGGGAGGTTTGCTTTTCATGTGAGAAATGCATACCGCTTGTTTAGTATCGTTTTTCTTCTAATTTAAGAGTTTTGATTCATCGATACGTGTTCGATTTAGCTCGTTAATTCAATCCTGTTATCACCAGATTTCAAATCTTTGTTTTGTGTCATCAACAAAGTCAACATCAGTAATATGTATTTTTTTTGCCAAAACAACCAATTACAAATAAAAAAAATGACAGGTAATGCACAATTAGTGGCGTCAAAACCCTTTTGGCATGATTTTCAAATATTTTGTTTGTAGCATCAACAAATATTAGTCAATATCAGTTGATGCCCCACATTTTGCATGATTTTTCTAATATTTTGTTTACAGCATCAACAAGTATTAGTCAGTTTTAGTTGATGCCCCACAATGTGGATGATTTTTATAGCTTTTTTAGTCTGACTTGGCTTTCTAACATTATTGCATCCATCTTCACATAGCTGTTCTGAAAATGATATAAACACCTTGGTACCTTCCTAATTAGTAAATGACATTTATTGTTTTTTTTTTTTTTTTTTTGTATTTTGATAGCCTTAGTTAAAGATAATATGAAATAGTCACTATGACTTTTCTTGAAGGAAGCAATGTTGAGAGCCTTCGTGTTGGTGTTTATGGAAAGGGAGGAACGAGTTGGTGTTCAAGCAAATCAGTCGAAGTCCGCATGAGATTGTTAGGGAGATAAAATCAAGAGGGTTCGCTTGGTTTAAAAATAGATCATCATGTAATTATATCAGTTGGGGTGATTGGTGTAAATACCCTATGTATATGTTGTAATTTTTTCCCTTTGCCCGATTGGGTCGGGGGTGTTTGTGTTGTTTGGCCTTTTGCCCGTTTGGGTCGGAGGTGTGTTTTTAATGAAGTTCTCTTTTCAAAAAAAAAAAAATATGAAATTTCCTTTTCTAGATAAGAAAATAAGAAAACGCGAATAGATTGAGAAATAGGAACTAATGTGGAACGTTGAATTTTATTTGTTGACCAACCTCCATTCATATATTTCTTTTAATGGTAAACTAGTGGGAACTAGGCAATAAATATGATGGGGATGTCAATAGCAACAATGTGATTGGGACAATGGAGGACAATAAGGTTTTTATTCTTATCCCTTGCATCGAGAAAAATCGCCAAAATAGACCAACCATTCAATCAAAAGAAAATTTGACTCTCAAATGAGATTTTGATACGTGAATAAAATTTACTATTCATAAGAGAAAAGGTAGTATCTTAGTGAAAATTTGATATCCACACGTTTTGTAAAACTTTATCATTTATCTCAATGGATAGTAGATATACCACTCGGTCTCTTTACAATTTGATATCTAATATTTTGTTTACAGCAACAACTAGTATTAGTCAGTTTTAGTTGATGCCCCACAATGTGGATGATTTTTATAGCTTTTTTAGTCTGACTTGGCTTTCCAACATTATTGCATCCATCTTCACATAGCTGTTCTGAAAATGATATAAACACCTTGGTACCTTCCTAATTAGTAAATGACATTTATTGATTGTTTTTTGTATTTTGATAGCCTTAGTTGAAGATAATATGAAATTGCCACTATGACTTTTCTTGAAGGAACCAATGTTGAAGGTAGTATGAAACTTCCTTTTCTAGATAAGAAAATAAGAAAACGCAAATAGATTGAGAAAATAGGAACCAATGTGGAACGTTGAATTTTATTGTTGACCTACCTCCATTCATATATTTCTTTTAATGGTAAACTAGTGGGAACTAGGCAATAAATACAGTGGCGGATCCATAATTTTTATTCTAACGGGTTCCTTTTGGTAAATTCTCTTTAATTCTCACTATTTTTTTCTAAATTTTACAAAGTTCTCACTATTTTTTCTGTTTTTTCCAAACACACTGGGTTCCTGGAAACCCACAAATGTGGGCTGGATCCGCCTCTGAATAAATATGATGGGGATGTCAATAGCAACAATGTGATTGGGAGAATGGAGGACAATAAGGTTTCTATTCTTATCCCTTGCATCGAGAAAATCGCCAAAATAGACCAACCATTCAACCAAAAGAAAATTTGACTCTCAGATGAGATTTTGATATGTGAATAAAATTTACTATTCATAAGAAAAAAGGTAGCGTCTTAGTGAAAATTTGGCGACATGAGGAAAAACTTAGCCTCAAATAGTGACATGGGGCGATTAGAACTTTATATTTTCAAAATTTTACCATAGGTGGAATAGCCATGTTAACTAGGGATGGGTCTAGTATCCATTCCTAGGGCATGTTTGGCTAAGCTTTTTGAAACAACTTATTAACTTATTGGCTTTTTGAAAAAGTCAGTATGGAGTGACTTATTGACTTATTGGTTTTTTCCCCTCACATACACCCTTACTGCCAAACATCATTTTGGAGCTTATGACTTTTCAAAAAGCCAATAAGTCAATAAGTTGTTTCAAAAAGCTTAGCCAAACATGCCCCTAGTTAATATGTCTACTTTACCGACCAAAATACATCAATACCGATACTCAAGTTAGGGGCTTTTGTTATTCAGTAATAACGGGTACCGAGGTTAATTTTGGTATTCCCGCTTTGAGTACCAAATTTTGTATACTAGAGTTAGATTTAACTATGTATGTTGATATATAAAATAAACCAAAACTTTCCTTGCAGAAAATGATATCAAAGTGAAAGCCGTTAATGAAATTTGCACTCAAACTAATGTTTAAAATTTAGCAATTTAGCAGTTTCCTCATGTGTAGTTTTTCATTTTGAATTATCAATAATTTAATTTGTGTAAATGGTAAATCTTAACTTATGTATTTATTGGTAATTAGCAAGAATTCTTTGTGTTTTAAATTGTGTAAAGTTGTAAATTATTATGTTTTCTTTTAAATTTCAAACAAAGAACTTGACATTTTCCTGTTTGTGGATGATTTTAAGCATTTTTATGTCATATTTTCTAATTTTTTACTTACATGAGAAATTTTCTTTATTCAACTTGTGTAATATGCGGATCTATAACCCTAGTATAGTATATGTATATATATATATGTGTGTGTGTGTTTGTTAATTAAAATTGTTGGAGACTCTCAAAGAAACCATAACCGCCTTCATCGGACTCTCTCCCACTACTTTCTTCACTGTACTCGTTGTCGGTGTCACCATCTACTACATCGTTTCCGTTTTGTTCAGTGGATCCTCCCATCACTACTTTTAAATTTATTCTTATGGTTTTCAGTGGATGTAGAACATGTGTAGATATTCTTTTGAACATATTTTTTTGGTTGCTATACTGAACCAAAATAGATATCTCGAAACCCCGCAGCGTAGCGCGGGTAATCTTGCTAGTTTAGTATATTAAGTAAAAGTGAAATAAATAATAGGCTCATCTAGACTTGCAAGACGGCTCGAGCTCGCTCCATAAGTGAAACTCAGGCTTGTGCTCGTATACTAAACAACCTTACTTTTTAGGTGTCTACAACTCTAGTTTTAAACAAGTGATAAGTTTTTTTGTGTTAAAAGTTAAACAAGGAGCATTTTGAGATATAATAATAGTTGGTCAACAAAGTTGAAAGAAAAATAATGGGAACCTTCCGCCTAATTTCATCCGCATGATGTGTAAAAGAGACAAAGTAGTCGATAGGGACAACTTTTGTACCTACCTAAGGCCATGGGGTATGAGGCTTGGAGCGTGGGTTGGGGTAAAACGCCTAAGGCACCACCCCGGGTGGGCTTGGGTTGGGGCGTGGCCCCTTGGGGCTTGGCTTTCAAGCCGGGCGTGGGGCATTATGGCCAAGCGAGCTGGCGGACTATCATTTGCTCACCCCGCCACGTCAGGCGGTCAAAATTTCAAATTTTGAATTTTAAAATTCAAACGGTCCCCCCAATACCACCAAACCGCCACCCCGGTCTCCCAACAACCCTCTATATATTTGTAACCCCACCCACTGGTCCCCCATCCCACGAACCGAAACCCCACCGGCTACCCCTTCTGTTGAACCCGCTACCCCACTGGTCCCCCTATCTCACGAACCCAACATTGCTATGGCATCGTGGACCCATGAAGAAGAAATGTCACTCGTGACTAGCGTCGTCGACGCTATGAAGGGACGGCCACCGGGCCAAACAAAATACTGGGTGGAGGCATTCGCGGCCTACCGACATAACGTCGGTAACGACCACCACAACCTCAACGCGTGCCAACATAAATGGTGCGAGCTATGGCCCAAGCTCGACTGTTTCAAGGCTTACTACAAAGCGGTTCCGAGCGGCGAGTTGAGCCACGAGGACCGGGTGGCGGTGGCGAACATAGAGTTTCGAGGCAAGGAGCGAAAGGCGTTCGACAAGATCGACCTTTTTGAAATTTATTTAACGCTCTAGGTTTATTTTGTAATTTTTATAAATTATGTAATTTTTAGGATTATGTAATTTTAATGAAGTTGTAGGTTATTTTTTATAAATGTTGTGTGATTTTTTTTAAATTTTTTGTAAATTTTATTTTTTTTTTAATTTATGCCACCGGTGCACCCAACCCACGCCCCGCCATACCCCGCGGACACGTAACTAGGCGATGGGGGACCTCCAATTCCACATGTCACCAAATGCCCAACCCAAGCCCCACCAAACCCCATGTCTAAACAATAATAATGTCTATATCTATTTACTCACATACACAAACAAGACCATCAAAACACTCATCATCAACAATGGCTGCTGAACTTATGGAGACTCTCAAAGAAGCCATCACCGGACTCTCTCCCACTACTTTCTTCACTGTTCTCGCCGCCGGTGTCACCGTCTACTACATCGTTTCCGTTTTCTTCATGAGAGGCTCCTCCGATCACCATCAACAACACACCCCATTGTCTTCCGAACACGACAGGTGTTTCTATCCTCGAATTTTTAGTGTTTGATTTAGTATTGCTTATCTATTCCTTTCTGTAAAATATAGCATTCATGCTTCACTTTTGGGGAAATTGTTAAATTTAGTGTTATACCACATCTCTGTTTCTTTGACCTAATTAAGTTCCACTGCTTTCTTTCCAAACAAATTCGAGTTACAGATCAATAGCTGATTCTTCATCCTCCTCTTCTCACTCAATTCCGGTATGGAATCATGAGGTCTTTCTGAGTTTTAGAGGGGAAGACACCCGCAAGAACTTTGTGGATCATCTCTACAAGGATCTTGTACAACAAGGAATCCAAACATACAAGGATGATGAAACACTTCCTCGGGGTGAGCGAATCGGTCCAGCCCTCTTGAAGGCGATCCAAGAATCACGGATCGCCGTTATTGTATTCTCTCAAAACTATGCTGATTCATCTTGGTGCTTGGACGAGCTTGCGCATATTATGGAGTGCGTGGACACGAGAGGGCAAATCGTGATTCCCATATTTTATCACGTGGATCCATCGGATGTGAGAAAACAAAAGGGGAAATATGGAGAAGCATTTTCCAAACATAAGAGGGAAAATAAGCACAAAGTTGAATCATGGAGAGAAGCCCTCAAAAAGGCAGGCAACCTATCTGGATGGGTCATCAATGAAACGGAAAACAGGTAATTTTCTCTCTTTTTTATGCTTAAGATATTTTGCGTTCAATAAAACGAGTCTAAGTAAGTTTTGCTTTTATTGTTTGACAGGTCAAATGAGCAAATTTGATAGATAACAATAAAGCTCGTAAAATAAGTTAGTAGGCGGGTTTAATTAAAATATAGTTACTATTGTTATAGTTTAATTTTTAACATTTGTAATTAGATTTAGATTTAGAGTAAGGGGTTGTTTGTCCTAATGGTTCAGATCGCATACTGGTTCAGCACTTAATGGTTCAGACTGTTTGTTTCACAATCTGATGTCTAAATAGTTCACACATTTTTCTCTGAATGGTTAAGCATTATACAGAGTCTGAATGGTTAAGACCTCTTACTGATTCAGCACTTAACCATTCAGAATTTGCCAAACAGCCCTAAATTGTGGTTTTGGTCCCTGTATTTTAGTGGTTATTGCTATATTTTACAAAATCTGGGCTGTTTGGCAACTTTTGAATGATTAAGTGCTGAACGAGTAAAGAGGTCTGAACCATTAAGTGCTAAATCAGTAAGAGGTCTGAATCATTAAGAGCCAGTATAATACTTAACCGTTCAGAGGCAAATGTCTAACCAATTCAGATTACAGGTCTTAATCATTCAGACTCGGTATAATGTTTAACCATTCAGAGGCAAATGTCTAAATCATTCAGACATTTGCTCATGAAACAAACAATCTGAACCATTAAGTGTTGAACCAGTAAGAGATCTGAACCATTAACAGCCTCATTAAGAGGTAAACAAACAGCCCCTAAATGTCTTGCAATTTTCATACCAAAGTTTCTATTTTATTGCGGTATTGATCCACCACAGTAACTCAATCCAATTTATAGTTAAGGGACATTTACATATATCCCCTTATTAATAGACCTTATTACATATTTACCCAACTCTTAAATCAATTACATATTTTCTTTTTTTAAACCATATATATTAAGTATCTAACTAATTAATAATTTGTATTATTTATAAGAAAGTGTTTAATTCATGGTGCCAAGTGGTTACTAGTACATTCTGAATTAGCCCCGAGACTATTAAGTGAGTGGGAGTGTGTTCTAAATTCTAATTATCCTTATTTATCCATTGTGCAGTTATGAAGCAAAATGCATCAAAGAAATTGTTTATACAATTTCTAATCGGTTGCCTACACTAACTACAAACGTCAATAAAAACCTCATTGGAATAGAGGCTCGCTTGCGAGATCTAAAATCAAAGTTGAAAATTGGGTCAGATGGTGTACGCATCGTTGGAATATGGGGGGTTGGAGGTGGTGGTAAGACTACTCTCGCATCTGCTGCTTATGCCGAACTCTCTCACCAATTTGAAGCTCACTGCTTTCTTCAAAATATTCGTGAGGAATCAAACAAACATGGTTTGGAAAAGCTGCAAGAAAAAATTCTATCAGTTGCTTTGAAAACAAAAGACGGTGTGGTAGGGAGTGAGATAGAAGGAAGAAGCACGATACAGAGAAGGCTATGTCACAAAAGGGTTTTAGTTGTTCTCGATGATGTTGATGATTTTGAGCAACTTGAGGCGTTAGCGGGATCCCATGATTGGTTTGGTGAGGGAAGCCGGATAATAATTACTACCAGAGATAAGCATTTGCTATCCTCCAGGGCTCACACAAATATTTATGAAGTGAGTTTGTTATCACATTACGAAGCAATCAAGCTCTTCAATAGACATGCATATCACAAAGATAAACCTATTGAAGATTATGAGAAGCTTTCAATGCGTGTAGTTTCTTATGCTGGTGGGCTTCCGTTAGCGCTCAAAGTTCTAGGTTCTTTTCTATATGACAAAGACAAGGATGAGTGGAAGAGTACCTTGGCCAAGTTAAAATGCATCCCAGAAGAGAAGGTCATGGAGAGACTCAAAATAAGTTATGATGGACTTGAACCCTACCAGAAAGACTTATTCTTAGATATTGCATGTTTCATGAGGAGATGGGACTCATGGATGATGCGTGATGCAATGATGGTGCTTGATGCTTGTAATTTACACCCTCGTATAGGGGTGAAGGTGTTGGAACAAAAATCCCTCATAAAAGTTACAGAAGGAGAATTTGAGATGCATGACTTGATAGAAGAAATGGCCCACTACATTGTTAGAGGGGAACACCCTAATAATCCTGAAAAGCATAGCAGAATTTGGAAGGAGGAGGATTTGGAAGAGTTTTGTGCTATGGGAGCAGCTGCACCCTCAATGGTTAAATTAGCTTTGCTAAAATCTATTTTGTATATGTGCATCTAATGACGTTTGTCTATAGCGTTACTAACACAGTTTGGTTCCTTTGATTAATTAACACAGGAAAATGAAGTATTAGCTAATTTGCCAACACATATCAGCCATCCAGGTCTATTTGATGTTCTTCCAAACATGAAGAAGCTTCGATGGATATTGTGGAATGGGCGTCCGGCATCTTCATTCCCAACAAATTTTCAGCCAACAAAGCTTCGTTGTCTTGTGTTGAGATGTAGCGAGCAAAAAAAACTCTGGGAAGGGTGTAAGGTAGGTAAATATTGTAGTTTCACAAACCATTGCAATGCAACTGTGAAATGAATCATAAAATGAACATAATTAGTTATTAGAGTTACTAATGAGTTAATTGCATTTAGTTAGTTGTTTGTTAGATGGTGGTTATTGAGTCTTAGACATCTCTATAAATAGAGGTTTATATAACATATTACATTAACAAAAATACATGTCATGCTTTCTCTACAAAATTAGTTTCGATTTCCTGAATAGTCAACATTATACGCATGCCAAATGCTTTAAGGAAACTTTTGTTGGGTTAATCGGGTTCAGTTCACGGGTTACTCGGGTCATGCGGGTCGCGGGTTTCAGTCCATGTTCAACATGTCGCAGATCAGGAAAGGAAATGAATGCATGGGAATAAAAGGGCCATGTGAATCAGATGTTGCATACTGGAACCATGCAGATAATAGATAATAGTTTAATATGTTATGTTTTATGGTTTATCTAATGTTTTTAATAATGGTAGTTAGGTTTGGCCGAGTATGTTGGAAGTGACTGTTTAGGAAATGAACGTTGGTAGGAGTCAGTCACATGTTTACCAACTATTTAGGAGAGAATATCTTTTATTCCTTTTATATTCGGTAGGTTGTAAGGCTATAAATAGCCATGGTTAACAATGAATAAAGTGCAGCTTTTCATTCACTTTTATTAACTCTCTGTTTCTCACTTTCAAAGTGTTCACCCAGTCATATATTCGTGAAGTTGCAGAAGTGTTAATATATATATAAACTATTATACGAGAGTTGTGTGTAGTGAGGGCCTGATCCAAACCAACAACTTTTAATGATATTGGGAGAAGTAATAAATTTAATATAACAAATTGTCTATAATATAACATTCTGACCGCAGTTTTTTGGGCCAGGATCGAGGAGACTTTTAGACTATATGATGTAAGAATGATATGATATTTTAAGAAATTGGAATTTACTATGCATGTTAGAGGTTGTTATTATAATATGCTAGTTTAAGTTTGTGTATAAATTAACAACTCCTTTCCTGCCTAATGATCGATCAATGGTCCGGCAACAAGTATGCCAATGTGAAAGGAAATTGTTGTATACTTAATTATTTATTATTTGACTTTTGCTACTTTTCTTGAAACAGCGTCTACCAAATTTGAAAGTTCTTGATCTCTATGGTTCAGAGAACCTAATCACGACACCAGATTTTCAAGGCCTTCCATGTCTTGAAAGATTGATTTTATCATGTTGTAAGAGTTTAGAAGAGATTCTTCCATCAATCGGAGATCATAAAAGGCTTGTTTTCGTGGACATGATTTGGTGTACAGGACTTAAAAGCTTTCCACCCATCATACAGATGCAAATGTTGGAGACTCTTAATCTCTCTAGGTGTTATGAACTTCAACAGTTTCCGGATATCCAGTCGAACATGGTTAGCTTGGTAACCCTTCATTTGCATTCAGTTAGTTGTTGTTTTGAGTTTGTTACACATATTTCATTAAGCTACAAACAGAGGTGTATATTGCATATTTCATTAAGAGAAATACATATCATACTTTCTCTGTAGATTATAGACAAATTAGCTTAGTTTCAGTTTCCTGAGCGTAGATTTTTGTTATTATAAGATATTAAGATGTTATATCATATGCTAGTTTAAGTTTATGTATAAATTAACAACTCATGTCCATGGACAAGAAGTATGCCAATGTGAAATGAAATTGTTGTATACTTAATTATTTATTTGACTTTTCCTACTTTTCTTGAAACAGAGTCTACCAAATTTAAAAATTCTTGATCTTTCATGGTCACCAAACCTAATCAGGACACCAGATTTTGAAGGCCTTCCATGTCTTGAAAGATTGATTTTAGACAATTGTGGAAGTTTAGAAGAGATTCATCCATCATTTGGATATCACAAAAGGCTTGTTTACGTGAACATGAGTGGGTGTTCACGACTTAAAAGGTTTCCACCCATCATACACATGAAAAAATTGGAGACTCTTTATCTCTCTTATTGCAAACAACTTCAACAGTTTCCGGATATCCAGTCGAACATGGTTAGCTTGGTAACCCTTCATTTGCATTTAGTTAGTTAGTTGTTGTTTTGAGTTTGTTACACATCTACAAACAGAGGTGTATATTGCATATTTCATTAAGAGAAATACATATCATACTGTCTCTGTAGATTATAGACAAATTAGCTTAGTTTCGATTTCCTGTAGCAATATTCTGAGCATAGATTTTTGGCTCAGAATATTGGGATATTGGGATGGGAGAAGTAATAAATTTAATATTACAAGTTGTCTATAATGTAGCAATATTCTGAGCGTAGATTTTTGGCTCTAGGAGACTTTTAGACTATATGATGTTTTAAGCAATTGGAATATACCTTGCATGTTACAGAACAGAGGTTGTTATTATAAGATGTTATATCATATGCTAGTTTAAGCTTGTGTATAAATTAACAACTCATGTCCTGCCTAATGATCGATCAATGGTCCATGGGCAACAAGTATGCCAATGTGAAAGTAAATTGTTGTATACTTAATTATTTATTTCACTTTTCCTACTTTTCTTGAAACAGAGTCTACCAAATTTAAAAACTCTTGATCTTTCATACTCTCGAAAGCTAATCAAGACACCAGATTTTGAAGGCCTTCCATGTCTTGAAAGATTGATTTTAGACAATTGTGAAAGTTTAGAAGAGATTCATCTATCAATTGGATATCACAAAAGGCTTGTTTTTGTGAACATGAGAGGGTGTTCAGCGCTTAAAAGGTTTCCACCCATCATACACATGAAAAAATTGGAGACTCTTATTCTCTGTTATTGTCGTGAGCTTCAACAGTTTCCGGATATCCAGTCAAACATGGATAGCTTGGTAACCCTTGATTTGCAT
The DNA here is from genome assembly GCA_030545235.1 of Helianthus tuberosus. Taxonomy (NCBI): domain Eukaryota; kingdom Viridiplantae; phylum Streptophyta; class Magnoliopsida; order Asterales; family Asteraceae; genus Helianthus; species Helianthus tuberosus. The sequence goes on along the minus strand of CM060398.1, from coordinate 8,276,273 downwards.
CATACTGGTATAGAAATAATCCCACCGTCAGTTGCACGATTTTGTACCAACCTTGTTTCCTTAGGTTTAGGTGGTTGTATGGGGTTACAATCTTTTCATCAAGTGAGCCTGAACCTACCCCAGTTTCCACGTTCATTAAGGAAGTTGGATCTTAGCCATTGCAATTTGGGAGATGGTGACATCCCATCTGATATATTTTGTGAGTTAGTAAACCTACAACTACTACACCTATGTCAAAACCAATTTTCAAGATTACCTTCCGGCATCTCACGACTCCCGTGTCTCAAGCTCCTCAATCTGTCATCCTGCAAAAGTCTTGTAGAATTGTCGGACCTCCCACCAAGCATAGCTATTCTCTATGCAGAAGGTTGTGACTCAATTGAAATTGTACGAGATTTATCAGACTATAAATGGTTATGGAAAGTCTCACTTTGGAGGAGAGCGAATAAGAGAGTACTACTTTCTATGCTTGAGGTATAACTCTTATCTTGTTTGTTGAATTTCAATCTTTTTTTAAACTTTCAATATAAAAATAGTATTCATAATAACTGGAATGAAAACATGACAGGAACATGCAGTTAAAGAAGATCGCTTTATGAGTGTGTTAAGTCCCAATGTTCAACCATCAAGCATTTATACCAAACTTGTCACATTGCAACTTCCACACAACTGGTACAGTGACTTTAGTGGATTTTTATTATCATTATGTGCTCCTGCTTCCCATTCCGATACGTATCGCATAGTTATTAAGCAGGAGATGTCCACGGATCACCCTGAAGAGTTTGGTGAAGATTGGGAACAATGTAAGTTTGGTGAAGATCACTCTGAGAAGTTTAATAACGATTTGGGACCATATGACTCTGAAAGCGTGGGCACGGATTACTCTCACGAGTCTGATGAAGATTGGGAACAATGTAACTATGAAAGGGTGGGTTATGTACCCTTTAGTTCATTGAGGCACATCCCATGGTTCAATCCTACATACACTAAAAATATTTCATTTGAGGCTGAAGAGGTAGATATGAATATCACGGGTCTTAGTGTAGAACTTGTTCGTAGTAAAAGTAAAATAGGTGATTTAAACGAACACCCAATCGATTACTCAGAGTGTTGGGATGAAGAATATGAAGATAACAAGACATTTGAGATCACATATGATTCAGAGTCCTCTGAAATTCTGATTTCATGGGAACATTGGGAACATTAGTATTTTTATTTCCTCACATATCGATATTTTCTTTATGGGTTACTTATTTCCTCAACAAATCAATTCCCAAATGTTGTATTTTTATTTATTAGAAAACCAGTATTCTCAAAATTAAGTATATACTTGAGTGAGTATGAAATAACTCCAAGTTATATCTATAACATTTAAGGGTGCTGATTTCGAAATTGGTCAACTTATGTGATTACCAAACCTATTTTTAGCATGCTTTATGTAACATTTTTTCATACATGAGTGAATAATAACTCGTTTCAAGTTGATGCATGACCAGATTGCAATCCATTGCGTATCACATAAAATGTAAGCTAAAAAAAGGCTAGATATGTTTTAACAAGTGTTTACGTATAATTAAAATGCAAAAACTTTATTAGCACATCATAAGTTCTTCAAACCATACAAGCCAACATATATATCACTAGAGACTTAAATAAAACATAAACGAAATTAATATTTCGGTCAAATTAACTAATAACTTAAATAATTACGATTAAAAGTATAAAATAAAAACTAAATTACCAGAAGACTTAACAAGGACTTTTTTTTGGAGTTATACAGACATGTATCTTCATTCTTTTCCCCTATACACCCATCCATATACGAATCAGTTTATTCAATTTATCAGTCCCCCTCCAAAGTCAATATGTTACCACAAAGTCCTGATACAGGCTATGTATATTTGAAAGGGATTCTTAGTGATCAATGACTATTATTACAGCAAATAAATATATCTCTTGTCTGTGAAGTGTGTCGTGTACGCCGGTTGAGACGAGGCTTGAAATCTATAAAAAAAAGTGCTGGTTATTACATTTATGTAGTAGATATGTAGAAGATTCTTAACATTTGAATTTGTATAGTAAAGATGGAGTTAGTGGGTTTGGATGTGGATTAAGAAAAACTAGTTAAAACTTGATTAGTGGGAAAGAACTAAAGATGGATGATTGATGATTTAGTAATGAAGTTAGATCACTTGTTGGATTTTTGTAACCCCATTTATTACCCAGTGTTGATTATTTTTAAGTAGGGTGAGTATGAGTTGGTTTGGTTTGATTGTTGTTATTTGAAGACCATAATTTATTGGCTATATTGGTTATCAAACGATGATTTAACTTTTTGTTCGACCAAACAATTTAACGAAAAATTTAAAATTATTTTCATTTTTCATTCGGTTGTCTTTGTTTTTCGATTAAATTGACTTTCTATTTACATATACATAGGTGAAATAATTTCGAGAAACCAATGCTTAATATAGAAGAATTTGGAATTTGATTCAGGAAAAAATGTTTTAGGGATTCTTTAACAGAATGACGTAGCTATGATTTCGTATACAAAACTAGATGTTTAAAACCGTCGTATTCAGTTACCTTTTGTATAATTTTTAATATCGGTTAAAGATTCATTGAGTGCATTTACAACAACTGATGACGTGGTTGGGGTTGTGTTAAGAGTATGTGTGTTGAACCTCACTAAAATAATGTTCGCGCGATGCAACAGAGAACACCGGTAATCACGTAACATGTTAATTTTTAAAATAAAAATCTATAGCAATATCATACTCAAATAAAAGGGATTAAAATGCTCCTTTTTACGGTGTAATTTTGTTAAAAATATATTAACATATGAAAAGGTATCATCGTTTAAAAATCATGGGGGTAGAACAATATGTTTAAGCTAATTGATGTAAAATGATACCACAGGTCGATGTTCAAATTCATGTGTATAATGAGCTTGTTCATGTAAGTGTATTGTGTGTTACATGCATGTGAGAGTTAGGGGATACATTTATCAGGATAGGTATCAATCGTGGCGAGTTGACATATTAAAACATTAAAGGTTAAAAGGATTGACAGGTGACCAAAAAAAACCCACATATAAGATAGGGCCATAGGGGGATCAGTTGAAGCCCAATAGGCCCAACATGTATAAGTTAATGGATAGCCATTAACTTAAATCCAAGTGCATCATCTATTTCAAGCCAGTAAAGAATCTTTGCCCTCTAGCTGTGTTAGGCTTGTTTAGATTAACAATTTCAAAATGATTAATGTGAATTAAAAAGTCAGAGTCAAAATCATTATATTAATTAAGTTAAAGATAGTGACAAAGATAGTGACGCAACCTTATGTTTGTTTCACTAAGTAGTTTTCTTATAATTGTGTACTTAACAAATACATTGACTGCAATATATTAAAACCAATGCAAGTAAATCATCACTACTTGCTGAAATTTCAAGGGTGAAACTGAAAGAAAATATATCCATTGATAACATTTCATTCTTTTATCTCATCTAACTACTTGCTGAAATTTCAAGGGTGAAACTGAAAGAAAATATATCCATTGATAACATTTCATTCTTTTAAGTTTTATCTCATCTGAAAATTGGATTATTTTCATGGTAATCTTGAAAACTAAAGGCAATTTAAAAAAAGAATATTAATTTATGACGATTGTTTCCTTAAATTCTCAACATCATCCGGGTTATGGCTATTCTCTTCATGCTCATCACAAGAACCGGCATCATTCGTGATCCCGCTTGAACCCGAAGATGATGAAACCAGTGTCGAATCCAAATCAGTTCTTCTCTTCTTACTAGCAGACATGAAGTCGTAGAAAACTAGTTTTGATTTTACCGATTTACAATCGCTAATTATCCCAATTGTCTCTTCATTGTACTTGCTAACTTTACTTCCTCTTTTCTTCAAGAAAAATTTGCAAATAACCCAATATTCCATACCCTGATACAACAAAAACAAATTGTTAGCTAAATGTGTTTGTGTATTCGAATCAAAATCGTATCAATCCGAAAGAAACCTGAGTCGGGTTCTTGGGTTGAGGGGTTGCGAGTCTGTACACGTGCATGATCCAATCGGTTCGTGACCCGTGTGGGGGTTTTCCTTTGTAAAATACGAGTGTTTTCTTCATGCCCACAACGTGAGTGTTCTCTGAAGAAACAATCTTGTTATCTAATCCGGTTGCTTTCCAATACCCAGATAAAGTAGCCTGATTTGATCGGTTCCCATTCGGGTATTTGACTTCTTTTGTGCTGAAAAAAAAAAACCTTTTCTTGCTCGCAGTCACCTGAATTGAGTATACAACACAAAAAAGGCTTAATGTAATGAATATGATTTGAAATTAAGAAGAATACATTAATAATCGAACTTCTATGACTCTAGGTGTAAACGAGCCTAGCGTGAGCTAATTTACACTCAAGCTCGAGCTCGGGCCATGGGTAGTTATTTAAGCTTAAGCTCGCCAACAACTTGACTCGCTTATTATTTATTAATTTTTGTACTTTGTATATATTTTACTAATAACTTTTATATACAACATAATATATGTTATTCAGTTATTTTTATCATAAATTTATAAGCAATAATATTATTATATAAATACTAGACTCGTTTAAGCTGGATAAATGAAGCTCAGACTCTGTTGGTTTATTAAAAAAAACCTAGTTTTAGGCTCGAGCTCATTTAAATTCGGCCATATTCAAGCTTTTAGCAAAAACATCTCTAGTAACCGCGGCTTGACCAGTAGAGCCACAGGTCTTTTGTATAAACAGGGTATAGCTAGATAACAATGGAAGTAAATACATAACCAAATAGTCATGAAAGCAAAATAAATAAAAATAATAATGCAATCATATCTATTATTTATTATATATAATAAATGAAAGAATTTGGGCTGATGTGACACAATATTATAGCTTCCTGGATATGGTTTAGGAGGGAAAATTTTTGGGTTTTTATTTTCATCAGTGAAGCCCCGTTTTACTAATCCGACCCGTTTTATGACCCCGAGTGTATAAGCAATCTAAAAAACCTAAATTCCTCCGTCGCCTCATTCTTTTCCTTCACTGCTTCATACCTGAAACCCTAGTCTTCGTCCTCCTTTCGTTTGAATCTTCTACAATCTAAGACTAAGAGGTTCCACAATCTAAATGATTAACCATCATCATCCTCCCGATTTCTTCTCTCAATGATTCAAGAGATTCCACAAGGCATTGGAACTTAACTATTTTTGCCAAACCCTAAAATCAATGAATTCAGATTGATGAATCTTCGCTTAAAATGATGACCCATTAGATTAAAAACAACCAGAATCTACCTATAATATTTAACAAAGTCTAAAACGCCACCTCTAAACTGATAAGTGAATATTTACTTACAGCAACTCATTTTCAAGAAAAACAACGGGATCAAGGTCTCTAATTGCAGCTTTTAGAAGTCCACGAGCATCTTCGGATGAGTAAGGTACCAGCACCTTCAAACCAGGGACTGACCCGTACCATGCACCATAACACTGTATCGCAAATGCAAGCATAAAGGCATTATAATTCTTTATGTTTATTTCTTAGAGTATTAAAAACAAAAGACAACGGTTTTTGTCTTTTTGATCCAAGATGTGGAATAAAGAACCTAATATTAATGTTGGTAACAAAAAAATATGTCCTTTTCATAACATATGATAAACTTATTAGTTAATTACTTCCTAAACACCAGTATTCAACAAAAAGCCTAATATTTTCCAAAGAGTTTATGATATGCATGATGCATCTTACTTCAAACATTCTATAATATAACATTTAGTGTAGGTTGTTGTGAACAGCTTAGTAATTGGACATATTTATGATCTTATTTACTATGCTGCCACAGGTGTTTATTTACCATCACCATGGCACCAAACCAACTACATATCTCCATGTTCATAACAAATCAGGAATAATAACCTTTTTTGTTTTTATAGGGTTTTGTCTTTTATGTTTTCTATTTTTGTTTGATTTTTATTTCTTATATATATTAAACTTAAGATTTTTTTATTTTTGTAAAAAAAACTTTGGTTTTGTTATAATTTTGCGACAAAAGTTAAATAAGTTTTAACTTTCTATATTAGTTTTTGTTTTCGCTTTTTTCCGGGTTTAGTCGTCGTTTGTTTGCTACTTAGTATGTTGTTTGGTGGTCGCATTTGGTCCCTCGGGTTCTTTTTACCCCCTCAGATTTTTAATACATGTCGGTATATGTTCAACTCCGTCTATGTTTTATGTCACGTGAGTCACTCGGTGTTAAAATTCATGATTTTGTTTTATATTTTTCCTGGTTTTGGTCATCGTCGTTTGATTGCTACTTATCACGGTTTTACACCTCCCGCCCCGTAACGTTGATAGCACGGTTTTACGCCCGCTTGCCCCGCGCGCGCGCCGGGGGGGGGGGGGTCTCAAAACTAGTTATTGGTATTTATCATTATAAGATGATCATGAAAACCATCGTCTATACCATCTAGTATCTTCAATGTGAAATTAGAAAATGAACACGAATGAACTTTATGATATCACTCGTGTGAGGACCACACATGGAAGATATGAGAAATCATGAAAAATAGTCAAAAGAGTCAAAAAATAAAAACAAACAAACCTGGGAATGTTGAGCACCAACACCGGCAGCAGGCCATGTGGTCCTCTAAAAACAATGGGTACATTAATCTGCCCAGCAGACATGTAGTTTGACTTTGCTGCAGAGTTGATAACATGGTCAATCGCCTGCAAAACATTACCAACAGAATGTTAAAACAATCAAACACATACATTGAAACAAACGCTAGTAATA